>JANVYF010000002.1:4800000-6000000 GCA_027406105.1 Colletotrichum endophyticum
TGGGGGAAGAGCCGCGTTCCGTTTTCTCTCCAAAGTTTGAACCGCAAATGCGGCAATTTCCTGTTCCCAAACTTGAGTGCCACCTCTTGCCACTAAAATCGGGGACAAAGTCAGCTGATTGCGACTTATTAATACGAAGGGCTCATGGCCTACCTAAGGGGCTTCCCACAACAGAGTAGCTCAGATCATCAAGATCTCGTCTGGCGACAATGTGCTTGCATTCATTCTGAACTACATTAGGAAGTGAACAGGATAAAGGCTGTGACAATACTTGCCAGTGTGTGGCCACCAAAATCAATCGTAACCAGCAGGGGTGATTCCGTGATGGGGCCCATGACAGCTTCGCTCTGTGTGATGCTGGTGAAGAGATTGTGGGCGGCGGCTAAACATTCTTGGTGAAACACAATGGCAGGTCGAACATGGCTCAGGCATACGTCGTCAAAAGTCGACAATACCTCTCTGACCAGCCTCTCGTACTTGCTCCGCTCAACTTCCGTCCAATACAAGGGGTATGCCAGGGCAATCTCATCAATATAGAATGGGCCGCCTTGCTCAATGTTGTTGCAGTCCCGAACGACCTGCCTGAAAACCGTCTCAAGAATTTTCTTCAATCCCGTGTCGATCCGCGCCCACATCTGCTTGGCCTCAGAGCCCTTGAGTGCTGCTTTCACAAATTCGTTGCTTGTCACAGGCTCAATGGCGAAGAAGGGCTTGGAAGGTGTTGCCACACGATCATAATCAATGATTTCGCCCAGATACACTCCAATCCCGTCGTCATTGAGGTAGAGATTGGGACAGAAAGCACCTTCTTGGTATCGCTCGTCAACCCAAGGGTTAAGATGTTGGTTCCAAACCTCTCGTAGGAGTGCCCCCGGGTGACGAGGGAGAATTGATCCACGAATTGCGCTGCTGCCCCAGTCCTGTGAGTATATCCTGCGATAGAACTGTTAGTCTTCTCTTCTTCAGCCTAAAAAGACCAGGAATAACTTACGCCGGCTTGCGCTGTTGCCGATGGTGGGTTGCCATTGCCGCTCAGACTGTCAGGGTTTCGCTGTTGGAGGAGCACTTGAAGATATGGGAGAATGTTGCTCAGGGAAAGTAGCAGCTGGCGAGTAGAGGCCAACCGCCGACTTTTTCTTTTTTTAAAATAACCGAAAAATGCCTCCGTGGCACAGAAGAGACAAGGAGGCTCGAGGTCCCAGCTTTTCCGTCTGGAAATGATAAGGTAACAGAAAGATCGCTATATATAAGTATGAATGACATTCGTGAATGGACGGCCCTGATGCAACAATCGTGGCCGCCTAAGCCTCGATCCACTCCAAGGTCTGAGACCCTAGTATCTTGTTTGGCAACGTAATTATAGCCCAGAAATGATCCGACGCAAACGCCAAGGCGGCTAAATTCACCAACAGCGCAAACAATCAGAGTATTGTGATGCTTCCTTGCTCTACCCCCTGTGAAGCGTCCATCCTCGTCCTTGTGCATAAATTCCACGTGTTTCTCATCTCCAGTGTCAGAAATTCAGAGCAGAACACTTGTTTCCTACATTGCCAACACTTCCAACTTTTATTTTCGCTCTATACATCAACCAGGCGAGGTCACATTGTTGAAAATGGCAATGGTGCGAATCACTCCAGCTTCTAGAGCCTCTGCAAGCCAACCAAGCTCAGCTCCAATGTCCCCTAAGACGATCATGAGAGTCGACTCCCGACTCAAACGGGCTGACGAAGGAATCACCCAGGGCATGACACATCGGCTCGACAAAGTTATCCGTGATACCGAAGACATCAGGCGCAGAACACTGGAGTCCGCTCTGGTAGACATGCCTCTTGATTTCGAGGAGCATGAGAGACCATGGGTTGTTGAACGCATTAAAAACAGCTTTCGGGTTCATTTTTCCGACGTTCACTACAACATCGTCGATGGTTGTCCTCTGGTTTCGTACAACTTAGGGAGGGACAAGGCGTTCACGTTCAAAGAGCCGGCGTATTATCTCGAAGGTCAGGTTGGCACCGATGATATCGTAAGTCCATGATTCCTGCACGTGGTCTCGTAGCTTCTCTTGAAGTATTTTTGCTGACGATGATTAGCCTGCTGCAACCCTAGTCAATCCAACGAGACAGCAAGTGGCAGTAACCGACTCTGTGTCTGAATCCTCAGCGCATCTGTTGCCAGCACAAAAGGCTCCTAACCCTGAAAAGCCTAGACGACAATCTGTGGCTACAACTTCAGCATTGCCATCACAAAGCAACGCTGGCCGCGGAAGGCCCAAACGTCAACTACGGCGCTCAGAGGTGTCGGATGAGAGGGAACACAAAAGAGCACGACTTCCATCGAAACGAGGTGTCACGAAGTCGTACGCAGAGAACCGAGACGTGAATCGTCCCGTGCGCCGTCACATAGTCCAGTCTCGTTACCCCGAGAGCTGGATTTTCTCGTTTGTGACGAATGGCATCCAAGAGCACTTCATCTTGCGTTGCCCGGTTTCCAGTTGTCGCGATCGCAGCTTCAGTCGAGACCCAATTGAGAGCGGTTGCGGGATCACACATTTGCGAAACCATGGTATCAAGATCACCCACGAGGACGATCTGGTGCGGAATTATGCGCGCAGGAGTAAGTCTGGCATTGTCGATGCGGGTTCTGGTTGCGACTTGAGTCTCGCGCTGACAACTTCTATAGTGATCTTACGCGATGAGAGTGAGACTGGACCTATTGCACTCTCCTTCGTGGAGAGACATAACCAAGAAGTTAGTCGGCTCTACGGCATTGCAAGTGGTGGGGACACTGACTCTAAGTCTGACGTCGACGAGGACATTGATGAGCTTGGTCAGGATGCGAGCCCCTTGCCCCAGACTCTCAACTCAGTGAGGTCGGAGTTTGAGTTGAGTGGTGCTTCGGAAGTCTCTGTAGTTAAATGTGGAGGCCTGGATGATTGATGTCGTCTGTGGTGGTTACCCTGGCGGATTGGTATCGAAGACTTGTGCGGTCTTAAACCCCACTGACTTTGAATTTGGTGCCCGTCTGTGTTATTATTCCATTTCTAGTCTATGCGGTCGGTAAATCATGAACATTTGACTCTCATCTGTTTTATCTGTCGCGTCAATCTTTCTACCTTGCATGATCCCCCGCATTGGTATGCTCAGCGCCCCGTTCCGAATGAACTTGACGCAGGGGGGCTGCAGACAGGCTTGGGCTGAGTTCGCACTCACTATCTAGTCTGGTCTCATGGTGAGCAGTGAAAAGCGGCAGAGTGGTACTAAGACTTCTGCGAATCATGCATCGTAGTTAAAGTCTGTTAAGCCTTATGATAAACAATGTTGCGATCGAGGACCTGGGTTCACACAGTAACCTAAGCTGGAGCCGGAGGTTCTCAGGAACCAGTAACCGGGAAACCCGCGCGATAGCCCTGGCAAACGACTCACGTCGCCCGCTGCAATTGAAACCCCATGTAGTCGTTAGGATTTTCATTTAGCTGGAATGGAAGTCTTTACATATGAGGATTCAGACTTCTTTAATGCGTGAGCCGATTTGATTTATATCGCGCTTTGTGAATGCTACAAGCTAGGCTGGCTGGACTGGTTACGCTGTCAAAGGTTTGGGGGTGCGCGGCCGGCCCTCAGCTCCGTACAGACAAGGGAGGGATACGTAGGCTGGACAGAACAAAGCATTTGACAACAGAATACTTCAATAACATTGCCCAAAAGCGCAAAAGACAGACAATTTTATTCGTGCGACTACAATTACAACTTCTTCAAGTTTACAGTTACTCAACATACCCAAGACTAAGAGAAGACCTTCTTGTTCGCAGATCCTCCTCATCATCATCAATTAGCTCAGAATCATCCACCACACTATTCACACTATATTCCTGTTGCCCCAGGCTTTCGCGGAAACTGCATACGGAGGTTGGAAAAGCCTCCGAGGCATGGCGTGTCTGCACCCAGCTCTGGTTAGTGCGCCGCTTTTGTTCACGGTCAAATGGACTCATTTCCTCTGACAAAGAGCGGCGTCGGCGATTGCTGTCCACAATACCCGGGTACTTGTGTTGCACCTGACGCCTCCAGAACCTTTCTCGCAGTGTGTTCTCGACGTCAGAGGTCAGGGCAACAAAGGTCCCGTCAGATTCGAGCCCAACACCACAATGAAGATTATGGATGTCTTCGTCGACTTTGACAAGGAAGACGTATGAAGCGTTGACAAAGTATAGTGTAAGAACAACTGGAGGCAAATGTCGAGAAATCAGGCTTCCTGGTGAGACCACCGATCGTTCTAAGAGTAGCTGGTTGCGGGACCTTTCGCCGGATGGAGAGATTCGAATTCTCCAGATGCCGGCCTCAAAGATCAACAGATCGAGAACATCATAGCTGTGGCGAGCCAATAGATATAGAGTGTCGTCTTCGTCAAACCCCTCCTCCTCTTCCTCGAGACATTGATCCCAGAGGGGGTCACATATTATCTTGAATCTGCTCATTCCAGCAGTCTCAATGATGATTTCCTTGCCCGCGGTCCAACCGTTTGCCTGTTATTGGGTACATCTTAGTCAAGGTCACAATCTTGAATGGGAAGTCTGATAGCCGTACCTCTGAGGACAAAAGCATTTCGGCTCTGTTATCCCAGTCCATCGTCTCGTAGTTCTCTGCTTGAAGCTCTTGCAGACCAAACGCAGCTCCGCGCTCCATGAACTGATGCAGGTTGATGTTTTGAGCGGTGGCCAGGGCCGCACCTCTTGCAATGTTACAAGATCTTGTTGGGCAGAGCGGTCAGTCATCCACTGGTAATTTTGATGTGCATGAACTCACGGAAGTCTTCCATCGTTGTGATACAGGAACTTGGGGTTCGGAACGCTATACTTCTTACAAAGCCTTCTCAAAGTCGACTGTACAGTTGCGTACTGACCACTACCCCCAGTCACAATGACTAGGGACTCAGCATTCTGCTCATTGCTCATTCTCTGTAACCTGTAGATGGCTTCTTCTGATGCGATGAGGGTCTCACCGAAGGCTTCTCGAAAGAATTGTGCATTAGACTCGGCCGAAATCGTGACGTGGATATCTTCGTTGGTGTCAGGGTCATTGACTCGTAGACTCATACGGGGGAAGTCGTCGGCTTTGTGAAGTCGAATGTGTTCACGGAATCTGCTAACCAGAAGATTTCGGACTTCTGGCCTCAACGTGGCATCCCCGATGACCTGGCCGTCTACGACAGCGTTGCTGCAGCAAAACTTGGCCACGCGTGCTACCCAATGTTCTGTGCCACTAACAACGGCTATCGAAGGGGTCAGCAAATCGATATGTGTGACATAAGACGGTGACTCTGAGACCTTCACTTACCAAACGGCTCTTCTGCCCTGAAGAACGAGACTCCGTTTGCATTCCTCTTCCTGATGTAGAATATACACCCATTCTAAGCCGGTCTGGGGTCAGTGATGTTGTACAAGATTGTTAACATTGCTGGAGGCTTACCAGGCAGTGTCCGCCAAAGTCGAGAAAGAGCACAAACTTATCCGTGGAGTCGTCACTGAGCTCGTCGATGCAGTATCTCTTGTGGCAAATGAAATGGGCTATTGCCTCAGCCTCAGTGTGGACTACAAAGTCAATGGGATTGTCATGCCACCGTCCCAGCCTTGAAGAGGGTGATGGAATG
Organism: Colletotrichum endophyticum; assembly: GCA_027406105.1. Taxonomy (NCBI): domain Eukaryota; kingdom Fungi; phylum Ascomycota; class Sordariomycetes; order Glomerellales; family Glomerellaceae; genus Colletotrichum; species Colletotrichum endophyticum. The sequence continues at coordinate 4,805,644 of JANVYF010000002.1, forward strand.
AAGTTATCTCTGACAAGGTTGACCAAGCGTTCTTCTTCATCCACGCCCCAATGCGCAGGCATGGTGAGACCGATTTTCACAATCCTGCAAGGCCGGTGCTGATTTTGGCAATAAGCCCCAATCGCCCTCGAAATAGCGCGGAAAAGGTCTCTGGGTCCGTCTTCACACCTCTGTCTGGACACCGGGTCTGCCAGAGCACAACGCAAGTCTTCATAGAGCTGGTGGTCAGAGTCAAGACCTTTGCCCTGACTTATGATGAGCTTTGCTGGAATTCGGGTGCTGGTTGGAATATGGTTATCACCGGTCCAGGCAGGGCCATGGGGGGATATGTTGATTGTTGCGTCCCAAGTGCCTTGATCATAACGGAACGGGTCGTGTTCGGCATTCGTGTCGGAGTTCCAAATCAGCCTCAATTTCGCGCGATCTAGGAAGTAGACTGCCACGCGGACTGAGGTGCTGCCAGCATCGATACCAATGACACTGCATTTGATGATCATGTCAGTGACTCTGGCAAAAGTAGATTGTGTCGTTTGGGTGAACAACTCACACATCTCGACGTTCAATCCTTCGCTGCGTCTGCATTTTGGGCGGGAGTCGGTACTTTTTCCGGCTCATCAACTCGGGCGCTTCTTGGGATGTTTCGTCGGTGCCGGAAAGGGGGACTGCGGGACGAAAAGTCATGAACTCAGGGATAACGCGGGCAAGTTAACAAGAGTCCCTACGGCGCAGAAACCCCCAGATAATTAACAGCCAATAGACTGAACTTTGCACCACGATCATACAGTGGCTGGCAGATGCCGCAATGCTTTCTCAACGTCAACCCGCCAATCTCCTCGTGTTTTTCGGCTCCACCACATCCCTACCTACCTAGAAACAAGAAATGGAAATCGTAGCGTGTGCGCGAGGTACTTCAATTGTACTTATTTCAGCCCGCATTTCGCCGGTGTGTCTCCCTCTGGCGATGAACATTCCCCGTCTACGTTGTATCTCCTTCACACGTATGATTCTAATCTCCGCAACCACTGTATTGCGAGTCGCCGTACAGCATGGATCCAGCAACATTCCAAATAATTTACTAGTGTCATCGGACTGAACATTTTCTTTCTACAGGGCGGCCAGCCGAAAAGATGCATAGAATTATACCCTGTCCTATTGAATAGGTCCTGGTACCGTCGTCAGCCTCCCACGAGCCATTCTCAAAGTCGATACGTTAAAAGCTGGAGTTGTTCGGGACTGATTTTGCACCCTCATTATCACATGGTGCTATTTCTTCTACCCAACATAATTTGCAAAACAAGTGTTCACTGGTTCATGGTGAATCTCAATGGAAGGCGTCAACATTGAAACTGCTATACGGCAAACGCAGGCCGAGACAAGTCTTCTCCGCCAGGACCTGGACTCCCAGTTCATGGAAAGTCTTTATCGTCTTGTTCTTGATCACGAAAACGACAGGAAGGATAATCTCTCACGGTACCTTCGTCGAGTTGCCTCCAGTCACGATCCTGCGGTTTTTGAACAGCTCCGAGACCTCGTACAATCTGGATTGCCTTGTCACGTCTCTTGGCTCAAGTACTCCCAGGGCAACTCTTCTAGCATACTTTACACTCATTCACCTCCTCCACGTCTTTGGAACCCTGCGATAGACCTGGAAAGACTCTCAGAAAGGGCACGAGGCATCGAAAGCAACGTATGCAGTTTCTCGTCACTCTTCACCTGCGGTGCTTTGCAATTGACTGGTCTCCGAGAAAGCAGGGTACCCTCCATGGCGGCTTCAAAGACGGCCGAACGAACCCTGACCCCCCCTCAAGTTCCAGCACAGTCACTCCCTCAACTGCTGCTATCTTTCGACAATCCCACGCCAACGTCCAGCTTACGTCCCGGGGCCCCCCTACGTCCGAGATTGCCAATAAAACATTCGAGAAGACGAGAAATCCATTCGTCACAACAACAGTGGTGACGAAAATGCTAAGGCATAACAAACAGCCGACGTGGGTGTTTTCCTACGACCTCGGAGAGGGAAACAGGTATTTCATTTTACAATGCCCGCGACGTGGATGTGCATACAGCTTTTCTCGCCATCCCTTCCGGGAGGAGGTGGCGGCAAAACACTTCGGACAGTGTGGAGTGCCATTTCCTGGAGAGTTTGAGACCGTTCGTCGATTCGCTCGTCAAGGTACGTATCCACCATCGTCTTTGTCCCCTTGAACAGAGAAATACTACGCCCCTGCATTGACTAAATATCGCCGAACTCCAGTGCAACGTCAGCGAGAAGACCAAGGAAGCGTGTTTATCAAAGATGTTTGGGTTCGAAACCACAACAGAGAGGTTTTGAATATGATAGGCCAGGGATATGTGCGGTTTGCGAGTGGTGCCGGTGACGAGTCGAGGACGGAGAGTCCGTCTCCAGGAGTCATGACAGCTTAGTCCGGCGAATCATTTATTCATATTCAAGCTGCGGGCTTTCAATGTGACTGTGTGTTTCAGTGGTTATCGAATCATAATCAAAACTGAGAACTCGTGTGTGCGTATGTGCATGGGTGTGCAGCGTCCTTCTCGCTCCAGGGCAAAAGCCCGTGTTTTATCAACCCGGTGGAATTCCTACGAGCTGGAATATCTAACAGCCGAACACATTTGCCGCACGGCCTTCAGTACATGAAATCTTCATTTTGCTTCAGCTTGTGAATATAACAGCGCTAACTAATACTTAAGGTTGATAGCATAAGCTGCTTAAGTTTAAACCGCAATCTTTCTTCCCTTCTAACTTTTATTCTTTGCAGGTTGCCGCCTATAGGGGCACCTTATTAATTATAAGGTGAGTTTTAATATTTTATTAAGAAGATAAAAGCAAATTTATAAGATTAAATAGAGGGGAGGCTGCCCTTATAAAGTAACTTATATTCTTTTTTTAAACTTTATATATATGCCCTTTAAGCTGCTAATAATTTAAGCTTATAAGTATTAGTAGTTTAGGTATTAATATTATTAATAGGCTTATTATAAAGGCTATTAGAACTAGGATAAGGTTAGATAGTAAATAAAAAAGAAATAGGTCTAAAAAGATAAAGTATAAAACGTTATCTTATTTAGAGGTTTATAAAGACTATTCTTTATGAGGATAAGCTTAACGTTTATTAATGTTGCCTTAATATTATAGCTTACTTAGTAGATATAGAGGTTTACTTATATTACCTAGGTAGTCTACTACTTCTATATACCTTTAGGCTTTTAGAGATCGCATCGTCTTCTTTCAATATACTGAGACCACTAGCATTTCCCCAGCTAGTGGGCAACTGGCCACCGCTGTGTGGGTACAGCCACAGCTGGTATCGGGATAGTGACGTCCGGGGGTGCGGCTGCCCAGCGAACTCCTGATTTCCTTCCAATAGAAGAATTCTGGGATAATCTTCTTCCTGAAACGAAGATTAGCTGCGGAGACGGCTTCGTGATTCTTCCTAGTTGGAGTGACCGATCAGGACCCTCCCATCATGAGGCCACGGCACGTTCGGACCTTCACCACGGTAATCAGCCCTCAACATGAGGAACGCCTCAAACAGTCTACAATCTCGTGGTTCAGCGATACCAGACAATCAAGTCCCCCTAGCTAGCTGCATCTGATCTGCGACCGAAAACAGTCAGGGTGATGCTGAACCTATGATGCGGGGCGAGACACGAGTATCCAACCCTCCCTGGGCCAATGTGGCTGGCACTGCGGCCTAATTTACGCCCGCACACTCATTCGTGGTTGGGTAGGGACCTCAAGTTCGGGCTTGAAGCCTTTTCGGGGATCACACTCCACAGCTAATCCCTTTCTTTTCTGGCTTGGCCCTAAGGTAGGCGGTGATCGGTGATCATATTCTGATGAGCTCACCCTGACCCTGCTGTGCTGAAATCCTGTACTGTATCCTCGTATGTGCCCTGCCTTCCGGCTTGCCTTTGGCTGGACCTCCGATGAGTGAGGTCTTTTAGTAAGAGGGAAAGGGAAGACAAGTAAGCGTAAGCTAGTCAGCCATTGATAAGCCGAACAACCGAGGGGTAGAGTTCTGCGCGAGAAGATGGAACGGGCAAATCTTTTCGGCCTTCAGCGGTGTCAAGGCTTTCACGGACGCAAAGCTCCCTTCGTCCCACCGCCAAGCTACGCTATGGCTTCCAATAGAAAAGGTAGGTAGGTAGGTAGGTAGGTGCATGACGCGGTTTACTGTAGCCGATCATGATTGACTTTTGCCTTTGAGATTACGGTTTCTGGCGAAGCAATGATGTCTGATACTCAAGAAGCCACAGAGCAAGGATTCTTCGTCGCATGAGAGATTTGTTGAGCTAACTCCTGCATGGATGGTTACATGACAGTCGGATATGAACTTGGTCACCCATGGAAAGCTCCAGCCTTTCACTCCACATACATTCTACGATTCAGGAGAATCGATCCCTTCATGTTTCGGTGGACTTCCCGGTTGAGACGTTTAAAAGGCTACATCAGACTATCTCAATGTGTACTCCGTAGCGTGTACGTATCTGGACAAAACCGAAGAATGCTCGGTCAGTACAAGCTCGGGCTTCGGCATCCAGGAAGATGTTCAAGAGCAGTCCCTTGAAAGTGAGCATGGCTGGCAGGGTTTCCAGAGATAGTTAGAATGAAAGCTGATGTGGCAGAAACGCAGAGGACTAGTCCTGGATCCAACGAGCTTGGATCCACTGGAGGGTTGCCGAGTGGCGTGATGGCGGTACAGATACGTACATACCTACGTCGTCATCCTCTGGCGCCTTCTCAACAGACCGCTACGGCCCTGGATAACTTAAATTGAATGGGTCATTCCATCAAGGCCTACCTTTCCCATTGGTGAGACATGGTTCCCAACCGATGGACGCCGATGGACGCGCAGTGCTCCACATACTACCATCAAAGGCATCACAGACATGAAGGAGAAACCCTGCCGTGGTGTTAGACCACGAAGTTACTGAGCAGCCAGTCCAATTCTCATTGCGCAAAACTTCAATGCGTTGATCTCATTTGGATAGGTCAACCCTCTGGACTGGGGTCAAAGGACGGCCGCGGGTGCGGTATGTTCACCGCCCGAAAAGTACGCTCCGTTTGTTCAACCATGCTGTCCGAGGACCCTGAAGCCACCCTCTGTGCATTAGCCGGAGTCGCCCCATCCTTCAGCTTGAATCTTGCCGGGTCGAACACCATCGCCCTGTGAGGTTTCTCTCTAGGCCTTCTTTTCTTGACCATCGTCTTCCGAGACTCAGGCAGTTGGTACTTTGGAGGGTGCTTGCTCCTGGCTTGCTGCAAAGCCACAACTTGGTCCCGGATTGTTGTCTCAGGACAAGGCTCCAAGGATCCAGAATCCAGCATCATTAATCCACGACCTTTGTCGTCCACATCAGTTTCGATCAAGCAACAGTTACTCGACTGGTCAAAATACAGACGAAGGTTTGGAAAGGTTTTTGAGCTCCCAGTGCGCTTGCCGTTCTTTCCACAATTATGCCTTTGGACAATCAGCGAGACGCATTCTGATTTTTCCAGCCTCAAGCAATATTCCCAGTATCCTTTCGAGGGTGTGGGAAGCTCGACCAGGTCGTATGTATTCTCCATGTCCAGGGGCGTGCCTCTCGAGGCTGATGGCTGCGATGAATTACACACAATCTTCAAACGGCTTCTCCCCGAGAACCATGCTTTGAACGGCCGGGAGAAATTCTACAACATGCACACTGTCAGCTTCGTAACCACTGAACTTTCCTCTGGAAGACGATCTCACCGAGTCAAGCGCTGACATCACATCGCCACTCCAGTCGTCGTAGGCTTTGTCTCTTTTACCGCTGCGGAAGCTCTTTTGGAAACCAAAGGCAGCCCCATTGCTCAAGAAATCTTCCACGCTGGGATCGTTCGCAGTACAGATTGCAGCACCTTTTGCAATATTCCAGGAGCTGTGTCTTTCTATTAGTGAGTGTCTCTCACCACCATGTGACAACCCATCTCTTACTCATGTTCCCCTGCCGTCTCGTAGAAGAAGTACGGCTTGTGAATACTCAACTTATTGCAAGTGTCCTGAATGCAAGCTTGTAGAACGGAATTCTTGCCACTTCCCCCAGAGATGACAACTTGGACGTTCTCGCTTAATGTGTATGCCTCATTAACCTTCTCGTTCGCGAGACCGATAGGCCCGCTCAACGCCCTCCAAAAGCATGTGGCAACATCTTCTGCCGGGATGTTCACGAAATGGGTGCTCAACATGTCCAGTGAGGTGTACGGTAGCCCAAGCCGACTTACTGTGTTGCATTTCCACTTCTTTATCTGTGAATGAAAGGATTCAAGGAGCTCTGCGCATTGTTTCGTCGGTAGCGGTTTATTCCAGTCTTCTCGAAAGGCTTTGGCGGCCATCTTTCCAATTTCTTGCTCCCATGATTGTGTGCCACCCTTGATGGCTAGATAAGTCAGAATTCAACTTCGAACCAGCGAGGGTCTGCTGCAGAGCTGAGGAAATTGCTTGCCAAAAGTGTCGCCAACGCGGAGATAACACAGATTCTTGTCGTTTCTTCGGGCGACGCTAAACATACAACCGTTCTGACAATCGGTCAACTGACGCTCTGAGCAGCAAACTGAATCCTTAGCCCAAACTGACTTACCAGTGTGTGCCCCCCAAAATCCAAGAACACGAGAAGCGTCGATTTAGAGGAGCTTCCAAGGACCTGGTCGATGTGGCTTTCGTTGGAAAACAAGTTGTGCGCAGATGAAAGACTTTCAGCGACGAAGTTTATTCGTGGACTGCGCTTCTTTAAGACGTCGAACTCAGCAAGTACCTGAGAGAAAAGGTCGTGGTATTTGTTCCGCTCGTAGTCCGTCCAATGCGCGGAGTAAGACAGGCCAATTGCATCAACAAAGAAGGGACCGCCTTCAGTTTTCTGCTCGCAGGCCTTAACAGTCTGCGCGAGGACGGTTCTCAAGATGGCCCTCATTCCAGCGTCGACCAGAAACATCGTCAAATAGGCGTTTGGCCCTCTGAGTGCGTTGTCCACGGATTCAACTCCTGTCTCAGGGTGCTCGAGGAAGAAGAGTTTGGATGGCACAGCAATCCTGTCGTAGTCTGTATGCTCTCCGAGATAGGAGTCTCCGTTGCCATCGACGTATATGCTTGATTTGAAAGCTCCCTTTTGGTAGGTTTGATCGTGCCCAGGAATTGCGCCGTGATTCCATACAAGCTTCGCGGGTAGGTCTCCTCGAGGAACCAAAATTCCACGAATGGCGGTGCTACCCCAATCTATGCCGAGTACGCTGTTTTTCATCACTATATCAGTCAAGATGGCCACTTTAGAAGAAACAAAGATAACCCACGCTGGCTTTGGAGAGATTATCGACATGGCGGAAATAGTTGGTTCATCGGGATAGCTTGTTCGATGTTCTTCGGACTTCCAAGAAGCTAGGTCGGGCGTTCGGGAAGTCGGGCATAACTGTGGTGGAATGGTCCCCAAGAAGGATATTTTGATGGGAAACATTCGAGCCGTGACTGGGGATTCCCTTGCCCAGCAAGCCCAAGTCATCAGAGTTCAGGCCATGGGCACAGGCAATGTCATATTACAAGCGGGCAATATGTGGACCCGACTAGTGTGACAGGGAAGGTAGGAAGGGTGTGCGGATAGGAGTGATCCGACCTCCCACAGGCGCACCTCATTTCATCCTGCCGGAGCGCCATAGCCTCCACTACCTAGTCACCCATGTACGACGGAGGTACCGAACACGAGACACTGCAGCTGTTCATTCTACTGCCATTCAGATTTCCAACATCACTTGCTCCAACAATTACCTCTGTCATCCTGACCGTCTTCCCGTCCCTCTACCACGCGAACCTAGCTCGATAGCATCACCATTCGTTATGAATTCCGGAGCCGCGAAGAACACACGCGATATTCATGAAGAGGTACAGCACGAAGTTCGAAGACTCGTCAAGGAGTCTCAGGACCAAATGCACGAAGTCCTCGTCGAAGTTGCAGTTGAGTTCGAGAACACGCTGACGAATGTCCTCAACACATTGTTGTCCGAGCTGCCTCGAAGATACTCTAAAACGGAGAAAGAAAATGTCGAGCGACAGATCAGGGACCTCGTCCCGCGAAAGATTGGTGGCTTTTACCTGAGTACAGAGAAAGCACCCTCCCTCCCTCACATCGACCGTATTTGGTTTCAGAAGAAGAGAGACCCTGAATCCAAGTTCAACTCTACCATAGATCTTCTTTCTCACAAAGTGACTACAATTTGTCCCTGGCTAAATCTCAACACATGCTAACAACGTGTTGGCAGCCTCTATTCCCTACTCTCGACTCGCAGCCACCCGCAGCAGCTGTGACCAGAAGTGCGCTACACCTCGCTCCTGCTCCTGCTCCCGATGCCAAGAATACAGATATGCTTAATAAACATGGTTCAACATCGTTACCTACAAAGACACGGTTAATTTCAAAAAATCCCAAGCCCCAGGCAGCACCGCGCATTAAACGCCCCCTCGCATCGGGAGACCCTATGCGGAGAGGCCGAAGTAGCATCCTCGGCGTGCAGCAATCACAACAAACCAGCTCTGTGTTGACAAAGACGCCATCGATATCAAAGTACAGGGTCACTAGAATATATCTGAAGAGTTTTGTGTTCAGGTATGAAAGAGACGGACGATTCTACATTCTTTGCTGTCCTAGGGAGGGATGCAACTTTCAATTTAGTCAAAATCCACTGCAAGAGCGCCGGGCGATCCTTCACTTCAAGCGCTGTAAGATCGATGTTGGAGGTGAGGAAGACATGATGCAAACCTTCGCCAGAGCAGGTTGGTAAGTCCTCACCCCATTGCAAGGTTAGATCTCTAATGTGATGCTGCGCATCCAGTCACCCAAAATGGACACGGTGAAGCTCCGGTTGAGGAACGCTGGGTAAAGAAGCACAACGCACCCTTACAAGCTCGAGTCGGTCCAAGAAAACACCTGACTTCGATAGTCAAGGGAGAAAATAGACGAGATCGTCACGAAATACAGGCCGGCGAACATGGAGGGAAGGCGGATGCCAGAGTAAGGCGTGCTAGAAGCACTCCCAAACCATCATCCAATGCTCCTACTGGTCAAGATACATGTAGTGATGACGGATCTCTCTCTGATCTCAGCATGGAGCTTGATGGAGACCTTTCCCAGTTCACAGTACAGTCCATGGATTCATAAGTGCTGGGATGTCATGGCTGTAGTAGAAAGAAGGGGGTTGGCGTGGAGGGCTGAAATGGCAAAGAGCGGTGACTGTCACCTGTGGTAGAAGAGTATTAATACTAGACGCACCAGCATGTGAGTGCCTCACGGCACCCTTGGTAGATGAACAACTAATGAATGTGTCCCCAGACACTTTCAAAGGCGACTCTTGGATAGTTACCTCTGGATCGCCTGAACGATGATAAGAAATCCCGTGTTGCTACATAATTCTGCATCGACGGTCACGAATTGCGAGCCCTCGCAAGTGGGGCGGGCACATGCTCAACTGGCTATTCCAAATTGACCGTGAAACTAGATGTTAAAGGAACAGACCATCAAAGTAGAATCTAGTCATTAGTGACAGAGCCAGAAACTCAACAGCTGAGTAAGTTTCAGCGTGAAGATGGGAATTCGGGCGATGCAGCTGACCAGCGGGCTGGGGCAGGTCTTTTGGCTATTGCTCTTCCGATCGCCCGCCGTATCTACACAGCTCAATAAGGTCACAATGCTTACTTACTCGCTGGCCATATTGGCGACTGGGAGCCCAAGTTAGTCGCTTCACGGAGGGCTATTAATTTGAGATTGTGAGATAAAGCCAACTTATTGTTCTGGTCGCGGTGCATGGGTCCTCCGCCAGACGGGCCAGACGGCGCGGCCCGCAGAAGAAGCTCGGCAAGCTACTATATGCTGGCATGGTACACGCCACGATTGAGGCATCGGCGCGCCCATATCCAAGGCATTCTTGCGTCACGAGTCTTGCGATTGATGGGCTCAGAATTGAATATCTCGTCGCGTTCGTACGGGCTGTTGTTGCAGTCTGGCCACCCTAGCTGCGCTGGGTTCGTAGTGGAGCTGCGGTATACTACACAGGCAGAACACAGGCTACGCAGGCAACCTATCGCATCCATAACATGGTGTCGTGATGCCCTTAAGCATCTGAGGCAGCCTCGCGCCTAGAGGAAAGTGCGAGGTGACCTACTTCTAACCTACTTATTTAGGCTAACGATATTCCAGCGCGTTAGGATCTATTCTTTAAAAGACCTTTCACGTTAGACTCTAATTTAGAAGGAATTAAGCTGTTTTATTTATATAGATACTATATATATATTATAGTTAGTTTATAATAGTTATAAGTTTAGTTTATTTATAACTTCTTATGCTATATACTTAAATAGTTTAAGTATACTATTTATTATAAGCTTTATTTACTTAGAGCTTTAAAGTTTAAACCTTATAAGAGGCGTTTTTAGAAGGCTAAATATTCTACTTAGATTTTAGTGAGATATACTTAATTAGAAGGTTTTAAAAAGTAAGTAGTTTTATACCTACCTAAGTGTTATAAAACTAGGGGGTATATTATATAGTATATATAAGCTATAATTATAGTATAGTAATTATAGATCTACTTTTATACCTTATCTTATTTACTATAGTTATAAGCCTAGCTTATATTATACTTCTAAACTACTATCTATAAAATAAATTATAACTTTATTTAATCTAATTTTATATCTATTATGTTCTACTTTAATTCTTAAACCTTATTCTTATAATTACTTTTAATTTATAATATACTTTTAATATAATAGTAATTACTAACTTTAATATCTCTTATAAGTTTACTTCTTATTATAATTTCTTAGTTTAATATATTACTTTTTAAGTAGAAGTAAAAGCTAAAGATATTTAGAAATATATTAACTTAAATAATATTTCTAGTACTTCTTCTAATTTAAATAAAGTTAAAAGTATATTTTTATTTAATAATTAGATTTAAAAAGAAAATAAAAATTAATATAAATACTATAAAGTAGAATAAGAAGTTTATAATAAAATAGTTACTTTATATATTCCTACTATTTTAAATATATAAGAAACTATTATAGAAAGTAATATTACTAAAACTACTATTAACTTATTACTACTTATATTAGTTATATTTACTCTTTTTATTAAGAGATCTATAGAAGTCCTTAAGCTTTATACTTTATACTTTACTATATATATAGCTTATAAAGTAAAATATATATAGAAAGAATAAATATATAAAGCTTTAAATAAATAAATTAAAAATATTATTTTAGAAGAGATCTTTATACTTATTTAAATAAAGTTTTTAGAGAAAAGAAATTATACTTTTTATATTTTAATATATATTCTAAAGTAATATTATACTCTAAATAACTTAAGTAATTTTATTATAATCTATAAAGAATATACTATAGTTTTAGATTAAGTAGCTTTTATTATTAACTTTAATACTTAGATTAGAGATTTTTAAAATATTTTTTTAAAACTTCTTAATATAACTTATTAGAAGTATAAAGAACTTTTATATTAAAAACTTTCTTTTAAGTAATTTAATACTATTTTATTCTATTTTAAATTAATCTAAAGCTTATTAATATTATTAAATAAGAGTATTCTAATATTAAGATCTAAAATATAAATTAATATATTAATATATTTAAAAACCTATTTTATAAAAATATAATAAAAACTTATTTAAAAAGTTATATTAATAAAGTTTTTATAATATTAGCTAAATAATTTAATAATATAATTTCTAATAATTTTATTTTAAAAAAGTCTTTATAAAATAAATTAGCTTTATATTATATATATAGAAAAGATTATAAATAAACTCTATTTATTTATAATTACTTTAAGTTTACTTTTATAAATAAAGAAGTTTATATAAACTTTAAAGAAATAATTTAAGTTTATTTTAAAATTAATAAATTAAAGTACTTTAAGTTTTATATTAAAATAGTTTATAAAAAGTAGTTTATTATAAAGAACTTTAATACTTTTAAGCTTAAGAATAATAAAAATTAAAATAAAAAAAAACTATTTAAAAATAATTTTAATAAATTAAAAGAGTTAACTATTATTTCTATTTTTAAAATAAACTTTTTATTTAATATAATAATTTATATTATTACTAAAGATATTATTATAAAGATTATAATAGAAAAAATAGAAGTTTTTATATTAGAACTTAAATTTAATAAGATCTATATAATTTATACTTAAAACTTAAAAATCCTCTCTAGTAATATAATATTAAATAATTATAATACTCTCTATTTAGTTAATAATATTTCTTTTTTTAAAAAAAGTTTAGTTATTTATAAAATAAAAAAATAAATTAAAATAAATATAACTTTATACTTTATTATAGTAAAAAGTATAAAGGTTTTTTATAATATCTTAAATAAAGTAAATAGATTTTAAAACTTAATATTTAAAAATATTATTTTTATAAATAACTTCTATATTAATATTATCTTAAAATACTTATTATAAAAAATAGATATTTAATACTTAAGATTTAATAATACTTTTTATATTAAAAATTATAAAAATAGTATAGAAATAAAGAAGTTTTTAAAAAAAAATAATATTACTTTTATAGATTACTAACTTTATTCTTTATATTTTAGTTTTAAGTATATCCTTTTTAATAATACTTTAATTATAAGTTTATTAGCTTTTATAATAATTTATATAAAGTAATATTTTTAAGAACTTATTTAAACTTATATTAATACTATAGAAATATAATATTTTTATTTTAGTTATCTTAGTTAAAAAGTATTTAAGAAATTTATTCTTAATATTTAGAAAGTAAAAATCTAAAATATATTATATTTTAAATACTAATACTATATAATAATATATATAAAGTAAGTTATATTATAATATACTTTAAAATAAAAAGTAATATAACTTTTCTATAAGATCTTATAAAACCTATTTAACTACTTAATAAACTTTAATATAAATAAATAGCTTCTAGTTATTAAAAATAAATATATAAATTAACTTTTTATTTTTTTATATATAAATAAAACTTAATATTTAGTTTTTATTATTATTTAAACTTTTAAATATTAAATATAGAGATAATATAGCTTTATATTATATAAAATTAAATAAAATAATAAACGCTTTATAATTATAATTAATAGATTATTAAAGTTTTAGATCTAAATATTAAAAATAGAAATTAAAATTAAATAAACTTCTTTATATATTAAAGAACTAAATAGAAGTATAGAGTAAATAAGTTAGAAATTAGTTATAAAAACTATTATAATACTTTAAGTAATAAGTTTTCTATTTATTTTATAAATTAAAGTAGTATAAACTATAATATTCCTCTATAATATAAACTTTTATTAATATTATAGCTAGCTTTTATTAATCTAAATTAAAAAAGATTAGTTAAGAGATTATATTAAGTATTATAAATCTATTTATAAAATAAACCTCTTAGTTAATTCTTATTTTTAATAAAAAAAGGTTTATATATATAGCTATAAAGTATACCTCTTTAAAAAAGAATATAAAATAAATAAGAATAAATATAACTTTAAAGTTATAATATAAAAATTATTAAATACTTAATAAAATATATAATAAACTTATATAACTTCTATAAAATCTAAATATTTTTATTTTAAGAAGTTATTATTATATAAAATATAACTTTTAATAAAAAGATATTCTATTTAAAAGATAATATAAAAATAGTAATTTAAAGTAAAGAAACTTATTTAGTTACTAATAAGATATAAGAATTAATATCCCTTATATTTCTAAAACTATAACTTCTAAAAGTATAAAATAAAATTAATATTATATTAATAATAAATAATAAAATATTATTATTAACCTCTTTCTTATTAAGAGAACTTTAAATAGTTAATAATAAGTAAAAGAAATAAATATTAATTTTTAAATTAAACTTAAACCTTACTAAGATATATAAAATATTAAACTTAATACTATTATTAAACCTTATTTAGGATAATAATATAATAAAAGAGATTTAGAATACTAATAAAAATATAACTTCTACTAAAAATATAATTTTAAATAAAATATATATTTAGATAAATACCCCTCTTTTATAAAATTTAAATATAAAAAATATTAATATATAATTACTTTTATAAAATAACTCTTTTATTTAGCTAATATATTTTATTTAGCTAATATAGTTATATTTAAGTACTAAAAAAGAGAGTACTATAAAAAAGAAATTAGAATAAGTATATAACTATACTAACTTAAACTAATTTAAAATTATAAAGTTAAAATAATCTCTTTATTTTAGAATATATTTTATATTCTTCTAAATAAAATAAAACTAAAATATTTTTTTTAAAATATATATACTAAAGTAATAGAAAGTACTTAAAGAAATAAACTAAAAATATTATTTATTTTACTATTTTATTTTTATATCTATTTATTAAGTAAAATTAAAATATATATTTATAATATTAAGTAAAAAAATCTATATTAACTAACTTATTAAATTACTTAAGATATAAAGAGATATTTAATATATATTAAAGTTACTCTATTTTTATTTTATTAAAATATATAATATTAAAATTAGTAAATTTAAAGAAATAAATATCTAAAATATTATAAATAAGTTAAAAATAAAAAATAAACTAATACCCCTTAAATAAATATTTATATATAAACTAAATTAATATAAATATTTTAACTACTATAAAGTTAGAATTTATATTTAAAATAACTTCTAAGAAAAATACTTTTTAGAATAAACTTATATTATAACTTTTATTATAAAAATATTTAAAGTTATAATAGTTTTTATAGTATAATTTAACTTTAAAATTTATTAATTTAATATTATTAATATATTTCTAAACGTTATATATAAACTAAATAACTTTCTTATTACTTATTACTTACTAAATAGTTTTAAAAAAAATAAGAAAGTTATTAAATTATAATATACTTTATATAGTTTTTATAATATACTTTTATTTTAATATAAAAAGTTTTTAAATACTTTTTTTTATTTTAAATTATACTTAATAAGTAAAAACCTTTATTTCTTTTAGTTTTATAATAAGAAAGTTTTTATACTTTTTTATATTAATAATATCTTTATTTTATATTATAAAAATTATATAAAAGAAATAAAAAAAGTTATAAAAAAAATTAAAGAGAAATATAAGCTAAAAGATTAAAAACTAGCTAAATAATACCTAAGAATTAAGATTATTTATAATTAAATAATATAAAAAATCTATTTTTTATATAATTAGTATATTAAATAAATTATAAAGAAATTTAATTTTATTAACTTTAAAGTATTAACTATATTACTTCTTCTTATTTTACTTAAAAAGTTTAATAAAAAAGTAAACTTATAATAAATCTTTTTATATTAAGAAAAAATTAAGTTAATCTTCTATATTATAATTATAATATAGCTAGATATTATATTTATTTATACTTTACTATTATAATTTCTAATAAACTTATTTCTAAAATATTACTAAACTATAAATTAAGTAATTTAATATTTATATTATATTTAATATTTTATAATTTATTTTAATATCTTAAGAAGTAAAGTAGTTTAAATATTATTAATTATAAGTAATATATTATTTACTTATAATAAAGAGATATAAAAGTTATTTTAAAGTTTTATAATATCTCTTTTTAGAAACTTAATTTAATAAAAAGCTATATATTAAAATATAATAACTATATTAATAATAAAAATAGAGTTTCTAAGTTTAAAGTATATTATAAAAAAAACTATAACTTTTAAGTAGCTTTTTAGAGATCTTAAATTTAGCTTTAAAAATATATAAAAGATCTATTATAATAATTAGTAAATAATTTAATTTATAATAAATAAAAAAGAATATATTTTAACTTATTTTTACTATATAAATATTTAAAATATATAACTTTACTAAAAATATACTAAATAATTATTTTAAGTTATATATCTTCTTACTAATAAAATATTAACTAATAGTTTTATAAAAATACTTTCTTATATAAAGTTTAAATAGTTTAAAATACTTCTAAACTTTTAAGATATATTATAAATAGTAAAATAAAGTAAAGAAAAAAAAATAAGTAATAAGTAAAACTTATAAACTAAGTATTTTAATTAAAAATAGCTTAATAACTAAGAAATATATAACTTTCTTAAGAACTTAAAATATTTATACTTTATAAAGTATTAAGTAATATAAATACTATACTTTATTTATATCTTTAGAAAGTAAATATATAGTTATTTATTAAAATATTATATATAAACTTTATCTCTTTAAAAAGATATCTATTAATAAAACTATTAATAATAATATAAATACTAACTACTTTAAAAATAGAAAGAGTTATTTTAGAGGATAAATTAATATATAAACTATTAAAAATTAATATATTTTCTATAATAATTTTAATTAATAAAGTAATAGCTAATATTAAAAGAGAAGTTATAGTTTTAGCTACTATTTTATTACTATTTTTATTTTTTATTTTAATTTTAGCTTTAGTTATAGCTTTTATAGTTTTAATTTCTTTTTTAGTTTTAGTTTTAACTTTAGCTTTTACTTTAGTTTTATTATAAACTTTAAAAACTTCTTAGAGTATAATTCTCTTAAGAATAAGAACTTAATAAATAGTTAGCTAAGTAAATAATAATATAAAAGATTATAAAATAATATATATAAACTTATTTATATTATTATATAAAGTTTAAAAGAATTAAAGTTTTAATATAGAAATAAGTAGTAATATAACTTTATATACTTTTCTCTTCTTTTTATAAAGAATATATTTACTTTTTTACTCTATACTAAATATATATATACTAAATAATATACTTATTTAAGCGTTTTATAAATAAAATAAGTAAATTATATTATTTAGTAATAATAGCTACTCTTTTTCTTAACTTTTAGTTTTTAAAGCCTCTATTTCTATTTAAAAATTAATAAATAATATAATAACTTAACTAAAATTATAAATTAAAAATATACTTTATTTATACTTTTAATATAGTTTATAAATAAATAGAGAGATAAAAGTTATAAACTTTAAATTATACCCCTTTTTAGTTTTTCTATTTCTTATAAACTTCTTATTTTTATTAAGCTTATTAGTTTTAACTTTTATAAAATAACTTAAATTAGTAATTAATCTTTAAAAATAATAAAATAAAATAAAAATATTATAATAAAAAAAGATTTTAAGAAACTAGAAATAAAGAATAAAATAATTTACTTTTAAGTTTAAAGTTTTTAAACTTTAAAAAAAGTATAAAAAAAGTATTATTACTTTTTTTTTTTTCTCTCTCTCTCTTTTTCTACTTTTTATTAGTAAAAATAGTTCTTATTTTAATTATATTAGCTATATATATAACTTTATTCTTTTTAAGTATACCTGTATAGCGTAGTGGTGTGCGCCTAGCAGGCCTATGCGTTACCCAAACGCATAGGCGTTAGTTTAATCCTAGCTATAGGAACCCCTTTTCCTCTCTTCTGATTAGTTAAGGACCTGCTGTAAAATATAGGTCCCTCTCTCGAGGGACTTATATATATAGTAGGGCACTAACGGCCTCTAGCTAATAGGATTATAGTATTGAGAACGCGTCGTTTGCCCTATTATGTACTGCGCTTGCGGCTTGAGTTTTCTTCCTATAAAGGGTTTCTCAGTAGCGCGTAGCCTAGTATTAAGTATTAGTATAGAGTATTAAGGCCTTAAGCCCTCTAGTATAGAGCTAATAGAGGGGGTATACCCTCAGCCTATCTAATATTCTTTTTAAATATCTAAATAATATAATTAATATTAAAAATAAAATTATAAATAAAAAGAAAGTATTATAATTATAATATAACTATATATATATATATAGAAGTAAAGTAAATAATATATATATTAGTTATAATATAAATAGAGAAAAAAAATTTAAAAATAAAAGTAATATAAAAAATATTATTATTATTACTATTTTATTATTTTAATAATTATTTTAACTTTTCTATTTAAACTAATAAAAAGCTTTTATTTTTATTAAATAAAGTAGTAATATTAATTACTATTTTAATATTTATAATTTTAATTATAATAAAAAGTATATAAAAAAAAAACTTTCTTTTTTTTTATAATTTAATAATAAAGCTATAAAATTATCTCTTTTATTAGTTTTTTTTATTAATTACTTCTTTTTATATCTATTTATAGCGTTTTATATATATATTTAAATTCTATAATATTAATTATATAAAATTAGGATTTTTAAACTTTTTTAAACTTAAAGAGGTATATTATAATACTTTTAAGTATTTAAAATAACTTTATACTTAGAAAAAAGTATAAAGTAACTTATTTCTAACCTACTTATTTAAGTTAATAATATTCTAGTGTATTAAGATCTATTCTTTAAAAAACTTTTTACGTTAGACTCTAATTTAGAAGGAATTAAGCTGTTTTATTTATATAGATGCTATATATACGTTATAGTTAGTTTATAATATATAGAAAATAAAGGTTTTAAAAGTAATATACCTAGGTTAATAATAGATTTTATAGTTTTATAGGCCTGTTTATAAGACCTAGCTTAAGCATTAGAGCCTAATTTACTACTTGAAAAGATGATAGCACTTGAGGGGAACAGCACTAACCCTCTACTAGAATTAGAGCTATCATTATATAAGATCATCATTTCCACCAAGGTCACCTTTTTAGAGGTATCTCTAATTCCCTTATTAGGCTCATTTTGATATAGCTTTCATTACAATATATTATGTGATAGTTGTGCTGGACTAGTGGCTTTGAAGTAGCAGTAGCAGCCGGGACTCAGCCCTTAGCCAGCAGCGTCCGCTTACAGGCAGGATATGCAGAGTCCATGAGCATTCGACCAGTCTCAAAACCTTACCCCTGTATTCTGCAGAGGTTTAGGCTTCTGGGGAAGTAAACGTATGGAGCACCTGTGGACTTATAAACGGCGTGCTGCAGCTGGAAGTGGTGGTATGACTACGTGCTCATACTAGCGCCAACAGGTCATCACCAACTAGTAGCTGTTGATACCTATATTGGTAGTCTCTCTACACGCGTACTGATGACTTCGCAACCTGGGGCTTCCAATTGAATTGAATTCGGAAACTTGTCGCGGTCGGAAGATGTGGTTCTCACCGGGGGCGTCATTGTGTCGCTGTGAGCGCACCAGGGCCGGCCGATCGGCCCCACATCGAAACGCCGGCTGGTAGGGAAGTGAGGCTCGCTCAAGCTCCCCGAGAACGCGCAGCCCGAGTGATAGACAGATCAACTTGACGCGGTCATATCTCTTCCTTCTATATGGAATTGGTAAGCTCGGCGACGAAAGCCCCAGGCTTGCGAATTGCTGTTCACTGTAAGCGGCATGGTGTTAGGTTAACGACTAAACACCATCCTGCACGAGATCACGGGGCCAGTCAGCAAAGTCAAGACTGAACTTGTACATCAAGGATAGACTTATAGGTACGAAGCAAACGTACTCCGGGTACGAAAAGCGCAACTACTCATCCCTGTAGTAAAAAGGGCGCAACCCCCCTTCTCCCCCTTCTCCCACCGCGCCCACGAATTCGACGGCTCAGAAGGCCAAGCAGGCACGAACTTCCAACATATATAATAGCTTAATATTTAAGTAGTCTATGTAATTCAGTAAATCTCAATTCTACTGCTAGACGATCTTATGGGACGAGTATACCTACCTATTAGATATTGGAGCTCTGCTGACGACTGTGAGTTAGTATGAATTCTGCGAGACTTTATGCAGCTACCTTAAGCAAGATAAAGCATTCCGAGCCCTAGATCTGCATGTCAGGTATAGGCACCGAAGGGTATGACACTCATAAATCAGTGCCACAAGGTGGAGGTTACAGCCTCTTCATACCTACCTTAAAATACAAGGGTCTATTCCGCAAAGGGATGCGGCAACAGCCAGGGCAGCCAGGGTTTGCATCAAAACCTATGGAACAGTGTTTCTAATTACAATACCAATCTGGGGACAGTTTCAAAAATGTTATGAGTTGATAACCTCCAGACATACTACACTCTCGCCTGGGTTGGCGAACACAGAATACCGCTAATGTTACACTACCGCAGATCGGAAAGCATAGTTCCAACAGCAATCTAAACTAATCAACTTACTAATCACGTCATAGCATGCTCTTAGATCTATTAAGGTAATATCACCCTGGTTGTCAGGTCGAGTAGGCTTGACCCAATGATGACATAGGTAAGTATAAGAGTCATGAAATTCCATTGGCTTTGTGTACTGGGTGTATTTATAACCTCTAAGAACCCCTGGAAAGACTTTTTGCAATCGCCTCCCCTGCTTTACCTTTCAATATCTTCGCACACCCAATCGTGGGGTGGGAGCTATGCGTCGTGCTATTCCGCTCCCCACCCTCATCGTTCACCTCCTCGGTGCTCATTACTCCTGGTCACGATACGGTCGATACCCTTTGCAGCGGTCACGGCTGAGGGTCGGCCTTCCATAATTACCATCATGTCTCCTTCATCATCCTTCCATCGATTCCTTTTAGGTCTTCCTCTCCATGTATTCATCTTGACCCCCACATGACACAGCGACGGATGGATCCAACGCCAGCCGGCTAGCCTATCCCTTGGCTCCTTACAATCACCAATCGCTAAAGTGGTCCTGGTTAAATGCCCCTCTCAATCACCTCAAAAGCCTCTGCAAAGCCAGGCTCCCTCTTAGTCTCCTTCCAAAGTCTCTCCTTCAAGCCAGCACCCTCCGAGGTGTACATGATCGCCGGCCAACTATACTAAGTCAGTCACGTGTTCCACACGACATAGGCATCTCCTGGGCAGTACTTACGGTTTGATCACTCCATCGGAGGTAAAGCTTCCATGGCTCTCAGGCCCCTTTACCAGCGCCGCATCGAGGTAGCTCCGGGCCCCAATCTCTACACTGCGGCCTAGGGTCTTCTTGAACAGTCCCGTAAAGAAGGTTTCCGTCGCCGGCTTGATGATATTGGTGCCGGCCGTGAGCCCTGAGTTGGCCAGGTTCACAATGACCTGATCCGGGCTGACATATGTCGCGAGCTTGTCCATGAACAACTGCCCAAGGAATTTTGAGTTCTGGTAGTTCTTCGCCGAGCCCCAACGCCTCTCCTTGTCGGCGGGCTTGAATAAGGAGCCCGTCACCATGTCCTCCTCCGGCGTGTGCCAGTACGTTGTGTCCGAGCTGACGATGACCAGCCTGCCCGGCTCGCCAGGCGGCTTGTTCTCCTTCATAATCGGCAGCAGCAACATAGCCTGCAGCGCCGTGGAGAGGTAGTTGACCTGGAGCATCAGCTCGTGACCCTCTCGCGAGCGGGTGAAGGTCTGTGCGACAACGCCCGCGTTAAGGATCACGATGTCGATCCGCGATAACTCCTTCTTGCATCGCGTCGCAAAAGCCCTCACGCTGTCATACGACTCCATCTCGAGATGCCACACCTCAATCTGCGCCATGGGGAACTCCCGTCGCAGGCCCTCGGCGAGCGCATCGCCCTTCGTCGTGTTCCGCACCCCCATGATAAGCCGCCCCAGTTGCCGCTCCAGGAACTGACGGCTCGCCTCCAGGCCGAGGCCGCTGCTGGCGCCGGTCATGATGAGGGTCGCGTCGGACAGGTCGAACTCCAATGGGATCTCGGCTGGCGTGATCATGGTCTGCCGGTAGACGAAGGCCAGCGGGTTGGCCTCCCAACCGGCCTGCTCGGCCAAGGTGTTGGACATGCTGGGCTGCTGCGATTCGTACCTCTACTGCGACTGTCGGTTTGCGGGGGCGATTGGATGTTCTGTCAGGATGGCGAAATTGGCAGATTGGCGAGAAAGCTTGTCAGCTTGTCGAGGTCGGAAAAAGTGGCGGCTACGAGGTGACGTTTGGCAGATGAAGTACCCTCCCGGAGGACCCGTTAATTATGGGGATGAGAAACATAAAACGAGATTGCGCGCCCGCCCTTAGCTCGATTTTCCCGACAGGAGTGTTTGTATAGGACCGGGGCTTGTTAATAATATTCGATGTCATGCTCTCTCTCTCACTCATCCAACCCGCCCCTTCGATGTCAGGGTCGGGGGGTTTGAGGGTGGGAGCACCGCATTGCTTTGCCTTTGACCGGGTTTTCCCCACGGGGCGCGAGGTGTCCCGAGGACCTGGCGGACGACCAAAGTTGAGACGCGCCAATGCCTACGATCGGACTGAGGGGCGTCGCCTATTCGCGTGCGCTTGAGGGTTGGGCGCTTAGGTATCAGACTTGGTTATGCGTGCGACGTTGGACAACCACCATCACGGTGCCCCTTTGCCAAGAGGTTTTTCCAAGAATGTGTGTAAGAAGGAGGCACGGAGGGGGGAGCTTTGTTTGACGCAGGATCGGCAGCGGGCTCGGCGACGGGGTCAGGGTCCACGACGCTCGGTGTTGCATGTCTGTGCTAAGAAAAGAACGCCGTTGGGGTCCGCAAATAGCGTGGTCGACGGCCGGTGGACGCCAAGTCTGGGGAGTGACATCGTGGAGGGTCGAGAGGTCTCAAGAGGCAAAAGACGATGTTTGGAGATGTGAATGTGACCGTCGTCTATGAATAAACCTTCCAGTTAGCCGCGAAGCTCTAGACCAGTGTCTTGGGACGCATGAAGAAACAGACATCAGGAGAAGTTTAAGGGGGTAAAACATGTGGTGTGCCGGGATGGCAAAACAATCATCGGTGAGTCTCGGTGAGCAATCCGGACATTCTCGGTGTGCTCGAACCGATTCCGAAGGTTCCACTGTGGCGCGTGTCTTCCGTGTGGCTCAACACGCCGACTGTGGCTCGGCATGAACCCGGCTGTCCTCCCTCTTCCGGCTGAAGCCCCTCCAAGGCCCCCTCCCCCTCCTCTTGATTCGTTAGGGTTCATGCGAGGCCAATGGTGGGGTAAAGAAGAAGGTGGGCTGGAAGGGAAATGCAACCTTGGCCTTTCTCAGGGTCGTTTCGCCTTTCCCGACATCACCGCCAATCCTGCCCTTCACCGAGTTCCACGACCAAACCCCCCCTAACCCCCTTTCTTTTTCCGCTCCGGGATCCCAGAGACGAACCGCTCTCTTTCCCGTCCACATCCTTCCGTCTAATTTGCGTGTCCTTACGCAATTCCTCCCGCCGACCTAGCCGTCCTCCGCCGACCGAACTTCTCCACCTACCGACATATCTCCCGCCGCCCCCTTCTTCCTCCCACCACCCTCCCTCCACAAAAACCGCCCGTCATGTCCGGCCTCGACGCCCCCGAGATCGCGACGGCCTACGAGGCCGTCCGCTCCGACAAGGACGAGACCAACTGGCTGCTCATCTCGTACGCCAGCGCCGTCGGCAACAAGATGAGCCTGACCAAGACGGGCACGGGCGGCCTCACCGAGCTGGCCTCGGAGCTCGATAACTCGCAGGTGCAGTACGCCTACGTGCGCGTCGAGTACGCCAACGACGCCGAGAGCAAGCGCGTCAAGTTCGCCTTCGTCATCTGGATCGGCGAGAACACAAAGATCATGCGCAAGGCCCGCGTGAGCATCGAGAGCAGCGAGGTCAAGAGGGTGCTGCCCCACCACAGCATAACGGTCAACGCGAGCGACAAGGGCGATCTGGACGAGGACGACATCGTCAAGAGATTACGCAAGGCTGGCGGTGCCGATTACAATGGCGGCCGCGGCTGAGCGAGCCCCAATTGACACCAATTGGAAGGGGAAAGAAACACAAAAGCACATAAAGGGGGAGAGCGGTGAGCGGCGGCGGCGGCACGCTGATTTGGCGGTGTTTGAGCTACGAGTACACGGTATCTGGCCAGGCGGAGGCGCTTAGGAGCGATATGCATACTTTTTGAATACAGCATACCTTGGATAAATATATTAGTCTCCTGTTTTGGGGCCGGCGCGAGCCGATCGAATCTAGGAGTCATCTCTTCTTACTGCTAGTGTCACTGTCCACCAGATCTTGCAAATTGCATTGACCCAGGTAGCCCCCGTAATACGTCAATGGGGCTCATATCAGCAGCATTGATGGAACCCCTCTAGAAGCAGCGTTCGGTTCCGGTCCCTGGCGTCGAAGGGAATTAGCATCTTGCCATCCAATCTCGGGGTATATCCTGCGTCTTAGGCGTTCCCGCAGACGAACTCTCCCACCTTGGGACCGAAACGGCCACGTCAGTAGCCTCATCCTCCTAAGCTTGTTTCTCCCCCGGGCCGATCCCTGCGACGTCGGCGCCTCCGCTTCCGAGGAGGAAGCAAACATGGGTCAGGCCAGTCCACGCGGGGGCTAGTTAGATCTATTAAATGTCCTTAAGATTGACCAGATAAAAATCTGCGTCGACATCTATTCTCTGAGCCCCTTTCCGCCAGTCCGCAGATTCCAGCAGCCAGCATTTTGCAGCCTAGCATGCCAGCAGTGCGTCTTTCCTTTGGGCTGTAAGGTCACCGGCTAGGATGAGGAGTCCTGTCGTTTCGGTGGTGACGTGAACCCCTTTCCCGTCTTTCCATTTGGTGTCCCTCGATAAGAGAGAGACTGACTCGGCAGTGAAAATCGAGTCGCGTGCGATTTTGTTATTGGCGTGCCACCTGTATTTCTGCAGCTTACGCCGGTTCTCTGGCCTTGGAGGGTCGTTGGCTGCGTTCTTCGTAACATGCCAGAATTGATGTGCTGTTTGGGTCCTCTTCAGCTGTACAAAGCCTTCTAACGTGCGGGCTTAACATCCTCTTATCTCGATCTCGGATAATGACCATGGGAATAAGGCATATGGAATACATGGTGAGGTCGTTATCAAACCTGATCGAGGCGGGTTCCCACTCTGACATAGCTATCCGCCGACACTCTTTGGTTGAAAGCCGCCTTAAGCGGAGCTCGTGGGGCTTGTTTTTGCTGGTACGCTACTGTGCCAATTGGAAACGGGGTATCATCGGGCTCTCAGCGGTCGGCGCCGACGATATAAAGGGAGGATGCAGGCGGTGTATCTGGTCATGGGGGTCTTGGCGCATATTCTCCGGTGGAAGCTCTAGCAGCCCCGGGTTGAGGGGTGGCGTATTGAAAGCTGTCAATGCCTCGTTCCTCTCGTTCCCGCCCCTCGTCGGTGCCGAAATGACCCGGCGAAGGTCATTACTTGGGCCGGGGCGGCTGGGGTTGGCGGACGCCGCCCCGGGTCTCCATAAGTCCGGGGGGGTCGGTGGATGATGACGCAATCGGGGTTGACTCCGTGAGGTGCCGGTCGCATGAAGGGGGCTTCTCATCCGGATCTCCCATTGAATCTGAGGGTTTTATTATTCGTAAAAGGCTCCTGAACAAGCGCCTACAATTATTACTTAGGATGTTAGCCCAACCGGATGGCTTCAGTGACTCCTTACCTTACGCGACGGCGTTTCGTGGGGAAGTGATCATGAGCAGCGGGGATATCTCGGGTCGTACCCCTAAGATCTACGGGACTCGGCACGGGAAAGAATTGAGTTCAGGTGGTCGTCTCATGTTGGGCGGAGGCACAGCCGCTGGCAGTATTGCCTTATTCGCTAGCGTCTACTTTGCAAGCTTCTATTGTCCAGAGACCACCTCCCATCATCCAACTCGGTCCTGGAGAGCCTGAGCTCTATTGGCTTGCAAATTGCATTGTGGTATCATGAGAAGGGTAGGGTTGTCGCACTGGGCGACTGCTAGAGCTTCAAATATTACGGCGGTCAACAAGGTGTGCCCATAGGCCGTCACCTGCCATGGGAAATTACTGTGTAAACGGACTCCTAACCGCAATTTGGACTAGCATACTATCTAGGTCTCTCATATTACCTAGCTTCAATACATCAGATCAAGACATAGGAGAGAGGGTTTAATGTTATGTACTGTCAGGCTTGCTCTAACCTGCAAGCAAAGCAACAGCGACTCTTTACTGTTGATAGAAAGAAGTGGGAGAGGTTTTCAAGGAGAGTTATCGCGGCCTATTACGGAAATTCGTCGTTGCTTCCGCACAGAGCTTAGGTGTCGAAAGTGGATAAAATTTGATAAGGCTTGATTTTTAAAACCCCAGGCGTGATTATGGGCGCTGGTGATTTCCAAGCCAATCACGCGTGGCCACGCTGCCTTCCAACATTGATGCCTAGAGCCTGATTTCAACATGCTTATGGGTAGTTCCCTAATGTTTTCTAAGATAACATTATCAGGAGAGCCCTCCATCTCGACACCATACATCTCATTCTCAGCAAAGAAAGATCCAAGTTATGCGCGACGATGGACGGCCTCAGCGTAGCTGCCAGTATTGTCGGGGTAATATCCCTAGCGATGCAGCTAAGCCAGACAACGCGTAGGCTCATAGCCTTCCTCGAAGATGTCAGAGAGGCGCCGAAGGAGATTCTTCGTCTGAACGAACTACTGAAGCTTATCTTTGCTATGTCAGCAGGCGTTGTTAACGCGTTGGAGTGTCAACGAAGAAAGTTCGGAGATTCAGCCTTAGGCCACGAGCATCTCCGAGACGTCTTAGTTGTCTGCCTCCGCAAGCTGACATCCATTCGAGATATCATGGAGATATCAGAAGTGTCACAGCAGCGGGGCAATCTTGCTTCGAAAAGCTGGGCACGACTCAAGCTGTCTTTGAAAATGGACGAGATACTCGAGCTAGAGCGACAGCTCGGGCAGTCTTTACAAGTGCTGAATATAGCTTTAACGACCAGTCTTTTGTGAGCATCCAAGTCCTGCAAGGTGACCTTGCTTCAAACTGATGGTTTCTTTCTCTTCTGGAAGCTACGAGACAGCGTTACGCAGCCAGCATACGGGTGTTGTTGACTGTTCAGATAGTGCTGCCCTAACAGTCGCAGTTCCCCGCCGGGAAAATGTGATCTCAGATTCCATTCAGCTGCCTTCGACACGTCTTATAGACTCAGCTGCGCTTGAAACCAAATCAAGCATAGTTTCAACGTCAACATCACATTCACATACGTCGTATAGCTGGCCCAGTATTGTGTACACCTCTTACAACGCCACAACAATACGTCGCCGGCATCGACAAGGAAGTGCCCGTATCAGAGAAATGGCAACTAACAGCACAAAGACTTCATACCGAATTGCTGTTGTGTTTCTCTCTGCCTCAATTGAATTCACAAGCCATAAGCTAGCGTCGTGCTCACCTGTGTTTAGTCTTCGCGTTCGGCATGTGGTACCTTCAAAAACATACTGGACGCAAGTTTTCCCGGTATTATCACGTGGTGGACTAGACGAGTTTCTTCAACTTCTCAAAAATGGCATCTGCACAATCAACTCGGTCATTGATGGTTTAGGCCTTCGGAGCATTGTTGAGGTACGTGGTAGTCACCCGTAGCCAAAGCAATGATCTTAGTTTTCGGATACAAGGCTAACTTTGGCATAATACGACTTGAAAAGCTGGCAGAGGGGATTGGAAATTCCGCTATCGCCGAGTTTCTGCACTCGCAAGGTTGCGATTTCGAAGCTGGTTCGATTCACTGGGTGTAAGAAAAGTGCCCTTGTGCTTGAATCCTACGACCTGAGTTGCTCCCATGCAAACAAGTGACTGGAACATCATCTCTCTATAAGCTTTCTGACATTGTGTGTTGTAGTCTTCGATCACGGAAATCGTCGTCACGATTCAGATCAGTCATTTCGAAATTGGATCTAGCAGGTCACGACCTAGACGACATAATCCCTCCCTATCGATCTTATGGAGTAGCTCAGACACTTGACGCTGTTGAGTGGTTTACCTCCACAGGAGTCCACCTGACGGCACAAGTCAAGGAGGAATACCTTGGATCATTGCTCTGTCTACTTTGCACTCAGTGGGACGCAGCGGTGACTGCTCAATTGCAGAAGGACCGCGACGCATTGGTGCTTAAACTGATAAAGAACGGCGCAAATGTCCACCACCTGGAAAGCACTGGCCTGACACCTTTGATGTGTCTCATGCGACATATCATCTTGGGTCCACACTCTTCTGCGCTGAGCGGGTGGCTCACACTCTTGGAACATGGCCAGATTGATCTGCGACATTACCTGGAAAGGGAGTCCGAGCTATTCCCTCAGCCATTTGAAGTGTACTGGCAAGTTGTACGATATTCTCCTCATACCTACACTTGTTTCACGCCTAGGAAGGTATCCGTGGATGTCCTGGACAGCCTAGTGTCGAAAGTATCATACCCAGACATGCAGTATTTCGACCCCAACAGCACTGCGCCTCAACTATTCGAGCAATTCAATTTCGCGCCGAACTTACGAATCGGATCTGGGACCGGGTGCAAACACATGAAGTATTGGTTTGGCCTTTGGAAACGCGATGCCAAGAATAACACACAAGGCCGCAGCATTAGGCAGCTTCTTGCGCAGTGGGTATCAGCCAACTCGATACAAAAGCAAACAGAAAACGAAATGTGGAGGGAAACCCACCACTGGCCGTGGAATGGCAATATGCAATCATTCGTTGATACAAGGGGGATTGACAGGGCAAGACTTGCGCGTGGAATCATATCGAGTCAAACCCTATGTGAATGCGACGCCAGTGGCCAATACTTGGCGCTGTGGCCATTCAATGGTAACACGCATACTTTATGTCAAACAGGGAACTTGACAGGAAGGCCTTGCTTGAACAAGTCAACATGGTGCTGGGTACACGGTTGCCGCTTCAATCACGAAAGATTCGCAAGGAAGCAAGAGAAGAAGCGATTGAAGCAGATGAGGATGTTAGGGTTGAAGACCAAGTTCTATGCTCCGCCAATGCCTGGCAGATGGGTTGACTAGAAAGGTATTACATTCTTCATGCATAACCAGAAATGGAGTTCTTTAGCAGTTGGACAGAAATGACTCGAATCAATTCTCATTCGAGCAACCTGCAGATGTAACTTATAACAATGCGCAGCAACTTGTTGACGTCCGCCGAAACATGATCTCACAGGGCAGTGTAACCTTGTCGATAGTAGTAACGCGCCAGTCTGGTTTCTGAATGAGCACGAACATGCTGTTTCTCGCCAGCCTCAAGCCAGAACACCTCGTTGATGATAAAGGCGTGGAAAGAATGTGGGCCGAAGCTTGCTCTTCAAGCTTGCCCTGGTTTGTAGTCCTAAGTCGCAGCGTCTGAATAATGCCAGCCTTGAAAGCCCTTTAACATCAGGGACCTCGACCTTCAATGGGTGTAGGGCCTCGCAAGAGGAACTTGCTCGGCTAGCCCCTGACCGAATTCTCTGAGGGTATAAATGAAGCAGCAGAAGCAGCAACACTGCCGCCCGCATCTGAGGGCCTAGACTCTGAGTGGCTTTCTTGGCACCACAAATACGACTCAGCGCGCGGGTACAGTCAGCTTCGGCATGCTACAGATCAACAAGCTTCAAGCGATGGTGATCAGAGTCTTGGCATCCTGCGGGATGCTCGGGATGCCACAGAGCTCCATTGAAAATAAACTCGATACCGGCGAAGTATGCACGTGGTATTGCGAGGATCACGAGCCGGAGCGGCCTCCGGACAAATTCTTCATTGGTGTTTACCGATCACCGGCGACCCTAAGGCTACTGGGTAAAGTCGGGTCGGAAATAATTGAGGGCATCACATCATCGAGTCCGCCGGCGAGTGTCCGGCTTGGATGGATTTTCAGTCTGACCCCGCCAAGAAACCCCTGTTCCAGAGCCGATGAGAGATATATGATAATCAGCAGGTCGGCACCGAGGGTCGGAAAGTTTAGCTCACCGACGCCGAGGCCTGTCCGGGTTGGGGTCGGGGTAGGGCTGAGGCGCCCCGGAGCATCCGGAGCGGAGGCCTGATGTTTTCCGCAACTCACAGCAGCAGAACTCTACAAAAAACCGCCCTAGCCCGCCTTGCGTTGTTCCGTAATAACGGACCGGGATTGATGATTTCGCCGATGGTCAAGGCCGCCATGCTTTAGCGGCGATGTCAGCCGACGACGGCGCAAGGTGGAAAAAGTTTTTGGCGCCGTCGACGTTCGGCATCTGCCGTAATTGACGACAAGGGTTTGGCACGCCACTGCTCGAGCTTCCGTTTTGAGCAATACGCGGTATGACCGTGTGGATTGCATAGACCGCGTATATGACGGATGATCTTTGGGATCCAGTCTGTGTACGCGTGTACTCCGGAACAGGACTAGTGGCCGCTGCCTTCAATCTGATAAGCGCCTGTCACCACGCATCAATGATTAGAGAGGATTTCACGGTTTTTGTTTGATATTGCAGGAATTCGGTGTCTCGAACACTTCAAAACATCGACGGGGCTCAGAGACTCAACTCGGCGCTTTGCGGGGAAGCAAAGCAGCTTGCATTCAGCGCTCGGCGAACACTGTTTGTTCATGGGGAAAAAGACCGAGCATATGTTTCGATGGACCGCCAAGACGCCAAAGTGATGATGTATGCCAAGACATTTTCTCATCGAGCCAGCGCATTGAATTGGCGGCAGCCCCGGCCCCTCTCTTCCCATCATGCCACCCACCATCAGCCCGTTCGGCCAGCAATCGCAAATTAGCAGTCGGTGTCTATCGGTGCAGGGCTTTCTGGTTCCTCTTCCTCCCAAAGGCAGTATGGCGGCGGCGTGTTGAACAAGACCGACGCCCCGTGGGATGAAGCAGCAGCGCGTGTTGTTGTTTCGTCGGCGACCATCACCAAGTGTCACCACCCACCACCACCACCACCCGTTCAATCTCACCGACTGGCCCTCCTTTTCGACTGGCTGATTCGATGTCGCGTGTGTGCAATACGTGGACCGCACTTGGGCCTGGTAGGTGGTCGCGTGCTCGTCAGACGAGCGCCGGGAATGAAACTGCAGAGAGTCTCCAGAGTCCCAACGTGCGCCCCAAGACAATGCCACAAAGAGGCTGGAGTCAGTGGAAAGGGGGTCATGGAGCGGAGCGGAGATTGAGCGAGCGCAGCCGGGGGCGGCAGGCAGCATTTTTGCTCTTGTCCCAAGTCATGTCTTTCTTGGCTGTTGAATTTTTCTTTGCTTCTTTTCCTTCTTGTCGGATTCCACCGTCCGCCCGTGTTGGCACCCCATCCATCCCCCTCCCACAAATAACTGAAAAAAATCCATGCGGTGGAACGGCGGAGAGTGGACGGCGAACGGACCAAAACGACAAGACGGATTGTCGGATGTCGCGGATGCAGTCCTCCCCACACAGCCCCCCTCCCCATCCCTGCGCGATTGGGTGTCGCTCATCTCATTGCTGTCTCTTCGTCGCCCGCTGCCGTCATCAAGAATCCCTCGTGCCCACTTTCCCTGGCTCGCGCGTCCAGTGACAGAGCCGCGTTTCCTATCCAGACGTCGGAGCTTGTCGTCCTTGGGGGCAACAGGAGGTTCACCGTTCCTGAGGAATGTCTCTGACATCGCTTGGCTGGAGGCCGCAGAGTCAGAAGAAGAGACAGAAGACGAAACGGAAGCTTGTAGCCCCTCGGCCTTTTCGAAGCATGAAAGAAGAAGAAGTCTCTCTTGAATGAACGTGCTTTCAATTCGCCGCTTTGCACCGGGAATTCAAGCTCTGTCCATACGTCACGTCAGAGCGGTAAACGGCGACCTGCCAACGCAAGCTTACCCGTCCCGTCCGCTGCTGGCTGCTGTTGGCTGAGCACGCGACATTTCGTCCCTTCTTTTGTTTGGTTTGCGTGGTGTTCCTGCTGTCTTGCTCCCGCAGATCCCAGACCGTTGGCCACCACAAAAGCACATGCACCAACCACCACCGCTAGGAGCCGTTCTTTCGGGGTACAAACAGAACAGACTCCTGCGGGCGGTAAGTACCCGTCAGAGTACGCGCAAAGTTTCCTTACCTACACTACCGGAAGACGGGTGAGCAAGAGAGCAGCGCAAGGTGTGACCCTCGTCTTGGCGCTCGCGGCACTTGGCGGGCGATTCGTCCACGTCAGGGATGTCGCAGGAGCACAGTCCGCCGGCCCCAGATGAGAAGGGGAAAGAAGCCCACAACGTGCTCGCCCATTGGCTGCAGCGCGGAATTCCGTGGTCATGGACAGGGTCTCGGGCAGACCTTGCAGAGCTTTTCTGCCCAGCCCACGCGACAGCCCTTGTGCGAGTGTGCGCGGCTTTCCAGACGATCTGCCTTTGCCTTCCTCCTCCCCCAAAGATAATCGGCCAGGGACGGAAGCCTTGCGGAGCCCGCTGATGTGGACAGTGGCTGGTGTTGTCTAGTCCCCCCCAACGCCATGACGGGTAGGTGGGAGGAGGGGAGGGGAGAGCTCAGTCAGGTAAGGATAGGTAAGGTAATCATGGGCAAAAAGAGAGAGACAGAGACATAGTGGAGGCAATGCGAAATGCGAGGTGCGAGGTGCGAACGACCGCTCAGGAGGATTTGTGCGGGATTCGCAGCGCTGCGCAATGGCAGAGGGAACCCTGGTCGCCAACCTTGTCTGCGACTGTTGTGTGTTCTTGGCCTTCTTTGGCACTCTGCAAAGTACAATCCATCCCATCCATACGCGGTCGGGTCGGGCAAAAGACGACAAGGTCCAGCTTGGTGGGTTGTGCCGAGCCTGGGCTGAGGGCCGTTGTGCGCAAAACTGTGCCGATGTCCAATGTTTTCTGTTCTATTATGGTCGCTATTACCTACGACCATGCTCCATCTCATCACCCATGCTTCCCGTTACCTATCTGAATTCTGCCCTTCTGCCTGCTGCTGCTGTGTGATGCAAGTTGGCTTACCGTACCTTGTGTACCGTCTCATTCAATATTCCCCCATCGCCAGCTCTCCCTTCACCACTCTCTGTTCCTCTTACTTCATCAACAACTCATCCACCTACAACCTTGCCTCATCCACCCCATCACCCGCATAAGGCATACAAGGCAGCACCACGTCGCATAGCTTATTAGCACCGTTCGCCCCCTTTGGAGTTCGGGACCAATCTTAATCTCACGTAACCGACAAGCACCCCCTTCCGATCGCTCGTGTCTGTCATTGGACTTCGACGAACCACTCCCCGGTGGGCTTCGTCCGTCAGATTCCCATCCCATCCGCTACCGCCTCGGGAGAACCAACGCACCCCCTTCCCGAGCCTCCCGCTCTTCATATAGGAAGCGGCGCCGGCGGACCTGGACGCAGCCAAGTCTCCAGTTTCCCTCACTCCTCACTCAGTCATCACCAACTTCCCCATCAGGTCGGCTGTTTCTTCCGTCATCAGCTTTCACCTCTTTCCCATCTGCCACACTCGACCTCACCACCACCACCACCACCACCACCAGCCCACACACCCGCGCAGGAGACAGAAAATATGGGTATTGGTGCCGTGGCAGAGCCCTTGGTGGTAATCACCCTACTCTTCGGCGGGACCTACTTCAACCGCAACACCGGAAACAGCAACGCCTACGACAACCTGGGATGGAGGGGATCCGATTTTGACGATGTTGAACACAAGCGCTCCGACGAGCGCCGCTCCGGCAACTCGACACCCGACTCGGAGGAGTCGCTGCTCTCGGTCGGCGCATGGAGCTCATCATCGACGTTGACGCCGCAGGAGGAGCCGCCCCGACGCATGCGACGGATCAAGTTCTTTGGCTACCAACGCATGGTATCATCACCAAACACCAGAGTATTCAAGGACCGTCTCCTCTCCCGCGTGCTCCGCAAGTTCCCGTTCTTGGTGGAGGCGTGGTACTGGGCCCTGATCTACTGGGTAAGCAAGGGCGTTCTTCTGTTAGCAGTCTTCAGCCTCACCTAACATTGTTTGATACTAGGTCTACCAAGTCGGCCGAGCCTTCACGGCTCTGACCCTCAACGAGGGCACCGTCGACGTCGCCCGCAAGCACGCCCTGCAGCTCATCCACCTCGAGCAGCGCCTGCACGTCTTCATCGAGGTGCCCGTCCAGCAGTACTTCCTCCAGCTGCCCACCGTCATGCACTGGATCAACCGCATCTACTCCTTCATCCACATCCCCGGCACCATCCTCTTCCTCGTCATCCTGTACTACGTCACGACCACCCGCAGACGTCGCGCCATCTCCACCAAGCTCGGCGGCAACGAGAACGTCAGGTGGAATTCGGCCGGCCCTGCGCTGTACGAGGCCCGTCGTCGCACCATGGCCACCTGCAACCTGCTCGCCTTCGTCGTCTTCACCCTGTGGCCCTGCATGCCTCCTCGCCTGCTTAGCGACCCCACCTACAACGGCCCCGATGCCGGCGAGGCTAAGAGCTTCGGGTTCGTGGACACGGTGCACAGCGCCGACGGCGAGAGCAGTGTCTGGACCACTAACAAGTTCTGCAACCAATACGGTAAGTCGAACGCACGATATGACCTGTTTCATCATAGGTTACTGACACAATTACAGCTGCCATGCCCTCGCTGCACTTTGGTTACTCCCTCCTCATCGGCTTGACTGTCGCCACCCTCCCGCTGCCCTCGATCCGCTCGCGCCCCTGGAAGCGCTTCGCCATCGTCGCCGCCGGCATGTCCTACCCCGCCCTCATCCTCACCGCCATCGTCGCGACCGCGAACCACTTCGTCCTCGACGCCGTCGCTGGCGCCATCGTTTGCGGCATTGCGTGGAACTGCAACGGCGTCCTCCTCAACCTGCTGGTCATCGAGGATTACTTCCTGCGCCTCCTGCGCATCCACAAGCCCGTCAACTGGACCGACCCTGAGGCTTCCATGGCCGAGGAGCGGTTCGCCGCGGTGGAGGATGCTGCATAAATGTTTTCACGAAAGCGGACTTTTGGTTTAACGGGCGCATGAAATAGGGGTTGTAATATCCATTGCGAATAGAAGCTTATCAAGCATTGATTTTTGGGGATTATCATGTGTTTGCTGCATCAGGAAACAGTCATACTAAGGAGGCAACATTGAATGGGTTTAGGTGTCCTCGCATAATTGGGGCGAGGAGCCAAGATTCGTTCGGGGAGTTCCGAGCCTTGGAAGACTTTGGGTTTGATTGGAACTGACATGAGCACGTCGCCTCTTTTGAATAATTGGGATGAATTTTGAGCCATGGCTAGAAGGAAGCTTTGGGGCTTTGGGGCTTAAGGGAGGCCAACCGATTAACACAGCCCGAGCTTAAATAATGAGATGCTCCCTATGAATAACAGAAATCGCCTCCAAGAAGGGGGGCAAGCATTATTGAGCAACTGCTTTTAAGATTTCCGAGCGCTTGTTCTTGGCAAAGTTGACTTTGCCATAAGATTTTCTCTCTCTGCTTGGATCCATTAAGTCGGAAATGCTGCGCATTTTTCCATGTGCATGGAAGACAAACACGCTTGGGCCCGAGGGAGAGGGACCTCGAGCCGAAGAGCACGGCTGAAATGCACCGAGCGCCGTGTTCCGAGAGAACGGCTAAGCTTCGATCCATGGCGCGCGGCTGTCATGCGGATGCGGAGGGTCGCGGGCGAGGTTTCAGCATCGCAAAAGCTCCGTGGGATGGGAAAGGTGAGATGGCAAAGTAGAATGCGAATCACGAGCCTGGGCCACCAACCTTACAGCCCATTGGAAGGAATACTGGGGGCTGGGGAGGTGATGCAAGGTAGCAAGGTAGATGTCAGGCGAAAAACAGGGAAACATACATGAGAGATTGATTAGGCGCCGATCGGTGGGTGTGCAGGCGGGATAAACAAGGCCTGGAGCGGGACGCTTTCCAGATCTCCGGGACGTGCCAAGGCGGAGTGGATCATGGCACCGAGACCCACCTCTCCCCGGACGCCGATCGGCGATTTCCTCGGAGGATCCACTTGGAGTCGGGGCCGTTTCGCGGCCCGCCAAGCCTGATCTTCATGAGGAACCAGGAATCTCAACGACGCGATCTTGGGAAGGGCTGTTCTATCGTGATGACAGACTATAGAAAATCCAGGCCCACGCGCTCAGTAAAGGTGTTCTAGCGGTGGTTCGCTTACCTGGCCGCGATATCGTAGGAGTGGCCAAGGCTGCGGCGGGTAAGATCTGGAGCGCACTCGGGTTCAGCCCGCGGGGTCGGCGTGGGCATCGGCGGTTGAACGGTACACTCCCAGCTACATCGCCCGGCATGAAGCTTTGGTCTAGTCGCCATGGCTGCCCAGCCGGGGTCGGCGATTCGGTGAGGAGACCGGGGAAACCTGTAAAGAGGCGTGATGCTCTTTCAGCCCTTGCCGCCGACAAGGGCGCTTCCTCTGAGGTCTCGATCAAGATGCTGAAGATTCAACCTCCGGAAATGACCTAGGATAAACTGTGGCATTTTCCTTTTTGGGTATGTAGACGCCGCATTCAGTGTAGAGCTCTCGCCTCGCTCGGCTGGGCTAGTCTTCATCCGGTGATGTCCCTGGTAGCTTCGACGCCTGCCGCTACCACTTAACCAGTCTCACCCGAAGGAGAGGTTCTTTCTGGCTGGAAGGCGCAAGCCACGCAACAAGGGGACCTTTCGAGAAGCCCCCCACACGCGAAGAGGCTCTAGGAATGCCGATAGCGGGCTGGCGGAGCTGCACGTGTGGGGGCTCCGTATCTCTGTCGAAATTGGTTCTAGATAGGATTTATCGGCAGTCAACATCACGTCTTAGAAACTTCCATCTTCATGTCACGACAAACCCGTGGAGCCTTTCGTCAAAAACAACCACAACTGCCGATTTTCTACGTCAACCGGCAGTGAGGAATCTGCCGTCTGACGCGTGAGGTTTCGCTCACTCTTGGGCCGCAGCCATGTACACGATTCGGCTGCTGCTTCTCGTCCTATCACTCGCTTTGGCGACCTTCGCGCAAATCGATCGTCTCTATGATAACCCAAACTGCACAGTAAGACACCCATGATATGGCAGTTGTTCACCTTTGGGATGATGCTGAGACGTATACCCCTAGTTACCATGCCTGATAGAAGGCCTCACCAACTCAGACTGCAGCACAACGGACCAGGCATGTCTGTGTCAAGACACCGAATTTCTCCATTTTGTCGAGAGCTGTGCTGCCGCAAGCTGCTCCGTGAAGGAAGCCCTGGGTAAGAACGCCAGGATCCGCACCCCTTGGATAGTAACCGGCTGACTTCCTCCCTTCTATACGCAGTGACGAAAAAGATTACCCAGGACGCATGCGGTTTCTCACTACACGACGAATTCGGCGCAACCGTAGTGCCCCGTATCATCTTATTTGCCCTGCTTCCCACGCTGGCCGTCGTACTTCGCGTGTCGGTCAAGATCGCCCGACTTGCTACATGGGGGGCGGACGACACCACTATCGTGTTGGCATATGTGAGCTTGCCCCATATCGCGACGTATCCATGACTCTTCGAGGGATCATCTGGAGGACGGTTGAGCTGATTGAACTTCCAGTGCGTATTACTGGGGCTATTCTCGGCGGACATGCTGTGTAAGTGACGAGAGCAAAGGCCAAACGCCAGCTGAAGACAGAGCTACGCTGACGCGTGCACACAGGGGGCAAGTTTGGAGCTGGAAGGGATCTCTGGAGTCTTACTCCGTATGAGATTACGCACTTTTTCTTAGTACGCGAACCTCTAGAATCTCATTTTTGAGAGATCCCTTCTCCATGGAGCAATAGTTTTAACACTCGCACAGAACTTCTACGTCCTGCAAGTACTCTATCACTGCACCATCACTCTAGCGAAAGCCTCGATTCTCTTTA
Organism: Colletotrichum endophyticum; assembly: GCA_027406105.1. Classification (NCBI taxonomy): domain Eukaryota; kingdom Fungi; phylum Ascomycota; class Sordariomycetes; order Glomerellales; family Glomerellaceae; genus Colletotrichum; species Colletotrichum endophyticum. Next base: position 4,843,209 of record JANVYF010000002.1, read on the forward strand.
TGTACCTCAGAATTTTCCCTGACGAAAAGTTTCGACGGGTCGTTTGGGGCACGCATGCCTTCAATTTCTCCGTCGGCATCATCTACCTGCTCATCACCCTTTTTCAGTGTCAACCCATCAATCTGGCCTGGACTTTCTGGACGGGAGAAATGGAGGGGCATTGCATCAGCATAGAGCACACTGGCATGGGGCAGGGCACTATAAACGTCGCCCTGGACCTGTGGATGCTGGGTCTGCCGGCGACCCAAATTTGGGGGTTGAACATGAAGCGGCGCAAGAAGATTGCTGTGATGTCCATGTTCAGTATAGGACTTTTGTAAGGTTTCCCTGGCTCTTAGTCGTGAGTAGCTGCTAACAGCTCAAAGCCTCACAGTAGTAAGCATCATTCGGATACTGACGATCAAGGAGCTGGCCAAGTACCCGCTCAATCCAACTGGTGAGCACTCATCGACCCTAGGGCCCTCATCATGGGTGCTAACACGGCGTCTTCAGCGTTCATTATGCCAGCCGCTATGTGGACTGACATCGAGGTCTACGTTGCGGTGTTTGTGGCGTGCATACCGAATACGCGCCAGTTCATCTGGGGAGTGATCCTGCGACGGCACAACAAGGGCCAGAAGCTGGGCTCGGATCAAATACGTGAGAGAAGCCCCGGCATGATCTTCCACCCGAAGACGCCAATACGGGAGATGCGTGACACGGTAGACATTAGCCCATAAGTACCCAATGTCAGGTAAAGGCAGATGGAGTGATGTTGTTGAAGCGAATACTTGATAAAACGTGTCTGAATTTCAGCAGGATACCCCCACAGTTTGCCCTTCCCATGACGTTTATGACCGCTGAAGAAAATATTGCGTAAAAGCCAAGAATGTTTGATTGGTCGGAGGGTTCCTAACCTAAAAAGCGTCCCGCTCACTTGCATATGCGTGGCCCCAATGAAGCCCGCCTCGGGATCGGCGACAATGAAAAACCGTGGTTCCACTGATTTTTACCTACCCGACGACGCCTGATTCTCACCGTCAACATTAAAGCTCAGAAGGTTCGCGTCTGGGGGGCTACGAAAAGCTCTTGTTTCTTTACACAATCTCCCGGCTGGGTCACGAGGTCGGCCGCCTTTTGCAGATTTGAGACCGGCGACTTGTGGCAAGCCTCATTAATCACAATGCGCCTCATCGACGTAAATTCGTTCAAGCTCCAGGAGTTCTCAGGGTCGGAAATACCACCATACGCCATACTGTCCCATACCTGGGGAGATGCAGAGGTGTCGTTCCAGGAATGGCAAGACCTACAAGAGGCGTCCAGAAAAGCAGGCTATTCGAAGATCTACGGAGCCTGTCAGCAGGCGAAGGTCGATGGACTTGAATGGCTGTGGGTTGACACGAACTGCATTGACAAGACGAGCTCAGCAGAGTTATCTGAGACTATCAACTCCATGTTCCAATGGTATGCCCAGTCCCAGATATGCTACGCATATTTGGTGGATGTTCCTACGGGCACGACAAATAATGAAAGCGACCAGGATGCTCTGATGGAGCGGTTCAGAGAAAGTCGCTGGTTCACTCGAGGATGGACCTTACAGGAACTCTTAGCCCCAACCAGCGTTGTGTTCTATGCGTACGACTGGACCAGCATCGGAAGCCGAGAAACGTCATTGTCTGATGAAATACACCATGCCACTGGCATCGATCGTGGTTATCTCATCAACGATGGTACCATGTCGCCTTTGTCTGCCGGTGCATCAACGAAGATGTCCTGGCTCTCCAAACGAGAAGTCACTCGACAGGAAGATCTTGCCTATTGCATGCTGGGCCTCTTCGACATCAATATACCTTTGCTATACGGAGAGGGCATGAAGGCATTTACAAGACTCCAGGAAGAGATTGTAAAGTCGGATAACGACCACACAATCTTTTGCTGGGAATGGATCTACTCGATTACACCAATGAACTGGTCCAGTTTTCTCGCACCTTCGCCTCTGGCGTTCAGAAACTCCCACAGGTTTCGACGAAGAGATCCAAATCTTGACGAAACTGGAGGCCTTTCTACTTATCAAATGACGAACGCAGGCCTGTCAATAAAACTCCCTATGCTATACACAGGTATGGCAGGCTACATTGTCGCCTTGGATGTCGAAAACAGCGAGGGAGCGCAGGCATGGATTCAGGTCTCCGGTCACGATAATGGGCAAACCCTATACGTCTCAAGGCAGCCGTTTCCACCTAATCCGCTTATGGTTCGACGTGGACTTTTTGAACCATTAAGATCCTCAAGACGAAAACCACTCGTTGTCCGGCACAAACCCAGGGAAAGGCCATTGCCAATTCCGGCCTGGGTGAAGCTGGAAACGTCACCTTTGACAGACTCGGCCTGGGCTGGAAGGTATGGTATACTACCAGTCTTTGGGTCAACCAAGCTACAGTCTGCATGGGCTCGAATTCATCAGCTGGCAACCGATTCCCACGACAGAATTATGTGGTTGGACATGGTGAATAAAGGCGGGGCCGTAGATATTAACGATATTTACGTCCCCAATATCCTTACGAACTTGGACGAGAACCAGAAAGAAGTACGAATATCTCTTTATCTCGGATTCGCAACGGCCAAAATGGACCAAAGCTTGAGTGGTTGGATTTGCCGACTCCATGTTGCAACAGACCAGGCTTCGGCAGCTCCATCTGAGGAGTCGGAAACAATGAAGGAGGATTTTATGCGCGAAATAAAACAGAACGGCGATGTGGCTTTTGATCGAATGGGAGGTTTTGTGAAGGGGATGTTGCGCGCCCAGTTTTGGGGAGACGAGCTTCCGTACTTTTATGGCGCAAGAGTCAGACTGTTATTGATAACGCCCCATGATGACACGAAGAAGGCGGTAACGAATTTCGTCGAGAACGATCACGTCACGAATGGCAGTGAAGGGTCATCGCAGAGCTCAACAGGTGCCGTATGGAGCCCGTAAATGTTGAGGAAGTTTCGAGCCCACCCAGTAGGGGGTTTTACAATAAGGAGCTTGTAAATAAGGGAAGAGAGCTGCCCGCTTCGGCTGCGGGCTATGTTCGTATTAAGAAGAAAACACATGATGAAAAAGAAGTAAGCTTGATTGAGATCATTTTAACGTCTACTGCAGCCCCGGTGACTAGGTATCAACCTATAAAGATGTTTTGCTTCTATTCCTTGGGACAATTTGACACTCGAAATGTTTCGGGTGGCTGGTAAGCCCATTAGTCAACTCAACTCGGGGGACGATCTTTCCACCGCCGGGCCCGGTTGCTTTCTCAATGCTCATTGTTGCCAGTACAGACGCAATCACGATCCACACACTCGCTTCTGCTAGATGCTTTCCAACGCATATCCTTCGACCAAAACCAAATTGTCCCGTGGGAAAGGGCTCGCCAAGGCCTCCTTCCTCAACGGGGATATATCGATTAGGATTGAACGATTCAGGGTCAGAATACGTGTGTTCATCGTGAGTCATTGCACGCGCATTGGCATAAACAAGCGATCCCTTGGGAATGAACATTCCCTCGTAAACATCATCTTGTAACGACCGGTGCGGCACCCCGATTGGTGATACAGGGCACCATCGTAATGTCTCCTGAACGATGCAGTCGATATACGGCAGTTTTGATCGATCCTCAAATGTTGGCAACCTTCTATCTCCAACAACATCGTCAATCATTCTTTGGGCCTTCTCCTGGATTTCCGGGTGGAGAACCATGTTGAGTACGAACACCACTAGCGTGGACCAAGTCGTATCCTGACCTGCAGCATAAACAGCCCCGGCAGCCCCTTTGATGTCATCCTCTGATAGATCTGAGAAACCACTTTTCAACTGCGTCTCTCTCTGGTCGAGCAATATCTTGATAAGACTGTGCTCGGGGGACTTTTGGGCTATGACAGCGGCATATGGTGCGTCGTGAATCCGCCGGATGGCCCACTTCCAGTCTCGAGCGAACTTGAGAGAGCGATCTCTGATAAGCCAGTCTGGGAGGTGCTTTATGAATGGGAAGAAATCAACCAGAGTGCCAGCTGGCGCCCCTCCGTGGCCGAGAGCGTAGGATGCGTCGATAGCCATTTGGATATATGGGTCATTGTCGCTTTTAACCTCCACACCAAAACCGATGTTCATGACAATGGCAGTAGCGAATCTCCGCAAAGCCGTTTCCCAGGCCTCAGGCTGCTTCAGGATCCCCTCAACCAGAGTTTTGGCCTCTCTCTCCTGCAAGTCTTGGTAGACCTGAATATTCGACTTTTGGAAGCTCTTCTGAAGAATCTTTCTGTGCATGCGGAACTCGGGGCCCCATCGCAGAAATGTCAACGTCTTCTTCCATCCCATCTCCTCAAATAACACAAAGCGGGGGCGGTCGCAGTAGTTCGCGCCGCGCTTGTCGAGCAGATCGACCGCTGCCTTGACCGAGTTGAGCACAACGACATCCTGTCCCAGCACGTTGAAGTACAACACATCAGAGTTATACTCCTTCGACCAAGCGGCGTAGGCGTACTCCGGATTGTCGGTCGGTATGACGCGGAGGTGGCCTAGGATCGGTTCGCCGGGTGGGCCCGGTGGCAGCCGGAGGTTCCGGCGTTTTGCGGAGCCGCGCCGGATAATAAGCTTATGCAGAGCTAGAGCCGCAGCCGCGATGAGGAGGATCGCAAAGAGGCGCGTGCTGTGCACGGTGACGAATTGGATCAGAGCCATTGCGTGTGGCAAATATGTCAAGGGAGGAGTTCGGAGGTTATCGTAGACATGTGTCTCAAAACTTGTAGCCGAACTGAGGGTTCTGGAGCTATAACGGATAGAAATTCTGCCTCCGAGGAGAATCGATCTTCGGATCCAGGCTCTTGGCGATATACCCTGCCTCCAAAGTCCGGAGAAGACATGATGAGGGTCGCTCAGTATGTAAATGAAGGCACGCTGATATTAGTTTATCAGCAGAAGCTCTAGCGAGCATCGCGCTGACTGAATGCCGTCATTCGTCTCGGGGTTAGTGGGCTACGGTAACCTCGAGACGAAGGATGAGAGGGGAAGGGGAAGGACAAAGAGCTTGCCGGATTATTTGCCCGCGCTTTGCCGGTTACCGGCAATTTGCAAGCCTACCCCCCGATAAGCTTCAGTGATCGCCGGAAAAGGATGAGACAAGGAATGCAGAATGTCTTACACTCAGATGGCGGAATGCAGCTCAGACCTCTGGCCCAGGCCGCTCTATTTCTCGCCCTTGAGCTCACCGAAGCTTTTATCATCACCTGTTCTTCAGAGTCTAATATTGAGCTTCCTGAAACAAATTCCTTCCCATCGACTTTCGTAAAATCCCACCGGCTCTCGCCTCCGTCTCCATTTCAACGTCTCCTTCAATACCTCCCAACGACCGCCGGACACAAAGACGACTCACGCAACGACGTCTAGTCAGTGACCTGCAGCTGAACACATTACATCATCGAGTCACAATCAGCCGCGTGGATTCCTTTATACCCTACCCCTCACACACCAGCGCACAAAAAAATAGCAATTGCGCCATGGTCGGGGCCACTGCCGCCTCGGCTTTCTCCACGGAGCCGACTGACTCGGATCCTCACCGGTACCAAACCGGGTTCGGAAATCGGTTCTGCTCAGAGGCGGTGCCCGGAACGCTGCCTCCCGGGCAGAATGCGCCTCAAAAATGCAGATTCGATCTGTACTCGGAGCAATTGAACGGTTCATCGTTCATCAGCTCGCGTGCGACGCTGCAGCACGTGTGGATGTACCGCATATGGCCGTCCGTTGCTCACCGACAGGTCGTGCCCTCGCCAGAGCTCAACCCCCTGCTGCAAGCCTGCTTCTCGCCTCTGAATGACAAGGTGAAATACGTGGCGGGACAGCAGGCATGGGACCCATTCCAGTTACCAGGGGAAGACGAGTCAAGCCGAAATGGGCGTGACTTTGTCGAAGGTATCCGAACAGTGGGCGGACAAGGTGACCCAACGTTGAGGGAGGGAATCGCCGTGCACGTTTACACCGCATCAACGTCCATGAGTAACAGGGCGTTCTGTAACAACGATGGTGACTTTCTCATCCTCCCGCAGAAGGGGAGGCTCGACATCCAAACCGAGCTAGGCTGGCTAATGGTTCGGCCCGGGGAGCTAGCGGTGATCCAAGCCGGGCTCCGCTTCCGGGTCCTCCTCCCCGACGGCCCGAGTCGCGGTTACATCCAGGAGATCTTCGGTACACACTACGAGCTCCCGGAGCTCGGCCCCATCGGCTCAAACGGCATGGCGCTTCCCCAGGATTTTGAAAGTCCCGTCGCGTCCTTTGACGTGGATTCGTCCGACTGGGAGATCGTGTACAAGCTGGCGGGGTCGTTGCACGCCTGCCGGCAGGGTCACACCCCCTTCGACGTTGTGGCATGGCGAGGGAACCTGGTGCCGTACAAGTACGCGACGGAGAAGTTCATCAATGTGGCGAACGTCAATCACGATCAGGCCGATCCGACGGTGTACTGTGTGCTCACTGCCAAGTCCAAGGTTCCGGGGGTTTCACTGACGGACTTTCTTGTCTTTACGCCCAAGTGGATCCCCACGTCGAACACCTTTCGGCCGCCGTACTACCATCGCAACATGTCCACAGAGATGATGGGGTTGCTGTATGGCACGTACGGCGGAAGCAGTCACGTCCTCGAGCCGGGAGGTCTGAGCTATGAGGCGAGCTACATGCCGCATGGTGAGACGTACGAGACATGGCAGATCGCGACGACAAAGGACTTGAAGCCAGATAGGATATGCGAGGGGACGGTGGCTTTCATGTTCCACATCAGTGTGCCGGTCATGCTGACCCAGTGGGCGATTGAGGGCGAGGGCTCAAAGGGTTTGCACCTCGCCGAAGACCAGTGGGACGGAGCCAAGGCTCACTTCCTTGAGCATCTAGACGAGGTGGAAGAGGTTTTGGCCAAGGCAGGGCTGCCAAACCTGGGAAGGAAAAGCGTCAATGGGAAAGTGAATGGGGCCGTCAATGGAAATGGCGTCCATGGTATTGTCAATGGGTACAGCAGTTGAGAGACACTCTTGGGCAGGTTTGCGACTACAGAAAAGAGATACGACCGCAGAATGACATCACGCAGAATGAACAGGTAGATTTATGAGGCTCTAGGTCATCTAGGTGGCGAAAATACACTGGGTAAAGTTTGTAGAGGCGGAAAAGAACCCGGGGCAACAGCCGACAATGCATATGACCCAACACAGATAAGACCGAGGGGGTGTGGCTGATGTTTTCCTGCCTATCAGCTCGCCAATCTCCCCAGACGAATCCTTCAAGATAGCGCCCACTGTTATCAGCCCGTCAAGGCCGACCCTACGCCGGCTTATTTGCCTCCCGTTCCAGTTCAACTGCCTTTTCTGCGGCAATGTCAATGGAAATCTGCCCCTCGGACTGCCTTTAACCTCTAGCCGGCTACGGTGGAGCTCAGTTATGTCTTCAAACACTGAAGAGAGCCCGCCGGCCACCACCCGAGACCCCACCGAGTCCGGAGACCCACATTCGGCCGGTGCGGCAACGAAGCCGGTGAAACGGCGCGGAGGCACTGCCTGCCGGCGGTGCCGACGGCTCCGGTCGAAATGCGTCAAGCAAAATCGACAGCCTCCGTGTGAGGCATGTCTGCTGGCCGGTACACAAGCGGCACGAGCCTGTTCTTTTCCTCGCCGAGGAGAAAGAGACACAGACCGGGAGTTTCGACGTCGTTTGCCAATGCCGACCCACTTTGCTCATGACGATATAGTTGAAGGAGGCGTTGAGGATCTTGCCATCATTTGCGCGTCATCAACCGCTCGAGACGCAGATTGCATAGTCCAAGAGGACACTGTAGGAGACTTGGCCTCGTTTCCACTACCAAAAACCCCAGCCGCCACTATCTGCCCAAACGCCTCCCCTCCTTCACTGTCGGAGCCTCGATCATCAAGCAACCCGTCCCTTCCACCAGGAGATGAAGTAATCGAAGGCTGCAAGACCTTCGTGACGTCCTACTTTCAGCTGGGCTTCATACCAAAAGCCATGTTTCAGGAGAATCTTGTCCGCAACCCTGCATCCACGAGTCGCTTCCTCCTTTGCTGCATTCTATCAATATCTTCGCGCTTTACTCCCTCTTTGGTGCGTCGCTATGGATCCGCTACCACAGCAACAGACCACTTTCTCAAAGCAGCGCGGGCGCTGGCGTCAGAAGAGATGTATCGCCCCTCTCTCGACAATACCCAAGCCTTCTTCCTGCTTGCCATCGCGGAATGGGGCAACGGCGATCGCGATAGAAGCTCCATGGATATGGGCGTAGCAGCTCGCATGGCTACACTACTCAAGCTACACCGGGAGGAGACCTATGCGCTACCATCAAATGCTGAGGCCGAGCAGCTCGTCCGGGCGGAGTCAGCTAGGCGGACCTTCTGGATGATACAGAGTCAGGAGAACCTGCATTCTGGATATAGCACGCCGGCGCCCTTCTCGCTGGACGACATCACAGCATATCTGCCCGGTGAAGAGAGCGACTTTGCTTTCGGAGTGGTGCCTGCCACAAGGTCTGCTCTGCCTGGCACGCCACCTGCGCTGGCAAACCCTTCATCAGCAACAGGGCATAGTCGGTGCCTCTTCGCGACCCTTGTTCAAGCACATAACCTTTGGGGCCAAGTAGCTCGTCGAGCTGGTCGCCCAGGGCTCGGTTCGGACGACGGATCCCCTTGGGCGGATGGTAGTAGTCACTCGCTGATGATAGCGTCACTTCGGAGGTGGGAGGAAGAAATGCCTCCTAGGCACAAATGGAGTGTATGGAATCTGCGGGGGTGGAAAGCAGAGTCCTTGCACCTTGCCTACCTGTCTGTGGTAATGGTGCTGCGCTTGAGCAACATCGTTATCCGCCGCATCTATATTGATCAAATCATCAGAGCGCTGTCCTCAACAAGCCAAGATGCGCTGTCTGAAGAGGGACAAGCACCAAGCGAATTTTGGAGAAACATGTCCCACGAGCTCTTCGCCAACGTTGTCGAACTACACGAGCAGGTGGAGGCCTACTTCAGCGTAAGATCCAGAGACGAAGGGTTCCCCGCCATCTTGGTCTTCTGCGTCTACATATGCGGATCCTTGGCCTCATATCTTTGGCGCCATCCTCAGCTTTGCCCACACATTGCCTCTTCTGAGGCCGAGGGCATGGCGATGGGTTCACTCAAAGTGCTTGGCGAGCTGCATGAGGCATGGCCCACCAGCGCCAGGTGGCAAAAGGGCCTCCAGCAGATCGCGAGCCCTCTATCTAATACGGCATCTCCGGCTGCGGGGAAAGACCCCGGCGGAGCGGGAATGTCTACGACGCAGGATAATAGCGGCCTGGATGCGGCGTGCAGCACTACCGCCGACGGCCCAGACGACCAGTTCGAAGCTGAGCTTGTGGCCTTCCTTAATGGGGACTTACACTATGACTTACTGGAGGGTCTCGGCACATCAGTTGGCCAGTTTGATTGAAGCTTTGTCTTCGAAACCTGGCCTCCGGCGCCGGCAGCTATTGCCGGTAATGTGGGGCGACGTGCCGACATCTATGTCGGGGGCGGGCGGCCACTTTGCCCGTTTCCGGCAATTAGAGTACCAATGCGGGCCATGAATTGGAACCCCTCACGAAAACATATCAACGTCCCCTCAGTGTTGCAGGCTGCCTTGGGTTCACATTCGCCCACTCAGTTCCCGTGCACTCTACCCATACTATACACCAATAGCAATGGCGGCAACAGGAGGTCATCCAGACGCCGTCTCGTACGCTGCCTCCGGGTACGGTAACCGCATGGGCTGGGGCACCCGCCCTGCTCTCCTCCTTATCGATATTTGCAAGGCATACTGGACCCCCGGCTCGCCCCTCGACCTCTCTGGCAACCCTGCGGCAGTTGGGGTCCCGGCCAGTGCAGCACGTCTCGTCGCTGCGGCCAGAAAAGGTGGTGTGCCGGTCCTGTGGACAGCGGTGGAGTACACCGACCCAAGCATGGCCGACGCAGGGCTCTTCTGGCTCAAGGCAAAGACGTTGGCTGTGTGGCAGATTGGAAGCGAGCTTCACTCACAAGGGTTGGCGGACTGGGTGATCGAGGACCTGACGCCGACTAAGGGGGACGCGGTAATTAAGAAGAAGTATGCAAGTGGCTTCTTCGGAACGACGCTTGCGACGGAGTTGAGGTGTCGGAGTATCGATACGGTGGTCATATGCGGGGTTAGTACTAGCGGATGTGTAAGGGCGACTACGTTGGATGCTATGCAGAATGGGTTCCGACCGATGGTGAGCAAGATCAATACTAAGGTAATGAGGGGTTAAGACTAATAAGTCGTGTGTAGGTGGTGGGGTCCGCATGCGGCGACCGCAGCGAGGAGATCCAAAAAGCTAACCTGTTCGACTTGGATTCCAAGTACGCCGACGTGGTAACGGAGGCTGAAGCATTAGAGCATCTACAGACAGGGTGGTTAGGGGCATAGTATTCAGGTTCATTAGTAGTTGGGTGAGGATGGCGGCTCTAGGTCTATGTCTATCACACTTCTAATCCTCAATCGACTTCAAGTCCCGGGTCAGCCTCCACTTTGGGCCAAACTTCATCTCGATATACATGAGAGGTAGCATTAAGGCGCATACACCGCCTAGAAGGACGTAGCTCCAGCTCACGCGGAGGGCAGCAGTCATTCTATCAATAAGACCCACAAGCAAAGCGGCGAGCAGGCATCGCACAAGGTTGGTCTGTGACAGTCAGCAGAGATGTAAGACGTTGATTGAGAGCGTTACTTACACAAGCGGTTGCTGCTGAGCTCCTGGTCTGCAAGATGTCAATCATCAGCGTCATCGTGGTGTTAAGGATCGAGATCGAGGTGTATCCCACTACAGCAGGTTAGCATGATAAACGGACTCCCTTACTGCAAGATTACTCACAAACGACCTGCAAGGCGAGTGGTACGGCGATGTGTACGCCTTTGTCAACGCAGAAGCCCCAGGCAATCACCGCCCCCGAGAAGAGCACAAGTAGTACAGGCATAGTCCTTAATCGGGCATATTCCTTGGGGAACTCGAGTGCCCCATCAGACTCCTCCACATGCTTCTTGATCCGGGCGTAGTCCCAGTCGAGAAACTTGCCAGTCAAGGTGCTCCCGACAATCATTCCAAAGCCTGTGGGAAGGTAGCACAGCCCAAGCGCTGTCTCAGATAGCCACGGGTACACCCTAGCAAAGGACGAGGCAACAGTAGTGACGACGGTGTTATTGACGGCGTAGACAACGCCAGTGAAGGCCAACGTGATAGCAACGTCGGGGTAGACGAGGATGACGAAGGGGTTGATGGAGGGGCGGACACCAGGCTTCGAGGGCGTTGTCTTTTGCTTCTTGCGGGAGCGGCCTACTACAGGAACGAGTGGCGTGTAGACACCCCCGAGGGTAACACTACCATTGCCAACAAGGTTACGGAGAGTCTCTGGGAGGAACCTGAGAGAGTAGGGAACGAGGTTAGAGAGTGGGGGCTACGGGCAAGAAGCATGGCATCTTACAGTAAGATGAAGAGAAGGCAGCAGACCGCCATCACAATCAAAAACCAGAAAATTGATCGCCATCCAAGCTTGTCAGACAGGGCACCACCAATTGCGGGAGCGATGCAGGGCGAAATCTAACTACGATCAGCATGCATGAAAAGGGCCTAAGAGAGTACCGAGCACATAGGACTTACCATAGGCCCTAGATTGAACATGCCAAAGAAGCCTCCTCTCTCTTCCGGTGTCGATATGTCACCGATCACACCCGCGCCTGTCACTCGTCAACCTACTAGGTCAACGTTGAAGTGAGCACGCGAGCACTTACCTAATGCAATAGTACTAGCACAACCCGCGGCTTGCAGACAGCGAAGGACGATCAGGAGCCAAAACGCGTCTGTAGGGCAAACGGCGATTCCAACACAAGCTCCAATGAGGACTGTAAGGCAGACTAAGAACACGGGGCGACGTCCATAGCGATCAGATAGCGGACCCCACAACATCGGGGCTGGTTTCGAGCCGATCAGTACCGCGACAGAAACGCTCGCGTTGATGGGGGGGGGGGCTTACATATGCCTTGCATCGCAAGAAACGCCGTAACAGTCAAGTTGAGTAGCTCGACAGATTTACCAAATGCCTCTGACAGCTTAGGTATCGCAGGAAGATAGATGTTGGCAGGTAGAGGACTGCACGCGTCAGTCACCAGTCACGCGACCACTCGCCTCCTTAGAGTTTAGCGACGCACCTGTAGAACCCAGCAACAGCAACCATACCGACGATGAACCATTTCTCCTTCCGGGTGAAGATGCTGTACGGCTCCGCAACCCCAGCATCCCCGAGCGGGATCCTGAGGGGCTCCGGCACGGGGCCGGTCCCGGACTCGTTCTTGGCGTCTTTAGGTTCGGCCATTACGGAGCCGCCGGTCGTCTTCGAGTTTGGGGAAGCACACAACAACTCAAAGAGGTCTCCTCAATTACCCCAATCTCTCGGGAAATAGAGATGATAAGGAAATGAAATTTTGGGCAATTTCGTGGACAGAAAGAGAGCGATTGCCAGCCGGACAACGTCCGTCGGTCAACGAAAAACTTGCCCGAGGATAAAAATTGGTGGAACCCCCTGCAGACCCACGCCCAGCAACTCGGCCAAACCACTCGGTGCCGGTTCGCAATGGGCGAGGGCGGGTCTCCGGCAACGGCTTCCGAGGCCCGTTTCACAGGCGATCCGGATATTAGCGGTGGAGAGTAAGTCCGGTTGCGCTAAGGGCAAGGGCGAGCCAAACTTGGCACGAGGGGATCGCCAATGAGGTGGCGGGTGATAAGCAGAGGCTCTCTGGGGGCGGTGGGGTCGTTCCGTCTGGGCCCTGATCGGCCGCGATGATGTCGCTGGAGGCTCATACAAGGGCAGGGGTCGCGATATGGAAATGCGGGCTATCGTGACGGGGATGGGGTTATCTGATGGATGTGCTTGGCGTCCGGCAATCTGCTTTGCCTGATTGCTATCGTGAGCAGAGACAGGAATGTTTCAGTCGGTCCACGTGCGGCAATGAAGACGCCAGCGGCTCTCAAGGTAGATAGACGTCAATGAGCCTGGACATAGATATCCATTTGGGAGATGCGCCGTAGAGTTAGTAAGACTGTTACTGCCAAGAAAGCCCCCATTGACTCTACAATGAACTACATAGTACTCCTGATCGTTCTGTTTAGAATATTAAACCCGGATGGATCCACTGTGTTAGCTGGAAATGTTTCTGTGAAGACTCTGTGTTGCTTTACCGCGAAGAGACCCCAAGCATGGCGAGCACCCGACACACCACGCTATCAGGCGTAGAGAAACAAGATTCTGGAAATGATGTAAAGAGAGACGTTGAAACCGCCAGCTCCATTCACGAGGCGCAGTCTGAGGAGGCTCGCGGATGGCGGGCCTGGGCCCAGAAACTCGTGTCCCTCGGCCACGTTGAGGTCCGAGGAATCGCTCCCATCCCAGTCGAAGAGCGAACCGTCACAAGAACTGTCAACATGTTCACCCTTTGGTGGTGTATGAATGCCAATGTCTTGCCGTAAGTCAACCTCCTCGAAGCCAGGCAACGTCCATGCTACCCCTGAGGCGAAATGCTAAGTCAATAGCAGTATCACATTCGGCATGCTAGGCGCGACGTACGGCCTTTCTCTCCGCGATGCCTCACTCATCATCGTCTTCTTCACCCTCCTGACAACTCCAATACCGGCCTACCTATCGACCCTAGGTCCGAAGACAGGCATGAGGCAAATGATCCAGGCGCGCTTCAGCTTCGGGTATATGTCCCCCTATCCGCGGCGCTGCATCTCTCACTAATAAATGTCAGCCGATACCTCGTAGCCGTTCCCGTGCTTCTCAATATTGCAACTCTGACAGGCTTCTGTGTGATCATGGCTGTCATCGGCGGCCAGTGTCTCTCAGCTGTGGGAGAGGGCAACGTGAGCCCGGCAGTAGGGATCGTTATCGTTGCCCTGCTTGCCCTCGTCATCTCTTTCTGTGGCTTCACCGTCCTACACTTATATGAACGGTTCGCTTGGATCCCCGCCGTCATTGCCATCATAATCGCGATAGGCTGCGGCGGCTCTCACTTGAGAGAACAGGCTTCGACTGAGCCAGCCACGCCGCAGTCCGTTGTGTCGTTCGGCATGATCGTGGCCTCGTACATGATCCCCTGGGCATGCCTTGCATCCGACTTCACGACGTATCTCGAGCCATCTACATCATCGTCAGTCCCCCAAGGCCTCGCAGCCGACTTAGTCACTGACACAATAACCAGAAAGAAGATTTTCGCATACACTTACCTTGGCCTCGCCCTCCCCACGATTCTTCTCATGATACTAGGCGCCGCCATTTCCTCCTCCATACCCCTGGTACCTGCTTGGCAACAAGCATATGACGAAAACCTCGTCGGCGGCGTTCTATCCGCGATGCTAACTCCCGCGTCAACTTTTGGCAAAATCGTCACCGTAGTCCTGTCCTTCACCCTCCTCGGTAACATTGCAGCGACTAGCTACTCTATAACCCTCAACTTCCAGCTCCTCGCGCCCGCCCTCAAACGTGTGCCTCGGTCTGTTTTCGCCCTCATCGTCACGGCAATCATCATACCTGTCGGAATTCGCGCAGCGACCGACTTCTTCGCAAGCCTCGAGAACTTCATCGCGCTCATCGGTTACTGGTCCGCCGCCTTCCTGAGCGTCGTCCTCGTCGAACATTTCTGGTTCCGCAAGGCAGACTGCGAGCGATATGAGACGGAAGCATGGGACGACGCGAGGAAGCTGCCGGTCGGCGCCGCGGCGTTGGGGTCCTGCGTGCTGTGCTTCGCCCTGGTCGTCCCCTGCATGGCGCAGGTGTGGTGGACGGGGCCGATCGCCGAGATGACTGGCGACATCGGCTTTGAACTGGCCTTTGTTGTTTCTGGACTGCTTTATGTTCCATTTCGGACGCTGGAAAGGAGGGTTTCAGGGAGGTGATGGGTTATTGTTGGTCGGAAAGACGGTGCAGGACAATGGCGGTGAGATGAGCCTGCGCCTCGGAGCTTCGTTTTGGGCAGGAGACGCGAAAGTACACTGGGTTCATCTCAAAGATGTAGCAAGTGGTTATTGATAGTAATTCTTACTGTTTACTTGGAATGGCGACAGAAGACGGGTGGAAGCATACAATAGATTCTATCGGCTGGGTGCCTGCATCGCCGCCCCTCCGTTACTCGCAGGAGGCGACCAGGGTTCGGAACGCGAACCACCAAAGGCAACTGATATCTACCGCATATTGAATGGTGTGTCAGAGAGCATTTTCCCTTTTGAGAATCCGCGAGAGACAGTCTCGAATAAAAAGCAAAATTCAGGCCACTACAGGAGACGAAGCCGTGCGAGACGCACCAACAGCCCAACGTCCGGGGCCCATTGGCGGGAATATCTCTTGGAAATCTCTTGGGACCATCTCGGAAGAGCGTGCCGGTCGCAGTAGTTCAGACGAAGATGCATGCAAAATGGGAGGGCAAGGGAAAGCGCAGCAAACACCACGTGTCTCGAGGTAGATCTGGACTGGAAACGTGCGGCGGCGACGTGCTCCTGTTGGGAACAAAGGTCCGGGCGGGACAACATGGCCGGACGGTCGCATCCCGCGATCTTTGTCCATTGTCCGTCTCAGTCCGTCTCAACGAGATACCCATGGAGATGGCCTTACAGTCTTCTTTCTTTGTCGGGCAGCCGCAGGAAGCGAGCGGGCAGGGGTTGGTATGGATGTTTGCCCCCCTTCGGAGGCTTCAGCATGCATCTGTAGAGGAAACGTGCAGCGGACAAGGGGCCCGAGGCCGCGGAAATTGGGAAGCTGCGAGAGGCTGCAAACTTCAGTTGTTTGTGTCACCTACTTGACCAGGACAAGGTCGCATGGACAATCGGATATGAGATAGGGGACTTTGCATTACGTGCGTTAGAAGATGGTCGACGGAAATGCATGTGAGAGCGACTGGCCTGACCGGCGTGGGCATGTCGATCTCTTCTGAGCCCTCGATCATTACAATGAATCAACACAGCACCGCCGTTTAGTCTGGGCTCTTACATCACGTTGTAAATGGAGTCGGGGCTGCGGAGGAGGCATTCGATGTCGTGAAATGCACTCCGCAAGTGAACAGACCACAAACGGAGACCAACCTTTCCAACAGGTGGGCATTCGTTAAACCTCGATGGTTCAAGTCGTGCTGTGGCTTTGGTCGTGTGCTGCTTCCATTTTTCAGCCATTAGCCCAGGTTCTTAGCACAGTAGCAGTAATACGAAACCTAGAAGCTGTCACTAGACGCCACAAAGTCTCTGAACCCGTCAAGACCATTGTTTCCGGATAGAAAACGTCCACGGGACTATTCTGGCGCCGCCACACCCGCATGAAGCCGAACTCTCCTCGTGGCGGTTCGAATAAAGTTGACGCTCTCCAGGTCCGCCCGCACCCGGCCCCGGAATGGCTAGGTTGCGCCGGGTCGATGATTGGTCTCACCGGCACCCGGATGGCGCTCGTCGCGTGGCCGTGTAGGATTGGCATGGTTGGGGGAATGGAATGTGCATCGGATAACGCCCACGCTAGTGAGTTTGTTGGGATTGATTGACATTGTGTTCGATTGCTTTCATGTACGGTTTCTGCAAGTAAGACGGAAGGCAATGGGAAGCAACGCAAGAGAAAGAGAGCATGGACACAGCATTAGACCAGTCTGTGGCAGGTGTGCTTCGGATGTCGGGACCTGTCATCATCTTGGATTCGAATCTAGCTGATCCGTCCATTTGGTACCAGGCGAGAGAGGCAACAAGGCACAGAACGTCGGCTGCAAACTGCTTCCCATTCGCCGCTCCGTGCTCCGTTCGGTGCAAGGGAGAACGTGGGATGGATCATGGAGATGGAGGGGAGCCACAATGCCGAGACCAATGTGGTCTGTTTTCTGTCGGAGATGAGCCGACACTGGCATCAAAAGCTGGGGAAAAATGTCCACCAAGATCCAGATTTCCTGCTCTCCGGAAATCTAAGCAAGCCTTGCGCTCTCCAGATTTTCCCCAGACGGACGCAGCATCGAAAGGCGTCTTGTTTTTGTTCAACATGATGGAGACGTGGTTTATCCTTAGTAATGGAAAACCACGATAGCCACACAGGCGGCGCTAGCGCTGCTTGTGTCCATCAATGGGAATGGCTGCAAAGCTTATCTCATCGACCATTCTTGATGGTCACTGGCCTGGGCTGTGGAATTCAGGTGTCAACTTGTGCCAAGTGCACCAAGACTTGACGGCGATGCGGCTGTCCGTCGGTCAAGAGCCTAGCAGCCGTCCGTCTATTGGGTTTCCACGGTCTTGGGAGGCTAGGGAATCTCGTGTTTGCTGATTATGTGCTTTCAAGCCAAAAGGTGACAGGCAGACAGACAGGGCTCCGGTCTTTTACCCGGTATCAGTTTTGTTGGTGGCTGCAACGGACAGAACCCCGTCAGTCTTAATGAAGGGCACCACCGCCAATGGAACGAACGTGATCGCAAAAGACACAGAAAACTTTCTTGGCCTTGCGCTAGGCACCAGGGCACAGCCTGAAGAGAAAGTGTATGCAGCCTCAGGAACTGCCAGCTCCTTCGGAAACAGCTCCCCTAGACTGGCAGCCATCCGTGATCCACTGCCGGATCCTCTTGATGTAATGACCAGTGCCCATCATCGCGCCTCCATCTCTCCGCGCGCCGCTGAGGTCTTTCGTGCGGGGAAACGCCAGGGAAGGATTGCGGGGGATAGGAGGAGAACATGAGAGGGGGCGTTGGGGCAACCTTGGCCAACTTGGGCGAGCAGTTGGGCACTTGTTGGCTCGGGTATTAGTTTTGCGCGCGGTTCAAGAGGGCTGTGAACCTGGCCAACCCTGCTCGTTCTCTTGGTCTGCCGAGAGCTCGCTCACTGTCCGAACTGTGCCTCCAGTCTCGTTATGCTTATTAGGGTGGGTGAGTGGAGAGCTCCGTGAGGGGAAATGGAGACGGCGATAACGGGGCGAGAGCGATGGCTGACAGGTGTTTGCTGCTTGTTGACGGACTCTCGGTTGGAGAGGAAGAGAGAAGATTTGTTGGTCAGGAAATGTGCAGAAATTGTGAATGCGTGGGCCGCTCTCATGCCCCCTGTCTGCGTCCCTGTCACTCTGTTCTCCCACCTTCCCGATTGAAGGGCGAAAAGTCTCATCATCCACATGACGATACGATGCTCCAACTAAAACAACCTGTCGAGTCTTTCGTGAGTGTAAGTGTTCTCGTGGCTGCGGGTGGCCAGAACTCAAAACCGCCATGCCAAACGGGTGCGCATCATCGCATTCTTGTCAAGTCTCTCGGGAACAAGGGAGCTAGTGAGCGGGAATTGTCGAATATTCTACGCATTCCAGCTTATCCTCATTTGCCCTAGAGCACCCTAGGGCGTCTTCAGACGAGGCCAGCAAACATTCGGACCTTCTGTGCGCCACGCTGTCGTACAAACATGATGCCTGGGCATGGGACTGGGCGCTGCAGGCTACCTTTTTTCTCAAATCACCCACCCTCAATTCATTAGAACCGGGGCATTTACTGCACTTGCAGCAGCAGCTACTGTTGTGTTTGTGTCTTCCAGCACAGCTGAGGGTGAGTTGCCTGCAATTGTGTCTGGACCTCAGGACTCTGGCAGGCAATCTGCAAGGTTCGAGTCATGGATCCTGTTCACCTTCTCGGCGCCCATGGCTTTTCATGTTGCTTCTGGATTATTCACGGTCGAAACGAGCCATTCACAAGTCTCTCTTCTTACGCCGTGTAGACAATTCCCCGCCTCCCTCTAGCCTTGGCTCCGTGTCCAGTCGCTTGACCCCCGTCGTCTCCATCTGCTCCCCCATCCCCCCATTCTCCTCCTCCTCGCCTCCATGCCCTCCCCGGTCTCCCTTAGCTCCATGACCGCCCATCCCCCGGCCGTCACCCCCCTTCACCAGAAACTGCCCCGGACACCCCCGGTCTGCCGGCCAATCACTAGCAACAAACCCGCCTCCGGGGTGGCTCACAGTAAGTGCCAAGAGCTCTGGGCGCGCATTGCAGGTAAAGTAATCCGGTCGTACGGACAAAAGTTGGCCTGCTGAATGCGACTTGACACCGCCCTCGCTCGCCGCTGGAACACGACAGGAAGAAGGCCGGGACCGGCTGCATCGAACACTGTAAGAGAACGCCATACATCCAGCCAGCCTCTCATGTCCCCAGGACCCAGGACCCCTTGTCTGGGCAGCAGTCTCAAGGTGATGAACGGCGCTGGCAAGCTTCGAGCTGCAGGCTACGTACTACCCAATGCGAAAAGAAGGAAGGAAGAAAAGCCCTACATGCAGCCGCGACTCGACCGGGCCTGGAAGAGAGACATGGTCACCCAGTTCTCTCAGTTCTCACTGGCAGCGGGACAGGGTAAGCAGGGTACCGCGCAGCAATGTACCCTGTTCCCCTCCCATCGGATGCCGCACAGTGATGTCTTTTTTTTGCGGAGAGCTGCGCAAAGTCCCCCAATCTTTTGGCAGTTCTCCAAAATCTGCACATGTTGTCGTCGTCGTTCATACTAGCGCATCTCATTCCCTTTCGCTGATTTCGTCAACTTTTGTATGAGTGTGGGTGGATCGGCAGAGGTAGCACTCGGCGGCGACGGAGGGGACATGAAGCAATGGAGAGGAAGAGAGTAGAGTGATAGGTAAAGAAACGAAGGGGGCCCAGACGGACGGCGACATGGTTCGTCCATCCCATCTCGTCACCTTCGTCCGGTCTGCCATTTATAAAGATGCCTCAAGGTTTCATCCCACCCCGGGTCCTCGTCTCTCCAGCTACCTGACCTTACCCCTCATAGCCCATCGAGGTGTTTTGTTTGGACACAGCCATCCCACCCATTGCTCTTCTACTCCGGTTGCCGTGTTCCACCGCATCAAAACCCTCTCACCACCTCTCTCTTTCACCAGATCTCCCTTTGCCTCTCACCTCTCACCTCCTCTTTGAACTCACTCTCTTTCCTCCTCCAACCATCTCTCCTCCCGATCCCGTCCGTGTTGTTGCTCTTGAACCACCCGAACATTTGACCGAACAGTCCAAAGGGGTAGGTAGAGCAAACAAAAACGAGCCCTCGGATCCCGTCGCCCCCTCAGACGGCAACAGACCGCTTTGCGACCGCTCTCTTGCACCCGCTCCAACGGCACCAGCAACCAGCAGCAATCGCGGCCCCTTACCTCGCCTTACCCAACAGAAACCCACAGCCATGGCAGGCTTGACAGAACATTACCAAAAGCGCGATGTGGAGGTGAACGAGAGTTCGGATGAGAAACCCCACGAGTCCCAGGTCGAGAAGGCGCGCGCCCTCGCAGATCTGCCCGATCCCGATGACGGCAAGACGCCGGAAGAGCGGGCCGCCATTGTACGTCGCTTTCCGTCTCCGAGCCGGATGAAGCTATCGCCAGCTCCGGGTGACAAGAGAATCATTGCATAACTAACATGCTGTTTTTCTTATTGAAATAGGACAAGGCGTTGATGTGGAAAGTCGATCTCTGGCTCGTCCCATGGCTCTCACTTCTGTAAGACTGAACCGCAACGCTGTGCCCGCACTCTCATCAACACCACGGCTAACACGAACATCCAGCTACCTTCTTTCCTTCCTCGACCGAACCAACATCGGAAATGCCCGTCTCGCCGGCATGGAAGCGGATCTAGGAATGGCACCCAGCGACTACAACCTCGCCCTCACAGTCTTCTTCATCAGCTACGCCGTCTTCGAGCCCGCCACCAACGCCCTCCTCAAGCGCCTCACCCCGCGCATCTTCTTCACCGGCATCATCGTCGTCTGGGGCATCATCATGACCCTCATGGGTCTTTGCCACAACACCGCAGGCCTCCTCGCCGCCCGCTGGTTCCTCGGTATTGCTGAAGCTGGTCTTTTCCCTGGTAAGCTTCACCCCTCATGCGCGCCACCACCACCCCTCCGCCACGAAGTTAATCATCCCCAAAACCTCCCCCGCTAACAATCTTGCCCGCAAAGGTGTCAACTACTACCTCTCCTGCTGGTACAAGGGCTCAGAGATCGGCGTCCGCTCCGCCGTCTTCTTCTCCGCCGCCGCCCTGGCCGGCTCCTTCGGCGGTCTCCTCGCCGCCGCCATCGCCAAGATGGACGGCATCGGCAACAAGCCCGGCTGGGCCTGGATCTTCATCATCGAGGGTCTCGCTACCGTCTTCGTCGGCATCTTCTGCTGGTGGATGGTCTTCGACTGGCCCGAGAGCGCCCGCTTCCTCACCCCCGACGAGCGCATCCGCGTCCAGCGCCGCCTGCTCGCCGACAAGCAGGGCCGCACCGCCGAGGACTTTGACAAGCGCCACATGTACGCCGGCCTCAAGGACTGGAAGACCTATGGCTACATGGTCATCTACATGGGCTGCCTCGTCCCGCTGTACGCCTTCTCGCTCTTCCTGCCCACGATTCTTACCGGTATGGGTCACGTCGGCACCAAGGCTCAACTTCTCTCCGTGCCGCCATATGCCGTTGCTGCCGCGCTGACTGTCACTGTCGGTATCATTGCCGACAAGACGCGGTACAGAGGGTACTGCAACATAGCGACCGTGACCATCGGTATCGTCGGCTTCGTGATGCTCATCTCGACGCAGAACCCGCAGGTCCAATACGCCGGAACGTTCCTGGGCGCAGCAGGAATCTACCCAACCATCTCCAACACACTATCTTGGGTCATCAATAACACTGAGGGATCTCTCAAGCGCGCCTTCGTGCTGGGTATGGTCGTCGGCTGGGGCAACCTCAACGGCGTCGTCTCCTCCAACATTTACCTCAAGCGCGAGTCCCCCCGCTTCTACACCGGTCACAGCGTCGTTCTTGGATATCAGGTCCTCTTCCTGCTCGGCGGCTCCGTCTTCATGCACTTTGCCCTGCGTCGGGAGAACTCCTCTCGCAGGGCCGGTAAGATGGACGCTAAGTGGGCGTCGATGTCGGATGAGGACAAGTGGGTTGCCGGCGACAAGCGACCTGATTTCATTTACACGCTCTAAGCGGAGCGTCATGGCGCGCCCTGAATGGGAGAAAATGAGGCGATATAGATCGAATGTAAGAGGGGAAGGGTATCTGGGACAGCCGCTCCAAGATTGAAGACGGCTGTCTTTGTTTTATGAAGCGTTTAGAGGACGCAACTTCTGTACATTGTTTTGCTTGAAGCTTTGGTGACGTCAATGATACCACAATAATTTCGCTTCAAATAGGATATTCAGTCCAAAAAGAGAGTTTCGGCCCCTCGATGTGTTTAACTAACGGTCTTTGTCGCCAACGATGAGGTTTTCGTTTTGGCCAACGACAGTACCTTCAGCCTCAACGCGTCCGTATTTGCTGCTGATACCATGCGCGATCTTCATATTTCGCGCCGATTTCGTGTCAGAAGCTGTCATGTCAGTTTATTCTAAGGCCGCTGTGCCCAACGGAGGCACTGGCGGCAGCTCCGGC
Organism: Colletotrichum endophyticum; assembly: GCA_027406105.1. Classification (NCBI taxonomy): domain Eukaryota; kingdom Fungi; phylum Ascomycota; class Sordariomycetes; order Glomerellales; family Glomerellaceae; genus Colletotrichum; species Colletotrichum endophyticum. Next base: position 4,865,678 of record JANVYF010000002.1, read on the forward strand.
TACGGCCGGTTTGGAGGGATCATGGAAGTCCAAGGGCGCAAGATTGCTAATCTGCCCAAAACGAGTACGCAGTATGCATTTTAGAGAGCCTAATTAGAATCTTGAGAATTCCAAGTGTAGTAAAGCCATCACATATAGTCTAGTGTTGCTGGCGGTGTTGTTTAAAAGCCGGCACGTTCTTGTATCAGGCAGACGACGTCAGAATCGAGCAACATACACACATTCCATTCGTCCATCCAGTATATATATAGAAACCAATAGTCTAGTAGCACTTCAAGGGCCGCTTATCCCCAAGACTAAGTTCCTACGCCTGATGCTCGCCCAAGCCCACCTCCCATAGTCTGTATCGCCTCACAAACTTGTGAAAAGCGACATAACCCAGCATATAGTCGTTAGTAGCTTGTAGGTATGGCTCTCTTCCATCGAGAACAACACGTATGCGACGAACGCCCTCCTTCACTTCACTAATGACGTCTTCAAGCACCTGGGTAGCTTCCTTGTTCTCATACCAGGCACGACCGTGTATATAATTGTCCACTTCGCCGTTTCTTTCCTCTTTATAAAAGCTGACCGGTGGTAATTGAATTAGTGGCATCGATCTGTTGCAAAGATAGCGATCAGGACTTACGACAGAATGTCATTGGTCAAAGCAAGGTAAGAAGACATATCAGGAATCATTTCTAGGTAGTTTGACATGTCTTGGTACTGATCCTTGGGGAACGTGAAAAGGGCATACGCGTCTGAAACGCCGTCCTTGTCACGCATAAACCAGGGCCACTTCTTGCCGCCCTTGGTTGGCTTGAGTTTCTTGAACTCCTGCCGGTTCTCGAGGACGTTTGCATTGACAAAGTTAAGTGAGGCTGTGACGATGAAGTTGGCCACAACCGGGTCCCAGTACTTGTATGTCAGACGCATGAGTTCTGCCCATCCCTCGAGGAGGGGTGTCGGCTGCTTCTCTCCTGCCTCAAAACGTTCAATGAATTTTGAGCAATCCTCTGGTGATTTTGAGGTTTCGTCGTCGATGAGTATTCCAAGCCAGGTATACGTGCCGATGTAGACTTGAACCTCTAGTGAGTGCTTTGGGAAGCAGGCCTGAAGTACGTCAGTATTTACTAACAATGCCAGATCATTATGAATGGTCAAGATTAGTGGAGGTCAAACTAACAGCTGAATAGGTAATCCCCATCTGGAAGCAATCCCAAGAGTGAGTGCCTTTGACATATTTCACCCCCAGCTGATCGGCGTAGGCTCGCATGGCAACCCATAGAGCCTCACTTGGTTCTGGCGCAGGGTCAATGCAGCCGATGTCGGAGACGAATGAAGTGATGACCGGTCGTAGGATGGCTGCTAGATCTTGTTCGGGCCTGCCACTATCACTATCGGACCCCGGAGAATCTGCAAGGCTATTGGGCTTGTGCTCGAGAGCCTTTAGATCCCGAGTTCGCCTGCCCGAAGCTCGGATATGGATCTTAAAAGTAGAGATGTATTGACCCATTGTCACAAAGATTGGGCTGAAGCGAAAACTACAGAATGGATGATTTCGATGAGACAGCATGTCGAGATAAAGCCAGTCCACACCCTCGCTTTTGTACTTGATACAAAAGATGGTGTTATCTTTTCCAACAGGCAGTCCACCAGTAGTGATTTTAGCTTCCGGAACTAAGATACCAAAGAGCAGCTTTCAAGTGCTTCATTGGCTGTAAAACTTCGTCAACGGGACTTCGGGAGCGGCCGACGCTGACATGGGAGCCATGAAGGATGGAAGGACCATGATGCTCTAGGCCGTGAGATGATCCCACAATGGCGAACAAGACTAAACCGTATTTTAGATTCTCTGCGAATGCAGACCACGGCATCTCTCGGTTGAGCCCAAGAGCCCCTGCGATCTGCAGCTAAATGAAGAAGGTACCAGGGTGGCCTAGTCTAGCCCGACATAAGCAGTTAAGAGTCACCGAAAGTCCCTCCTTCAAGTATTCCAATAATGGTGTAGTAACTGACATGTAATGACATAAGTTCTTTTCAGGTTGCAACGACTTGCAAGACTGTGCCCGTCAGCAGAGCGTCCAGCACGCCAGGTGTCTTTCCAAGCTGTCTTTACAATTAGATGAATTCATCCTGCTTCAGATCCATGCTATGTCAAAATTTGGCCCAGGCTTTCGAGGGAAGACTTATATCTTGGTGTGTGCAGTTGATTTAATTTATAACATAGAGAAGGTCCAACGGTCTTGAAGCGTCACAATTCAATTTGTGTCTAATGTACTTGCGTTATCTCTCCAGAGGGCTCACCACACATTCTGACATCCCGAATAATAATCTCAGTAAGTCGTACATGCGGCTGACGCTTTTATATCTAGCTGCAGCTTTGCCTCTGCCTGGCATCAGCAGCCACGGCAGCCCGATATGCTCTGATGGCTCATAACGTTTTCGTGCAAATCACATCGATACACTCCTCGCGGCTCTCCCGTCATACGATCGACATCCGCTGGTTTTGGCCTAAGAGATAGCATGAAGAGAAGTACAGTCAGCCCTGGATGCGCCACCCCTCGACCTACGGCTCCTGAAGCTACGAAACCTCTATCACCACGTGGAATTCGTCCCCCAGCAAGGCACCACCCTTTCCTCGTCTCGCAAGAGTGAAGAAAACCCCAGTAAGAGCATTGCAAAGGGCTACACCTCGTTGGTGTGAATCTCAACCTTACCGCTGTCGGTATCCCTCACCTTGACATACACCAAATCAGGCACCTCCCCACCATTCAAATCCGCCAAAACCCAGTGCCCATCCTCGCCCGGCGCGAAGCTCGAGACGATACCAAACGGGCGATCCTGCCATCCCGACTCCGCCGTCGCCGCATGCACCTCCACGACCCCCGAGTCCGTCTCCCTTGTCTTGACATAATACAAGTCCGCAAGCCCACCCCCGCCCTCCCCATCGTCCACGCCCCGCGGCGCAAGACACCACGTCCCGTTCTCCTCCGCCTCAAACGCCGTCGGCTCGCCGCGGTCGTGGCTCTGGTACCCGCCCCCGCGGCCGGCCGCATGCACCTCGACCATCCCGGACCCGCAGTCGCGCGTCTTGAGGTAGACGAGGTGGTCGCCGCGCGGGTACGTCATGGTCCACGCGCCGCCGTCCTCGCAGTCGAAGGCCGTCTCCGTCTGCAGCGCGTAGGACTGGTAGTCCGCGTCCGCGGCGGCGACGTGGAGCTCCACCTTGCCGCCGGGGGTGTCGCGCGTCTTGACGAGGATGAGGTCCGCGCGGCCGTTGCCGGTCCAGTCGCGCAGCAGGAAGGTGTGTCCCGAGGCCGCGGGGTCCTCGTCGACGGCGTCGAAGGCCGTGGGCGTGCTGGTGGTGCGGTCCTGGAAGGCGGAGCTGCGGCTGGCGGCGTGGAGCTCGACTTTGCCGCTGTTGGTGGCGCGGGTTTTGATGTAGACGAGGTCGAGGGAGCCGTCGCCTGTGAGGTCGGCGAAGGTCCAGATGCCGTTGTCGTCTTCCGTGTCGAAGACGGTGGCTGTCGTGAAGACTTCCGTGTCGTAGGGCATCTTGAGGACTGTTTCGGTATGTGTGTGGCAAGGAGTTGATGGGTGATTGTGCCGGGCTTTTGATGGAGGCTAGAGACGGTTGAGCACGTCTGAAGCGTGGACAAGCAACTCCGACTCAAGAGGATTTATACTCTTCCAGTCACTCTTTCCAGCACTCTGTCCTTCTCGGCATGTCTAGGACACTATGCCAAGGTATTTCAGCCCCATGCTGGGCACTGACGCCAAGAAAATATTCTCGCGACATGCCATCCCCTCCACGGAGTCCCAATTATTGTTTGAGGCTCAGCTTGTTGGATGATGAGCGTGAGCCCCATACCCAATATCACCTTTAACCCCCATATTAAGCCAGAAATTTCGTCTTTCACCAGCTATTTGTATCATATTTCTTGTGTATTTAGCGACCGTTGACTTCAACACCGGATCTTTCGGCTCCCTTCGGACTTGGCTGTCTTACTCTTCTCCATTCAGGACCACCCACCAGCCTTCCCTCGCTGAGAGGCCTCCCAATCGGTAGAAATTAGACATTTTATGTGCCGCAAATAATCATTGGCACTATGATACTTTGTAAGAGACACTCGTTCTATGTTGTAAGTTCGCCGAAGGCTGATGGCGCGTTAGCTCTTTCTCTGCATGTATAACAATCCTGTGCTGCGAATTCAAGGTATATGTAAGCATAACCTACACAACCTTTGTGGAACACTCACTAATTGAATTCCAGTTAACTACATATAGTTAGAGAGACTTGGGCAGCGTCTTTCCCTTTATTTTCTTTTAACCCTACGCCTTCAGACTACTTGCGCGTGGAAAAATGATGAGCGTTAATGTATTTGTCTAAACGTTAGTAACTACCAAGGGTTAGATCATGCAATGAAATGATCCAGAACGAACCGAGGCTGGACTGTGTATCATGTTTATTCGATAACAGTCGCCGATAGGTCATAAATCTAATGGCTCTGAATGAGACTATCATTTTCCGGTGATAATACTTTACTGCGGGCACAGCCGTATCAGAGGAGTACCTGTTCCAAAATAACAACTTTTGTGAAAATTTCGAACACGTAAGTGAACCTCCTAGCTATATTTCATTACTCATTTGGGCAATTTTCGTAGTGTGTACTCTGTGAAGCATTATTGAGTGCTGTTTAGGTCATTGGGCAGAAGGCTGAAGCGATGTCTAGGAGAGCTTGAACCCGATCGTGGGCGATGTTTTTCACGAATGTGTTATGCCCTGCGTGTTGAAGTGTGATTTCTGTATCCGATTGGCACCGGTCATAAAGGTTTCAAGTATATTGCTGATGAATATGCTGTACAACACTCATCCGCTTTCGAGTAATTGCATGCGTCAGTCGGAGCCTTGTTCTGAATCTGGTCTTCGCAGCCGAGATGCATGGCAGACACGCAGGTCACATTTTCGGCCGCATACTTGGCTTTGATCCACTGGGCATCTGCCTGAGCTGGTGCCCAACAGACTCTCAAAATCATAAGAACCTGAGACCAGCCCGGTAATTGATTCGTGCTTGGTAGATGAGATAAATTGAACTAGGACCCGGCGTGTTCAATCATTGGATCCATTAATCGAGATTAGATTACCAAGATGACTTCAACACATATTAATTCTTTTCCGGACATTGAGAGTACGGCGGACAATCGCGACAAACGTATACTATGCGTATTGCGTCGTCTTAGAGCTTTCGTCGACCTGGGATTTCTCTGGAATTCGTTCTGGGAAACACTGCGAGCGACAAAGACCCAAGCTACGGATGACCGGCAGCCGATGGAAATCAAAAATCAATTCCAAGTCATCCATTCATCCAATCATGAGATTTGCAATCATGCGGTCGAGCAATCCGAACTATGCGACGGCGGAAGATCCATGTTACGATCTTGCGGGCTGTTGGAGAAGCCATGGAAGGAAGCTATGGAAACAAACAAGCCCCCGTCAAGCAGGCTTGTGCTGCTTTCATTATTCAAAGCCGCTCAGCCAGACATGTGGATTGGCTGCTTCATTGAGACATTCGAGCTTGCTGACCAAATGGGACTGCCCAAACTCATTCGAGTCAAACGCAAGCTGCAGTTTGTGATGGAGAGACTGGATAAGTATGAAGGTGTGTTCCTTCCAGACCACCTTAATGGAGCTGTCATACTGACATATCTCTGTGCAGCGCTTATATCGTTCGAAACCTGCGTAAATCCGAGGGACTGGGGGGGCTCTAAACACCAAGCAAAACTCCACGTAGCCTGTATCAGGGCCTTTCACGACCAGCTTCAAGACCATGGCAGAGAATACGCACGGTCAGATGTCCCGGGCAGCTGGGACAAGGTCTTCGTTTTGACCTTCTACCATGCAAATCTCTCCAGATTCGCACATTTTCTGGCAAGATTTGAGCGAGATTGGATTGAGCCGCGTCGCAGCAGTTACGATCCTCGCCAATTCGATGTCAGACAGTGGCACCTGAGAGAAGCCTTGAAGGATTCTCACCGACTCAACGAGCTGAGAGCTTCGGGGGACCAACTATTAGGGTGCGTTGCGGCTCTAGTCGAACTGCTCAACATAAAGTCTTGTCCGAAAGCCCCACCTCACGACAACAACGGAGCTTGCAAGGACACGAGCAGCGCGTGCCAATGGGAAAGAAATATCAACTATTGCTGCATAGAAGTGGAGGAATGCCTGAACAGAATGGAACGAAATGTGGAAAGCGATTTAAAACTACTCAGTCTAGTTCGAGACATCGGAGAAACCAGCGACGTCAACCGATTGACGTTGCTCGCGACGATATTTCTCCCCTTATCCTTGGCGACTGGGGTCTTGAGCATGGGATCAAGGTTCAAAGATCTGGGAGTTTTGCTATACGATTTCTTTGGTGTTGTTGTGATTTCGGCCGCAGTCGTGGTCCCAATCTTCTGGGCTCTCCGGTTCTATGAACGTTTCCACGATGTTTTTCTGGACGACGCCAAGGGGAAAATGAAGGAACCGGGCCCGTACGCTTCCGCAACATACGCAAGCTTTCGGAATTTCACCTCTAGGGGATATCAGACCCTTTCGCCAGTTATTGGAATTTCAATTTTGATTTCCTTCGTGGTCGGTATGTTCTTTGATACGACCGTAGGGAGTTGGGTCTTGGGCGGCGCGTTGGGACTCGGTGTTATTTTGGGTGTCCTCATTCCCTTTGTTATATTCTGCCATTTTACGTGGAAGAACTTCCGGAAATACGACGATGAAAACTACAACCAGATTCCTGACACAACGGAACGGCCGATTGTGCTATAGGAATATACATGTACCCATAGGCTGGCTGCTTGCATTAGATTCGTTGCTCAAATCGGAGATTTACAGACAGTATATACTCATTACGTATAAATATTGACAAGAAAGGTATGCTGCTCCCTGCGGTGCTCTCAACAGCTATCTCCTTCCACAGAACAGCGCAACTTCACATGGTCCCCAGATCATCCTCCGAGTTTCTGCTCTTGCATCTCCAAACCCCTCTAGCACCCCGACCTCCCCAGCGCCCTCACCACATCGATACACGCCGCGCCCGTGTACTTGTTATCCGCCTGGCCCTCGGGGCACGAGCAGTTGGGGTCGATGAAGGCCGGCGTGCCCTGCCCGTTGACGAAGGAGTCGCCGCAGATGTTGGCGCAGCGGCCCTTTTCGTACTGGCACGAGATGGCGCCGCCGACGCAGATGCGCTTGCCGTTCGGGCCCGTCTTCTGCGCCGTCGCTGTTGTGCCGAGGAGGACGACGGCGAGGAGGCTTAGAGGGAGCTGCATTTTGGGATGGTGGGTTTGTGATGTTGGTTGGCGGTTTGGTATTTTGGGGCGCGAGGCGAGGTGAGGCGGTCCTTGGTTTGCGTCTTAGAGAGGGAGAGGAAGAAGTGAGGATGCTGGTTGAGGAGCTTGCCTACAGTCTTGTAGAGAGAGGGAGAGAGGCGCGATGCTTGGCATTCACAATCACAGCAGACACGCCATTAACCCAATAGCTTTATACAAACCCATCACCACCCATCCTCTCTCTCCAATTCCAATATTCAATCGTCCTTCCCAATCCGATCCAACACCCTCCCCATCCCCATCCCAAAAAAGGGGAACAAAACCCCAACAGCACCCTGCCCTCACCAGGATCCCAAAACACATCCCACCTCCTGCTCCCACCCCGCCGTCGCTACCGCATTCGAAGAACCGCAGTCCGAATAAGGCATGCGCATCGATCTCGGCCCGCCAAAAAACAACGGGGCCGGCCCCGGGCAGCGCCCTACACGATTCAGTCGCAGCCCGCTCCGGTACGACCCAAGACACACTATTCGGCCGCATCTGAGCATAGCTCCGGCCGGTTCCCGGACAAGCGAGATTTGCCAGTCATCCATGGCTGGAGAAAGGAAAGACGCGATGGTGGCACGTGGGTGAGCGCACTATGGGGGAGATGGACGGGGAGAGGCCTCTGTGGGATACCGATTGCCCCCTCTCGCTGCAGTCTCTATCGGACTATCGGGCCGCTCGTTCGCGGGTGGTGTGGTCCATGTCAGTAGCCTCGATCAATGTTACTTCTCGGATGGTTTCCGAGGAAAATCCGCCGCGGGCACGTGGGCGTATGGAAGCTGGTCAGATGGATGGAACGATCTGTCAGTATGTGGATTCTCGACAAGATAGGCTTATGGTGATCCATGGACCGAACAAAAGTCCCTGGGCGCTGAGCAGAGGGTCTTGGTCCGAACGTGGATCACGCAGGCCCAAGCGATGTGTAGCGGCAATGATGTGTTGGAAGCTGCGACGGGCCTTCACCAGTCTCGTTTGGTTCACCACTGACAGACGGACAGATAATTGTGAGACTCCCATACAAATGGGAGAGGAAAGTATTATTCACGTAGAGGAGAACCAGACAAGAAACTGCATCTGCTGCGCTGTGGCTGTCGTGCAGATGTGGGGGATCCTACAGATACATATCCAGAACACCATCGCCCCTCCCAAACCTCTCATCGCCGGCGAAATTCGCGAAAAAAGCCCATAAATATCCTGAGCCCACTGTCCGATCCCATAGGGCCACCGTGAACAAATTTGTACACATCCGCCCTTTTCCTGATTCAAAGACACCTTGTTTTTCTTTTCTCCCGTCCGAGTCGTACTCACGACACAGGATACTGCCACTCCCCCGTCGTCTTGTTCATGTAACCCAGCTGCTCTGCCGCTGCCGTGAAGTCCTACTCCTCGTGCACGCTGCCCATAGCGCCGGCCTTGTTGGACTTCTTGCCAAGCTTCAGCATGCTTAATCTCTTGCGAACGCTGCCCCGCTTCACGATGCCAAGGGGCTCCGCCGGCCGCTCGTCCCTATACTCGCGCTCCTTTTCGGTGAGGTTCGTGCCCATGTCCGAGCTCTGACGGCCGCCCGAATCCGTCACCCACTCACTCGTGGCATCGTTAACGGTCATGATTCGCGGTTCGGTAGACGGGGCGCGGAAGAAGCTCGTGCGGCGGTTCTGGGTCTCCTGGGTCTTGCTGAAGCTGCGGCTTCGGCTGCTGACAGTGTCGTCGACTTCCCCACTCACGTGGACATCGCCGTTGGTCTGTTGCAACACCGGAGATTCCTTCTTACGGCCCCCAAGGAAGCTGAGGCGCGTTCCGCGGCCTCTGACGGCAATTGGTGCTACTGTCGCCGCTTCTTCAGCGATCACGCCAGTGGTAGTGATGACACCAGCGAGGCTCTGGGGCTTAGGAGACACCTGTTCCGTGGAAGGCTCTGACCGTCTCCAGGTCGGGGAGGCGGTGGATGAATCGCGGGAGGGTTGAGGCGGCGCGAAGAGTGCAATTTCGGGGGCGAATGTGCTTTCGAAGCCTGGTCTGGTCAGTACAAGGGGTTTTACAGGGGAACAGGATAACCTACATTGCTGAAGTTCCTCATGTCTCTCGTGGAGGACCTCATTTGAACTCCGAGCAAAGGTTGCCAGGCATCTCTTAATCATGATGGCGTGATCGACCAACGCCATCTTGATCGCGTTGTCCTGAGGATCGAGCTCCACCTCTTCTTCCTCTTCCTGCTCTTCCGTCTCGTCGTCCTCATCATTTTCTTCGCGGGGAGCGGGCAGAAGCTGACGGTAGCAGGCGACGCTGTTCTCGGAATCAGGGTTGACCGAAATGCTGATAGCATCCACGAGCAACTGTGCGTTCTCTTCGTCTCCGTCAGCGATCCTCTTCTCGAGGATCGTCATCTCTTGCGTCTTCCTGACAATACGTTCCAGACCGGTTTCGCGGGCGCTGAGCTTGATCTCCTCGGTGTGGACGATCTCGCTTCGGCGGAGAATTGTGGGGAATGGGTCGGCCGTGGTGAAGATGAGCTTCTCAGCGAAGTGCTCTTGAACAGGTCCAGAGGTGCTTCGCTTAGAAGACACGGAGAAGCTCTGAGGGTGAGCGGACAACAGGTAGTCACGGATGACCTGCTGAACGCGAGCGCGTTGGAAGACTTGATGAGTGAGGTCGCGGTGAGGAGTGATCGCGGAAACGACGAGGAACTGTCCCTCTACGTCGTCTACATCGCCTCCCGTAACAATCTGGGCAGAAGGGTATTGCTCCTGCATGCGGTCCGTGAAGGCAGCTGCACGCTCTGTTGGCGAGCCCTCGTAGACAAACTCCTTGTCACGCAGGCTGGGCGGGAAGCCGAGGCCCTTGTAGACAACCTTGAAGTACTTGGGCACCAGCTTGTCGCTCTTTGAGATGGTCTCGTAGATGGTGGCAATGGCACGCTCAGTGCGGGCAAGCTTGGCAAAGTCGAAGATGTTGGTTTCATACTGGACTCGCAACTCTTGATAAGCCGCGAGTGCGCTGCTCCACGCCTCGCCGTCCTCAAAGTACTTGATCATATCGAAGTAGATGCGCTCCTTGCGTTCGAAGTGCGTTTGGGCAGGGAACTCGGGATCGTCCAAGGCGGGGACTTGCTTCGTCGGGTCCCATTCATACAGGTCAGCATGGAGGCGAAGCGCCAAGCCAGCCTCACAGTTGTTCCTCGCTTCGCCTTGCAGGATGGCCAGTTGGTGGACGTAGCGGATGAAGATCTCCTCTTTCTGCATGTCTCGAAGGAACTCCATGAGTCTGAGACGGTTGATGAGATGCGACGCCTCGCTTGTGACGTCACCGCTGTGAACAGCCACAAGCAGGTCAAGGAACTCGTCAACGGTCGCCATCAGATCACGCAGACCGGCGTAGAGAGGATCGTCGGGAATTGTCGACAGGGGAGCAAACCTCTCCAGAACCTCGTTGACGAAAAGCTTCTGCAGAATGCTTTCGGTCAAGGGCTTTGACTTGAAGTAATGGTCGAGGCAGTCGATCATCTCAGTCTGGATGACGGACAAGTCTTCGCTCAGAGTCCACTCGCTGACGATCATAGTCTGCAGCACCTCCACGGCCATCCGGCGAAGACCTTCGTGCACACTAAGACAAAGCTCGACGATCGGACCGACCAAGGTTGGGACGTATTGAACTTGGTAACCGCCCATCTTGGAAAGACCATAGCGAGCCCGCTCATCGCTGCTTGTCTCCCAACCGATTGCCTCCCAAGTTCGCCTCAGCAGCTCGGCTCCATGCTCCCTTACGTCGCCGGCGATCTTCCACACAGCCCTGCGCTTCTGCTCGGGGAACGTCTCCAGCGCGAGGGACGGGCTGCCGACAAGCTTCAGCATAGTCGTGAAGAACATCTTCCAGAGCTCCGTGTTGAAGTTTTCGGCCTCGTCAGGATGTGGTAAGAAAGACTCCAGCAAGATGCTGGACAGGTATTGCAGTGTCCTCATGGTGGACTTGTGGTGGTAAATATGTACGCTTAGCCATTCAGGCGGGAAAGCCTCGCCCATAAGTATGCTCATGTGCACGCGAAGGGTATTTTCTAATAATGCAGTCAGGTCGCCTTCTGTCAATTCCAGTTGCATTCCGCTTGGTGAATTCGAGATGGCAGAGAGAATGGCGGAAAGCTCAATCAATGCTTCATCAAAGGTGCATTCTTCCGCAATCGGCTTGGAAGGAAAGGGGTATGATGTCGGGAACAGAAGGGAAAGTCGGCTGCGTGGCTTGATGTTGGTAGAAACTATGGACAAATAAGAATCGATAATCTTTGGGAGGTAGTCGGGGATCTCGGCGCCTAGGTTATCGATTTGACTGGCGAGAACAGAGCAGCAAAGACGGACTTGGTCCTTCCACAGGTCGGTGACGTCCTCTGAATGACCCCAGTGAGGCGAAATCCAGCGGACAGTGTTGGCAGTGAGGGCCGACTTTTGATCAGGGTGTGAGAACATGTCGAGCTTGGAGTAGTTGATGATTAACACAAGCTTGTAAAGCACCAGCTTGCCCTTGACGTCGGCGCAAGAGTCGAGGAAGTCGATCGCGACGTGAAGGATCTCTTCAGTCGTCAACAGTCCTGTCAGCTCTGGAAGCCACGTGTGGAAATGTTGGACGGCGAGTGTCTGACTGCCAACAAGGACCGGAGCATGGTTGCGCATCATGGCGTCCAGGGCCTTGAAGATGTTCCTGAGCTCGCGAGTGAAGCCTGGAGTAGAGCTGGAAGTCGTGATGCCTATGCCGGCTTCCTTAGCCTTCTGCTGGCCTCGCGCATGAGTGATGAACTTGAGAATATGACGGACGACCTTGAATGTAGATCGAAGTTTTCGAGAGATCTCAGGCTCAGTAGGCTTCTCCAACAGACGAGTGAAAGATCGGACGAGACAGGCTGCAGCGAACGGGTAGTTGAAGCGGCTCTCGGCGTACTGATCAACCAGAGGGCCCAAGTTGAATCTCCTGTCATGCACAATGCCAAGCACCCTAACCAGGGCAGTGAGCACGAGGTCTTCAAACTCGTCACTCCCAGAGTGTTCCACCAGAATGCCGAATAGAGCATCAAGAACGTCGCTCAGAAGCTTGACAATCTCAATCTCTGGGACGAAGATGACGTGCTTCAGCAGAGTCTGTATGTCCTCCTTGGAAGTGTCCTTCCACTTGATCAGACCCAAAACGATGCGATCTTGGGAGAATGTGGTGCTGCATAGGTAAGAGTCGACGCGCAGGATTGCCAAAGGACCGGTCACTTCTGCCGAGTGTTCGTCATCACCCCTGGCGCTCCACTGTAGGGAGAGGTAGCCGCCCTTTCCGGAGGGGCCGGCTTGAGCTGTTGAAGTGTACTCATCCATCTTGTACAGAAGTAGGGCGTGGGAGCCATCTCGGACGAAGGCCTCTTGGTTCCACAGAGGCATGTGGGAAACCGCGAACGGAGCATTCGGCATCTCGGATACGAACATGACCATGTGCGACGTGAAAACATCCTGCGGTGGCACAGCAAGCCGAACGGTTTGACTCCAGTGTTCCCCCTTGTCTACTGCGGTAGATTTCCACGTGGTCACGCCTTCGGTGTTGGACGATGAGTAGATGCAGTTGGGGATCTTTTCTCCACTGGTACGTCGTACTTCGAGTGTAACCTGCAGATTGTTCCCGTGTACGCTGCTGGAGAGCGTGGTCGGATTCCCTGCATATCGGGACAAGAGGTTCTGCTTTGATAAGGTGGCGGTGTCAAGAGTGATGTAGATGTCTGATCTGGCCTTGGTTGGGGCACCAGAGAAGCCCATCTTGTTCGTTTTGCGGACTCCAGCCAGGAGGGTCGGTGTTACCTTCACCAATGTCTCGACGTCTGGGTGGTTGAAAGACTTTAGGTGAACCTGTACTCGCTCGGCTCGACGCGACTTCTCATAGTGACCACTTGGGCTGTCCATAAGGTCACGGATTAACATGTCCCAGTCCTCGTGTAAACCCTGCTTCTCTGTAGGGAGCGACAGGGAGGGCGCCCAAACGCTGACGACCTGCTCAACTTCTTCATCCTGCTTCATGACGGCGTTGAGCTTAAGCACACCAATGCCTACAGTCCGCTCGGCCGTGTGGAAACCTGATCCTGCGTCCATAGAGCCTCGACTCCTTGATCCGGCCGTGCTAGGTGGCGCGGCACTCTCCTGGCTGTCATCTTGAGTTCCTGGGCGGCCTTCCTGTGTCTCTGTCACGGAGTCGAGTCGTGATGTTGCTCCACCTCTTGAGAACGCTCGCGCAGTCTTCGATCCCCACATGAGACTTCTTCTAGAAGCCTTGTTACCGCTAGATGAGGGGGGCTTGGCGGGGTCCTTGTGCGCACCCGCGTCTCGGGACTTGGAACCCGATCGCGAATCGGGCTTTCCGCTAGGCATGACTTGTTGACTGGAGCGCACCTTGACCACGAGGTAGAGCTCTGTTTCTGCGGATGCGACGTCGCCGATATCCTGCGACGAGAGATCGGAGAATATTGTCCTCGTTTGTCCCGACTTGGCAAGACTGCCTATCGTTCCGCCAGGGGGGATTTCAATGATGAAGCATTCGGAGAGGGCCGTCGCCTGGCCACCAACAGGCTTAGCCACGAGGTACACAACCAGCGAAGTCTCCTCGGCAGATGCGCCGGCGAATCCCTTGACATCCACAAGCAAGTGATGGAGGGCTGTGGGCTCGGTTGTAGGTTGCGGGGGCTCGTCCAGGACACTCATGATAGACTGGAGCTTGGTCACATCCACCACTGAATCATCGCCCGTCAGTACCCTTCCGCGTTCAGTCGGGTCGCGAACGATAACCTCGCCCCCGCATAGCTTGTTGACGCGGACCAGATCCCATACTGTCTTTTCTCGGAGCTTGTCGTACTCGTGTGCGGTGAGGACGTTGTGGAGGAACTGCTGTCTGCTAAAGTTGAGTGTGGTGATTAGTTGTGACAATTTGTCGAGGCGACCATACTGCCGCGACAGAAGCAGTCCGTGTAGGTTGGTCGAGTGCCATTCTCGTAGGCAACTAGCAATTTCGTCGATTAGGGGCTCTGCTGCTGATGTTGGGGTCTCGTCGCCGATTTTGAGCATGGGCACCGGGGCGGCAGGTCGAGGGGCGTCAGGGTCTCGCTTCACGGGCACTGAGAGGCGCCCCTGGGTGCCATTGGGAAGTTCCTTGAGTGGCTTGCGGCCCTTGATCTCAATCTTGGACCCTCTTGTGCTCTCGATCGACTTGTGCCCGTCTACCGGCTTCTTCTTTTCGACAGTCGGTGTAATACCGCTCTTGCCCGAGTCACTTCCGATGTGGACGTCGCCGTTCTCGTCGCTGGTAGCATCTTCGCCATCTTCCGTCTCGTCGGATTCGCCCAGGACCTCGCGCACCTCTACGCAACTCCTAGGAAAGATGCCGCTGAAGACTCGGGCTTCAAGAGTCTGACCCTTGACGGAAGTCAGTCCGGCCAGCAGACTGGGAGGGGCCACCAGGTAGCCGCGCAACCAGTTGCCGTCCGGGGTCTCTTCGATTATGTACAGCTCATCGCCGATCTCGAGGGGCAGGTCGGCCGGGCCCGAGGCGGCGAAGGGATATGTCGCGACGGCGAAGGCGATTCGGGGAAGGGGCTGCCAGGGCATTGAAGACTCGGGGGGTCGACGTCAGGCGCGAGGCGGCGTCGTCGATGTCGAGGTCGGGTCCTGTTCGAGGAGGGAGGTGGGCAGGAGAAAAATAGATGTCGTGTTTTGGTTCGGAAGCACCTCGACTTGCGTCCGGTTCGGGGTACTTCGAGTCGCAGAGCAGCCAACTAGCTTGGCTGTTTGGAGGTTCGGTCTGGCCTCTTGAACGTGTGGACCCTGGCAGGGCTGCGCGTAGTTGAGGTGGCCTCGTGGGGACGATCGGCTATCGCTTCATCAGGGACAGGAGAGCCGGGCCAGGTCGAAAGCGAGTGATGTTCATGCACGGCGCAGGTATCCGTCGGGCACGCAGGACCACCGCAGAGAGGTACAGCAATCGGGCGATACGGCGATACGTTGCGAGGAGCGTCAAAAGTGACGGAGGCGGGAGGCAAGGTAGTCAGTCGTGGGGGGAGGGTGTCGAAGAACACGGAAAGAAGGTCGAGAAAGAAGCCCGGCGTGGATCGACCAACGATTGACGGGGGTTGGAGGTGAGAATGCGCGTGTTGGCGAAATGTGAATCCGTCGCACCTGACTGAGGCCAGGCTAGGTACTTCGAGGATGCCGTGGGTAGGGAGTTGGGAGGGTGGGTAGCAGCGCTGCTTGCTGGTCGGTCCCGTCTCGAGCGAATGGAGGAGTCCAATTCCAAAGGGGATCCGTATTTCCTGCGCAAGGAAGAGAATTCCGGCGGAGGGAAGAAAAAAAGAGGAGGGTCGGTTGTGGGAAGGCGGCAGCTGGAGACGACGGTCCGGGGCCCAGGGGTAAGGTAGCGGGGAAGGGGTATCAACAATGGAAGGAAGAATCGGCAAGGAAGCGAATTAGGCGGACAGGAAGTGAAGCAGCCGTGAGTGAGAGAAGAGGAAGAGACAGGACAGAAACAGGCGAGAGGGAGGAGGGTCGAGTCGAGTCGAGTCGAGTCGATGGCAGGAAGAAGGGTCCAAAGTAGTGGTCACCTCTACGATCCAGGGCCGTTGGAGGTGTCTAAAACACTCGTGTTGGGCGAAATTTGGGTCTGAGATGCAGGAATGAGAGCAATGAACAAAACAGCGGGAAGGCGAGCGAGGGGTCGTGCTCGTCCGGTGCTGTGCTCGTGGCTGCTATCGACGACGGGAAGGAGCAAAAGGGAGCCAGTAAAAGTGGCAGATGGGTATTACAGAGAATAATAGGTACAGTCAAGTCATTCAGATGTGCAAATATCGGACACCTGCAACGGTCGTCAGTCGTTGGCAGGTTCTTTCCGTTTGGAGGTGAAGAATTTCTCTGTCTGAGGTTGTTGTGGACGAATCTGGGAGGTGCAACGAGCATCAGCTAATGGCAGCAGCAACGGGCAGCAACGACGGCATTGCCCAGACCAACAAAAGCAAGAGCCCCTGAAGCACACAGGAGCGACCGCCAGGAAAGGGCAAGGGCGATTGTGGTGGTGGTGGTCAACACCTTCTCGGCCAGTAGGGCAGCTGCCAGCGACAGCAGCAACAGCAGGAGCAGCAGGTGCTATGCGTGCCGTGCCTGCCTCCTGGGTTCAGTGTGCGTGGTTGCGCGTGGAATCCCTGGCAGAATGTGCCTGAGCCGCGCTGTGAGTGGTGGGCGGCCAGAATTGACTTGGCCCCGGCTGAGCAGCCACAGCTTGGGCGGCCTTGTGAGTGGTCGAGGGGCGGCAGGTGTGGGTGGGGAGAGACAGGGTGCGCATGGGCCATCAATCAATCAGAGGGAGGACTGGACGGGGAAGGAATGCAACGAAATCAGCAGAAAAAAAAAATCAAAAGATTAAAAAAAAGGCTGAGCGGCATCGACGCATATGCACTTTAGTAGCAGTGTGCACAGTCATTGATAGCATCCATGCTATGATTACCTGCACATACTTTGCAAATGACTATGTACTGCGGTACAGAAATAAGGATCAGATCATCTCGAGATGGTGCTGCTGCTGACAAGGAGCCCGCCTCTCTCTCTGCTGCACTAAGAGCACCCGCACAACGCTGTTGCACACAGCAAAGAGGCTAAAACACAGGCTGCGAGGCTACCAAACCATGTTCATGATCAAGTCATAACGAACGACATATTGGGACTGGCGGCCAAACATGTCGCGTGTTTGTTTGTTGGCCCTCGATAGCCCAGCCAAGCCGACGACTTATTACTTCAGGCGAGACCGGCAAAACGAATTGCGATCGCTGCGGCAAGGGTCGCATCGAGTCAAGCCAGGTCTTTCGTAGGGCGGGATTCATCACAATCTGGCCCAATTGACCCCAATTGACAGCGAACTGTCGTGTCGCTAGCCACGATGCCAGCAGGGTTTGTCCCGTCCCGCCTCAAACCGGTCCAGCAGAGGACGAACACCCGCCCTCGAGATGCCTGCAAACGCGCCCCCCATGGATATGGATGAGCGTCATGCGCTTGTCGATGATGCAGGTGCGCCTCGACCTTGGACCCTGGACCCTTTCTTGGGAGGGTAAATTCAAAATTCAAAATTAGAGCTCAGCCCAGACGGCGCTGAGCAGAAAGAAGAAATTCAAAAGAACAAACCACGGGCACAGACGGGACTGAGAGACGGGCCTAACGTACTGCGTAGTAAGGTACGTGTGGACAAATAGCCGGCATGTGATTGCAGACTGCCTCTGATTGCAACGACAACAAAGCACATTGCGATGGCCTACGTTTCAATTGCCTTGGGTCTCCTTTGTCCACGCCCGTTCACTGCCACCACTGCTGCAATGCCGTTGTTGTTGTCGTTTCTGCTGGCTGCCGGTTCTTTCAACAGTCGCGGCCGTTTGGTTGTTTGCCTCAGCCAACTCAGCGTTTGGTTTGGCAAGCCCACCCCAATCGTCGTGGCTGCTCTTTCTCTTTCTTTCCTGCTCTGCTGGGCTGGCTCCATCCCCAATTTGGGAAGATGCCAGTTGACCTGAGGCTAAATCACACAAAACAGGTGGATCCTTCTCATGAACGAAAAGCTTGTGGTTGGCCGGGCCCGTGTCAGTATTTGGCCCGTTCGCTCGCTAGCTGTGCTAGTGCTGCTAGTCCCCCGCTATGCCACGATTGGTACGTACACTATTCCCTCCTGAGGGGATAAACGTCCCGGGGGTCGTCCTTCCCGCGCGACGGTCTGCCCTTCCATTGGAGTCATTGGAGACGGGACCTGGCAGCAGGTGGACTGACGGCGCAAGGCAGTTGCGACCTGTTGTTGTTCCTGCATTTGCTGGCTGAGGTGCGTGCTCTTGCCTTGCTGTGAGTGTTTGCTGTGGGCGGGTGCTGTGTGCAGGACGGGACGGCAGCACCTGCAAGGGAAGGGAAGCTGCTGCTGCAGTGCCTGACTTCCGTTCCTTCTTGTCACTGGCTCCTGCCGCCAGCTGCGTCCACCACTTGCACTTGCACTGCCTTCCCGTCATTAATTCAGACGAACACCATCGATTTGTGCATCTCCAGTTTTTCTCTCTTGCAAAATTGCTTCAATTCCTCAGCAGCCTCGCTCACCTGAAAACGACATCAAACTTCTGATTACCTCCGTCTTCTGGCCCAGGCCCCCACGCCATGGCCCCCAAGTGTCATTTTACCCTTCGCACCCGCCCAGCGCAATGAATTTGCGTACCCATCCACCACTCATTGTGAGACGCCGACATCTTGGGGTCCCGTCCGACTCCCCCTCCACCCTCCCCTCTCCTCCCGAGAGCCCAATGTCACCAGAATCCTACCTTACCGTCCACAGTCCAACCTCCGAATACTGAATCACCAGCCTCTGCCATCCACGCCCGCTCTCACCTCCGAACCGACGCTCGGACCTGTTGAGGTTGGAATGCGCGATATCCGATGCCACCCAAGGCCTTTGGGATGTGTTCGTGCGCCTTGGAAACACTCCAATAGCGTTCGAGAAGCTTTCAACCATTGCCTCGTCGCATCACACGTGCCCTGGCCGCAGAGGGTGGCCCAACGTCGCACGCTACTTCTTGCTGGCTGGCTGGCTGGCTGCTGAGTGTGTGTTCTGTCGGCCTTTTGCCAGTCGTCGACTGACTCCCCGGCTCTACTCGGCGACATTCTTATCAGCGCGGCGTCGCATCGTTTTCGCGTTCGCGCAATCGCCCTTTTAAAATAGCCCCATCGACCTGATACCTCGACAGACGCCTCCTCCAGGATTCCTGTCCCGGGAAGATGGAACATGCGGCCAGTGCACCACAAAGTTGAAACATTCCTTCGCCTTCCATCTGTTTTGGCATTGGGGGGACGCGCCCAAACGAGGAGGGAGAGCTACGGGCGGGGAAAGATGGGTGCTCCCTTCGTTCGTCTCTGTCCGCCGCCGCCGCCGCCGGCTCCGATCTTCTTTGGGGCAGACAGACCATGGCTCGCCTCCGACCGGAGCGCCGAAATGACGCTGTCGCCGCATCCACCCCGCCATCACCGATCGGACTGTGGCTCCATGGGTTCACGGCCTTCAAATCTCGCACGCTGTTCCACCCTATCCGTACCTAAGGTACCATGCGCTCTCGGACGTTCACCCCGCCCCCTTTTACGCCGACGGAGAGCTTTCATCGCAGCTTGACACCAGCGCCAGCAGGCATTCCCTGCCTTTGCCGCAACACTAGCCATCACCACCATCTTCGAATGAGGTCTGGTAACCTGCGACCGCTGATTGCGCTGTCCCGTACCGTCGAACGGCATTTCCGATTAGTCTGGCAGGCCCCGATCAGCCGGAAGATAATCTGCAAATCTGACAGTGCACTTGCTGTTGCCATTGACAACGCTTCGATAGACTGACTGACTGCCAATGCTCGGTTCGAACCGCCCACGTGGCGCTGGCGTGGCGCAAAATCTACTGCCATGCCGCGGATACCTTCACGATAATCTGCCACAATTCCCCCATCGGGCCTGATCAACGCCCGCCGTCCGCAAGACTATAGGCTTTGTCGAACCATTCATTCATCGCGCCCCCGAGGTGTTCGGGTGATACGACGCCTCGCTAACCCACATCATCGGGTTTTTCTTCTTCCACATGGGCGGTCTGCCGTTCGATCCGCTTGCTCGTCATCTCATGTCTCCTCCATCGTGCAGCATCTCGTGCGACTTTGAAGGTATCATTAAAACCTCGCTTAAGTGTGAACCACGTCGGCCACCAAAACTTCCGCTAGGCGACCGAACCACATTGCGGTCTGTGAACGGGCCAGTGTATGTGGGCATTCGTCATCACCCTTTTCTCATCTGCCGCCAAGACGACTGTGGAAAGCTTCCTTAAGTTCTTGCGGCGCAGCGATCCTGGTGTGAATTCACGTGTAGTTGCCGCCTGTTTATTTTGGTTTTTGACTTCCGGCCAGTTCAGATGATGGGCGCGGCACTCTGATCCAATCGCATCCCCGTGATTCAACGTCCATCTTGCATGTTCATAATAACACGTTCATCTTGCAGCATCTCATACCCGCTGCGACATGCGGTCGTCCAGATTACCTTGGCACTGCTGAATATCAACATCAACCTCTCACATCATCCCAGTCTGCGGAGGCTGCCCTCGACAGGGCCCGCTCGCGCCTGAACATGCTCGCAATTATCAACTTGGCCTTGTCAAAGGACACTACCTCACCACTTCGGTATACGTTGGCGCAATTTTGGACGGCTCGGTCTGCATACTTGTCCCCCTCAAGGGTATGATTCTCGCAGACGGTGACAACGAGTAGGGGCCGAGTTACCACGCAAGGCGAGGGGAGAAGAGATAGCTGGATTCTATGGTATCATGAGGCAGCGTGTATGCTGCCATTCCACTGAATATCACAGTTAGGTAGCCTCTTGAGATTTCAAATGCCTATGCCTTCTCAAACGCTGAGAACGCTGGCTGAGATAAAGCTTGTCGTCTTTTGAAAACAACTTGAACCAGCCTGACGGCTAGACGCAGGATGGCGCCCCAGCATTGATGTTGAGAGTACACGTGAGGCTCTTGCGTCTAATTACATGCTCCTACTATGCTTCAGCGGTTGGGACAGAAGATAATCATGTATCACACAAGCTTGTGGGGGTCTTGATAGTCATTCACCTATTCGTGGTCATCCTTTTCTTTCAAATAGTCAATCACGATGTGACACATCGATTGCATTGCAGTCATGAAGATCTATTACACACTAAATCTTTCCCATTCTCTATGGTAATAATATCCGTGATCTACAGATATAGCGCCGTCGAATTCCTACCACCAGCACAAAGACCAGATAGTTTTGCTACTGCAACGGCTTAAAACGCGAGGTCCCCGACTCTCAAGTAAAGGGAGAGAGTCAGAGGCCTGAGGTTTCGAACCGTGGGTTGCAGATGCAAAGTGAAAAAAAAAAAAAAAAAAAAAAAGAAAGAAAAAAGAAGAAGCAGTGCTTCAAGTTCCAAAAATTTGCGCAAGCATGCGTGATACTCACCAAAGGGGGCTAGGGAACCTCCGAGATATAGCTGCTGACCCGAGTCGAACCGATATCCTGTTGCATCTGTAAGAAAGACAAAAGAAACGAAAAGCAGAACGAAACAAAACAAAACAGCAAGGGACAACAGAAAGGGAAAACAGAAAGGGAAAACAGAAAGGGAAAACAGAAAGGGAAAACAGAAAGGGAAAACAGCAAGGGAAAACAGCAAGGGAAAACGGCAAGGAAAGATAGAAAAGGGAGATGGAAAAGGAAAACAGAAAAGGAAGACAGAAAAGGAAGACCGAAAAGGAAGACAGAAAAGGAAGACAGAAAAGGAAAACCAGACAGCAAAGACTGCGATGCAACAGATTATTGGTTCGGCTCAGGACAGTAGGCATATCTCGAAGGTTGCGTAGCCCACTTCAGTGGTGTCAGGCTATGCTGCGTATGGAGAAAGGAGAGAGATTTCGATTTAGTCTTGATGCTCGGGGAGGTTTATATAGATACCAAGGGGGAGGGAGTATGAGCCAGGAACGGTTTCGGTGACAGAAACATGAACCTGTACAGACCCTTTTGCCTTCCATTTCCATTTGGATTGATGAGTCTATATCGTAAAGGTTGTAGCTTTTTTTTTTGATGCACCCAGTCATGTTACCACCCACAAGGTGAGCAAAAGACCTCAAAGGTCATCGGGAAGCTACCTTTTAATACTGCACTCGTTTCACCACAAAGGTTACCTCGAAAAAGGAATTTGTGAATTGGCCTTATACGTTATTGCTAGACCAATATGAACTTTTTCTGGTACCAAATACCTGTGTGTCCGCAAAACACCTCTTACTTGGCTCGAGACATAACTATTCTGAACCACGGGAAAGTTGAAGTGTATCCATTCATAAACGCAACAAGGTTGCGACACAAGGTACGAAACGGCCAAACCCCATCCCCTCCTGCGAGAAGCTAACAAGGCGATACATCATGCATAGCGACGGAAGAAAAGACAATAGTATCGTGCCTTTCCGATTAAAAAAAACGAAAGGCTGTCGTATGCGAGAGACGAACTGTCGGCTACTGGACGAATAACCAGTTGTGGTCAATATTGGGTCTGAGTCGCGAGCAACCTGCATACACGCATGCCTAATGCTGACAGCGTTTTAAGCCCGTACATCGCGGGCATGCCTTCACAAATGTTAACAAATTTGCGGCGTTTTGAAGGGGCTGCATCAACGTACCGTCTGGAGGCAAGCTTGAATTCGTCGTCCTCGATCGCCCAAGTGTCTCCCTTAATCTCTTGAGAGTCCTCGACCCATGCGGAACCAGGGACAGGAACTCCCGGGGTCGCGGGTGCGCCGTTCTTCTTGAAGGGGTGAATATTGGCGGAGGCGAAGCCGGCGCATGCGATGACCGCCATGACGAGAGTGGTGAAACGCATTCTGTATGGTAGAACGTTGATAATCGAGTTGAAGGTTCGTTGTTGGTCGCTCGGTCTATGGCTAGAGGAGTTGTGAGGGAAAGGTGGAGGGCATAGGAAAGATCGGAGGTAGGTGCGCCAGAGCCTCTTTTATACCAAAGACACGTAAATAGTAAGGTTCATCATATATGGCTTCTCGCCATAAACCGTCCTTGATAAATACCTAGAATCACTTAAAGCTTTGACTTGACACCACCGCCAACCTCAACCTCGGCGGCCAGCGGGACATTACCCAGAGCCCTTTCGCCCTTGCTCCCCTCCATCAAGACGTTGTATGGCTTTTCATCGGCCTTGATTTGCCTCCACTTCCACAACTTGGGCGGAACCTGGTCCTGTCCCTTCCCCTCGACCGCGTCTACCACCCAGTTGCCAATATTAGGAAGGTACTTGAAAGCGTGTCCGCTGCCGCCCGTCGCCACCATCAGTGACTCGTCCGTGCCAGGCACGTGGTCGATGACAAAGTGGTTGTCGTAGCTATCCGTGTACCAGCAGATCCTCGAGAACGAAATATCGATGCCCGCCTCGCCCAGCTCTGGAAGGTTCTCCGCCAAAAAGGCTCGGATGACCTTGAGAGCCTGCTGTGGCACCGTTTTGATCCGCTCGTCTCCACTGCCCGCGGCAGACGACCACCGCGTGACAGGCACGCTGCGCTCTTTGCCGTCGCCCTGGACAACAGGGCTGGTGTACTTTGTTCCGCGGTACCCGATCTTGAGCCAGCCGTTCTCGTCGCGCGGGAAACCGTACAGTCCGCCCTCGGCGCCGTCGCGGATCTTGTAGGTGAAGGTGGGGAAGTTCTCGGGCGCGAAGCGGTCGAAGAGGGGCGATTCGCGGGGGATCTTGAGGAGCACGACGGAGCCGGCTGTGGTCTCGCAGAGGCCGTCCATGGAGGGCAGCAGGGACGGGGTCCAGCCGCCGCAGGCGAGGATGGTTAGCTTTGCGGCGTGCGTCTTGCCGTCGCGGGTCTTGATGCCTGCGACCTTGTTTTCCGCATAGACGAGAGACTCCAGCGCGCCGGCCTCGGGGTCGAGGATGAACTTGACGCCCTGAGAGGCGGCCTTGTGGAGGGCAAAACGGCAGGCTTTGTCGGCTACGGCCATGCCTCCGGTGGTGTCGAGGACGGCGGCTGCCTTCATGCCACGTTTGAGGCGGCGGAAGGGGTCCATGCCGAAGGCGAAGCCCTTTTCTTCGGCAATCTTTTGGTGGGTGGGGGAGATTGTGATGAGTTGGGTGTTTTTGTGACCTGCTGCTTCCATGTTGTCGACGGTGTCTTGCTCGAATTGGGGCAGAGATGCCGAGTCTGAAGCGGAGAGGTTGCCATTGTTGACGAACACTCGGTCTGTGGTTTTGAGGCCAGGCGGGAGAGTCTTTCCTGTGGCTAACTCTGCGTTCCACGCGTTCCAGCCCTCAAGAGCTTCAATTGTAAGGCCTTGGTACTCTGTTTGAGATCCGTATGCTGAGCGGATGATTTTGTTCATATCTGAACGGCTGTTAGTTGATGGTCGATGGTCAAGAGCATCGGACATGTGGACTTGCCTGCTGAAGCGCCATCGCACCCGTTGAAATATGAGTACAATGACCTGTGATATGGCTGCTTATCAAAGACTGTCACATTTTTGTAGCCGCGGCGTGAGAGGTGCACTGCGGTGCTCAGGCCAAAGATGCCTGCGCCAACGATGATAATGGCATCGTCTTTGTTTGGTGGGGGCGCCATAATTGATGTTTATGGCCAGCGTCTATTTGTAAAGCGGGGCTAGGATTATGAAGATGCAAAAGTGAGGCTGTTTCTGCTCAGCTTCCTTCAAAGCTCTCAAATTTGATGGAGTCTTGTAGCTTAACCCAGTCGAGAGGAGCGTGCGCGGATGGGCAGCAATTCCTGAGACAGACGGTGTTCAAGGTGCTAGGCTTTACAACAATTCAGCCTGCGGATGGCGGCAAGAAGAGCCCGAATATTCGGATCTGCGTCCAATCAAGCACTTTAGATTCTAATCAGGCTGATAAACGCGGTCGCAACGCGTGTGGCACGATATTCGGGTTCCGCCGTAGCACCACGGCAACGTGGTCGGCCGGTCGGGGTTCGCAACGGTCAAGGGCAACAATGCGGGGGACGCGGGGATCCTGTTGCGGAGTGAATTCCCAACGAGCTTTTTGGTAGTGAAGATGTCAGCGATTCATGTAATCTCCGACTGAGACTAGCAGAGTGTGTTCTCGGGAGGTAGCGAGGTGAATGTGAAGAGAAACAAAGAAAGCATAATGAGATATCCTCGATATCATAAACCGTTAGACAATTCCTACAGGCAATGGCATATCGCCCGGTGAGTGGAGTTCCGTCCGCTTCGTTATCTGTTCCGGCGTCACTATCAGAGATACTTCACCCTCTAACGCACACTACCCTGTTGTTGCCGGAGCTCGACCCTTGTCCTGCCTCCCTGCTAACGCCGTCGAGGTCCGGTCCCGGCAGCTGATAAACTGCACCCCGCCCCTCATTTCATCGCGACCTTGGGCCCCCCTGCTCGGATTGTCCCGGATAAGGGTCCAAGGGGGTTCTGGTTGGCGCACCCAGTCAACCGGTGCACAGCGCGTGTTACTCAAGTGAATTATGGCGAGGAGAAGAGAGCACGGTTCACTTTGAGGGGAAGATTCCTATCTCCCAAGGAGCTTGGCTCGCGTGAGGGCCAACGCCAACGCCCAAAGGAGGTTGAGCAGAATGGAAGTATCCGCGCAAGCACGTTTTCCCTGCTTTACCCCAGATTTTCCAGCATGCAACTACGAGGACCGACGAACCTGACACCCGGGTCTCTCTTTTCCTCGGTTGGGACGAGAAGCAGCGTTCTGAATGGGGAGCTGGGGCCCGTCTTTGTTGCTTTAGTCTTGGCTTGCTGATAACGTCCGCCTGACCGGTAGACAGGACATGTTCGGTTTGACGATCTGCGATATACATATCCTTCCTTCTTCCCCTTACATCTTTTGGCGATATACCCCGGTGATTGGTTGCGACTCCACGGTTGAGTCTCAGAGTTGTATCGGTGCTCCCGTCGACCTTTCTCCAAAAACCCAATACAGAAGCGAGTTTAGTCGTGACCGCAAGTGTCACCGCATCCTGCAAGATGACCATCAAAGAGGTCTTCACCGAGTCGACTTTCGCCAAGTACATCAAGGCAATCAGAGATTCCCCTAGAGAGCTCATCGCGAACCGTAACCTGCTTCTTACGGCTGCCCTCTATGCCACGAGCGGCATTCCCATCAGTAAGTCACCTTCAACATCCTTCATCCCACCGGGAACAGCTTTAACGTAACGGACAGCATGGGACCAAGGCTCATCATCCGTCGTACCCTCACTTCCGGGCTTCCAACAAGACTTCGGCATCACCTCAGCCACAAACCCTACGCAAGTCTCCAACTTCATATCCTTCGTCTACATCGGAGCCGGCATAGGCGCCGGCCTCTCCTTCTTCCTCAATGACCGCATTGGACGCATGTGGTCATACCGCCTGTACATGAGCATCTGGGTCCTTGGACAAATCATCGCCTCGGTCTCCTTTGGTCACCTCGGCGCCCTCTACACAGCCCGCATAGTCTCCGGCCTGGGCATCGGCGCCTTGACGGTCACCGGACCCGTCAGCATCGTCGAGATCGCCCCCACAGAGATCCGCGGCCTACTAGCCGTCTGGTTCAGCGTGGCCATGCTGCTCTCCCTGACAGTCTCCGTCTTCATCGTCTACGCAAGCTTCGTCCATGTCGCCGTCGGCCGAATGCAGTACCAGCTCGTCTTCTTCGCCCCAACAATCGTCATGGCGATCCTGATCGCGCTCAGCTTCTTCCTGTACGAGAGCCCCCGCTGGTTGTTCATCGCCAGACGCGACGATGAGGGAATCAGCAACTTGATTACCCTGCGAGGCCTCCCCGCCAGCCATCCTCGCGTGGCTCACGAGATCGAAGACATCAAGATCCAGATTGCCAAGGAGGAGCAAAAGTTTGGACGCAACCCCGGTGTGTTGGTTCTGATGAAGGACGCTTTCCTCGTGCCCACGAACCTGCGACGCGTTCAGCAGTGTGTGCTGTCGTACGCCCTTGCGCAGTTGTCTGGCGCAAACAGTGTCACTTCTTATCTCGTCCCCATTCTTGCCATGGTGGGCGTCAGTGGGGGTACGTCGCGAAGCTTGTTCCTCAGCGGCATGTACAGCATGGCCAAGTTCTTCTTCACTCTCATTGCAAGCTTCTTCTTCATTGACGCCCTCGGCCGTCGACGCAGCTTGTTTACTGGAATTTCCATTCAGATGATCTCTGATCTGTACCTGGGTGTTTTCATCAAGTATCGTCAAGAAGGAACAGTTGCCCCTGGTTCCAGCGAGGCGGCTATTGCAGCCATCTTCATCCATGGCTTCGGCTATGCCGTTGGTAAGGCATTCCTAGCGTAACGTAACACGCATTTTCTGACATTTTGCAGGTTTGCTTGTTCTACCCTACGTCTTCGGCGCTGAACTATGGCCCAATCACCTCCGTTCTTTCGGCAGCGCCTTCTCCCAACTCTTCCACTGGCTGTTCTTCTTCGGCGTCAACAAGGGCATGCCTTCGTTGCTCAGCCAGACGCACAACTGGGGTGCCTTTATCTTCTTCGCGGGATGGTGCTTCCTCTCACTGGTTTATGTCTACTGTGTTGTCCCCGAAACGTCTCAGCAGAGCTTGGAGCAGTTGGATGAGCTGTTCAAGGGCCCATGGTGGAATGTCAACCGCAGGGCCAAGCAGATGAAGTTGCAAGCCCAGGCAGCCGTAATTGATGCCCAAGAGTCCATGTTAGTATTCAACTCTCCAGATCAAGAATGCAAGCTAATTGGTATAACTCAGCAGCGAGTCTGATTCCAACGTGGCGAAGGACAAGTCACAAGCCGTTGCCCAGAAGGTCTAGATCCGCATAAACTCTGCGAGGCTACCGACTGTACACATGCATAATCTGGGCCTACAGAGGGCTTCTAGATATACTCTCAGATATAGTAATAACACGTGAAATCCCAAAACCATTCGTCTCGGCCATTGTGATAGCCTAGTCCACGAATTTTGAAAAGAGCTGGGCTCCCGAATCACAGTTCTCTAGTGCAAAGGTACGAGTCTATAGGTCAACATACTCATTTAGAAGGTTTCGGGGTTTGTGACACTCAAAAGTCACAACCAGGTAGGTGTGTATAAAGGCGGTGGTCATAGTGCCCATTTCTCTGCTGTGCCGCGACGTTTGACTTACTAGTCACATCCAGCAATGATCTACTTACGAAGGAGTATCTTCACGGTAATAGATGCAAAGAGGTTACGATCATCTAGACTTTTCATTAAGCATGCCGTTTACTAATAGAAGTCCAAATCCCTTCGAATGAAATAAGCCCTCATGTATGCGACCCCAGCTATCGCTGCTCTATGTACCTGTGTGAATGCAAATTAGGGAAATTGATCAGCTGGAGAGCTTCTCAGCCTTCCTTTTCGTGATGTCAATAACAGGCGAATTAGGCTTGCCCGTCTTGAAAAGCGCCCTGATGTTCTCAAAGCATTCCCTCTCCGCCTTCTGGAACGCCATATCCGTCAGACCTCCGAGATGGGGCTGTGCGATAACATTCTCGTGGTTCAACAGCTCGAGGTCAGGGTTAGGCTCGTCACAGAAGACGTCCAGGCCGGCCCGCGCAACCTTGCCGGACGCAAGCGCGTCCTTCAGGGCCTTCTCGTTGATGACGGGGCCGCGCGCGGTGTTGACGATGAAAACGCCATCCTTCATGGCAGCGAACTCGTCGGGGCCAATGAGGCCTGTTGTCTGGTCGTTGAGAGGGCAGTTGAGCGACACAATATCTGACTGCCCGAGCAGCTCGTGGAGGGAGCCGCAGTATGTCGCGTTGTATTTGGCCTCTTCTTCCGCGGGCAGCTGATGCCTGTTGTAGTACTTAATCTTGAGGTTGAAAACCGCCGCCTTCTTCGCCAGGTACTGCGGATAGAGGATGTTAGACATTGTGCAACTCCGTGACTCGATCGCGGATGACACCAACCTTTCCAATAGCTCCCATTCCCACGATACCCAGGGTCAGCCCGGAAGGATCCCTTCCAGGCACGAGGCCAGGCGCAGCCCTCCACGTTCCCGCGCGGGCGCTCCTCTCTGCATTGCTCGTGTTGCGCAGCACCGCCAGGGTCAGGAACATGGCCATATCAGCCGTCGCCTCAGCGACGGCATCGACGGTGTTGCAAAACCACATGTTCTCGGACGCCATCCACTCGACGTCGAACTCGTTGAAGCCAGCGCTGGCGGAGGTGATGATCTTGCAGTTAGGCACAAGCGCGCTCAGGAGGCCCTCGTCAAAGGGCTCGTAGGGCGGGGTGCCCATGCGGATGATGAATGCGTCGATGGGGCCGTCTTTCTTGATGGATTCGGGGAGCATGGCTATCGTCTCGGCGCGGTTGGTGGCTTCGAGGACGGAGTAGTCGAACTCGGTCTTGAAGTCGGCGAGGTAGTCATCGCCGACGAACTTGGGGGTACCGAGGGCGACGACGCGGGGCTTCTTGGAGCCGGTCTCGTCTATACGCGTGGGAGCCATTGTGAAGGTACTTGGGAGGGAATTGGAATAATGGTGATGCGATTCAATAGCAAGAAAAAGATGAAGAACAGATCACAGAAACTGCTAGATGGCGCAAGTTAAGACGCGGGGCAGAAATATGGCGGGGTACGAAAGTTGGGATGCGACGCGCGCTCTGGACAGCATAGAATATCAGCGATAGCTTTGAGCAGCTTTAGAAATAGCTGCGAAACGCATGTCCCGGGAACAGCGAATAATTCTTGATCTCGACACACCCATTTGCCATCAAATTAGGCAAGTCGCGTGGCATAACAGCATCCGGTTCGTCCCTTTCTTGCTTTGCTCCGGTGGGCGGCCGATGAACGGAGGGATGAAGCTAGGTCGGATTCTCCCGAGCAGGGGTGTCCCACACGGTGACATTGCTGGCGTCGTGCTCGGGAAGAGCCGAGTCTAGGGGATGTTGGCCGGCGCCACTTCAATTTGTTGTCTTTCTGTTACGTATTTGATGCGGGGGAAATTTGTGTATGTAGCACTGTTTACGGCATCTGCTCAGGTGATTGCATTTTGAATATCTTATGCCTGGGTTATTGCTGGGATTATTGATCAGTTGAGACTCGATGAGGCCCACGAGTAGGATTCTTTGAGTGGGACTTTCAACACTGCAATTGAAGCGACAGCTGCCGTACTGCGAGTTGGATGCCCACGACTATAACGACGGCACTTTGCGAGACTCTGCAACACCAAGGGCTGAGCATTTCGCGACTGAAATCATTTCGACATGGCCGAGTTTGCGGACCCGGATGCTCTCCCTCCCCTGGGCTTCATCTCCATCGACCTAGACATCCACCGTCCCCCGGGCGACCCATACAATGAGAGGACGTGGCCGTTCCCACTGATTCGTGAGATGGCTGAAGGGTCCAAAGTGTCACATGTTGTCAGTTCTGATCAATACGACTCTGCCTTCATTGACCGATTTATCGATGCGGGTCTTCGGTTGGCAGCGCGGGGATGTGTGGGGATCATCACCAGCTGTGGCTTCTTGGCCATGGCGCAAGCCGAGTGAGTTTTGTGAACTCCGATTGAGTTGGAGGGTTTCAATGCTAACGATATCTCAAGTCTCGCTGCAAGGTTGCCCATTCCAATAGCAACCTCGTCTCTGGCACAACTGCCCTCAGTCTTGGCTCTGTTGCCGCCAGATAGCTGTGTTGGGGTTCTAACATACGATGAGACGAAGCTTGGGCCGAAGCATTTAGCCAGTTTTGTACCAGATTCTTGGATGTCGAGAGTAATAGTTCGTGGAGTTCCTCCAGGTGGTCATCTGCGAAACATTATTAGGGAGAACGGTGCCCCTTACGTCCATGCCGATATTGAGGCGGAGTTGGTGGCTACTGCGAAGGAGTTGATCAAGAGTCGACCAGAAATAAGGGCTGTGGTGTTAGAGTGCACAAATATGCCACCATCATCTAAAGCAATTCATGCTGGACTTGGAGGGAAGATACCAGTTTACGACGTCTACACTATGGGGAGATGGTTTTATTCGGGATTGGTACGACAGACGCCGCCGGGTTGGGTGGCATGAAGTAGCTTCTGATCGTCTATTTTCAAGAACGAGATGTTTCGTAATCTAGGAATATATTGAGAGCAGTTAGTATCCGTGAGTCTCATACTCATGGTGCAGTGTTTGACGAAATACCTCAGACAATGAAGTAAGGATGACTTGAGGTTGCAACTCAGCGAACGCTTCGTATACCTTCTTGGCATTGCGGAATACAGAGTCAACATCAGATCTTGGCCACTGCCTTGGGCCCCTCGCCACACGGAACGAAACGGACGGTTGTATCATGAAGCTTGGGTTTGTATCTGAAAAGGGGTATTTACAACAGGAAGTCGCCGCCAGACTCCTTCAAGATCAACTGGTACTCCGGAACGAACTGCATATACATGACTTCAGGTGTGCCAGTGCCGTCCTTGGTGTACTGTGCCTCCTCATCATCCACCAAAGTCTTCTTCAGACCACTTGCGGCACCATTGCTTCCCGGCGCAATAGCGGACTCGATCAGAAGCTGCGATTGACAGGCACGCTCAAGAGCGATGAAGAATGCAGCGGCCTCGCCGATCGTGCCACCGCAAGTAAGAAGGCCATGGTTCTGAAGGATGAGGTTCTTGTTCGTGGGGCCAAGGTTGTCGGCGATGCGCTGGCCTTCTTCCTTGGCGAGGACAACACCACCAAATGAGGGGTACACGGAGAGATCGTTGTAGAACATGCATGAGTCTTGACATAGAGGTTAGAAAGTGACGAGGTAGATGATGGCTTGAGTCCTGACCTTGGTTCAGCATCTCGATTGGTCTGCCGAAAGTACTCCACGCCCGGCCATAGGGGCTGTGCATGTGGCAGGCAGCGTTGATGTCCGGTCGCCTTTTGTGCAGGGCCGAGTGGATCATGAAGCCGGCCGTATTCACGGGCTTATCGGCGCCGCCCAGACGGTTGCCGTCCTCATCAATGTGGACCATGTCCGACACCTTGAGGACGCCGAAATGCACCCCGTACGGATTGATCCAGAACGTCTCTGGCCTTACGGGGTCTTCGCCAGCGTGTTAGTTGACGAAGGTTTGTGTTTCCATGGACACACATACCTCTGAGACTGATGTGCCCACTGCTACCGTCCGAGAAGCCCAGCTTCGCAAAGATGCGGAAGGCAGCGGCCATCTGTTCCAGCTGCCATTGACGTGCGGCCTCTTTCGACTCCGGGACGGGGATCTGATGGAGTCTCTTCACCTTACCGGTCGACTTGCCCGAGTCCAGCGCCGAGGCCGGAGCCGGTGCGGGGGCCGGGGCGGGAGAAGGTTCCGTTGCGCTGGGCGACATTTTTGTGTGGAATGTGACGGTGAGGACAGGGTCAGAGTTGCTTCAAAGAGCCTGGCCTTGTGCCTGTTTTCTTAAGGTCTGATTTATTGAAATCGATGAAGCCTCAATTCTGAAATGTAGACGATGTGCCGCTGAATGATGTCTACTCCGCACAATCTAACCCTCGTGTTGGATGGCACGGATAAGCAAATAGATGTCGCCATCCTCGGAAACCCCCGACCCCGCCGCCGCCGCCACTAACCGTCAGTCCTGGCTGCACGCCCCCCTCACAACGCCTTATCCATGTCCGGGACGGAGAAGCCCCGCACCTCCATATCAACGTAATCCTGCTTTTGGCTTATCGGCAGCACCCGGTGAAGGGATTGGTAGGTGTCCGCGATGACCTCTGTGACGGCGCGATTCGGAAGCCGGCTTCCAGCTGATGTGAGAGAGGCAGTGAGTGTTGATGTGGGTTCAGTCGGCTCAAAGCTCGGGAGGAACCATGAGCGTCATGTGAAACTTGTTGACACCTTCCGAACTGATCGTATGACCGGGAGCACTGCAAGAAACATGGGACGGCTGCGCTTTGAAGCTTTGTTTGATATTATAAGAAAACAGAAGAAGCGACCATCTTGTCTAGAACGTGTCTAACTTATCAACGGTAACATTGGCCTTATGTTCGGCCCGAGAAACAACGAAATTACACATATGCCAACAGTTCCTCTGAGAGAAGCCTGTCGCATCTAATCATGTCTGCCGATCTGCTCTCCGCATCCTGTGCCGTGCCCCCGGTACAGCCGGGGCCGGATGCCGCCTACGTCGACCCCGACGCACTCCGCACCACCTTTGCCCTTGCAATGTCTACTATGTACAAGGCCGAAGTTCCCCTCTATGGCGACCTCATCCAAATCGTCCAGAAAGTCAACAGAGATGCACAGGCAAGAAAGCTTGAGGGCCTCGAAGGCTCCGCAACGATGGACGCTAGCGTCGACCGTCTTACACTCGAGAGACATGGGGCCATCCGTCTTGGAACACCCAAAGAACTACACACCGTCCGCCGTGTATTCAACCTTCTCGGCATGCACGCGGTCGGCTACTATGACCTGTCTGTTGCGGGATTGCCGATGCATGCAA
Organism: Colletotrichum endophyticum; assembly: GCA_027406105.1. Classification (NCBI taxonomy): domain Eukaryota; kingdom Fungi; phylum Ascomycota; class Sordariomycetes; order Glomerellales; family Glomerellaceae; genus Colletotrichum; species Colletotrichum endophyticum. The sequence continues at coordinate 4,899,019 of JANVYF010000002.1, forward strand.
CATCCTTCCGTCCAACATCGCCTGAGTCGTTAGAGCGCAATCCGTTCCGCGTCTTCACAACACTTCTCCGTCCGGAGCTTTTGAAATCTGGTGCTGCACGAGGCGTAGCACTGAACCTTCTCAAGGGACGAAACATCTTTAGCGACGCCCTCATTAACCTCCTCGATACCGCCGAGTCTACGCAAGAAGGTCGCCTGACCCCTGAGCAGGGAGAGCGGTTCGTCATCGAGGCTCTCCGCACATTCAGCTGGCAGCCTTTGGCTGCAGCGACACATGAAGAGTATGCTCTTCTTCGCGACGAACATCCGATTTTGGCGGACATTGCCTGCTTTCGGTCATCACACATCAACCACCTCACACCTCGCGCCCTCGATATTGCCGCCGCCCAAGAGGCAATGCTTGCAGCTGGCATGGCCGTAAAGAGCCGGATTGAGGGTCCACCACCGAGGAAATGCCCCATTCTCTTGAGGCAAACCAGCTTTCTGGCGCTGCAGGAGGGGATCCGTTTCGCTATTTCAGGTCGAGATGAGTTCGTCGACGGATTCCACAAAGCGAGGTTCGGTGAGATTGAAGAGAGAGGCGCTGCTGTCACACCTGTGGGTAGGAAACTGTATGACGAGCTTCTTGACGAGGCCATGGCGACGGCACAAAGAGGGAACAAGGTCGAACCATCTGCTGTGGACCAAATTTTCAAGGAGACTTTCGAGAAGTTCCCTGATAGTTGGAATGAGTTGCGTCGTCGGGGCCTTGTTTACTCGGAGTACAAATGCGCCGAGGGTGCTCGAGAAAGGCTAGCTGGTATCCCAAAGCTCGAGACTGTCGACCCAACCTCCTTACTTGACCAGCTCGTCTCTGCTGGAGTACTGGAGGCTCTTCCAATTACCTATGAAGACTTTCTTCCGTTCTCGGCCGCTGGCATCTTTCAGTCCAACCTTCAATCCAGTACCATCACCAGCGACTCGGCCATGGATAAGGAGGACGCAGCAAAACCAGACTTACACGGCTACGAGAAAGCTTTGAAATGTCATGTGTTGGATGCAAACGAATTATATGCTCAGGCGCAGCGCAGTAGTTTGAAGAGGTGCGCCGAAGAGTTGGGTCTTAGTCTTCAGGACGTTTCTAGGTTTTTATAGGTGGAGTGCATCTTTCATTTGTGAAGCCGAGGACTTGGTGTACTCTTAGATCCTTTCATTTATATTCAGCGTTAGCCAAATGACTTATTTATGATATTTCTTTTGCTTTCCTTGGGGCTTAAAGCCGCCAGTTAAAGTAGCATACAATAACTACCGGAAGGTGGGAGCAGCCTATCACAACCACACCCGACACTCCCCGGCACACTATGAAAGCAGCGACTGGATGCTCATGATGCAGTTGGCAGAACTCGGAGGGGCCCCACTTGCCTGTAGGTGCGCATTCCCGAGCATCTCCTCATCAATGCATGCAGAAGGATTCTAGATACATCGGACATGTGAAACCCCAACGCAGAGATAATTCTCATGATGGATGACGTGGCAGAGCGGGTGTGATTTTACCCGGCGCGGCGATCTCGAGCTAGAGCAAGGCACGTTGGCGGTAGATCAAAAGGATGCAACGAGGGCTGGCTCGAAGGCAACACACTACCTAGTATGAATCCTCAGGTTATCAAATCCACACAAAAGCGATGTCGAAGCTTCCTTTTCGCAACAAATGGGCGATAGCCACGGTATCTCTTGGCAAGCATCCATCGCATACACTTGAGCGAAAGATAGAAGCCGCTGCCAGCTGCGGGTTCTCAGGCATAGAGCTCGTGCATCCCGACCTCCTCCATTATGCCACGTCAAACGGCCTTTCTCCTCTGGAATCTGCAAGAAAGATCAATAATCTCTGCACATCGCGGAACCTTGAGATTCTCAGCCTGAATCCCCTGAAGAATTTCGAAGGAAACCTCAGTACACCGTTGGAAGAACGACTGCGCGTTGCCAGCGACTGGATTGACCTTGCTGTGGCAGCCGGTGCAAAGTTCGTCCAAGTGCCATCGCAGTTTCTTCAGCATTCGACAGACGATGATGGTGTAATCATACCAGAGTTGCAAGCTTTGGCCGACCTTGCAGCCCAGAGTCGGGTCAGCATCGCATACGAACCAGTCGCCTTCGCCGCCTTTCACGCCACATGGCAAGATGGCCTCCGTGTCGTCAAAAGTGTTGGCAGACCCAACTTCAAACTCTGCCTCGACTCTTTCCACATCCATAGTCGTCTGTGGGGCGACCCCTACGCTCGTAGTGGTCAACTTCCAAACGGCGCGACAGAAATCGCCGAATCAATGGCGCAGTTCCTCAAAGAAGCTCCCAAGGAGCATGTGTGCTACTTGCAACTCTCGGATGGCTCTCGTTTTGACCCTCCTTTGACAGACGATTCTCCCTTATTCGATGGTTTGGAGGTTACAGATGCCCGCCTGGCTTGGTCACGGAGCGCTAGGCCTTTCCCTCTGGAAGAGCCTGGGTACTTTCCGGTGGTCGAGATTATGAGGACATGGTTGGTGGATTACGGATGGGACGGTTGGTTCTCTTTGGAAGGCTTTCTTAAAGAGACAGAGTTGGAAGCAAATGGTCCAGAAGTCATGGCCGAGAGAGCAAGAGTTTCCATTCAGGCGTTGTATTAGAAGGTGCATTCAGCTGTGTAGCACCAAGAATGAAAAGGGATCGAGTCAATTTAAGCATAAATGTCTTTTTCGCTACTCATGCTGTCCGTGAATATCAAAGAAGGCAAAGACCCTGGATTGAAGTTGCTAGGTAGTCAAAGAACTAGTATCTACGGCTTGGTAGCCAAGTCTCTAAAAGCTGACACAACCTCCGTCAATCTTCAAGAAGCCCCCGGTCATAAACTTGGAATCATCACTAGCTAAGAACGCCACGACACCCGAAATGTCATCAGTCTCGGCAAATCTTCCTAACGGCATACCCTTTCTCAACTCCTCCATCTTTTCTGGGCTCCAAGATGCCTTGAACATTGGTGTGTTAATGCCGCTGGGGTGAATGGTGTTTACACGGATGCCCAGCGGCCCGAGTTCTGATGCTGCCGTGAGAGCAAGCCCTCGCAGAGCGAACTTTGAGCTCGAGTAGACTATCAATCCCGGAGTGCCTCTCAGACCGGCTATTGACGACGTCAAGATGATGCTTCCTCCAGTGCCCAAATCCTTCATGGCTTTGGCAGTGTGTTTGATGCCCAGGAATGCTGCTATTGTCAGAAAAGTGCAAATATCACCAGGTTGTGCAGACATAAGATACATACCAGACTTGACATTGACCTGCATGATTCGATCGTAGGTTTCTTCGGTTGTATCGAAGATGCTCGTCGACGTATAGCTCACTCCGGCGTTGAGGAATGCGCAATCCAAACGTTGAAAATGACTGGCAATCTTTGTTGTATACTGCTCGACAGCCTTCTCAGAAGTGACATCGGCCGTGACTGTCAATATGCGATTCTCAATCGTTTCTCCGGGTATGTTGACCTTGAGCTGCGAGACGGCGCGCTCGAGGGCATCTGAGCTTATGTCCACTAGACCAAGATTTGCACCCTCCTGCAATAGTCGTGCAGAGGTTTCCAATCCGATGGAGCCACCTGCGCCAGTCACCAACACAACCTTTCCCAGCAGGCGTTGCGAAGGAAGATTTGTGGCTGTTGCTTCTTTGGCTGCATTGTCCACCATGTTGGGCACTAGTTTAGACAAGACGCTGTACTTGAAGCTCGATACAAACGACTCGGTAACAGTGAAGGACTGTGTTATCAGGTTGGGGCGCGGGGTCCTGCCAGAGCGAGAATTCGTCCTAGACGAGGCTTTCTCTCCCTCTCTGTAGCCATCAAATAATGAAATAAGGGTAAAAGTTCAAGCGGCATACTTCTCCGCATCGTCGAAGGAATCCAACCCCTCACGGATATAAGTCCTGAAGGAACGGAAATTAGATCCCAAGTACCAACGGTTTCATGCTTGACGGGGTTCAACAGACGATCCATGAATTTTCGTATCACAAGCGATGAGAGCGACATCGGCGCTTTGAGAGTGCGTCGCTTGCGAACCAGGATACATCCCCGATACTCCCCGGTGCTCAAAAAACGGGCTGGGTGTACGGACTGTCACAGAAGTAGAAGTGTGTTGGAGACCTAGGGATATTGAGGACATAATGTGGGGAATCCAACATCTCAATACGGGCCAATGACAAGCATTGCAATCTTCTGACCGTGAGCCAAAGTCGTCGAGAGTTATTGAAGCCCATGTGTCTCCCCATGGGGTATTGTTCTAACCCCGCAATTCCCTTGCTATCCTCATGGAGAAACACGCAGATGAACACGGAGGGTGGATAAGTGTTTCCCCACAGATCCATGATAGGCATCGCAAATGCCGCCGCTCTACCGGTTTTGGTATTCCTGAACTTCAGAGCGCCAAGTGTGGAACATCGTAGGTGAAAGCTTCCAGATATAAATGGATAGGAGGACCTCAAGTTTCCTGACGTGCTTAAACCATATCTACGCCTTTCTTTGTTAATTACCTTGAAGAGCCTCCCCCTTTGTAGGCCAGAATGCGCAGAATGAGAAATATATTTTCGCTCCAAGATGACCCGGGGTCAGACACCCCGGAAGAAGTCTATGGATATCGGCCGTACCTCCTGGCCTTTTCGGCATCATGGGTGAGAAGCCCTTCGAGCCCCGGCGTCTCATGTGAAGCCAGTGTAACTGATGAGTGGCGACGCAGGCTTCGGCAATGTATGGGTATGACTCGGCCTTCATCGGTGGCACGATCAATCTTCCGTCTTTCCAAAGGGCATACGGCTTAGGAGACAGCTCGGCTGATCAAATCGCTCATCTCTCGTCCAACATCGTCTCAACATTCCAAGCAGGCGCCTTCTTTGGGTGTATCGCCGGCTTCTTCTCCGCCGAAAGGTTTGGGCGGAAGCCAGTTATCTTGGGCTCAGCTTTCGTCTTCATTATCGGCGTGGTGCTGCAATTGATCGGGAAAATTGGTCTTCTCTGTAAGATAAACTGCTCGATTTCCGGTGATTAAGATATTCATTGCTAACGATGCTTGCTGTAGACGGCGGTCGAGCCTTGACTGGCCTCGCCATTGGAGCTTCTTCGACATTGATACCGGTCTACATTGCCGAGTGCTCACCAGCCTTGATCCGTGGGAGGCTTGTTGGCATTTTCGAAATCATGCTGCAGACGGCGCTTGTGTTCGGGTTCTGGGTCAACTATGGTGTGGCACAGAATATCTCTTCACAGGGAAATACGCAATGGCACGTGCCTGTTGCCGTGCAGTTTGTCCCTGCCGGCTTGCTCCTCATCACCATGCCCTTATTCTGTTCAGAGTCTCCAAGATGGCTTGTTACCAAGAACAGAAAGACTCAAGCCCGAAAGGCTCTGTCTTGGGTTCGAAATCTGCCTGAAGACCACGAGTACATCAGTCGTGAGATCATGCAGATCGAAGTCAGCATCACTCTTGAGACAGAAGCCAAGGGCGGAGAGCAGTCCACGTGGAAGGTGTTCCGAGAACTTCTTGTTCCCGGTATCAGGTGGCGCGTATCGATTGGAGCCCTGCTCATGGTACTTCAAAACCTGACCGGCATCAATGCCATCAACTACTACAGTCCAACTATCCTACGTTCAATTGGCTTCAGCGGAACTGATGTTGGCCTCCTGGCGACCGGGGTATACGGCATAGTCAAGATGATGACAACGCTTGTCTTCATGATGTTCTTCGTCGACAAGTTCGGCAGACGACCAGCCCTCCTCATCGGAGCTATCGGGGCAATGGTGGCCATGTTCTACTTAGCTGGCTATTCCGCGCTGTCTGACTCATTCGAAGGTAGAGCCCCGGCGGATGCCGGTGCCCGCACTGCACTGGCTATGATTTACATTTACGCCATTTTTTACGGCTTCAGCTGGAATGGAATTCCGTGGATCTTCGCCTCCGAGGTGCTCCCAAACCGGGTTCGGACGCTGGGCATGATGATCGCGGTTTGCGCTCAGTGGCTGGCGCAGTTCATCGTGGTCTACAGCCTTCCACATATGATCAACAAGATAACCTGGGGGACCTTTCTTTTCTTTGGAGCATGTACGGTGGTTGCGTTCATCTTTGCGTTCATGTTTGTTCCGGAGACCAAAGGTGTCCCGTTGGAGGATATGGACATGTTGCTGGGAGCTGATGCGCCTCTATTTGCCACAGCGGCTCGTAGGAGGTACTTGGAGGCACGGGATGCTGGATTGAGCAACCTAGTTCTTCACATGTCTCAAGAGAAGGAACAGGTGGAGCAGGAACATGTTGAGGGTGAACAGGTCTAGAGGAAATGGTAATATGGTGCGGCGATGGCCAGATGAATGATCTAAATCTCTTCTTTAGAATTCTCTTACCCCTTGTAGTAGATTAAGCTGTTGTACCAACCACTCCGACTCTTGAGGTATAGCCATGGGATCTAAGTCATTGATCCAGTCTTGCATGCCAGAGGGACTGGTGCCACTCATTGGAACATGACTGTCCATGCTTGGCCCCGGGCCGATCGCCGGTAGTGATGTGGGACCGGGCTTATGCCCGTCGTTGCAGACCATGGTGATTGTTCGTTGTGACAATGTCTCGAAAATATCACGGTAAGATGTCGCCAAATTCCACCGTTCGGCGATGATGATCAGAACAGTCGTACACGCCATGCAGGTTGTCACAACATCGGCCTGTCGAATAGAGTCTCGGACGCGTTTCGACCTCCAAAGGCAGTAGAGATATGTGAGCCCGCCGAGGAACAGGATATGAAGACTTCCCCAGGTGAACTGAACGGAAGAGCTTTGGTACACCCGACGATAGAGAAGACACATCTCTCGCGCACGAACCGCACACTCTTCTAAGGCCCTCTCGGTGGCGTCGATATCATTAACACTGGCTGAGTCATTGCAATTGGCAGGAGTGTGGCTACCCGGCAGTGCCATCATGTAGTGTCGGTATAAGAGCAGGATGGAGTGGTCATAGGCCAGCTGGAACCACGATCTTGACGTGAAGACAGATAGCGGATGAGACACGGAGTAGTCAAGTTGGTCGGGGGTATTGACGCGCCATTCATCTAACTCTTGGCGAAGGCTTTCGACAGTTGCCCTCTGGCCGCAGTGATTTCCGCAGCGCCGTATTGACGGAGGATACAGATTATCACTAATCTTTGTCCACAATCGTCGAAGCTTAATAGCATGAACGAAACCCGTCATGAGTGTTGGCGGACCAGTCGGGTTTGTACGGGGGTTGGCCATTAGACCTCCCGATGTAATGTTTTCGTCGTCCATGTCAAGTGGAAGCTAGAGCAGGATTTTGTCAGACACCTCTTGTGACGTACAATGGAACTAGTGCTGTGTCTATGGCTTACCTCAACATCAATAGAGTCATCAGGAATACCGACTGGACGGCCGAGGGTGAAAGCCACAACTCTGTCGATATCATAGGCCACCCAGAAGCATCTCTTGGACATTTCCTTCGTAAGAGCGTCCGTGTTTTTATGATACTTCTCTGCACTGCGGTGATACCCAAGCTCAACACAATGGCGGATAGCCATACCAGAAACTTTCCTATAGTGAAAGCCAGTCAGCTTCAAGCAAAGGGGAGGAGACTCTGACCATTCACGAACCATAAGCTGACGCCAACTGGCGACCTGATGGAATAAACCGCACAAGACAGGATAGCCTGTATTGACTCGAGGCTATCGAGATCTAAGACAGCTGCAATGTGGTCTAGCGCCATCGAATAGTAAGCTTCGGCAGCATCGTAATGACTCTGGCCGAGTACAAGAGAACCAATCGCATAAACCTAGTATTGATGTAAGCACACGAGGAATCGACGTGTTGCGGAAGAGCTCACCATCAAGACGAAAAACAAAGAAACTCCGCTAACGCTGCTGAGATCACCTTCAAGACTCGCTTTCAAACAACTCTCTTCCCAGATCTGGAACGTTGGCTTGTGAAGAAAGGGGTATTGAGGATGAATGTTGTTGAAGTAAGCCTGAGAAAGATTGGCTCTCAAGGTGGGTGACGGCAGCCGCAACGGAACTTCGCGAGGCACCTCGGAGCCAGGCCCTTTCGCTCGACCCGCATGGCTATGTTGTGAACTACCACCTCTACTTGCAAGACCCATAGTAGCGCTCACGATTCGCGAGAAAGAGACCGCAGAGGATGGCCCGAAGTAATGAGGCTCCCTGCCAGCGGCGCTGAGACAGAGCAAAGCAACTTCCGAGGATAGCATATCGACATGGTGATCATCAGCTTCTATTGATGGTGCACGCAGTGCTCGGGAGAAGTCCATGTCCTCGAACGAAGACTGCTCAGGTAGGGTTGGGAAAGCGGTTGGCATGTGCATGATAGGCATAGGTTGGCTGGTCGAGCCTGTAGGGGGCGGGGCTGAATGATCGGCATCGTGACCCTCGTTGGGACCGAAGTGGTCGAGGGCCACTTCGGGCCGGACCTGTTGCAAGAGACCTTCCAGATAAGCTACACGGGCCTCGAGGGACTTCATGTAGTCGCGCGGGCGGTGTAAGCCAGTTCCTGGGTCTTCAACTAGGCAGTCTACCTGACTGTCAGCAGGGCCTGCTCATGCTCTGTTGAGGTCCCTTTGAGGGCCATACCTCTTCCTGTTCTCACGCAGTTCTGGCACTTGGGGCTTTGTCCATCGCACTATGAATGTTAGTAGGGCCCAAACAAACGGGGTGCAGCTTAGGTTGATGAACCTTCAGTTTCTTTTGCTTGCAGCCGATACAAGCCAACATCGTGCGCTCGCCCAGCCGCGGGCGCTTCGCCGTGTGTGTGCTGGCCCTCTGACTGCTCATTGTGAAAAGCAGGTGTGAAAGTTCCAGCCAGCAGCAAGGCAAGGTCTCCCGATCAGATCTCCAATGTGGAGAAAGTCAGATATCGCGTGCCTTTGAGCGAGAATCAACGGCTGCGAGTCACCTCTGATCCGATATCGTGGAGTCCGGGGGAATGTGTCAGCAGCGTTCAATCTGGCTGATAAGGGGGGTAACAGTGCTCAATGCGCCCACCTCCCCGCGGGCACGCTACCATTATCAAGTGCGGAGACGGTGGAGAGATTCTCCCTACAGTGGTCGTAGCACTATCGGGACTTTCCTGCAGGCTCGGATGACACATTTTATCAGGCAAGTAACCATTGTTAGTGCACTCGGAGGACCCGTTAATCTACCGCTGTCATCCCGGCCGGCATCGGAGGAGTGGGCCGAGGTACGCCGACATCAGCTATTCAAGAACCGTTGATGTTCTATGTCGGACTTTTGCCCCGAGGATTGGACACATTGACTGTTTGTAACCAAGAATTTTGATGCAAAGGGGAAAAAGAAACGACTGGAGTGGAAGACAATCCGAACAGGAAAGCCACAAGCCCTGGATGACGACGACCAGTTAAGTCGGGCGGATCTCTCTCCGATGGACAGAGACTACTAAGCCAGCCAACGGTGTAGGGCGGATCGGTGGGCGCTATCCTTATTCATAGCTTGTCCGGTTGCGTAAAATGCACACAAGGAAAACAAGCCCTTTGTTGACAGAGTCAGCGATGAAGAGTCAGATACGAGGTGCAGAATGCGGGATGGTGACATGGTCTGCAAGAATGTACAAAGGTCGACACGAATGGACTACAAGGCGTAGAGGTAAGCGCATTTTGGTTTCTTGAGTCAAATTCTATAGCTCGCATGAGGAATTCATCTTTTTGTATACTTCGCGATATCTTGATTTGTGCGCTTCAACTCTATTTGTCGTAACCCAGAAGTGTTCAGGTCATCAATTAATGCTGCTGGTTTGAGAATGGTGTCATGTGACGAGGCATAGTAATCAATATCCTTACAGAAAACGCCATCACTCGTAGCAACGCCCGTCGCACGTCCTTCTGAAGTCGAGAAGTAGGATTCGTGGCTTCAAATTACCCAGTAGGCATCCTTCGAACCGGAAGGACGGCTGTCAAGCCTCCCATGCGCCCGCATCTCGTTGGAATTACTAGGTGCAAAAGTCGCCTGTCGAACAATGCGAGGCTTTCTGGTTCTTCAACGAGAACCTCGCTAGCCCTGTATAGTAATCATTGAAGACCGTTTCGGAGACCGACGTTCTCGCTTCTACCGGCTTAACGCGATGTCGCAGAACCGGTTCGACCGGCTCGACCGGACATATTGCTAGTACTAGGTCGGAAGGAAACACCGCTCCGTGTTGGCAGACCTACAATTACGAAATAGCCTCAGTGAAGTGTTCGCTTCCTTTCACCTCCCCTGTGGCGTCCGGAACCGATTTTAGTGCTGAAGATCAGTCCCGGATAACTGGGACAGGAATACCCGAATGAGCAAATCGTACGTGGAAATGCCGTTTTCGTCCACGACCCAGACCTTTACTTTCCTTCACAGGCTCAGATGCTCCGGTCGTCAAGAGCGCGACGAGGGAACCATACCCTTGGCACGCAAATCAGCTGCACCGCAAACAAGGTTTCCTTTGAGCCAAACAGGAAATCAGATGGAGAGGAATAGACTCACTCTCTGACTCTCGCTAAGCCTCTAGCGTCCACAACCTCGGTGACCTCGACACTCGAGCCCTTCTAGAACAAAGTTTTGAGGTTTCATCTTGTCATTTTGCCCTCCGCACTGAGTGGCGTAATCCAAGAGGATAATGGTCGTCCTTCCCCCTCATCTTTTGCTTACGACCGCCATCTCCTCATCTCCGACGTTGCATCTCTTTCGCACGTAACGACAACCGCCGAATACAAACCGAAACCGCTATCGACCACATCGGGCCATGTTACAACAACATCTTCAATGATCGTTCTTCTGCGTCCGCACGCATGATGCACCTGCTTTACAAAGCATTGACCAGTGCCTCGATACCTCCGCTCCCGCTACCGCCGCGTGATTACGCCGACTCGGCCGAGGATGTCGACACGCACAGCATAGGCGGCGTGATCGTCGCGTCCGTCGTGCCCGCGACGGCGATCTCGACGATGTTTGCTCTGTCGCGGTTGTTCGTGAGGGGAAGGATTCAAAAGAAAGTGCACTTTGACGACGGAATTCTTCTGGCTGCGGTGGTATGAATGCTCGTCTTCGTGTTATCGGACATTTTTGGCTGAGCATCACAGATATCGGGATGGACATCGACAGCGACGACATTAAAGGCCGTTGCGATCGGCCACGGGAGGCACGTCGCATCGCTGAGCGACCATCAGAAGGAGGCGATTTTGCACTGGACCGTCATGGCTTTCTCCTTCGGCATTTTTGCTCTGATACTGCCGAAAATCGCCGTGGTCGCTCTCATGAACCGACTCCTTCAACCTAAGAGGGGACAACGCTTATTCCTGTGGGCTCTTGTTGCATTTTGCTCATTAGGCCTGCTGGGCAACGTTCTTGGATTATATACGCAATGTTCACCGTCTCAAGTTGAGATGTCATTCATGACGAAAGCTTGCCTAGGACCAGATATGGCTGTGGAATATTCAATATCAACTAGTGGTAAGTTCGAAGCTTATTTCATGTGGAGACACAGCTAACCTGGCGGCCTCAGCGATATCTGCGGCAACAAATGCATATCTCGCAGTATATGTGGCTTTCTCGATACGCAAGCTTCATTTCGCGAGAAGGAAACTGTTAGGAGTGTTGATATCGATAGTGCTGGGCGCTGTGTAAGTGTTGTTTGAGTGAGGCTGGGAGAAGTATTCAGTTTGCTAACCACGTTCTTCTCAGTGCCTTGATAACTGCCATATTTAAATGCACGAGACTGAAGTCATTAGGTAGCCCTGATTTTACCTGTGAGTGATACTAACGTTGATTATTAAAGAAAGACGTTGCTGACGCTCTTCTACAGACGACTCCGCTGACCTGGTCATCTGGACCAGTCTTGAAGCCGACGTGGTCATCATCGCTGTGTGCATCCCAGCGATGCAGCCTTTGATCGACCATCTCTTGCCGCATCCGAGCGACGCAAGTACGCTTTCCTCTCACGCCCCGACATCGCCAACATCCTTCACTCCACGCAAGAAGCTATGGAGCATCAGCCACGACCCAGAAGCGGCAAGAGATTGGGACACGGAGATTCAGGTTCCAGAGATGATCATGGTCGAGCGAGAATTTGAGATCAATGTTACAAGAAGCGTACACACGTGGACGCCAGACACGAACCCGTCAGCAGTGACGGATGATGAGAAGTTCCGGATAGTGAAGGACCAAGGGCCGGACGGAACTGTCACGACGACGGTGGTTGTGATGTCGTCGGCACCGGCCGATGTTACGAGATTCCCGCAAGCTTGAAATACCCCCCTATGACGATATGATTACGAACATATACAGATAATGAACATAATTATAGATACACTTACCTTGGAGCCATGACAATGCCAATCGCGTGTGAGTGTGAGAGCGAGTGCAAATTGCAGAACAACACCGTCTAATGTCCCGAGGCTCCTAGAGCTCGTGATGGTGTACGACGCGAAACACCACGGGAAATGTCAGGTCCAATTGCCGTGGGATGCCGGGAATCAGCACAAAGCTTTGCGGTCCGCTGGCCGGTTAGTCAACTCCACCTTGCAATCAGGCAAGCCCCACAGTGGCTGAAGTCTTCGTGGCTCAGTCGGTAGAGCGTTGGTCTCATATTACTTCAATATGACTCTGTCTGAAGGCAGAGACATCCAAAGGTCGAGAGTTCGAGCCTCTCCGAGGACATCTTTTTGCTGTCCTCCTTTATTTTTCTTCGGGGTTGCTACCTAGATCTCTCCCTGTCTCTTAGGATAGCGCCCTCCCGTTCAGAGAACGTCTATCTCCCATCCCACAAAGGTTGCTTTCACCTAGACTCTAATGCCCTTTAGCCTATTTTACCTTATTCACTTAGTTTCGCTCTCGGATTTCTAGTTTTTAGATGTTAATGTCGCGTCCACAGGTTCTTATCTTCCTCAAACTAAATCGGGGACCTATCCGATGGGCACACGCAAGCCTAGAGCAGTTGAATCAGCACCCTTGTAGTGTTCGGCACCCTCTCTTCGTCCGTGTTGCAGAGCCTAAAAAATGACGTAAAATCCATGTGGCCAGCCAGCGAACGACAGGCTCAGCGCACCCTCCCTAATGACTCGCGCCCTGAACACACACTTCCATGTCTCTAAGCTTCGAGACATCGAACCAGATAGGCCCGCGGAAAACACCAAGAGCTTCTCTATTGCTATCCAGCGAATTTTTCGAGATGGTGAATGGCATCGAGGCCTCCAAGAGACCGGATAAGTCGGGATGCGTGCTAAGGCTCGGTTACGTAGAGATGGGGCTACAAACGACCCTCTCCGGTGGCCAAGATTGAGGCTTCGCCATTCCACGTGTCAATTTAATTGGAGCGGTCAAACGCAGCGCGCGTCACGGCTCGGCGCAGGCAACTTCTCCTCTCCCGAACACACGCGACGATGAAGGCATTTTTCGACAAGGCGAAGAGGAAGATCGAGGCGGAGATCGCGGCCATCACCGGCGACGACGACGAGCCCCGACCGGCGCCACCGCCTCCGGTGCCGACGGACAGCCGGCCGCCGTATCAGCAGGGACCGCCTCAGGGGTTCGAGCGGGCCGTGTTTGCGCATTTCATGGTGAGCAGACTTTCTGCGATTGAAACTTTGAGGGGCCTTGCTGACACAGCACCAGTTGAGTAACACCTGCGAATACACCGTGGATGAGTACAAGGTCGATATCGGCCTGGCTCAAGAGGCGCATATTGATGGCTTCGTGGTGAACTTTGGTATCCACGAGGAGGCGATCGTGAAGCTCCCCGAGTTCTTCTTCGCGGCTGAGCAGACTGGATTCAAGCTGCTCCTGTCGTTCGACTATGAGGGAGCTGGAGCCTGGCCCAAAGAGAGAGTCATTGAGTTGCTGAATCGGGTGAGTGCATTTCAATAAAGCGCTCTCATGCCACATGCTGACGTCCACCAAAGTTTGGACCCTCTCCTGCGTACTTCAAGCGCGGATGGCAGCCAGTTGTTTCCACCTTCGAGGGAACCGGTAACGCTGCCGACTGGCATGACATCAAGGCCGCGACCGGATGTTTCTTCATGCCCTCGTTCTCGTCTATCGGGGCCGAGAACGCCGTGAACACTGGTGTCACCGATGGCCTTTTCAGTTGGGCGGCATGGCCGCACGGCAACACCCGCAAGATGGATCCCGGCTTGGATGCTTCCTACCGTCACTTCTTGGGCAACAGACCGTACATGGTTGCTGTTTCGCCGTGGTTCTACACCAACCTGCCGACTTGGAACAAGAACTGGGCTTGGAAGGGCGATGATTTGTGGAATGACCGCTGGAACGAGATTCTTCAAATAAGACCTGAATATGTGCAGATTGTGAGTATCCTTGGGACAGCGAAAGGCGGTACCTATTCTAATAACGAGGGCAGATCTCGTGGAACGACTTCGGTGAGTCCCATTACATCGGACCCCTCCACGAGAAGCAGTTTGGCGCTTTCGAGTACGGCAAGGCGCCATTCAACTACGTCAGAGATATGCCTCACGACGGCTGGCGGCTTCTGCTCCCTTTCCTGATCGACTTGTACAAGAACGGCCATGCCACCATCAACCGGGAGGGAGTAGTGACGTGGTACCGCATTCACCCCGGCCACGCAGGCGACTGCGGAGGTACCACGGGCAACGCACCGAGTCACGGCCAGGATTTGCATCATCCGTCGGAGATCATGGAGGACAAGGTCGTGTTCTCGGCACTCCTCACCGGGCCCGCTTCGGTGACAGTGAGCATCGGTGGTGTGCCGCAAGAGGCGTCGTGGGATGACGATGGAGTACCGAACGGCGGCGTCGGTGTCTACCACGGCAGCGCACCCTTCAACGGTAGACTAGGCGAAGTCGTCGTGACTATTCACAGAGGACCAGACGTTGTCGCCCAGGTTCATGGACGGCCAATCACCGAAGAGTGCACAGAAGGTATCAACAACTGGAATGCTTGGGTGGGAGGCTCCCATGCACCGGTCGGCACACACGCTGTCGCGCATTTGGGATAAACATAAGGCACAGTTGCTTGTTAGCGTCTATTCTAAGCAAGATATCATACAATACTGCGTGCGGCAACCAATGTCACCGTTGAATGGCGCTCTATGCTGATTCATATTGAATCTGCGATACCGGGGGCAATAGCGTCCAACTTCTCGAGTAATTCTTTCCACAGCTGCTTTTGAACCTTGATTCCTTCATCACTCGTGATGAACTTCGACGGTCTGTGTACTGGCAGTTAGTTGAGAACCGAGTAGTGGTTTTCTTGGCGGGGTGATCTGAGCACTTATCACGTACCTGCCTACTTTGCCGTCATCAAGGTACTGTCCATGCGTTTCTGGTCCGCCTTCAGCAGCTAGGACAAGTGTACGGCTAGCTTCCTCTGGTGCTCTTCCCACCAAGCTAAGCACCACTTTGACTATTTTCCCCTGAAGCCAGCCGAGATTCCGAGTGACTTCCGTGTCAGACAATCCCGGGTTTACCACTGAAATGACGATGTTGCCCAGCTTCTCTGACTTGGTGACGTTTTCCGCGAGCTCTCTAGCGAGCTGAAGCTGGATGACCTTGGAGATGTTGTACCTGAAGTCCTTCAGTCTGTTGAAACCACCGGCATGCGTGGCAGGGTCGGCTTACCTCTCTGTCATGCGCGCTGTCTTTTCCATAGCCAAGTCTTTGAAGATGTGTTCGCTCTTGCTCTCGATGAAATCAACTCTGGCATGACCAAGTGACCCAACGAAGGTGATGACAGTTTCCTTGTCATATTTCAAGGACGTTTCCCTCATCTTAGGCAATAGCAGAATACTGAGGAGAAGCGGGCTCACAGCATTGACTGTGATGAGGCTGTCATCTTTCTCTGCTAGTACGAAGTCATACGTCATGATGCCGGCGTTGTTGACCAAGACATCCAGGCGCTCAAGACTGCGGGCCTGCTTGGCAAAATTCTGGACACTCATGTAAGAGGTTAGGTCCAGCTGCCAGACTTCAACGATTCGTTTCGTCCCCGTGGAATCTTCCAGATGGGCTGCCACTTCCTTGCCCTTTGGTATACTTCGCACTGCGAGAATGACCTTGGCTGCGTCGAGCAGGATGAAGTGACGTGCGGCTTCAAGGCCGAGGCCGGTGTTGGAACCGGTGACGATGATAGTTTGGCCGGTAAATTTCTTCGTAGGTACCGGGACCTCGGTGAAGAGCTGAGACTGCAGAAATTCAATAACGCTAGGCATTTTTGAACTTGAGCGACTGTTTTCTTGTACTTGAGTGGATTAATAAGATGGATGTAATAAGGATGTTGTCAGCGATAAGGGAATATGAATTGCGCTGTGATAGACTTGTTGGTGGAAGAAAGCCTCAAGATGATATTTAATCAAGATGAATCAAAGTCTTGATCTCCTAAAAGCGAAGTTTATGTTCGTTTGTGTTATTTTAATACTCTCGTGCCATTTGTTCCAAGCCGGGCGGGTTTCCGCCTCTTAATTAAAGGCTTCTGGATCATCCTTTGATTAGAACAACATTTTGCGACACTATCATCTAGATCACGGTTCGCGAATAGCCAACAGTTAATCACTTGAATGGAAGTGTTTGGATATGTTCTCTACGTTGATTTCTATCCTGTACCATCAACGAGGCAACTTGCCTATGTCGTTAGGAGAGTTTTGAGACCAAGCGCTGAACATAAGTAAACAACCGCCACAGACCTACAACACGCGGAGCTCTCAGATCAACATATTTACACATCGACCATCTCATGGTAGCACGTGTGCATCCGCTCGCAAGAATGGATGTCCGACCCCCGGCGAGAGAGTCCGCGTGGGTACCGGCGCCTTAGTGCACGGTTGTAAGCCGGCGGCGGAACCCGCATTCGTGGCGTCGGCGGAGTCCCGCCGGACCGCTTTGGAGAACTAAAGAGCGGCAGAGAACATCAATCACAAAGGCTTCTTTCCCCAGCAAAAATATCTAACACTATGACGAATCTAACGCTTTCTTGTCAAGGTATGCCACGTCGTCTAATCTGACATGTGTCTGCGTGGGTGGTGTGCCATCAAGGTTCACCCCCGGGCCCCTCTTCGGCGTGCATGAAGTCTCCGAAAATGTTCCGTGCGACAACTTATAATGACGACGACGTTCTTATTCAGCTACAGGCAACCCTTAGCTTCATCATCCATGATCTTGAGGTCCTTGGCTCAGGTTCATTTTCATCCACGATTTCTACGCCTTCCTCGACTTGTCCAGCCGTTTTCATTATCCCGAAGATGGCGGACGACACCAAAACGCCCTTGGACCACTTCAACGCGGTAGCCGAGTCTTATGAGAAGAGCACTGGTGGCTGCACGAGAGAGCTCGCTGAGAGGCTCGTCCCGTTACTCGATATCAACAACGACTCCGTGGTTCTCGACAACGCATGCGGCACTGGTATTGTCACCGATGTTATCATGCAGAAGTTCAAAAATGGGAAAGGGCCTGTAGTTCACTCTGTCGATGGCGCATCCAAGATGGTTGAGCTCGTGGATGCAAGGTTCCCGGATAACGACAATGTACGAACAGGTGTCATGCCGGGCGAAGACTTGGACTTCCCCGATGAGTCCTTCACCCACTCAGTCACCAACCTAGGATTCTTGTTTTTTGATGACGCAAAGAGGGGCGCCTCTGAGATTTGGCGCACACTGAAGCCTGGCGGGATTGCTGTTGTGACCAATTGGGAGGAGCTCGGATACCTTCCCGTCTTGTGGAAGCTCCAGCGTGAGATACGTCCAGAAGAGGAGCCATTCAGCGTGCCTATCAAGCCCGAATGGTTCAAACCCTCTCATACGGAAGAGGTTTTGCGATCTGGTGGGTTTGAAGTGGTTGACCTTCAGGAAATGGTTGTTCACTGGGGCGCGGAGAGTTTAGAGGAGGTCTCGTCGTCAATCGTTCAGATGTTTGGCCCCGCTGTGTTCAAGGACTGGAGCGATGAAGATAAGAGAAAAGCGATGGACATGGTACCGTCAATACTGAAAGACGTTACTGTTTCACTGAACAGAAACGGCCAGAGTTGTGTTGGTGTCACTATGAAAGCTATCGTTGCTATATGTAAGAAGTAGGAGATGTTCATGGATGGTTCACACATCCCCAAAGAAACCCACAGACCCTCTACCCATCGCGCCAACAAATCATCGCATCATCGAGATCTTCTAGAAATAGTATATCGAGCCTATTTTCCTTCACAACCGAGAAACATTCACCTTGAGACCTCCCTTGACACGTAAAGCGGGGCTGGGGTTCACCAGAATAATATCCTTCTCTTCAACAGCCGGTTCGAGTTTGAACTTGGACATCACTTCGACCAGAATCATTTTCATCTCCAACATTGCGAACGCTCTCCCAATGCAGGATCGTGGACCCATCAGAAAGCTAGTCATGGCATGAGGATCCGAAGCCTCCCCCGTGAGGTTGTCCCATCTCTCAGGTCTGAACTCGTCGGCGTCCTCGCCCCAAATCATGGGGTTGCGATTAACGATTGTTGGCATCAACACGAGTGGGGTACCCTTTGGCACGATAGTTCCGCAGATTTCCACGTCATGAACTGGCTCTCTAGCTGCGACAATCCCAGGGGAGCAGAGTCGAAGAGTCTCCTTCAGAACATTGTCGGTGTAGTGAAGGCTCTCTAAGTCGTAGTAATCTGGGTTCGGCTTTCGAGTGATAAGCTCAGTAACCTCCTGTCGGACCTTCTCCTGGATATCTGGATGGCGCGTCAACATGTGAGTACACCAGACCATCGTTGTGGCAGACGTCTCATGGCCGGCGGCGAAGAAGTTGAGAATGTTCTGCAGGATCTGATCTTCCGACAAGGGATGGCCCATAGCCTTCGACTCCAATAGCATATGTGTAAGGACGTTGGGTGTGTCCTCTGAATCGAGTGATTTTTCAGCAAGCTCGGCCTCCCTCATTTGTATCAGCTTCCGAATCTCAGAGCGGACCAAGGCGTTTGCGGCTTTATATTTGCGATTTTCTTCCAGCGGAAACGAGCGGATGGCAGGAAATATTGCGTAAATGGCGATCAGGATGCAACCGAACGTGGAAGGGTCAAAGCACTGGTTGTAGGACTCGTGGAAAACCGATGGTGTTAAAGTGGTCTGAAGATCTATCCCCAACGTGAATTCGCTGATAACGTCTAGTGCTACACTGGACCATGCAGAGGAGACTAATTAATGCACAGCAAGAGTCAGCAACGAAGACTCTTCTCGAAGTCTAGCTTTGGAATCGATGCACAAAGGTCGCCCGGAGTAACAGATTTTAAAAAGCCTCACCATTGACCATCCCGTTTTCGTTTTCAATCTTCTGATCGAACAGCTGACATATGCGCTTAGCCTTCTTTTGAAAGGTTGGAATGGTGCGCTTGATGCTGGTCAGACCAAATAGCGCTGGCAATTCCATTAGCGTGCATTTTGGATTACTCAACACAATGATAAAGCATACCGCTAATCAATTTCCTCTGCGTTCTTGCTTCGTCTCCTTCTTGAAAGATCAGTCCATAGCCCAGGACAGGGGCCATGAGCCTTTTGCTAAACTCTGGCTTGATGTAGGTGTATGATTTCGGAAGGTAGATCTCTTTAAACGCATCGAGTGACGTGACAAGTAGCGACTCCGAGTTACCAAAGCCCATGAAACGGATAAAGGGTTCCTGAGGCCACCTCTTCAACCATGTGACATAGGGTTCCCTTGGATCGCCCGACAGAAACTGCTTGACAGTGTGGCCCAATAGGAAGTGGTGATCCTGCAGAGCAATCAGACCAGAAGAGCTTGGAGAAGATTGAATACCAATACCGTCGGACCGGGAAGATGCCTTAGTGGTGATACGTAGTAAGGGTAGATGAACAGGTTGTATGATGCCATCGCGCAATACAACACTACTAGGCAGGCGAGGAGGCCTTGTGCAACCAACTGCCAGGGGGTCATGTGCAGAGATGGTAGCACTGCAGCAGCGCCGGTCAAGGTTATGACGGCATACTGCCACGAATGCCTTGAGTAGCTCATTGCAGCGGAAATTTGTCGAGATGGACGAAAGCTTGGTTGAATGAAAGGTAAGCTGCAGAGTCGACATGTCAAATGACTAGGGGGTAATGGGCAGTTTAAATGGAAATCCTAAACCGCGTCCCAAAACCATGGAAAAGAGTGGTTTATCCGCATGAGCAATGCTACCACCCAATGTAAGCCGTTGCGCCTCCCGCAGACGCCTTCTGGTCGAGTGATGAGGCTCGAGCATGGCCGATCCCGACGACGTCCGGGGCGGGCGTAAGGCATTCCGAATTAGGAAAACCCTTTCTCCAATCAGACTATCGCTCGGTGAGATGGGATTGGTTGGAATCGATATCACACCGAGGAAGTGGCCAATCTCACCGTTTCTGGGTGACGAACACCACCTTTGCCATGCGAGACCGCGACTCAAATCCCCTCAATTATTGGCCATAAGTGATAAAAGGTGCAGAGAATGCGGCTGGCGGCATTAGTGGCTTGCATACATCTCGGAGCTATCGACGAGACGGGTTGCTGCGCCGTTGGAAAGGGCAAAATTTGTTTTCGTCTCGGCGCGTGTTGGCAATGACCCCTTGTTCTTTGGCCAGGATTAGATAATTCATCTTGCGGTTATGCATGTTGGGAAGGGCCGGGACGGGGCAGGCAAACATGAGATCGCAGCCTGCGGGGAGCACATCGCACCTGTTGGTGCGTTGGTTCGTTGGTTCTGTTGGTTGGGGCGAGACCAAGCCTCTTTGCGGTTAAGCGGGTGAATCCTGTCTTTTTGTGTATATACCATCTACCCCGTCAACAATGTTCGTGTGGTGGAAGACCTTCAGTGCTGGTAAGCCTATCCCGGTAAGTACTTTGGGCAAAATTGATGAAACGGTCCACGTCCGCAGCGGTTGACATGAAGCCAAACGAGATCCTGACAGCACCAACAGGGGCGATCATCCGTATGTATGTGTCCAACGACTTGCTGTAAACCTTGCTGAGGGACACCAAAGCTGCCTTTTCCAGACCAAAAGCCGTCTCACCCGCCCCCGGATTGCAGAAGCATCCCGTTCTGAGTGAAATCTTCTCTGCTGCAGACTCCTTTGCCACGAGTCTTTCATCAACCACTTTTCCGGAGATGTCGAGGAAATTAAAGCAGATGGTGCCTCCTCTGGATTCCATGTTTGTTGGCCCATATATCCTAGCCATTGGCGAACCGTCGCCGTGCTCCATCCTGTGCAGCCGATCAAGGCACCATCCAGTCAGGCATCTGACCCTTGTGTCGATGAGGAACATCCCAACATCATCCAACCAATCCAAGCCAACCTGAACGTCAGGTATCGATAAGAAGTTTAGGGTGCCATCCTCAAAGCCCGCTTCGTCAGGGGCAATGGTGTGCCAAGGAACACCAACAGTCGCAGCAGTTATCGTGCCGCCGGAAAACCAAGGCCGCGAGTTGGCCAGCCGAGCCAATGCATCGCGTCGGACGATGAGACAGCCAACGCCGGTGGGGTACCCAAACAGCTTGTACCAGCTGACAATCACAAACTCTGGCTTGACGCCAGTATCTGATAGATTGAGTCGGGACGTCGGCAAATACGCCGCGGCATCTAGTAGTACGTCATATCCCTGTTCCTGTGCGACCTGAACCCAGGAGAGCGGATGTCGAACGCCACTGAAGTTGCTCTGGGCTGGATAGGCAAACAAGCCACTGCGCCGCGTGCGTGCCGATCCACACGAGAAAAGGCCTCCCTTGCGACGGCTGAGTGCTGACATGAGGTCGGACGGGTCGACCCGCAGCTCCGGGGCTCGGACCGGCACGTAGACCGTTCGCGCGTGGTTTCGGCCGGCGTATTCTCGGAGGCCGTTGACGGAGTTGTGGTTGTCAGACGTCAACACTAGCCTTGTCCCTCTCTTGAATGGGTATGATTCTGCGACGAGACGCGCGGCGCCGGTTGCATTCGGAGTGAAGATGGCGGTGTATTCTTTGGGCGAGGCGTTGAGGTAGTCCAGCACCCGAGCTCTGGCATCTTCGATCAGTCGCGTGGCAGACTGGCTTGTAGGGTTCGTTGAGTGGGGATTGCCGAAGAGTGTTTGCCCTAGACGTTTCTCGTGTGCTTGAACTTGGGACTTAGCAGCCAGCCCTGCGCCGGTGAAGTCGAGATAGAGGTGGCCCTGCTCGTCGAGGTAGCCATATTCTGTCGCCCGCACTTCATCTAGCCGTGAAGTCTGGCTGTACTCAGGGTAAGCGTCTGTGATGCTTTCCATACTGGATGGGATGCGTTGAGTAGTATCTGTGTGAGGTGAGAATGTGAGGTGAGAAATCGCACCGAAGAGGAAAGAACGGCCTGAACGGGTACTGAGTAGAGTAGTGAGTCAAGGGAGAACCCGCGCAATTGGGTGCCCAAGATCCCCCAGATTATATGAAGAACGATTTGAGGTGGCAACACGGCTCTAGCTGCATGCCAGAGGGAATCCTTCCACTAATCGTCCGGACGCCTTCAGTAGTAGGTGTTGCATACCTAGGCAGCTCGTAAATTGTCTTGACCCCCTTCACTGCTCAAAAGACCCAAATTCACTGCCCTGAGGGGTTGCATCGTGGGACGAACCGGGCCATCGGATGCCTATTGTGTCTGGAACAGTGACTCGGTCACGTCTTTACTACAACGTATGACCGTATGGTTGGTTGAATGAGATAGACCGGTGTTGAGGTTTCCATACAGTAATTCGACATGCATCCTCACTCCCCTGTCAGGCTGTGTAGCCCCCTCTCATAAGTACTAGACAGTGTTAGGCGCGGTGCATGCATCTCAGTAAAATGGCTCTTTGTGATCATGCACTTGAGTTAACTTTGGCCGCGGCTGGGATAGATGGTCGTGTGCATCCCAAATTAGAACGACGAGTGTTCCTTGGAGCTACTGCAACCCAGATCCCAAGATGAAGGGACCGATGTCACGACAGTGTAGTATCAGCATCATCTTCTGAACTATAAGATGACAGGCTGGGTAAAAGGATTGTGGGTGTAGCCGACTGCGCCGTGCGGGAGTTGACATGACGGGCTCTGCAGATCCAGACCTGCATCAAGGGGGTGGGATGGAAGCAAGGCATACACGCCACACTTCGTTCCTCGGGCCCGACGCAAGGGGGGGTTCCCCGGATCACGAGCCGAGAGACTATCTTTGCCCAGTCATCATTCTATATTGAATGGTGAGATCACAACTAGTCCGGCGAACCTTTCGGGCGACATTTCGCTTCACAGGGAAGTAGGACAGCTGACCGGGGGTAGTAAGACATGCCCATTTCATCTGGCCTTCCAGAACATGCGACACGGAAACATCCCATGCTTCAGCGGACAAGTTCCATCTCCGCTGGGGAAATGGGCTTCCTCTTTTGGGACTCGTACCAGTTCGCCCTATGAGCGTACAGAAACGCAAAAGCTGCAGCCTGGCCAGCCTGGAACTCCCCATGCATGCATCATGGATATGCCCGGCTGTGTTGAAGTGGGTCTTTCCAAGACACTATTACATGCGCGCAGGCCGGACGGCAAGATTCCGTCCTCTGATCGCTCAAAAGACGTGAAGTCCGACACTTCATCATGGATATCACACTGCCGCCTCCACGCTTTCTCACTCCGCCCGGACATCTTGTTCACAAGTCCCCTTTTTTGGCCCAATGTGCGTGCGCCAGTGAGTATCGAATCGTCTTGAGGTGGTGTGTAAGACGCATGCCAGTGGATGGCCGCCTTCAGCTGCATGGGGATTGGTGCAAAGTCGCTTGAATCGGACCGCTGATTGGAAGTCTCATCACTCAATATTCTCGAGCCACAGCGAGGAATGTTAACGTCTAGCCTCGGAAGCATTGGTTTGACGTAGCACTGGGGCACAGCTTACTCTTCTAGCCCATTTGGAGCCACATTGACTCGCAAATCAACCGAATCAGAGAGGAGAATTCAGCCAAGAAGATGCACTGGAGTGTCACACTCTACGAATTGCTGCTATTGGCCTTGGGCAGGTGCTATCCACGGGCAACATTTGGCCCTTGGTCACAGCATTAGTAATTGGATCACTGTCTAGTTCAACCCGACCATCCTCGGCGTGGGCACGCACTTGACGCGTCAGTAGTGCCTGTGATATATGCAACTACCCGTCGGGTTTCGAGTCTCGAGTCTAGGTGTACGGGAAATTTAGCACGGTGTTCTGGAGACACCATAATGCCGCAGAGGGGTTCACCCCAGGACAACAAGCAGATCGAGATTCTGGCCCTCGAGTGATTTCCGGCACGCTATGTCACACGGCTAGGCTAATTGAGGGCCAGGTCAGGCTCGTCGGGAGACCCAACGGCGGGAATTTCGAACGGCGCGTGCCACGTCAATTAGCGTTGATCGGGGCTGAGTTTAAGACAGCATAAAGTCGGCTCGACCGATCAACGCTCAAAGCCTCATTTCATCCACGTGGAAACCTTCAACCTAATCTCAACGCATATGTTGAACACCAAGCGCACCTGGAATTAGCCTATTATTCGAGACCACATCACGTAGGTCCGTAACATCCAGACTCTTCAGCCCCGGGAGCTAGTATCGGAGCTGAAGCTTTCTGGATTTGCTCGCTCGTGTTATCATCAACGTGTCCATCGCACAAATGACAGACCCGACCACGGTGAACTCTCCTATTGCTTGCCCAAGTTCCGAGGGGGCTCGGTGGGAGGTCCATCGGGTGTCACGTAGGCCTTTGTGAGTCCACCATCCACAACCAGGTCATGAGCGTTGACAAAGCTACTCTCGTCGCTGGCGAGGAAAACAGCAGCTTGTGCTTGCTCGATAGCTTCTCCGAATCGGCCCGTTGGGAAGTGAACCTCTCGTCTGAATCGCTTCTCTTTGTCGTCACCCAGAAAGTCCTGAAGCATCGGAGTACTGTGTCGTGTTAGAATAGCAACCAAACAGCTGAGGTATTTGTGTAATAATGCTTACTTCAGAGGCGCTGGGCAAATGGTATTAAAGCGGAAGCCTGTGGATAGGAGTACCATTAGCTGGCGATAGCATCACACGGTGCAGGGGTCGCGGTACTCACCCTCTCTAGCGTGAACAATCGCCATCTCTCTTGTGAAAGCCATAACAGCATCCTTGCTGGCGGTGTATGCCACTTGAGGAGTTGCGGATCCGACAATAGACACCATGCTGGCAGTGTTGATGATGCTGCCCTTCTTCTTGCCATGCTTACGCAGAGATCTGACGGCGTATTTGCTTCCGTACCAGACTCCCTTAACGTTGATGTCAAACGTCTTGTCCCAGATGTCGGCAGGACACTCTTCGGCGTCACCATCTTTCGGATGCATGATGCCTGCGTTGTTGAAGATGACGTCTAGACCACCCCAGCTGTCCAAGTGAGCAACGGCTTTCTCGACCTCGGACTCCCTCGACACGTCAATAACAAGTAGTTCAAGACGTCCTCTGGCGTTGGGTGAAAGCTCCTTGACACGCGCCAGGGCCTTATTCAAGACTTCCTGGTTGACATCGGTCATCAGAACCGAAGCACCCTCCTTGTGCATAAGAATCGAGGCTTCGAGGCCAATGCCACTGTCATGCACTTGTCAGTTGGTGTTACCAGGAGCAGAAGGGCGATAGGAGAAATGTGACACACCCAGCGGCACCCGTAACTATAATGTTCTTCCCTTCAAGTCTGCCTGACATGATGCTGTGGTTTCTATATGACTGGGCAGATTGGAGTAGAAAACGCTGAGGGCTAAAAAGGAAACGAGGTCTCAAGCTCTTTCCGGCGGGTTGACGTCTAGTGAGCTCTCACTGATAAAAAGCATTCTTATGAGGCCTTTATGTAGATTGTGCCCTTCAGATTGATCGCATCTGAATGTCGCCGGCCGCGATGAAGCTGCTTTCTGGTGGATGTGCGGAACCCCGAGCCCATGTCCCTTGCGCGGGGTTCTTCGAACGCAATCGGCGGCTTCCCGATCAAAGCTCCGACTACTGGGTGGGATATGTTTGCTTATCAGATGACTCCGGTGCCATCGTGGGGGTTCCGGACCGCGGTCGTCCCGAATCTCCGTTCCTTCACAAGACACCGCGCTGTTCATTGGTGCCGAACACTCAAGGCCTCATATGGTTAGTGATACCATGGTCATAATGTTGGCCCAGCTGATGGTGTCTTGCATACCTGATTCACAGTGGCCTTAATGCAAACATTATCTCATCCGCAAATCGCCGTATAATTATCCATCAGGAGAATCTCTTATGATCAAGGACCCATATCCTTGCAAATTTCTGGGTTACCGTCAACGATGCTGATTGAAGCTTGAGGATTTGGCTTAGGGCTGGGACAAGGTTTCGTCATTTGAGTGGTACAGAGGCCTAAAGCTGAATACTACCTATGGAAGAAACATATTCCATCTAGCCTCTAAGCCTGCTGCTGCTTCACATGATAGCTCTTCAACTTGACGAAGAAATCAAACCCCTTCGGCCCCAAAGTGCATCCAAGCCCCGACTTCTTCCAGCCAGTCCAAGCAAGATCCTGCAGCACACATTAGCAGCTTGTTTCCGATCTCACGCACTTGGAACCTACTGGATTGGGGTAATCACAACGATTGACAAACACCGTGCCAGCCTCGAGACTCTCAATCATCTCCTCTCCACGAGGGACATCTGTGGTCCAAACGCTGGCAGTCAGGCCATAGTCCGTGTCGTTCATGAGTTGAATTGCCTCATCGTCGTTCTGGACACATATCACAGGGATGATTGGGCCAAAAGTCTCCTCCTTCGCGATTATCATGTCATGTGTGACGCCTGTGAGAATCCGCGGGATTACATAGTTGCCGTTAGCGGAAGGGTTCTCAAATGTAGCATTCAACGGCGTGGCATCACGGGCGCCCTTGTTGAGTGCATCTTCGACTTGTTGCTCAATCGACTTCTGGGCAGCTCGTGAGATGACGGGCCCAACGTTAGTTGATGCATCAAGCGGATCGCCGAGTTTATACCTGGGTTTTGTCAGCGGGGATGCACCAGTCAGATTCTCTACCAGACTTACATCTTCAACTCATCTTGCAGCTCTTGGACAAAAGCATCAAGGATGTCTTTATGCACGTAAATCCGCTCCACAGCGCAGCAACTTTGACCCGAATTGAAGACAGCGCCATCCACAAGCTGAGCTGCTACATATTTCAAGTCCGCGTCGGGCCGCACGTATGCCGGATCATTCCCTCCAAGCTCAAGGTTGAGAGGTATCGTGCGACGGGCCGCGGCTTCACGCAAAGCCAACCCTCCTGCAGTCGAGCCGGTGAAGCTAACCGCTTGTATCTCGGGGATCCTCACAAGTTCGTTGAGAACGGCAGGATCTCCGGACTGGACTACCTGGAGGACGTTCGTAGGCAGATCAGCTTCGGCAAATATCTCGGCGATTCGCGTGCCGACTAAAGGTGTTTGCGGCGACGGCTTCAAGATGACCGTATTTCCAGCTAGGAGTGCTGGAACTAGGGCGTTCACGATGATGAGGTACGGGAACTGGGAAGGATTTTGGTCAACTAGGTCCACCGGAATACCCGAGAATATTGACATACGTTCCAAGCGAATACTACGAGAGTCGGGCCAACTGGGACCTTCTTGATCCATCTCTTGAACCCTGCCTCGGCACGACCGGGTATGTCGCGCAAGGATTCTTCGGCGATATCGAGAAGATAGTCGGCACGCTTCTGCATCGTCTCAATTTCCTTATGGCTGTACGCAATAGGGCGACCCATCTGCTCACTGAGTTCGCGCCCGAGATCATGCTTGCGTTCTTGGATGAGCTTTAGGCCTCGCATCACCATCTCTTTTCTCTCCGCCAGAGACAACAGCTTGAACTTTTGGAAGGCATCCTGAGATGATTTGGCGATGGCCTTCGCGTCTTCGAGACTCGTACTGGGAGTGTTGAAAAGAACCTTGTTGGTTGACGGAGAGATGGTTTGAATGGTAGTGGTAGACATTATGGAAGAAGTATGTCTCGGATCTGAGGGAGAACAATTGGTGATGCCCAGGACAGAAAAATGGTTATCGGAAGTTTATGGTAAGCATCACCGTAACTTCGGGAATTGATGGATTGTGGCCTGTAAGTCCTGATATAAACCTTATCGGCATGCCTAGCCTCGCCATATCATTGATGGCGAGTGAAATCGGCTGAACCGGTGGTCACCAAACTGTAGGGACATCTTTAGACCGTTGCCGCGATAAGAGAATGTTGTCGGTATCATGAGCCCCGATCGGGCCAAGGTTTGCCGTCTCCGACTCGATCACGGAGGTTCGTCGCTAAGGCCGACAGTGTTCACGGGTCACCACAATCTCACCGCTCTCCAAACATGCTGCTGCTCAGCAATGATGGAGTGATGAGCGCGATGGCACTATGGGAAACCGCGCTATCGCGGTCTCGGACCGCGCCGCCCGATCGCCCCGCATCAGGTCCCCCGCACATAACGGACATCGGGGCTTCGAGGTCGGATCATTGCCGGCCGGGTGAAACGGTCACTTCAACAACTTCCAATCCGCAAGCTAATGTTACTGGGCGGCGAGTCTGGATCCATAGAGCCGCCGACATCCATGTAAGCTCGATCAGAAGGAAGACATTATACCAGCCCCTTTTTATTCCTTTATAACTGAAAAGAGTCAAGAACAACCCCTTGGTCTCGAACTGCACATTGACATCATCCTCTGCACGCTATATTCTTTCCGTCAACAGCAATGGACCAACAGTCGCAAGCCACATTATGCACTCTCCGAAGCGCCACACATGTCAGCACTATTGCAACCGTGGACCACATTGAGGCTATTTTAGCAAATGATGAAAAGGTCAGGGTCGCAGGAGTTGATGCCGACGGTATCCTTCGAGGCAAGATCATGGACAAGGAGAAGTTCTTGTCCTGTATTACCAGCGGATTCGGCATGAGTTCTGCCATCTTTGCCTGGGATATCCACGATGTTTTATTCACGACAGAGACGAAGATCGCAACAAGCGAAGACGGATTCGCCGATTTTGTTGCTTTCCCCGACCTTTCATCCTTCCGGAGACTCCCCACAGAAGACGACATCCCTTTCTTTCTTTTAAGCTTTGCTGTGGGCAACAGTCCGGTCTTCGCTTGCCCACGTAGCATGATTCATCAGCTATGTGATAAGTTAGCAGAGGCAGGGTGCAG
Source organism: Colletotrichum endophyticum (assembly GCA_027406105.1). Taxonomy (NCBI): domain Eukaryota; kingdom Fungi; phylum Ascomycota; class Sordariomycetes; order Glomerellales; family Glomerellaceae; genus Colletotrichum; species Colletotrichum endophyticum. The sequence goes on from JANVYF010000002.1 coordinate 4,928,159, forward strand.
AGCCCTTGCTGGAGGTACGCAACCCTTCCCCGGATTTATTGACCTTGCGCTGTTCTATAGTAGAGTGACAGCCATAGAGCTGACGATGAGAAGTGGAGCTCGAGTTCATGAACTTTCAGACACCTTCAGAAGACGGATATGGATCGCCACATGGCAGACAAAACTTGTCCACGTTCTTGGAGAAAAATACACCATCGGCTTTGCGTCCTCTTACAGGCGGCATGTTTGGCTACAGCACATCACGGCCGATAGCCTCGAAGAAGTACTTCCATGACATATTCGACTTCAACAAGAGAGCAAACTGCGGCTTAGAAGGCTGGCACACGGAGAGCGGTCCCGGCGTCTACGAGGCTGTAAGTCGCTCCGTATCATTTGGTGGATACATTCAGCTCTTGAATTATGTGTTGACTGTAATCCGCGTTCTCAGGCTCTGAAGGTCAGCCCGATTGACGAGATGGCAGACAAAGTTTCTGTTTTTAAGTGGGTCGAACTTATGTTGAGGCTATCGAAGTTGCTATTAATATCAACAGACTAATCACCAAATCGCTCGGAGTGGAACACGGCGTGACGCCTTGCTTTCTTGCCAAGCCGACTCAAGGCCTGCCAGGCAACTCTGGGCATATTCATGTGTCTCTAACTAATCTAGACGGAAAGAACATCTTCGCTCGGTCGGGTCCCCCCGATCAAACAGCCGCATGGCCAGACATCGCACAGCTATCTGACGTTGGTCGATATTTCCTCGCCGGGATCCTCGTAGCTCTGCCAGATACCATGCCTCTTTTAGCACCGTCGATCAACTCTTACAAGCGCTTGGTGGAGAACTACTGGGCCCCTGTAGATGTCAGCTGGGGCCTCGAAGACCGCCATGCCAGTGTGCGCCTGATTGCGCCTCCAGTATGTAAACCAGCGGCGACACGATTTGAAGTTCGCATCCCAGGAGCTGATCTGCATCCCCATTACGCTCTGACGGCGATTGTGGCTGCGGGCTGGCGAGGGGTTGAGAAGAAGCTGGACATACCCATCCCGCCCGCGAAGATCCAACGCAAAGACACGAAGCCAGAGTTGCTTCCTGACTCCCTCCTTGAGGCAACACAAAGATTCAAGGCACCTGATAGTTTCGCCAGAGACATCCTTGGGGACGACTTTGTGGATTTCTTTGCTGCTACGAGAGAACATGAGCTGCGTGTGTGGAGAGAAGCAGTCACTGATTGGTGAGACCTCTTTCTGAAGCTGTGGGATGAGGCTGACCATCACAGGGAGTTCCGACGATACATCGAAGTAGCTTGATGGGGGAAATAAGGCTGACTAGAAGAGGAGCTGTGAGAGGGGTGCCTAGGCCAAGTACCAATAGTAACATTTAGCTACCTATTTGGTCTGCGGAAAGGTCTGGGTCACTCAGCCTCGTATATGGAGATCTAGATTTCAGAGAAGATTTCGCATCGATTTCCCCTGCCTCGCTCCTTAATGGAACCATTTCTATGCCAGCTTCACCCAGCCGTGTAGTCAAACAGCCTCTGCAAACCATTGCATCCGCGTTCCCGCGCGTTGCCGCGGACCCAGCCGCCAGTTGGAACAGTTTCCAGGCTGCTTGAAGGAATACCAGGTCAGCTAATAAAATGGCCAAGAACATCACTCCGGGACTCTTTTGCTGAGGCACCGAGCAAAGATACTCGGCCATGATAGTGGCATCCTTGCATAACAGAGGACCTGTTTTTGACCGGAACTTCGCATAAGTCTCATTCAATGGAGTAAGACCGATATCGCCGCCGCGGCCAAGTATTGCACCAGGGGCTGGGATTTCATTGAAACGACTTGGGTTCAAGCCGCCAATGGTTGCTGAGTCGTTGAGCAGGCCTCCCTCTCTTCGAAATTTGTTATCTGGGGCCATGATCGCGTACTGAAGCCCGTCCTTATCTCGGAGAATGTTTGAGGCGTTGCAGTTACCTAGATCCATGGCAAACAGGGAGTGCATGATTCTCGCATAATGCAGACCTTCTGCAAAAGGGGCCGCGACGAAAAACTAACGTATTGTTAGGCCTTTGCCTTTTACGCAATCTGAGAAAAGGTCCCTGAGTCGCACTTACGTCTGAGTCGTAGCCAGTGTCCCCCAGATCTTGCATCCCGCTATGCAAAATTTGGGCTTTAGAAAAGGCCAGCCACCACTGCAGGTTGAAGAAGCTATTTGAGCGAATACTGTGCGCAAGTTAGCAAATTTGAGACTCATGTGTTCACGATATAACCAACTCTTCGGTCGTTTCATTCGCAGTAAAGGAGAGCTGAGCAGAGGTGAGGTACTGGTCATCCCCAACAACGACTTGAGAGGTCGCAGTCAAAACGCCACCAAAGTAGGCGTTCGAGAGCCGACTCCCCCACCACACGCTTGAACGGGTTTCGTAATCATCATCGAGTACGTAGTCGTAGATAACGTCACTTTCGCCCGAATATTCAGCGTCGATGGTGATATCTACAAGACCAGAGTCGGAAACCACAACACAGCCAAGGCTGGCTGCTACTGTCGAACGCCCCCATGATAGCCACCATGAAGGCGGCTGAGCGTTGTCGCTCTTGACGAGATTAATCTTGAGTGTATCGAGATGACAGTCTTCGAGAGTCGTATTCCTGTAGCCAATGGCAGGTAAATTTGCGAGATGATCCATCACACGCTCGGTATTGGTCTGCCAAGGCTTGATGCTTTTAACCTTGTAATTAAATCCCAGATTAGAAGTGAAGAAAGAGCTCCCAACCGTCAGCAGGTGAGGCTGACATTCAGCGTTCATATCGTTCTGCCAGTCGAAAGGCCGTTTCTGGAACCATCTGTGACGGTATTTTGTAATTAGTCGGAGGAATATGCCCTTTAAGATGTCAAATAGTACCTCGAATGAAACGATGCTTCGGTGTCGTTGAGGCTTTCGGTGTATATGGTCTTGAGGTAAAAGCCGTTGGAGCTGAAATTGACTAGGGAAAATACCACTGCCAAAATGAGCCCACCACCGATGGCCGCGGGTGTGAACCATCGAAAGGGATATGGCCTTGTGACAGGATACTCGAACCAAGATGAATGCATGTTGAACTGCGAGTCGCACTTTCACCTCATAATGAGTGAAAATAGTGAAGTCATGAGTGGGCAACTATGATCAAAATATCTCACTACTGTTCCCTCCGGCTTCTTATGGTGCGTCAGCTAATTGCTGTGCCGCTGTAACGAAGTTTGTTAGGCAGAAGTAAGCCTCCATGTTTCTTTTGTTACATTGAGCCCACATGGGAGTCTGTTTCCGCGAATCACCAAGGGCCTCATACAAGGTTGAGTAAACACTAGAGCTGACTGCAGATGTAGCGTGTGATCGAAACTCAGCCCTTGCCGCAGACAGGGGTCTGAACCAGCACGTTGTCAAAATTAGGCATCAATCTGGATTTTTACTGTTCCCACAAGTTCAAACGCAACGAAAGCTTTGCAAATATCTCAAGTTTTAAGTAAACATGGTTTGGAACGAAAGGGCAGTCCAATAGCACCCTACAACCTTGACTACTAGGTGAGACTCAACGGTCCTAAAGTAGCGCTAGACCTCGGAATTCATCTTACACTACAAAATCACAACGCTCAACTCTATCACGTATGCTGAATGGCGTAACTGAGTGCGTCGTAGTAGAAGTTCGGTACTACTAACGTGTGTCAGCAGACTCATCAAACATCTCTATGCGTCAAGGATACCCACGATGGTACGTCGATTGATAGACGGCTTTGAGAATCTCTTCCCAGCTTTTGGGCTGATGAACGGGTGGGGTCGGGCCTTCTATCTCACTAGAGATAGGCTGGGGACTCTGATGACTGGATATTCGCAAGCCGTTATCAATATGGCGAAAGTTCAGCTGATCGGCTTCAAGGTAGTTGGATGAACTTGCGGGACGAGGCCCTTGTCGTACACTATACGCCAAGATTGACCTTCTTTCTTCGACGCGAGGTCTTGGTTCATAGCTGCTCAATCGTTGCTCGCAATGCGGGGGCATCCGAAGGTGTATTCTTCACCCATTTGGACTTTCTCCTGGGTGAGCTTGGCGTCATCGATGAGAATCTGAGCGTAGCAGAAGGAGGAGTAGGCCCCGCCAAGAGAGTGTCCCGCGACGTGTGTTCTGACCAGGCTACCGGTGGTCGCCGTCGGTATCTTGTCCACGCAACTTTGAATGCCGCAAAGGTGTGCTCGTAGGTGATGTCTTACATGGCGTCGTACTTGCCAAACATGGCCGTGTAAACGCCGAGGGAGACCTCCTAATCTTAGAGGTAGCCATTGGCCTTTATAAGCTAGTAGCTGTATTCAACGAGGACTTGAGCTGAGCTCAGCGGATTCGTTTCTTTGAAAGCGATGCTAGCAAACGGCCTTGTTTTCTACGACTCAAAAGCTGGCTCTGATTGAAGTTGGCCATTTAGCTGCATGCTAATAGTAAACCATTAGCGCTGTGGAACTAAATGAAACGCTTTGGATCTGCCCAGTCTCTTCGCTCGGGTATGGGTACGTCTTAGGGATGGTGATGGGTGAGGCATAAGACAGTTATCTTCAAATCACCGAACTTAACCATCTCAAGTGGGCATCATGATCGCTCACTCTACCGCATATTACCGAAGTCTTATTTCACTCGGTCAACGGAGTGATGAATATCGCCCACCAGCTAGAATTTCTGCCTCACAAGTTACAACTCACAACAAACAGAAAGGCGCGCCAACTGCTTCCCCATATCCACAACACCATCAACAGGTGGATCAACCGGGGGAAGCACATCTCTCCGCATTTCAACCTTGGCATCAGTCTCGCCTGGGCCAAGTCTCCTTTTCGTGGTTCCAAACCTCCAATGCAACACAAGTCATCCCCCTGATCTCTCGTCGGGATGTCCCTGTTGGGGTAGCGTGGCATCATTCCGACCAATCCGAACCTTTACCGCGATGGCTCCGGCCCAAAAGCGGGCCAGCGGGTCTTCGTGAATGCGACGGACCGCGCTCCAACGACCCCCGCAATCTTTCCTTATCAGGCCCATGCAAAACAGCTCCTCGTTCAACTTCATGTCGCCAATTGGGGAGCTGGATATCGCCTCAACACATCACCTCATCACATACTCTGGGTCATCTCGCTATCAGGCCCAGACTTCCATCGAACTTTTCTGGTCTCAAACACAGAGCCCGGGCGCCGCGACGCGCGCCCTGCCCGATGCTGATCCGATCCCATGAACTCTTCAAAACCCCGCCGTACCCTCGCTGGGCCCATCTTCCGCGTCCGCACGGGATGTCTGACGTGCCGCGGCCGCAAGAAGAAGTGCGATGAGACGAAGCCGCGGTGCCGCGGCTGCGAACGCAACCGGCTCGAGTGCAAATGGCCCCCTTCTGCAGCCCCCAAGACCGCCCCGCCGAAGCCGGCCGGCGCATCGGAGACCGCGCGGCAAGAGGGCGGCGAATCTGCCGGCGCTTCTGCCCAGTCAGAGGCGTCTCCCAGCATGCAGGAGTCTCCGCCTCGCCAAAGCAATCAACCCTCACATTCTTCGCCAATGGGCCAGAACACATCGCCATCTCAATCGTCAGAGTCACCGAGCGGCGCGTCGACGGGATGTAGTCCGCGGCCACCAACGCGAGCGTCAGCAGCAGACACGAGTGATCCGCAGCCATCACCAGAGAACCCTCTCGACTTCTTGGCATCACTAGATTTCCTCTCCTTCCCTACTCCAGCCGTCCCTGGGAGTAGTCGCCAAGATGAAGAAACCCCGGAGGTTCCGACGAGCCTGGTCACGGCTTCACCTGTGAGAGCTGCGGCGAGTCCAGTGACGCAAGTTCCAAGGACGTTGTCATTCCTACCTGGGACTAATGATAGCTTCTCAATGGAGCTGCTGAGCCATTACCTGGCTGCTACGACAATCAGTATGGCCAACGGTTCCACGGTGCAGAACCCCTTCAGCGAGCAGCTGATACCAATGGCGTTTAAGAGCGACCTCGTCTTGCAGCTCCTTCTAGCACAGAGCGCGGTCCATCGAGCAGCAAAGTCTCTGAATGACTTCGACAGTGTCGCCAACACATACTATGACCGGTCGCTGCGATTGTTCCAGCAGAACCTTTCCAAGTTCATGGGCGAGCAATCCAGGGAACAAACATTATTACTGGGCATAGCTGCCCTGATTCTATGTTTCATCGAGGTAAGTACCTCCCAGCTGCCGTTCCTTTGTTATCATGACATCTTTAATCGAGGCGGGGTGGTTTCTGATAGTCACAATAGACAGCCAAAGGCGATATCAACGGCACGACTTACGACCATCTCATCGCAGCGAAGTCGCTCATCGTACCCTCACTCCCCCTCCTCATCTCCCTTCCAAAGTCCATGAGACAGTTTCTCGTCGAATACTACGTATACACAGCAACGCTCAGCATGATCTCGATAGACGCACGGATCAGTGACCAATACTTCCTGGACAACGACATGGCCCTCTTGGCGACAGAGCTCGTCGCAGAATCTTACGTCGGCAACTTGTGTGGCACTTGGCTGAACCTAATTCTTCTGATCCCTCCAATATTTGACCTCGCCCGCCGAGTACAAACCCGTTCCAGCACCCCAGGCTGGCGCCCTTCGGCAGATGAATTCATGCTCTTCGCCCAACTACAAAGCCAGGTACAGGCGTGGACCCCGAACCCGGCGGTCAGCCCAGACGTCGCGCTGGCTGGGTACGTGTACCACAAAGCTGTGACGCTGTATCTCTACACGGCCCTTCACCCTCTGTCTGGGGATGAGAATGGGATCATGGCTGCGGCTACCCAGACGGCGCTTGCGGAAGCGTTATCACATCTGGCGCAGCTGGATCCAACTGTGAGGGTAAACACTAGTCTCTGTTGGCCAATTGCTGTCATTGGGTCCTGCGTGGTCGATGAGGGGCAAAGAACATTTTTGAGGGAAAGACTGGGGCATACTTTTGCGTCGATTGGTCTAGGAAACATCCGGCAAACGTCTGTATTACTTCAGCATATTTGGGATGAGGAGGATGCTGCGCCTATGAGGTCCGGGCCGTGGAGTGTTTGTCGCGTGATGAATGAGCACCAAATATGGATTTCGTTTGCTTGATTAAGGTCGCGTTTGGCGTTGGGAAGCAAAGTCGGGTTTGGGCATTTGGACTCGGAGTCAACGCAGGATAGATACCATGGATTAGACAAAAGGACCTTGGTTGAATGTCTCATCTTTGCAGTGTGTCTAGCTGAACATCTCCTCTATTATTATTCTGGTCCCCGGATACAGTTTTTACCGTCTACCAGCCCTTCCAGGGTACCCAGGTATCCTGAACAACATCATTCTCATCAACCACGTAGTAAACGTGGAACGCAGCAGCGGTAATGCAAGAGTGCTGGACATAAAGCGTCAACTTCTCACCAATCTCAAAGTTGGCCTCTATATCCCGGCGCTCCGGCTCAGCGTTCTTGGACCCGGGGGCCTGGACCTCGCCAATGATGCCGTGCTCCTGAGACATTCGTACGATAGCCCAACCAGGCTTCCCCACTGGGTTGCCGAACCCAGGGAACGCACCCGCCTCTTTGGAGAGAGCGACCGTGCCAGCGTTAATTAGGGCCTCGTTGCGCTCTGGATACACGCTGCAGACCTCTGCCGTTATCCTGACGGCCTGGTCTTCAATTGACACCAGACCGGTGGCGACTTGCTGGAGGTCATTGGTCGGGAAATTTCCTGTTCAATGTCAGTAGGTACCCCTCGCTCCAGAGAAAATCATACGGACTCACCAGCGTGCAACTCCAGAGTCACGTTAGACGGGATGGCAGTCTGGAGAGTACCGACAACATGCGCCGTTGGTGTGGCGCCCACGGACAGCGTCAACTTTTGTTCGCCGACAATCAACTTGGCTGCGCTGATGACCCCATTGACCTCATCAGCTAGAACACCCGCCGCCTCCTCTTGCGTCTTGCATCCATACGAGTGGCCGGCATGGCAGTAGAAACCGTACAGTGACACAACCGAGGACTCATTCGCTCTTCGAATGAGTTTCTGAAGACGCTCACTGCTAAGAGGAACGCCCGCGCGCTTACTGCCGACGTCAAGCTTGATGAAAATGTCCCACGGTGCCGGCGCATCAGCGCTCTTCTTTGCGAATTCCTCCAGCAGATCGATTTGCTTATCGTGGTCGATCATGAGGAGAATCCTGACAGATTTCCTGTATTCGCTCAAAAGAGGGATGACGCCTGAGCTGACGGGGAGTCCATAGAGCACCTCCTCCAAAATTCCCTCTTTCGCCAGCGGCAGCAGACCCCTGATTTCTGACAGTGTCGATGCGACTGTCTTGTTGAACTTGCCGTTTCCCAACATCAACCGCGTAACTTCGGTGGTCTGGAATCGTCAGATAATTTAAATTTCTCATTGAATTCGTCCGAAACTTACTTTGAGTGTCTTCACGTGAGGTCTGAAAGCAACTCCGGCCCTCTCGACATCTTGATGCAGCTTCTCCACATTTCTCTTGATGACCGGGAGACTGAGGACCAATGATGGTGATGGCAGGTCTGAGACCTTCTTGCCAACAAGAGTGCGGTGGTTTTCCAGTCCATAGTCCATTGCAATTGCGTTTGCGGTTTCTTTCGCGATACTCTCAGGAACCTAGTTCAGTTGCTCTCTAGCTGCAGTACTTAAATACCTTACGTGACTTTCCCGCGGGTCTGTTATCGTCGAAGGGGCTAATTGAGAGTAAGTGGGGGGATTAGTCCCGATAGCTTGCAGTATCTTCCTGTGGGCAGAATGATGCGTGCGCCTGATATGCGAGACTTAGCCGGTGCGCTTGCACAAGTTAAACCACGAGGGGTTTGTTTGTGCATATGGTACCGCCGAGAACGGCCACGTCGCTGAGTCGGCACTTAACTCTCCGGCTCCGGTCGCTTAAGCGCGGGAAACAAGTCCGCTATCCGCGGTCTGTTCAAGACAACTGAAATACTCATCACAACGTTCTCTACATCATGATTTTCACGCCTTGGAGTATGAAACATAATTGAAAAGGACTCACTTGCGCTTTCGACTTTTACGAACATGGTTAATGATAAGCACGGTCTTATGCCTGCCGGCTAGTTGCACAAATTCCCATGGATCAGAACTGGGGTGGATAATTACCCCTAAAACACTGGATAGTGCAATGGAACCCCGGAGTAGTGGAGCAGCAAGAAAATGTTTTGTCGACACTTCGCAATTGTTCGTTTTCAACACTCAGGTTAGCCGTCCTCTACTCATCGTCTCCCTCTCCTCACGCCATGAAACGATCGGACCCTCTCGGGGAAGGCGATGCCCAGACTTCACGCCCCCAGGTCAAGAGGGCGAGGTCCCAAACGACTCTTGACCAGTACTTCACTCGCCCACTACCGAACAGGTCGACACCCAAAGAGACGACCCAGCAACGCGCTGGCCTGCAAGCTCTCCCGGTCGAGTGCTTGGACAATATTTGCAGCTATCTTCATGATGAGAACTACTTTGCAAGCCTAGTCGCCTTCGCCTTGGCCAGCAAGACGTGTCACGGCGTGGCGAAGGGTTTCCTTGTTGAAACTATTAAGTTCCGAATTGAGAAGGTCCACGATACATGGAAGTCGGAGCTCTACAAAAACAGGCTGAAAATTCAAGGAGAGACATTCCACAGCGACGTTCGATTGTGCTCCGAGGCCCTTCTTCGCGATGGAACCTTTACGTCAGTGCGTCGCCTTGTTTTGGATGACACACGAGAACTTGACTTGGTGCACGAGCCTGGTCACCGCCAGTATCGCAACATCTGGCAGCAGCCCACCTTGAGCGATTTTGAAAGGTACAAAGATAGAGGCGGCTTCGAAGGGTACTTGTCGTATGATGACCCTCGTTCTTTTGAGGGTGACGAAGGACTTCCAGACGGCTATGGTTATCGTGGCCATCACGGCCTTCCTGAGTTTCACCGCAATGAGCTTGATGATAATCATTTCTGGGCTCCCTTGGCCGCTCTGGTGCGTAAGCTGTCAGCGTTGCAGGACTTACAATTCGGTTGCTCATCTCCGTTTCCCCGCTGCTTGCTCGAAGCTCTACACGAAAAGGCATATCTCTGCAGGCTATGGATTCGCAACTTTCGTCTACACAGTGCGTTGGAGGGTCCCAACAGATCCCTTGATGGACCTGATCTGGAACTGGCTAAGTCTCCTTGTTTATATGGCGTACGATGCTGGTACGTGGAGGCCGAAGTGCGTTTCGATTGTCCAGGCGAAGGATGGAAAAATACAGCCAATGCATCGGTCATGGGTCACTTAACCAGGCTCTCGCCCAATCTAAAGGAGATCAGCATGCTTATGCACCGATGGCAACGCTACGAGGCTATTTCCTGGGATTCTTTTCGACATCTTCATGACGGCGAAGTGAAGAACACCGCGGCATCTTTGGAGTCTTTGCGCCTGAAAGTCATGCTTGATCCACTCACTCCGTTAGTGAGCCGCGGCGCGCTCGAGTCGTGGAGTACATGCATCGACTTTGCTCAATTACGAAATCTCTACCTCTCTCACTGTCCAACCTTAGAAGGGTTCCAACTTCTGTCGTCCTCCGACTTTCAGTCTCTGGAGTGCCTTGATCTTAGGGTCACGAAGAAGTATCGCGATCCGGGAGAACCTGCAGATCTGGAACAAACCGAAGAAGCTCTTCGCATGGCAGTGCAACAGTTCGTTGGTGGACTTTCATCGCAGCTATCCACGCTACGAATCACGGGCGAAAGCCGTTTCTACGAGTTTCCAGCAGGATTGGGTCACACGCTCCGGACACTAGATCTCACGAAGGGGACTGCTGAACCACTCACTATCGGCGATGTGAAGGAGATTCTCAAACTAAGCCCACTCATTGAACATTTGGGTCTAAAGATTGCTCGCACCAAGGGTGATGCGGGAGAGGTTGCTACTTACAGAGCTCTAGGAAGGTTTTCCAACCTACGGAGTCTTCAGATCTTTCTGAATGTGACGATGCCGTACATCACAAGGTCTATGCTCAGGGAGCTAGATCTTTACGAGGAGATTGAGGAAGAATATCCCGATATTTTCAGCTGGTTACCTCCGTTTTGCAATGTTGAGGAAGAGGACAGGGAACTTGCTGATACGGTCCATCAGTTATTGAATCACCATGGGACGAGTATCTGCAATCAGTCCGATATGGATGATCGAGAAAGCGTGTACAGTCCATACAAGAAAGAACTGGTTGAAGACTTTCTCGTCAACATGGCAGTTGACGAGAAGCTGGCGCGGTCCATTTTCGGTGTCATCTCAGGGGCTGCTGCTTCTAGAAGCATATCAATGCTGCAATCTTTGAAGTTGATAACTACTGGTTATGAGGATTTCAATATCGTGGAGGAACGGCTCTGGGAGTATCAAGTCCCTTGGAAAACGGGATGGACGGTTGAGCGTGATCCTACAAACCTATCGAAGGCTATAGTCCGGGCTGACAAACCCGGCAAATGGCCGGGCACATCACCTGATGTGCTCTTGGATTACAGGGCGGGAGGGTTGGATTTAGTCCTCCGCAGCCTTTGGAAAATACGAGCCGAGGACTCTGGGGAGAAGATGGACCCAAAGGATAACATCGGCCCATATGGACAGAAGCTGGATCGTTACGCAGAGTTGAACACCAAATTCGGGGCAAGGGGTAAATTGGATTGGGAGAGCTTCCCACTGAAGTTGAATGCTTAGGACGAGGTATTCTTGCATGAAGGCACGTATGCTCAATCCAGCTTTGCTTCATTTCGTTTCACTGTTTTCATTCCATTGGCCCCGAGTTGTACATAAAATAAGCTCAGTGGGCGGTCAACTTGAAAGAGCCCCGAACGGCCCCAAGACTAGACAAGTGAAGACTATTTGTGCCCTTAAGGCTTAGGTTCAGGTACCATGAAAATTTTGCCTTGCAACTAAACAGAAAGATCAAGTTGATATCTCTGCGCTCTTGCCTTCTCCAAGGCCAAGAAAGTTACCTTTGAAAGTCCAAGTCAGCGTATGCGCCTTTTTGGTCGAAAGCCTGCATCAAGACTGCACGCGTCTTTCACTGGCTGTTGCGGGACGTTGGCCAAACTACATGCTGTAGGACGCGGTTGGTCCCAGTATTATGTATGACGGGAAGGGGCTTATAGGAAAACTCGTTTCGGAGCGATAGAGTGCTCCACAGAATCATCGTCTGACTACTGCTTTAGGATGACTGTTGAGACTGCTCTTCTTGTTACAGTCAAGCGTTGACGTGCTTTGCGGGGTTTAGCTAGCATCTTGTGTCGGCCTCAACAGTCGGCGAATCATGAGTTCCAGGACAATCTCGGACAAGTTGATTTGTAAGTCAGTGGCACGATTAACGCCGAGTCGGACGTTCCTGCGCCTCCCAATCATTCAAAGGGCTTCGATTGTTGGCTAAGCGTCTGTGGATTAGAGATGCTAAGTGTGGGTGGGTGGAAACGGACTCTGCGGATTGCGTGCGACCATGAAGCGGGGTAGAGCCGAACTTGATGTGCTGCTGTTGGTAGTTTCAGAAGTCGTCGGTGTGTGGTTATATGTTCCGGCGGGCTTCCGGCGAGATCCGGCCCTTCACCGAGCGGGCTCCGTATGCATCGCCGAAGCTTTGGTCACCGGTCGCAACAAGCCCGACAACGCCAGCGACAACTTCTACCAAAAGCTCTCGTCAACAAACTCGACCAGAAAATTGATCATCGCCATGCTGCCTAGATAATCACTCAGTCTGGACTGACATGGAGTTGAGGTGACATCCCACTGGAGAACCGCCTTGCCGAAATCGGCAATGGGTGTAAGGCGTGATTCCTGTGCAGTTGTCGTCATATCCAACGACGGACGTATATAGACCACGGTGCACATCATCTTCAACACTAGTGTTTTGAAGAATCTCATGCAGTAGTCCGACACAACCCTTCACACACAAAAATGCCTACCGAGTTTATCAGCGTAACTTTCCCCAACGCCTCGACAGAGATCAACCCGATCCCTGGCGCGGGCGTTGATCCCGAGTTCCTGGTCCGCTATGCCAGGTCACTGGATGACTACGGCTTCAACTACACCCTCGTTCCCTACGGTTCTGACTCATTTGACCCTTTCACTATTGGTGCGACTATTGCCGCCGTCACAAAAAATGTCAGCGTTATCATCGCCCTGAGACCAAACACCCTCTACCCTACTGTCGCTGCCAAGGCTCTGGCAACTCTCGACCAACTCAGCAAGGGTCGCGTAGTGGTGCACTTCATCGCCGGAGGCAGTGATGCGGAGCAAGCCAAGGAGGGCGACTTCCTCTCCAAGGACGAGCGCTACGGCCGTCTCGAGGACTACATCAAGATTCTCCGCCGCGCATGGGAGTCTGATAAGCCCTTTGACTGGGAGAGCAAGTACTACACATTCAAGAACTTCACCAACAGGGTCCGCCCTACCAACGGCACCATCCCAGTCTCCGTCGGTGGCTCTTCAGATGAGGCGTACCGCATTGGCGGTTCCTTGGCAGACATCTTTGGTCTTTGGGGCGAGCCTCTCAAGGAGACAAAGGAGCAGATCGACCGCATCTACGGCGAAGCGGAGAAGGCTGGTCGCAAGGACCGTCCCCGTATCTGGGTCACCTTCCGCCCTATCGTTGCTGAGACGGACGATCTCGCCTGGGACAAGGCTCACCGCACGCTGGATGCTCTGAAGGGCAACATTGCCGCGGGACAGGGCAAGAACGGCCAAGACGCCAGTGCTGGCCAGCCTCAAAACGTTGGCTCGCAGCGTCTGCTTGACATTGCCAAGCGTGGAGAGGTTCAAGATCGTGCTCTGTGGTACCCTACGGTCACGGCTACCAACGCACGTGGCGCTTCGACGGCGCTTGTCGGCTCACACAAGACTGTGGTCGACTCTATTCTCGACTATGTCGACCTCGGTGCTGAGTTGATCTCTATCCGTGGCTACGACAACCTCAACGATGCCATTGACTATGGTCGCTATATCTTGCCGAGCGTTCGCTCTCAACTGGGTGGCCGTGAGAATGGCGCCAATGGAAAGCAATGAGTAAGTCATGAGATATGAATCAGGTGCGAGGAGGAATAGGTGTACGAGATTATAGAGATCAAAATAAAATTTCAGTAAATATTCAAACATCATTGGGTACCTATCATAACCCGCTGAATTCTCGACATAGTGTGTTTAATCTCCCCAATTGGTTTGATCATCATGAGATTCGTCAACTATCATTACATGCCATCGTCATTAAAACCCCCCTCATAGCCAGTCGATATAGAGTCTAAGTGATGTAGACTGGCATACGACTACCGAACACATCGCTCTTCTCAACTTGGATATCCTTCCCGTGGAAATCATGCAAAAGTAGCCAGCACACCATGCGGAACACCAACATGCACCAGATATCGCTGATCTGTTGCCCTTGGTCTTTTGAGAGCCCGGGCTCCAAGGAAGCTTCTGAGGCGATTGACCTTGCACCTCGTTCCCTTCGAGCCTGCTCGTGCTTCAAATGACGGCAAACTACTTCAATGACTCTCCTTCGGACTGAAAGCAGATAAATCTCGACCAAGACCGAATGCCTCTCGCTCGAGGAGGCTGAGTCTAGTTTCTGGAGTAGAGAAATCTCCTTCCGACTCTCTGCGGTTTCCTCCTGTGTCTTTGGCATGGGTGAGGCTCCAGGCACGACAAGCTCTTGAACCACATCCTTGGCACTCCTGCCACCGCTAGCTGGAGTTACGACAACAGTTTTGTATTCCCCATCCCTGTCGTTCAAGATACGCAATACCTCCTGGAAGTGGACGCGTACAACGTCTTGAACCAACGTCATGCGTTCTTGGTTCTTGAGAAACTCGTCGCACTTGGCGATAGCGGAGTGAAGAGACATGACAAGGTCATTGGAAAAGATCCTTTCTTCGACATTCTGAGTGCGCCTTAGGATTGCCTCGGGTCCATCGCGTGCCTCGAGCTCTTGAAACTTGTCTTCAATCTTGGCGGCTTCCTTGTGAATGGTGGCGACGTGTGATCCGACCTCTTCGCTGAACATTGCGTCACTAGAAGAAGCTTCCTTCATGCCGTGGACAAAGTCGCCGAGGAAAGTGCGCAGTGAAAATGACTTTCTATCCCAATGCCAAATCGTCGGGTTGGGCAGCATTCGAAAAGCGGTTCCGGGGATTTGGAGGGCGACGCCGGTCATGCCGAGAAGCTCAAAGGCAACTAGGGCCCGTTAGTATCTAGAGACAGTGTCTCGACGGTATCTTCAAAGTGGTTGGCTTACTTGGAAAGAGGTGGGCGTGTCGTGTGTCAGACGTCGGCTTTCGGAAGTACTTGACGGTGTTGGTATTGCAGCCGAGCACAACAAGAGTCTCCGCAATCGCGGACATGCTTCCTAGTTGCAAGGTACCAATGTCCTTTGGTTCGTCTGTGTACTTGTGGTTGCTGCTATTCTGCTGGCGAAATATCGTTGGGCAGTAACCAAAGCAGAGCTCCTTGACGCTGTTGTGAGGGACAACACGGTTCTCATGGAACCAAGTCGGTCCCGTCTTCTGGAAGGTAAACACGACCCCTAAGTCATCCACGTCGTAACCAGTGATCATGAAGCCGTTTCCTTGAGCGCGGTAGCGATCCTCGTTTCTGTTGAATTCCTTCCAGTAAATTCCCAGCATAGCTGCCATCTCCACAAGATGCGAGATAGTCGTGGTGGCGTATGGCTTCTTCATGTTGTCGGGCATGCTATCCCAGGACTTCTTCTTCCTCTGCATACCGACGGTGAGGGTATATGGGACGAAAGTGCTGGTCGGGTTGGGGTGGCACTGGGTCTGTTCTTGCCATTGCGGAGTGTGGCCGAAATACTCGTTGTCCTGCCATGTTCGCGATTCCTTCTCCATGCGCTGAATTGCCATCAAGAGCCCCAACCAGTTGGCTAGTTCGTTGTCGGCGGTGTGGATAGCCTGGCGAGTGTCACCAGCCCGCAAGCTCTTGTCGATCTGGTTATACTGGTCTTGATCCCAGGTGTACGTCTTCTTGTAGCTGTCAGGCGTCCCAACCATGTAGGTGATTTCCTTGTTTTTGTGCTCTCCCAAAGGTCCCCTGGGGTTTGTCGGCGGCGCGACGAAGATGACGGGAGTCTCGAACTCGACCTCGAAGCGAAATTCGTACCATTTGAAGATGCGCCGCGTGAATTGCGCCCAGTCTCCCATGACCTTTGGTGTGCATGATGAATACCCCGTAGCTGACGCATAATACTGCTGTAGCGCTTGGAAAATGGCAATGATGAACGCGAGGACGGAAATGACCAACGCGACAACGGCCACGATCAGCTCGAGGTCGTCGTCTTTTCCGCCGCCTCCCCCGCTGCTGTCAGTGCTGTTCGACGACATAGTCGCGGCACTGCTGACGGATTAGACTCTCTCCAATTGGCCGCTTGAAAGGCTTAGACCACCAGTCGTCGGGATTGTTGTCGCTGATTCTGCTCCGACCTCATCGATCGACGGCGAGCTGTGTTTGCGCCGGGCGGGTGAGCTGAGAGAAAGAGGGAGATCGTTGGATTTAAGGAGGCTCTCGGCGTCTTCAGCCGGGAGCTTGCTGAGACAAAATATCAGCTCAGCTAGGCAGCTACAAATCGGTTTGTGTACCCGCTAAATGGTTCGCTAAGGATATGCAAGCCCCTGTTTACCCCCGGTGGCAGACGTGATTCAGTTGGTGGTATTCGACATGGGTGTCATGCAGGGCTGTTCAGCTTGATGGAACTTTGGTCATTCGTCCTCACAAAAGCTCGCTGGCGGTGAAGGTGAATCTCTTAGGCACGTTAGTTGTCCGGCTGGCTGTTAACTAAGTGTATTTAGTCTTCCATATCGACTTACTAGCGTCAGCGATCGGTTCACAGAGGCGTCCAAATTCTTTTCGCGTGGACTCTTCCCGCCGCCGTCACCGAATCGCGGCGGCAGTGGCATGGCGGCAACAGCCTTGTGAGCTGTTGGATGCAAATAAGTCAGCGCTTATGCAAAGGACTGGTCTGTTGGTGGTTTTTGACGGTTGTTGGTTGGTCGTGCTCACACCAGGATTGAATCCTTCATCGATCGTGGCCCTTTTGCGAGCGACACACCATTGGCTAGGGCGGTTTTTCGGCTTCCACCCCCAACTATTTGTACGAATGCCGATATGCGGCAATGGGAATGGCTGCACACACGTGATGCAGAAGAAGATCTTCGCACCGACATCAAGAGACATTCGTTGTCAAACATTGAACAAAGTTTCCGGACTCAATTGCGAAAACTGGAATTCGGAATGTGTTTAATAATTGGCAAGGCTCCTGATCCTGTGCCAGGTCTTACCCAGCCACCGTGGCATCAAAATAACAGCCAGGTCACACAATCTTAGTCTATTAAATCTCTCTGTACTCGAGGGCGCGTGCGCGACGAGGCAGCACGCTCAACTCTTGAGGTTCAGGCATTGTGGTCCCACGATCTGGGGTTGATTATTGACGACCTTCTACCGAATGTCCCAAAATAATATCTGCAGCCTAGACTGGATGTTAGCATACTCTGTTGGTTTGGACTAGAAAACACTTGCCTTCTCTGCAATTGCGTACACCGTCGCTTGAGTATGCGCCGATGGCAACAGGGGCATGATGCTCGCATCAACAACTCGCAAACCGTCCACGCCATAGACCTTCAACTCAGCGTCCACGACGCCGCCCAGAGCCTTCGGAAGCATTGCGCATGTTCCTACATAGTGGTACTCCGTTGAAGTGACCCCTTTGATGAAGTTCAGTATATCCGCGTCGCTTTCGGTGGCCGTTCCCGGAAGCGTCTCGGCTGCACCCAGGGCTTGAATGGGCCCAGTTGCCAACAGTTTCCTGTTAAACCGCAATGACTCGACTAGCACCTGCCCATCGTAAGGGTGGGAGAAGTACCTGGGATCGATCGCAGGCGGTGCAAAGGGGTCTGATGACGTGACTGATACCGTTCCTCTGCTGAGTGGATGCATCAGGATATTGACGACTGAGCGACCTCCATCAACGTAGAGCAGTTCCATTGCGGCGGTGGAGCCTATCGAATGCATCGATGCAATCGACTCTGTCTGCTTCTCATAGCCAGCAACCACCGTACTGTCGATATTGCCATGTAGGTACTGTGTAGAATTCGCCCCAATGGACAAGATGAGGTCGTTGGCCAAGTCGGCTTTAGTGAAATTGTAAAGCGGGATGAAAGCCAGGGCTTCGGCAATAGTGTCTGTCCAACGACCTAAAAAGCGTCCGGCTTTAGTAAGGGCTCTCTGAGTACACGTAGTCTAAGTGACCAGGGAATAATTCACCTTTTCTCTCGGCATAGTAGAGGTCCCGTTGCTCGGCGTCAAATGTTGCATTATCAAGGTCAGAGTTTGCAGGAATACCGGGGTTGACTGTATTGAAGTTAGTGAGAATACCTTACAGCAGGTGAGCAGACCGACGTGATGCGAGAGTCAGCCCAAATGGGTGGTCCTGGAGGTTCTCGCCAACCCCAGGCAAGTCAACCGTAACATTAATCCCGAAGTCAGTCAATAAAGAGGCTGGGCCAATTCCGGACAGCTGTAAAATCTTTGGGGAATTCAGAGCACCTGCTGACAAAATAATCTCCTGGGTAGCGACAGCACTATGGAGAGAGCCGTCGGTTGTCGAGGAAAACTGTTTGCGCGAGGTTTCAAAGACTAGTCTTACTGGGTTGATTGGCGAGTAAACTTACCTCGACTCCCTTTGCAATCATTTTTCCGTTTGTCGTGTCAAGAATTATCTTGGTGACTTGGTGTTCAGTTAACACCTTCAAGTTGGCCCTGGTTGATGTAGTGTCAAAGTGAGCTGTTCGAGCACTTGATCGCGACTGATTTCGATGGTCAACCGAGTGCGTCGTAAGGTAGGCCCCAAGAGGATCACATCCTTGATCAATCGGCGAGGTTATGCCAAGGCCATGCATCGCGTCGAGGAAGTTGGCTGCATCATTAAGTTTTGAACTTTCCGTAACATGAGGTCAAAGAAGCTACGCACTATTGTTTGGATGCGACCAGGCGAGATAGCTTGACTGCACTGGCCCTTCGTATCCATGGCAAGCTGGATCGTGCGTCAGGCCGTAGAGTGAGGCATGCTCTGGAGTCGCTGCTGTGAAGGTCTCGCTCTGGCATTGCGTCATTAGCAAACGAAGTAGGATTGATGATTTGAAGACATGAGTTCAACCTTCTTGAAGTACGGTAATAGGTTCTCGAAACTCCAGCCTTCGTTACCAAGTGCGGCCCAAGAATCATAGTTCGACGGCATCCCTCTGTCGAAGATCATCGCGTTCACAGTACTGCTGCCTCCGATGGTATGGCCTTGAGTCAGATTGACAGTCTGCCCTTGGAGAAATGTTTGGGGCACCGTCGTCAAGTTCCAGTCGTATCTAGTTCCAGGAGCGAAGCCAGATGCTCCTGGATAAAATCGAGGAATCATGACTGCAGCTTCGTAATTGTCTCTGTACTCATAGCTGTCAGAAACGCTCCGACAATTTGGTTCAATAAACAGGGCACACGAACAGGGATCCAGCTTCAATAACAAGTACGGTATCTATGATCGGGCACGGTCAGCAGTCAAACATTAGCTTCGGTTTGAACTCGGCTCAAACCCACTCTCCGGAACTGCAGATAGCCTTGAAGCTAGAGTCATACCCGCGGTTCCGCCACCTATGATCACATAGTCATATGTGTCCACGGCACGGGAGGCTTGTGCCGTAGAGGCAGTTGCCATCGCGAGGGCCACCCATAGCCATTGGGAACTTGGCGACATATTGACGGACGTGATGAACGACTAGTACCATCACTTCTGTGAACATGAACTGATCATCTCAAGAAGTTCCAGTCTGGGTGTTTTTAACAAGCTCAAGTGAGCGAAGGTCGGATGACGCGGGACCAATCCGGACATTGAGTTCGTGCGAAGTAACCTTACCAAACCTTAAAGCCTGGCGAAACTGGGGTAAGAACTCTCCCCCTTGCCATTCTTGCTCATTTTCTAGATTCCAATTGGACCGGCACAAGTTCATATAACTTTCAGGAAATATCAGAGTATCATTGGTCCGTTCCGACAACGGCTTGGAAATGAGATTCCGATTACCCCCTTCTTCCCCCTCTCGAGTTCACGTGGCTTCAGCATGGCACAAAGAAATCTTTTAAACGGTAAACTGATCGTCGATTCTTAAGTACATTAAGTTTGTATAGGCGAAGATTCAACGCACAGCACTTGCGTACATTTCTCATGACAATGCTGCTGTTCCAGGTCGCAGTCCATCGCTCTTCCAAGCTATCTATATTTAATGAGGAGGCTGGTAGTCCTCAGGTAGCCCTGGGGTAGCAGAGACAACAGGTAATTACTCCAGAAAAAGATAATGATTTATAAATATTAGTAAATCATCCGGGGTTGGGGTAATTTCGACTGCCTCCCTAAGTTACGAGGTGTGCGTTAGCTGCGGCTATAGCATGCTACGATGGTGTTTGCGGCTTCATCACCATACATTGTACCTCTACGTACATATAATTGCGTTTCAGTTTTCTCCAACTTGGGCGCATGAGTGAATGGGTGGTCAATGAGAGATGTATTACATTCTTTCCATTGAATCGACAGCCACACCAAACCCCTTGAAACAGCTCTTGTGCTCGACGAGCGAATCAAACGAGTAGTTGTACTGATGATCCTCTCGATTTCAATGTCTAATATTCAGCTGCTACGTCCCAGAATAGACGGACTGCTTGAACCTACTCAGAATGCACCGCGTACCGCCCCATGATCGCTACATGATCGCTACATGACCAGGCTCGTTGAAGGGCAGTCTGAAAGTAGTTAGTCCGAAGACGAGGTGCGTCGCCCCTTTATAACCAATGAAAGCACTCAGTGCAAACATGGTTCGTCTTATCCAATAATTGCGCTTTACACCACGTTCGGATGTTTCTCCAATTCAGCTGCGGCTGAGCCATTCTCACCTGATCTTACAATTTATCATGAACATCACGAGTAGACTACCGACTAGAGTTGAACCAAAGACCGTTATCCAAACCCTTCCCTTCGCTCGCAAGAACAACCATCGGCATCGAAAAATTGAGGCAGGCCTCGAGTCTGTTCGACATGAACACCAATAACAGCTACTGCTATGCTTCCCTCCCAAGCGCTCGATCCATTCGCTTGGTCATACTTCATTCCAGCACGAATGTCGATGCCCCTCTTGTGTGCGACTTGATTGAGGTCAACTTAGACAGTCCGCCTGAGTATGAAACTCTGTCTTACACCTGGAATGATGAGTCACCGTCGGAAAGCATGACAGTCATGTCTACGAGCTACAATTGCCAGACTTTGCTTCTTACGCCCAACTGTGCATCCGCCTTGAGAGTTCTACGGAAGCGCATCGTCGGCGGAACGGTGGCTCATATTGGACTTTGGGTCGATGCGATATGTATCAATCAGTCATCCAATGCTGAGAAAAGCACACAAGTCGGGATGATGGCCGAGATCTATAGCCGTGCCTCACGGGTCATCTTATGGCTCGGGATGAGCTGCGCACCGCCTGATCTCAAGAGCCTTTGGATGATCCAGCTACTTCGCTTCCTCACGACTAATGGGTACGAGCCTGAGTGGCTTGTCCCACTCATGAAGTGGCTGCACCCAATTGTTGGTAATCTAGTTGGCAAAGGCAAGGGAACTCACCAAATTATCTTAGCGCTCGATTAAGACATGACTGACTATTGATCATGAATGTAGGTCACAGAAAAGAAATCATATCCAACATCTCTCGCGCACCGTACTGGTCTCGAATGTGGACTTTACAAGAGTGCACACACACTACTTCCGCCTTCCTTTGTGTCACTGGCCAGCTGTGCCCACTCTCGACCATCCGCGCCATTGCATATCCGAACATTTTTGATCATCAGATCAGCAACCGATTGTATCTCCATTTCAGTCTTCTTCAATCCCTGCAGTACGTCAACACATCGCAGCCGCCCCCGTGGATGTTGGCCCTCTCACTGCAAAACATGCTTCGAATGAAGGCGTCGGATCCGCGGGATAAGATATTCGCACTGCGAGAACTGTTCCACGGTGTTCTCCAAGAGATCCGGGTATCTTACGACCGCTCGCCCGAAGAGCTGTGTTCTGAAGCGACTAGACTGCTCATCACGAAGCAACAGAATCTCAAGGTTCTGCTGCATGGATTCGTCCAGCCTAATTCCCCGACGCTCCCATCTTGGGCAGTCAACTGGGTTGTAGAACCAACTAGCGTCTTGTCTCGTCGGAGACTTTGGGAATCAGCGGCGTCGGAGGTCAATACCTGCAATGGCGCTGAACCTTCAATCACCTTCAGCGCCGACGGCCTAAGACTGGTCATGAAGGGAACAAAAATCGAAAACGTCGGTCCATGCATTAGTCAAGAACTCCATCCCGTGGATCGAGCCAATGAAGAAGTGAGGGCCAAGTTCGGATACTCATTTCCGGATTTTATTACCAAGTCTTTGAGCACAAACGCGATCAGTAGAGATGGGTTTACAGCTGGGTTCAAAGAACTGTTCAAGATTGAATTGGTGAATGACGAATTGAAGCGACCCGCTTCGGAAGAGGCTTGGAGACTACTTGACAAGCAGACAAGCCCGGAAGAAATATGGGAACTCACCAAATACAACGAGAACGTTGCTACAGAGCTCATAGTCAGCTCAGCTGGCGGAGCGCTGTTCGTTACTGAGTCGGGCAGGCTTGGAAAAGCGAACAGTGAGATACTTGAGGGCGATTTAATCTGCGTTTTTGCGGGGCTTTCGGTGCCATTAGTTGTCCGACCCAAGGGGCCATATTTCGAAATGGTATCTCCTGCACTTGTCCACGGAAAAATGAGAGGCGAGGGGTGGCCGATTGACAGGGGCCAGCTAACTGAGTGGGAATTTGTATGATCAAATAGTCGGTATTGGTGGGCGTGGAGCATCGTCGACCGTCGGGAGACGTTACCATTATTCGAGATGGAAGGCGATTTTTTGGCGTCCTTGAACCCTGTTCATCCAAGCCAAGGATTCAAAGCCGATTTAAGTTTCCCATTAGCTTGAGCTCGTGGTGTCTTGGGGCTGGGAAACGGGAAATCAGATTTCGCCGGCTGGCAATGCGGGCACGGGCGACTTCCGTGGGCTGGGGAGAGCTTGTTTCTCTCATGTCAGTGTCTTTCAGTGATCGGACTTTCGCCGATTGTGGCCGATCGAACTGCACGTAATTGAAAGTTGGGTCAGGACCTCATCGTAGGCTGAGCGGGTTGTTCACCGGAAAGGAAACACTTCACATACTTATCAGAACTACAGTTCACTGGAGAAGCTCAGTAAGGTATGAGATCTAGAGTTTCAGGAAATCGGCATCTTCAAACTCTTCATCGAGTAAATCAAATTTTCCGTCCGCGACGTTCATCATGTCCTATGCCGCTCGGAATCGGCACGGAGAATAGTGGTTTCTCATTTCCAAGTACCCCAGACGACTGTTGCCATAATTCGAAAACGAGCCGTTTTACCGGTGACGCACATACACCCGGATACGCGTAAAGTCTATTCTCACTAACAGTAGCTGGGATGCTTGAGGATGTATTGGTTCATCTGGTAGATGTCATGCTGAATGAATCTGGTGCGGAGGGTCGCCCCATGAAAGGTTCTAGAATATGATCGGCATGATCAGGCCAAGGGATTGGAGGTTTGGGATAGTCGGCTCCCCCGGGGCCTGTTGGGGGCCGTCATGAGTCGTGATACTGAGTGTGATCAGGCCGGCTATGCGCCCGTGAGCGTGTATCCGTAACGGCTCCCTGTTGCCGCCAGTATCAAGGAGTCTGGCGAAACAGTTGCCTGGGGGTTGAACCTTACCACTTAGCGAATATACCGACCTGCGCTCTACAGCTAGTTCTTTTTACGCCCTACGGACGCTTCATCTGCCTTTCTCCTCGCCTGTGCCGACGTAAAGACCGTCAGGTTACTCAAGACAGGGCGTCTTTGCGCGACTCAATCACGACGCCCGGACCATTTATTTGACATCTTAGGAACATGGACGCATCATCTGCACAGCCTCTTATGAGCAGACAAGAACTTTATGATCAGAATGACCAGTCGCTATTCGGACTGATTAGTCTACCGAAGCCGTACGTCGGAATATCTCCACAGTGAACGGGATTTGAAAATGCCTTGATACGAATGTGCTACCAAATGTAGTATGGTTCCAGACAAGGGTACACTTATTAGACTTTCCCAGAGTCTCGTAATATCCAGCTTCTATTATGATTTATCAACGCACTCCATATAAAGATTTGTGTCTCCTCGGTTCATGTTAGCGATGTCGATCGTCGCATCCCTTTCGCTGCAATCTTTACACCACTCTCGTTGCCACCAGTACTCTCTCGCTCTTCGTCAACGTTTCCAACATGAAGGTTCAACTCTTGCCGCTCGTTGCTCTGTTCGCAGCTCAGGCTTTCGCCGCGTGTGGTAACGGCGAATCCGAGCTCTTCGATCTTCAGGTCACCGACGGAACCAGCCAATGCAGAAACTTTGGTTGCTTCAAGGCCTGCACCTTCCCCGATGGTAGCGGGTCATGTAACGGCTGCACCCAGTCCGTTTCTACAGACACCATTCGCCCGCTCGGCAGCAGCTACTGCTGCAAAGGGCCTCTCACTGGCTTGACAAACACTTGTGTTACTTCTTGTCCCGCAGGTAAGTAGCCAACCTCCAGACATAATACGAACTAAAAGGTCAAGACAAGAACTAAGCCATGGGTTTCACGCAGGAACAAACAGCAAGCGAGCGATTACGTCCAGCGAAATGAGGCCATTTCAAGCCTGATACCCACTGTTTGACATCTTTATTTCTGGCCACCTTGATGGAGGCGTCTTGAATATCTTTCGAAACGATTTAGCATAGCGATCATATCAGTCATAACAGTACCCTAAATATGTTGCAGTTGTAAAGTTTCCTACCGACCATTGTTCACTGTACAAAAGCGAATGTTACTCCAGGCAACCCACTCGTAGCTAGGGGGAATTCAATGCTACAAACATAGCAGAGACGGCAAAACGTATTTAGGCGCCTCTAGCACATGATAGAAATGCTCGACTAGGTATACGAATGGTAGATCAGATTATGATCTAGACCATTCTCACAGCCTTTCGCCGCCGCGGTTCCAGGATAGTTCTTCCGATCGGGCCCTGCTCCTCATTGAATCCTGTTGTACGATCAAATATCTTTCGCCCACGCAGCCAAGTCTCGTCCACGGCTCCCTTTAGTGTCTTTCCTTCGAAGGGGGAGACCTCGTTCCGGAAGAACATGGTGTCGGTGTTAACCTCAAATAAAGCTGTATCATCAAAGACCACCACATCAGCGTCGAATCCCACGCCCAGGTCCCCCTTCTCCTGCTCCAAGCCAACTTGACGTGCCGTATTCGTACTCGTCCATCGGACGATATCCTCGATGGTGATACCTCGAGACTCCGCCTGGGTCCAAAGAATGGAGAGCCCCAAGCCAAGACTACTGACACCTCCCCACGCACTGAAGAAGTCACCATCCTCGCCCTGATGGCTGTGCGGGGCAACAGGCAGTGACTCTGGAATCAACTTCAGGTCTGGTGTGCAGGGCGAATGGTCCGAGACTACGGTCTTGATGACACCGTCGCCATTCTCACGTGAGAGCTCCTCCCATAGAAGGGCCTGGTTGGACAGGTCGCGAGCTGGAGGGGCTGACTTGTAGCGTGTGTCTCCCTCGGGAACCTCCTCGGAGGCCAGACTGAGATAGTGGAAGCACGTCTCGGCGGTGATGTGGATGCCACGTTCTCTTGCCTCGCGCAACATAGGGATGCCCTCAGCAGCAGACAGATGCACAATGTGCAAATCCAAGTCGGGTGCAACGTGGGCCTTGGAAAGAATCTGACTAATGGCGTATGTTTCCAGCGTTGGAGGTCGGGAATCCAAATAGGTTTGATAGCTAGTCAGAGGGCCAGTGTATGGTGCGCCAGAGCCAACGAGGGTTACGTTGGGAGGCACCATCTCCGCATGGAACATGACTGTGGTAGGCGAGCCAGCAAGGGCATACATGGCTGCTTCGATATCGTTGGGACCTATGGCTGGGAACTCATTCACGCCGCTCTCAATGAGAAACCCCTTAAATGAGCGTACACCCGCGTCGACCAGAGGCTTCAGGTGCTGCGTATTGTTGGGTATCAGACCACCATGAAAGCCGACGTCGACCCAGCACTGGCCATCGGCCGCCCTGACTTTGGTCATGAGGTTCTCGACAGTGGTTGTGGGCGGAAGAGAGTTAAGAGGCATGTCAATCAGTGTCGTGACACCCCCCGATGCGGCCGCTCTAGAGCCAGTCCAGAACCCTTCCCATTCCGTCCGGCCGGGCTCGTTGAGATGGACATGGGCGTCGAGTAGTCCAGGAAGCAGGAGCTTTGGCGAATAGTCTGTATAGACGGTGCCTGGAGGGAATTCGGAGGGTGATCTGACGGAGTTGTCGACTGAGATGATCTTGCCGGTTGTCGTGTTGACCACGAGAGTTGCCTCGCTCACAGATCCGCTTAGAACGACGCGGGACGACGCAAACACAAGGAGGTCTGACGAAGAGTTGTTTGGGAGCAGGGCCTGAATGCATGTCGCAAAGAGCGCCACCCCGAAGAACCAGGGCAAAACCATGATGGAGGGAGAATTATATCGGTTGCTCCAGCTGCCTTCAGATGACCACGGTAAGATGAGAGAAGTGGCCCAAATCAGTGTGGTTGGATCGGCCTTTATATCTATCAGATCTGGGTCCCACCTGGGGATCGTGAGGAGGTTGAGCTATATTCTGGTCCGATGTTCCCGAAGAGACAGGTTGAAAGCATGGTATCTTCCGACCAGGATCTTAGGGTTTCCTGGCAATCTTGGCAGTCTAAGGTATTTGAATGGAGGTGCGTCAGTAATATGTGTTTGCGGCTTGAGGTGGACTCTTCTTGTTCCTGGATTCAAATGATCTATCTCCAGTTTAGGTCTATTCTCTTCTTGGCAGGACATGAGCTTTCTTTTCTTCATTCTCTTCATGTTCTTCTCACATTCGGCGCAGATTTACACTTTGTCACAGTTGAGCGTCTATAGTAATTGCTCTGGTCGTCTTCCTGCGACCTCCACGCATGATGAACTCTAGTTGCAACCGCGGAAAGCGTGGGATATGATGTCTGTAGCTTCGCTCGGATGCTAGCTAAAGACTTGGCATGACACATAGTAGGTTCAACTGCAGGCTTCACTGCAGGCCTCACTGCAGAGTAAGTAGACAGGAACTGCGCAGTGCGCGCTGATAAGCAGACAGGGAAAGCAAGCAGCACTCCGAGTTTTCCCGCAACTGGGGGCTCAGTATTCTACCAAAGTCTGTTTGTCTTCGGTCAAGGTCCGTTTGTATGGGTTGCTGCGTAGCTCAAGTGGGATGGCTTCAGTGCCATAACAACATCGAGTCGGGAAGCGCCGAGGATCGCTGAGCGGCATCAACTTGCTTATTCAACTATTTGGGCAATCCTTCCCGCTGCTGCATTGCAGATCGTGATTTTCCAAGGAATTTCCGTTCCTTGCAGGTAGCCTAAAATTCCCCTTGTCGGCTTGGCTTTGATATCCCGTCGGTTGCTCAGATATTGACATCCGTCGAGTGTGCGGGATGCGTCCAATCAGAGTTCGGATCGTGATTCGATCGAGTAACAAGAAGCTTATTCTATCGAGTAAACCGCAATGGGGACAACGGGGCTAATGGGTCCCGCGTAATTGGCGCCGGTGGACTGGGGGCAATGATACCGAGCTCAAGCAGCATGGAAAAAGGAGAGACATCCGGAGTTATTGCACACACGCTGTCGAAAAAACGTACAAGGTCAGGATTAACAGTAAGATACAATCTGTATGGAACTCATTGCATTACCAGTCAACGAAATCACAGCTTCGCTCCCACAAGTTGAATAGCCCGGAGCTCTATTGAATCTGACTGACACGATCCTAACCAATCCAGACATTCTCTCTATTTTCTCCGATGATCTCTCATTGTCGTTGCATGCATCAATTGTTAAAACCGAAGCCAAAGCATGACTAACGTGCTAGGTACCTTATGGGTTACCATTATGTGAGGATTCGTTCTGCATTTCAGTCATGACAGGCAAATGCTTCAGCATCTAGCAGACCAGGCCTACAGGCTGTGTAACCCACCGTGGAACTGAATTCCAAGCTTGCGGCAAGCATGAGATCTTCAAGGCGTTGTACCGCATACGAGAGACCCCATCAAGGCATGGCTGGGAGGACTTGGCAAATTGGGTATCTCCGCGGACGTGTCCGTATGGGGAACTGGGAATCATTTCAACTGGTTTTCAGCGCAGTCAAATTACAGGACTAAAAAAGGGAAAACGAGCCCTCCAGGTTTTATGCTGAGACCTCGCATGAAGAATAGGCACATTCCCGGAAACATATCACAATATTAAATCAACACAATCACGTTTCTGATCCGCGAGAGTCAGTGATTATGTCTCTCCGAGTTGTCAATAAGGCGGATAAGTCCTCATCCGCCTGCATGATCATGAGCACTGGGAGCCACTCCGTGGCCGTGTTGAGACCCCAAACGCTTTAATCACCCGCGCCCGAATAGCTTGTTTTACGGCATTCCACGATGTACGATATCAAGAACTTTTGCGTCAATGACATCAATCAAAGACAGTTGGAAATGTAAGCAACTCTCTTCAGAAGCGCGTCCAATGGCATCAGCAGCATCATGCACCTCGACCTAACTTACCGCATCGGGAGGCTCATCGCAAACGCTCAGCCAATCAAGGTTGCAGAACTTCCCATCGTATTCAATTTGACCGGCTTCCACACCCAATAAGCGAAGTCAGTTCAGATTGCCATTTCAGAGTGGTTTAGTGCTGACACGCTACCAATCGCTTCGGGCCGCGCGGTTCTTTTGCAATATGATTACAAAAGCCTTCGATGGAGCTGCGCGCGCCTCGGACAGAATCTCAGCACATTGTGAACGTCTCAAACCGCCACCTTGAATGACAATAGCTGCTTTAAAAGCGCTCAACTCGTTGATTGGGAAAGTTTGGTCGAGAACTAGCCAGCCGTCCGCATCCAATACTTGACAACCGACCGCTTTGTCGCTCTTCGTACGCTCACCATCAATATTCTGAAATTGCCTCTGGCATCGCTTGTCCTCGCGTTGCTCTAAGGCTTTATCTTACCCCTTTCTTCCGTTGCTTTGACATCCAACGGCACTTGTTAATCATGGGACGCGCGCCAACTAGTGGGTATTGTCACACTTGCCGACGACGACGAGTGAAGTGTGGTAGGCAACCCATTACAGACTAAAGTCCCTCTACTGTGATCTAAGAACATGAAACTTACCACACCATTCCCGCAGATAAGGGCCGTCCCGAGTGTAATCGCTGCCTTAAGTCTGGCCACCGGTGCCAGGGGTACGAGCTGCCCCTGCGTATGCAGAACCTGACAGTCGGCGAGAGCAGCGGCAGCCAGCAACTAGTCCCGGTGCCCAACCAGGCAGTGACGGCACTAGCCCGGTCTGATATGACACGGGAGCTGCCTTTGACTGCGTTCCGCGACAGCATGGCATTCTCACATCTTCTCGCTAACTACCGCTGGGGCCCGTTCTGGAAGCCGCTACTGCGAACATCCATGTCCGAAGCGTCCACACCAGCCGAAAGGGCCCATTATCGAGCCTGTCTGGCTACTGCTCTTGCTTTTATGGGGAAAGCCGTAAAGGAGCCGAAGATGCTTTCGGATGGGTACGAGATGAATGGCGAGGTTATCAGAGGTTTGCATGGGGCTCTGCTTCAACAGTCGAAGTCGGAGATGGCGCGCTGGGCTTTTACGATCATAGTATTGTGCATGTATCAAGTGAGTACAAGACTTCCCGCAGCCTTTCAGCAAGACCTGACGATTTGCCTAGTATGCCGTTGAGGGGAATGCCAATCTTCCACACTACTATGGTGTTGTCCGGGTCATCGAGTATTGCGGGCCAGAGTACTTCCAGCAGGAGCCCATGTTGACAATTTACCGCCAGATTAGGGCTCAGCATGTAAGTGTCACATATTACGATATATCTGTTGAAAGAAACTTGGAAACCCCCACCAAAACCCGGCGCAAGCTCACGAGGTCATATGATGGCCAGTCCTGCAGTTCCTTCAACAACAAGAAACCCTCCTTCTTCAACATAGAAAAATGGAAGACTATTCCTTGGATGAAAACTCGCAAGACTTCGTACGATATCTTGATAGACCTGTACATCGAACTACCAGGCTTGGGAGCCTCGCTGGGTCCTTCTTCTGCTACTCTCTCAGAAGACGACAAGATCGAAATAGAGATGGAAACTAGAGATTTGCTCGCACGGTTCTACGAGTGGCGAAGGAATTGGGAGCTTGCCAATCCGCGAGCGGCAGCTGAAGTGCGGCTTCCAATCACTGCAGACGACGTACCACAGCCTTGGGTAAAGGATCTTCTGTCGAAAGCTTTGGAGGTTCAGACGGCGGATCAGGTGACCGATCTGTTGGTCTATAACTCTGCCTTGATTTACCTCATGCATATGCTTTCCGCTCTGCGGACGGGTGACCGTCGGCCGCAGCCATTCCCAGCAAATATGGACTACAGTGTGGAAAAGGCTGCCGGGGATCCACTGTACATGCCGGACGAGCTGAAGTACCAATGGCAGCCAGCAATCGAGGCGTTGAGGCTGATGCGGCTTGCTCCAGGATTGTTGTCTATCAGCGACTGCTCAGTCATGGTTCCTGTCTCGCCCATCGGCATCATCTACAACTCTCTGCTTGGGAACGAGGGGCTTGGACGGGTACTGTTGTCCACAATGAATAATCCTGAGGATTATGAAATGGCAGGTCTTGAGCTCTCTGTCTTTCGCATCCCAGAGTAGCTTTAGGTGGGGTTTCCTCCAATCTGCCACCACAAAACCATGCATACCCATTCGTGTGTACACAATGAGTGTGACAATTAGCGTACTTGATCGTAATCAGTTCTTTTCTTAGCTCAAGAAAAGACGTTGATCTATCCACAATATATGATTCGATTGTCTAATTAGATCTGATGCACAGAAACAACCGTGATAGTTGAGATAGAGACGGTGTTATTTCGATGGTACTCCTACAAGATTGAAGCAAAGTGGAAGCTGAAATACAAACAAAGCATTCAACAGTCCCTCCTCCACAGCGTTTACAATGCTAATCCACTACCATTTCCCGCCTTAATTTCAGCAGTTGCTCCCGGAACAGGTGTTGTAGTACATGTAGACATCCTTGATGCGGAAGTTTGCAGTCTGTTTGGGGGGGCCGACACTCCAGCCAGGGTCTCCGTTGGCCCAGTTGTTGAATACCCACGGGGCAGCGGAGTTGGGCACGTCACTAGTAGTGTTCCAGATTTGCACACCATCTACAAACCATCGAACCAGGCCTGGGGTCCAATCAAGACGGTACTCATGCTCGGCGCTTGTAGCATCCGAGGGTGGAGTGACTGCGTTGTAGGTCTTGACACCGTTTTGGTCTGCATCCTGGTTGGTGAACCAGAGCTTCCGGGTGCCTTGGTTGCTTAGCGAGCTGGGGTCCGAAAGCCATTCAATGTCGGTCTCCTGGGTGTCATTCTTATAGTAGAAGATGCCTATTTCGTTATCAGTTGATGGGTTCCGACACTTTGAGTTGACATAAGAGCTGAGAAGTTCTTACCATTGCAAACACCAGCAGGTTCACTGAAAATAGCAACGGTTCGAACAGAAGCGTACTTGATGTTCGCAACAGTAGTGACGACCTCGCCACATTTGTAAGGCTGGGCAGTTTGGCCACCAGGAACTATCAAGTTAAGATAACCACCAGATACGACGGCATTGGCAGCTTCGTAAGTGTGTGTCCCAACAGAGTACGTGCTTCTGTACAGCCCACTCGGGAGAGTAGTTCCGGTCGCAAAGTTGAAGATGGCTCTGTTGGCAAACGTGTACTGCCCGTCAACGACATATGATGAGCCGCTGACAGTCGGGGTTGGGGACCGGACCAGAGCGTAAGCCTGCCCTACGGCGAAAGAAATAGTTGCAATGGTAGAAAATCGCATGATGCGGACGGTCGAAAGGATGATGAGCTTGTCTGTAATGCCTGAGCTTTGATGCCGCGCTAAGATATTCAGTTATGTTCGTGAGTAGAGAAGTTCAACTACTTATAGTTGCCATCAAGTCCCTAGACCTGAAGGATTGCGGACAGGCCGATGGCCATGCCACGATGAGCATCCTTCGCCAAGTCACATCGGGTGTGGAAGGACGAGGGTTGCCTCCTTCTGGATGGTAGGACCTTGATCGGGCCTACTGATACTATAGAATCCAGACTTTTTCGTGATGGCCTCACTTGAGGAGGCACAGAGCCTCCCTTGCGTCGTCATCACACACATCAGGGCGGAAGTGCGAGACAGCCAATTGAAGAGCTGAGTTGACCATGAAGATTGCCCCTGCAAAGTGTGATCAGGCAGAGGCCAAGGCTTCCCAGCCCCAATGGGATATTTTCCGGCGGTCCAGCCCGCGATGTGCCGGAGCCGAATGAATCGGATCGTCGCATCCTTACACCTGAAAGGCGCAAGAAACCCGACAAACGCACGCCGCTTTTCCGGTATGCATTCTCCTTCTCCCTTTAGTGGACAGTTCGCAACGGTTAGTCCCGCATTCCATGCAGCAGAAGGATTGCCAAGTACATGATGGTCAGACAATACTGTCTAGAATAGGAAGGTGGTCAAATTTCTCTTCTGGTTTCCCAGCTGTTGACTATGCTTGCAACAGCTGCAGACACGAACCCTTTTGGGCTGTCTTACTTTGGGGGCGATGACAAGTTGACATTACGACATGTCAGACATTTGCATTTCTTGTAAATCGCGCACTATTGCACTTTTCTCGCTTCCTCAACGAGACTTTCAAGACCCATGAGCATTGCAGGCGCCCTTGGCGTGCGCTGAGGGTTTCTGAATCGAAGCTTCGGTCGACGCTTGCCATCGGCCGTAGGAGAATCTCGTGCCCACTGGAGTGATGGAATGATGTCAGTTTGACTGATCATCGAGCTTTAGTCGGCTCTCGGCGGCAATAGCCTCAATGTTGTCTTGGGATGATGGGTGACGAATTAAGTGTAAGGGGAGGACGTGGCTGAGCTGAAGAAGACTCACACCGGGAATATCTCAGCAGGCCATACTCATTCGTAGTAAAGGATGCATTGACGTCACCGATCAAATTGACCATTAGCCAAACCTTGATCATAAGTCCAATGATATCGGTTCTACCGCCTGGCGCAGAAAGGTTGGATAGCAGGGCAGGAGCAACCGATGATTTGAGTGACACACTTAGTTGCTGTGGCGGCGCGTGGGCTTTGAACTATTTGGGAGTTGTAACCCCAGTGCCCATCTGACCACCATCAGCAACAATCTATTGATTATTTCACACCACCTTTCGGCGTGCTAACTTGACATGAGTTGAATCTATGGTCGAGGGACTTTTGGGTTTGCGATCGAATGTGATTGACTAGTATGCGAGGATTTGTCCAGCTATGTTCGTTGCTTTGCTAGTAGTCCTGCTTCGAGAGGCACAAATTCACCCGCCCCAAAGACTTCCCATTGTGTGACTCTAATCTCGCAAAGTCATACTCAATCGGTGTACGACCTAAAATTCAGTTCAGGAAAATGCTGGAGTGAATAAGCTTAGTGGTCGACTAAATAAGGTGGGTATCACAGCTACAAATGCCGATGCTACTGTCATACATAAAACCTACGTGGTTGTTAAGAATTTGTCGCATACATGGGGCCGAAGTCTACCTACACTCTGAGGCCCATCTCATAATGATTACCTCAGCGACGTAGAACAGCCATCAACAACTCACTACAGCGGAAAGCCGATAGCGAACCGACTGTGATGCTTCCTGCGACGTCATGAGTGGAGAGCTGCGGAATCCGAGAGGTTATCTAAGCAACTACAGAGCAGTATTCTTAGCCTTTGTATCGGGATGATCCCAGCCCATGACGGCTGTTCCGCCAACGAGCATAAACCCTTTAATACTGATGAATTTTTCATCGGGTCGCCGATAACCCTTCCAATATCTGGAAAACCCCTTATCTCCACGGCAAACAAGGCGAGCAAGCGATGTTTTACCGGCCGGCAGTTCTTTCTTTGCCGTCGAAAGCTATGACTTGAGTCAGGACCCCAAATTGGATATGGGTCAACAGAGTGCCATCCGGTGGGACAGGCACCCACATCACGGGCTTCAGACAGACAATGCACGGACGCGGGGATCGTCAATCTGCTCGGATAACAGGGATATTCCGAGAACTCGGTCGTCAGCCCTCGGGCCAACGTGGTGTCCTTGTTGACCATCACGAAGGGGTAGACTTGCCAAAAGATCGTCAACACTCCACTGAATGGCGCTTAATATGTGCCACTGTGACCAAGTATTGCCACACGCCGTGAACTGAGGGGGCAGAGTTTTGAGATTTTGAGTGTTGATAGCAGAATATCTACTGCGTCATGCTTTGTTTATTACGCTAATACGTTACAATTATCGTCATCTCATCATACCATGTTGTTCACCCCGTGCTTTCTGCCGGGGGCTGTAGTATCTGCATCCGAGCTTTCCCTGGGCTCGTCGGGTCTGTTGTGCTGGACTACGCCCAGCTCGACCCCGTCCTCCTTTCCAATAATGTTCTCAGATGAACTGGCATACGTCTTCCGCCTGGAATGATTCGTGTGCTCCGGATTTGTGGTATTCTTGCTGGTTCCCTGCCTGTCTGCGTTGGAAAGACCAAGCGTAGACTTGGCTGCGTGCCATGATCCCATGATCGCAGCGTCCAAAACCGGCAATGACGCCGTGACAATGCCCATTGAAATATCAAGCACGGTCCATCGAAGGATAATGGTGTAGTCCCAGAAGATGTCGGTGGATGTGAAGGGCTGTGTCTGCTGGAGCAGGCCTCCAGCAACAGTGAGGCCACCCGCCGCCCAAATGATGAAGAGCCTGACCTTCTTGCCCGTATCAATGCGGACACGCCACAGAATAATGATTGGCGTGGCAAGAAGAAGCACACTCTGCACCACGTGAATAATGCTGAGGACTTTGGCTGCCAGGAACTGGTTCCCACAAGTGGCTGCCGTTGCGAGGGATCCTGCGTACTCTCTGTCCCACACAGCTCGAGGAGGGTTGCAGAGAAAAATGTTCCAGAATATGGAGGCGATGACAAATGCCACCAAGGTGCTGAGGAAGATGTCCGCTAGGATCCTCCAGGTCTTGAAGGCTGTGTCGACGAGTCGGCGGATGAAGAGTGTGATGGAGATTTTAATGATGCCGACCGTCGGGTAGTATATTATCTTGCAGATGGTGAGGTAGTATGAGTAGAATTGGTAGTCGTCGTAAGTGTTTTCCCAGGTGTGAAGGCCGCCGCCAGCATCGACGACAACGAGAATCTGAAGAATCGGGTAGACCAGTGCGAGGATCTGGCAAGTCATCAGCATGAGTCCGTCTTCATACACTTCAGGGATAGGTTGAAAGAGTCCCAACTCACTGAAGCTGCAACAATCACCCAGTCATCCCAACCAAATTTCGTCTGCGTTCCTCTCCATTTCACAATCAACCTTCCAGTCGTCGGTACCACAATAGCAAGCATCACTATCACCATGCCCGCAATGATGGCGCCCTGTTTCGATTCGTGAACCGCGTTCGCTGGCTCCTGGGCGGCGAAGATGTAACCCAGAGCAGGGTCGAGCGTCGTGACTCCATATTGCCGGTAGATCCCCCTAATGACATTGTAATCCCTGGTGTTGTTGGGCGGCTTCCCGATCTTCGCGGAGGCCGTGCTGCTGTTCGACATGGCGAGAAACAAGTCGTCCAACTAACCGAGCTCAACATGCAAAGAGGAGACCCGCGACGGGAGCGGGCGGCTGGTCCGCTTTATGCAGCTTTCTTTCGAGATGGGCTGAACTGCTCCAAATTATTTTCAGTGTATCAAGGCCAGACGCGCGGGCTAGCATGGTTTCACATCGTGGGAAACCCGGCCTTCTTTGATCTTCAGCATCGCTTACCGGGTGCGAAGTCCCGGGATCGTGGGAGGGTCGTATCGACAAGAATTTCGCAACAGCGGGATCAGCATGGGGGAAGAGCCGATGTTTGGGCATTCTTGGAAAAGCCCGCGATAGCCATTCAGCTGCCATGCCGTGCAGATTAAGCTACAAGGACAAGGTTGGCTCTGGTGCGGGCAGGTGTGGTGAGAATGAGTCGATGGCGAGTCATGGATGCCAGTGGGCGCTCGCAAACATCGCAGAGAACCGCAGGCCTCGGCCCCTCGCTTCTGCGAGTGGGAGGCACAGCCAGTAACAGTCTAATGGCGTCAAAGATCGGAGGAGACCCAACATGCACTGGGGAACTGTGAAAAGAGGTTCTCATGGTTCTTCCCGGCTTGTCACTCCGCCTTGCGAGGACGGCAGGCAGGGGTTTTGCTCTTGGCGATGTTCGGTTGGGTAACACCTCCGACCGGCGTTCCCCCGGTGCCGTCTCGTTCCCCGAAATTGCCCTGCACGAGGTTCTTGGCCTGGGGACCGCAATTTGGGGGGATCGGTCTGCCTCGATTCGGACCAACACAGAAACGAACAAGTCCCAGCGTTTAGCGTATATTAACAGTCGTTCTCGTTCGTAAGAGCCCCAGAAACATGAAGAAAAGAAAGAGGGGGAAAAACCTGCTGATGTGTTTGCCGCCGGTCGTGTCTCCGCGCGCCTCATTCTGTGCGCGCTCTTAGTGCGACTTCTGGCCCCCTTTGGCGCGTGTCAACTCTTCTTCAAACTCGACGCTCGCCCACGACAATCAGGAGCTATGGTCCGACTTTCGGCACTCTCCGCGGTCGCATTGGCTGCCGCTGGCGCCGCTGCAAGTGCCGACTGCACCGGCGTGAACGCTGTCAGCTCAAAGTGCAGCCCTCAGGAAAGTCTGCATCATCGAGAGTTCTTCTACGTGGGAGGCCAAAGCGCACCGGACCCGACAGGCAACATCACAATTGGTAGGAGAACGCAGCCTTTGGGATAGGAAGCTCCGTCCACGTTTTTCTAACCTTTTCATCGTCATAGGCCAGATCTATGTCGAGAAGCTTACGCCCATTATTAAAGTTCGGTCGACCCCTCTTGTCTTCCTTCACGGCGGTGGCATCTCCGCCACCACATGGCTCAACACCCCTGACAACCGCCCGGGGTGGGCGACTTACTTCCTGCAGAAGGGATATCAGATTTATCTGATCGACGCGAACAGCATCGGACGGTCCACCGCCAACAACCCGGCGAACTTCACCATGAATGTGGGCATGTCGGTGGAGTACGTCGAGATGGGTTTCACAGGTGTCAAGGAATACAACACATATCCTCAATCCCAACTGCATACACAGTGGCCTGGCACCGGCTTGAGGGGCGACCCTACTTTCGACCAGTTCCAGCAAAGCTTCATCCCATACACAAGTAGTTATGTTTCTCAGGAGCTGGCCATCCGCACCGCTGGCTGCGAGTTGCTATCTCTCATCGGCGCCAAGTCGTACCTGGTGTCACATTCCCTGGGTTCCAAGCTTGCTCTCGTTATCTCCAATGACTGTCCTCAATATCTCGCCGGCAGCATCAACCTCGAGCCATCGACAATTCCCTTCTGGGCCTACGGCTATGGGCTTGGAGGCCGCTCTGCCAATCCGTGGGGTCTCACCAACACTCAAGTCGATTACGAGCCCGCCGTTACGGACTCGGCCGAGCTCGCAGACGAGATCGAGTCTGTGGGTAATGAGACGTTGGCGCTTCGCAACTGCTACCGCCAGAAGGAACCGGCGCGCCAGCTTCCCAAGATCTCCAGCGTGCCTTATGTGGCATTGACGGGAGAGGCCAGTGTGCACATCACCTACGATCACTGTATCATCGACTATCTGAAGCAAGTCGGAGGGAATCCCGAGTGGATCAAGTTGGGTGACATTGGTATCAAGGGCAACGGCCACTTCGGTCACCTTGAGATGAACAACCTCGACATTGCATCTGTCGTTCACGGATGGGTCAAGAAGAAGCAAGGCTGGTGGTGGTAATTCGGGTCAGCCCTATTTCTCTGTACATATTCCCATACTGTACATACGTCTAGCACGTAATCTTAATATTCCCCTATGTTAGCAATATTGAAACGCTTGTTGTGGGTGGAGGAACGCAGGTCACAAGGCCAAGAGAATGGGACGTCGAATCATGAAGGTGGCCTTGAACGTAGCATCGGCAAAAATTCAGTTTGGCCGATCGCGTTGGTCATCCAGGCCGGCCTTCTGCCAACTTAATATTTTATACTACTTCTTCGCATGGTCCAGACGTTTCAGCCTATGCGTTAACACGCTACGCATTGGGCATTTATTTTTGGGTTTGCCATCGGTTGATACTATTTGACAATTTTGACAATGTTCTCCGAATAGGAAATTTCCTTGCTCGTAGGTAAATTACCCCACGTGGTGCCACTGCACTCTCGCACTATCGCACTATTTTAGGTGTGTCAAGTCGCTCTATCATGCAACACATAGAGTGCACTTGGTATCAGCGGCTCATGAGTTGAAGAAAACGGAACGCATGATCATTTGGCCTTAACGACAATTATCTATGCCACATACAGTTCATAAGCGGACTCCTAGGTGCATGTCTACTAAGGCATAACTCAACCCAACCGCAGCTCCAGTCTACTACACATTGCACTCGCTCAGCCTCTTCCTCCACGTCATTATCGCTGCTGCCGGTTGCCTAGCCACGCTAGTGAGAGCGGTGATCATCGTCGAGTCTTACAAATGGCTGCATACGAAAGACTGATCAGCTGAAGACATTCGATCTGATAAGATAAATTTGCCTCAAAGGATCATCACAGCCACATTTAAGGCTACATGGAGCCTGCATCCTGCGGGATGGCCCGGTGAGCCGTCCGTCGCCTACATCGGGGGACTGTGGATCAATTGGCTGCCTGGCGAGGCACAGAAGATCGACATGGAGCTAAAATATCAAGCGAAATGCTCTCTCAGTTTAGACGCCTGAAATGAACTTTGGTTCTCATTCGTGCATTCGCATTAAAGCCCGCTTAGAGAAGTATCTGCCATCCGCCGATATCCGGAATGAGACTCAGCTCAACTGTGAAATATCTTATCTTGCCTGATGATCAGTCCTCAGCCTTCGCCAAGACCCCAATAGAGCCAGACAGCGGATCGCTAACGAAACAGGACGACCTAATCCTTCACGATATCCACTGTCTGGGAACTTGAACTTTTATTTGATATCCTTTGGGACTTTCGTGATCCTCCAAGTCAGGCTACACGATGTTAGACCACGCGCCAAGAACCGAGTCATAGCAGGCATCGGCCGCCCGACAAGCAGGCATCGGCCGCTCAAGCAGAAGCATCATGACGATTGGTTTTGAGAAATGCGTATATATATATATATATGAGCAGATTGTTTTCCACGGTCTTGAACTTCTATGTTCTCATCAGCTTCAATCTTACATTAGTTTTCAGTCACACCAACCAATCCACTCTCGACTTAACGCTTCAAAAATCAGCACATCAACTATACCACCGCCATCATGCAGTTTTCCAAAGCCTTCATCATCATTGCTGCGGCTATGATGCCTTCAGTCATGGCCGCATGCAGCCCCGGAGCTCCCTTCCAAGGCTCTTGCTTGTCGTGCACTTCTGAGTGCTACGATAGTGAGTTGAACACCAAAAAGAAACGAGTTTCTGCGATCAATGAGATCATTCTAACGCCATGCCCTACAGCGTACAACGCGCCTGACCGCAAGACCAACTTGCAGCGTGCTGGTTGCATGTCGCAGTGCCTGGCGCTGTGCGACGACTGCGATTAAGAGACTGGACTCTGAGACAGCTCATATGCCAACTTGAGAGATTGTGAGGGGATATGTCGCTTGGAACTGAGAAAGAGCGCTTGGTTGAGAAAGAGCCTTCTATCATACGCAGTATATAATACCATTCACCAATACACAGTATATGCTGCAGACACTAGCATCACCATGATGGTTGGGCGCAAGAAGTGTCGAATTGCATGAGAAGTATAAGTACTATCCAAGTATCTGGGAAGTCAATAGCAGTGCCGGAAACTTTGACTTCGCTGCTATCCTCTAACACCGTAGGAGAAGGGTTAGTTGAAACCATCTTTCATCGCGGCGAGCCCACCAAGCATCGCCTGATAATAAGTGCCGTCAGGCCCCAAGCCACCAAGAAGCCAGTTATCATTGTACGCTCCACCGGATCCCATGCGTGCTCTCCAGACCTCCTCGCCAGTTCGCCAGTCTAAAGCTACCACATACCACACATAGGTGCCCTCCCCAGCAAGCTTCTCATCCTGAGTGTAAAAGTACAATAATCCGGTTTTCGTGCTCAGCACTGGGTTGGCTTTGACCGTCATAGGCGACGTCCAACGCACCGAGCACGGTGGTGACGTGGAACTGGCGGAAGCATTGGTCGAGACTTGAATCGCAAATGTGCCACCTGGCATGCCAGCCATGTTGTTCCACTCGCCGTTGATATCGTCCAAGGTGGATGAGGCATTCGGCCAGAACATTGTTGTGCCATTGAATGTGTTTTCCACCACGACAGTGTAAAACTCGGTCGTGGCATCATAGTGCGTTGTTGCTGCAAGATCGTTGGCGCTTGCATTCTCTCCAAAGAGTGGGACGGTGCAAAGCAACTGGTCTTTCTCCATGGCCCCTTGGTAGTAGACTGCAAGGTTGATTCGGCCGTCGGCGTTATCGGTTATGACCACATAATCTTCACCGAGAAGCGCCGGCGTAGATCCCGAACCGCGAGTGATGGCGCCTAGCTTTGTAGTACTGCCAGCATCGTACGTGGCATTCCAGAGAGTTCGCACTCCACCATTAGAGCCAGTATCTCCAGAGGCTGGAAGCGACGTCAAGGCGAGCATGTATCCGACTTGAGGCACTCCTTCTGTGCCAATGGTCGTGGGACCTGTGACGACGTAGGCAGTGGTGTTGCTGACAGCAATGCCGTTCTCGATAGTCTGGCCATCCATCTGAATCGAATGTACCTGATTATCGGGTGTGATGTAGCCGAGCGTGAGAGAAGTCTGCGCAGCATACAGCGAACCGATTCCCGGGATGCCACCGGTAGTATACCAAATATTCCCAGCCGTATCCATCATCGCGTTCAGCAAGGACTCGCCACCAGCAATTGCCGACGGAAACGTGGTCAGGTCAATGTTACGAATGGTGGTGAATGAGGTTCCCCTTTCGGCGTCGTCATCACGACGAATCAAGTAGACATGGCCTTCCTGGCTGGTGAAGAGTATTTCGTCGGTCTCTAGCAGATACTCGAGGTACCCCAGGCTGAGGGTCTGGTTGGTGTCCGGAGGGGTCCAAGTAGCCAAAATCTCCATTGTCTGCGGGTCAATGGCTGCGATCCCACGGGCGAGTGTTGTCGAGTTGGCATAGCCAATCGTCATGGTATTGTTCGCGCCCCAGGTCATGACACCAGTGACGATCTGCTGGCTGAACAGGCTCATGTTGTTGCCTCCCAAGGGTCCTGAGTAGTCGGTCGACCCGGTGTTCCCGCTATCTTCGTGCATGAGAGAAGCAGATGGAAAGAATGGCGTCTTCGCGTTGAGGGTATTAGGCGTAGCTGGTTGGCCTATGAAAGCCAATGATCCGTTCAGGGGTTGGGTATTGGGAATGATGCCCTGCTGAAGTAACACGGGTTAGCTTTGATAACAGGGCCCAAAGCTGCAATTAAGCAAGCATAGAGACTTACTCCCATGGCCACGACGCTATGGCATAGCAAAAAACCAAGATTATGAAGGCGCATTTTGGAAAAGAACGATTCGAGATGAAGTGAGTGACTGGATGAGATTGATCTGAATGATGGAAAGTATTGTTTCATGCCGGCCCCAAGACCGAGGGCCATATGCGGCTTTTGAACATTTTCGTAAACACCATGATATCCGAAGTCCAGAGGTTGACTTTGCCTTAGGATAGTCTGTCCTCGGATTCAGGAGCTGCTCAATTGAACCAGGGATCGATGGTGCGGGTCACATACGAGTATCCCCTTTTCCCTTTGGCAAGCATCATCACAGACCACCTGAGTTACGAATGATTCCAAGAGACGATTGCGTTTCAATCTGCCTTGTTCTGATTATGGAATCTCATCGCTCCAATCATAAGGCTGATTGTCTGAATCGGAGCTTGGCAATTGGCCCTGAGCATCCGAGATTTCTCGGGTTCTTAAGGGGGCAGTGTTTTGCCCCACTACTTTTCCGATCAAACATCCTGACCTCAACACTGACTGCATCTTGAATAAGCCCACTCGTGAGTTCTTCAAGGCAATGCCCAAATGTGAGCTTGCTGGTCGGACCTGTCTGGTATTCCGTCCGGCTTCACGGGTTTCTTCAGCCACCCGGTTCCGATAATATCAAAGCTTAGCTAGCAATTTCATACTAAGGGATGTTGTCAGTACAATCTGAGTGTTTTCATTCATAGATCAGTCATCTCACATGCTTGAATTCAACTCGTTTCTTGGGAAATTAGTTCAGACCGGTCTTCCTATGACGTTCAACAGCCGTTACCTCACAAACAAGAATAAAACAGCCCCAAGCCGAAGCTCTTGGATCAGGTTAAACGAGTTGCGATAGTCTTTTACTCCTGTATCCAACAATTATACTTCCAATTCTAGTATAATCAGCTTCTGATACTGAGAGGGAAATTGGGAAGACAAATCAACAATACTGCCAGTGGTTCAAAATACCTTAAGCATCCACTTTCAGGCTCATGCAAGTGCATCTTGGGGGCTTTCAGTTGCCGCTGTAGAACAATTCATTTCCTAGGGGGACTTCAGCGGCAGTCATGAGCTGTACAACTACGTGTAACGTTTTGTTGCAAGCATTTGACTAGTTTAAACTTGCGCAGTTCAAATTACTCCTATTATCCTAGTATAAAAAAACTCCCCGAACGACTTACGCTGCGCGAATGAACTATCTCTCTTAGCTCCCATCTGTTGGTTCATGTCTAAAGTGACACTCTCCTATAATAGCCGAAGATCAATAAAGTCACAAACACACCGGGTTCGCAGTCAGGCCAAAGAGCATTCATACCACCCGTTGCATTAGCTGGATAGATCTCAAATAATCAACTGTTTTCGGGGTTTGAATCATTGATGATTCTTCCCGCAACCCCTTTGCTTTCGACCCACGATTCTCTACGGTGTGGAGACATCACCTATGCCACCTGATAGAACTTAACCTCTGAGCTTCAACGCCCCAGCAGCTACGACTGGCATTCCATAGCCCGGAGTATAACTGATGCAATTCATGGACTATGATACTGACAATACCTTGGACAATAAGCTTAGTCCTATCTTATTGCCCCATTCATGTCTGCTAAGCTTCAGGTATTTAATGTTTCTGTCATCCTATGTAGTCACAGAGTCATACGGCAGTCAACAAGGTGCGCCTCTAGGCGGCAAACTGCAAAGGAAAAGTTAGAAGGGAAGAAGGATGTAGTCACATTTTTTCTATTCTTATCACATTCTTGGGGCCTATCTGCATTCTAGATACCTAATAATTGAAGCCTCTGCTTGATATCATTCCATTCACAAACTCCATCTAGTACGTTGAGAGCAAGCTTTGTGAAGCTTGAAGAGGATGGCTTGGCTTCATCTAAGAGGTGGACGTCATCAATCGCCTTGTCCTACTTCGAAGACGACGACATCAGCGACAAGCTTCGATAAAGCTGCACCAGGACAGGGATGCCAAGCTCACACCACTTTCACCGTTTCCAGATATGATTGGCGCGCATCTCAGTCCAGCCACCGCTCTTCGGTACTTGACTCCGTTCCCCCGCACAAACCCCACATTCAACTCTTGGGGTACACCGAAATGAGCAGCTCATCGTGGCATAGCTCGAGAGAACATTGGCCCGGCTCTCACAACTCCAATCTGTTTCCTGCAGGCTCGGCATAACTTGCGTTGTTTTGCCGCGTTTTCTGATCTTGAGCTGGACTGATAGCTGTTTGTTTGGAGCGCATACAATGCGACTTCGCAGCGGTGACCCCAGTCACTTGCGCTTCTTAGCAATACCAACATAATTTCACGTTGGCGTCTCCAGAATTTCTCCTC
Source organism: Colletotrichum endophyticum (assembly GCA_027406105.1). Taxonomy (NCBI): domain Eukaryota; kingdom Fungi; phylum Ascomycota; class Sordariomycetes; order Glomerellales; family Glomerellaceae; genus Colletotrichum; species Colletotrichum endophyticum. The sequence continues at coordinate 4,972,303 of JANVYF010000002.1, forward strand.
ACTCAAGCTGCCCATACCTTGCAGCAATCATTGACCGTCTTCAGGCTTCTCCAGACTGGGGGAGCAACAAGAATATGGATATCGCCACATGGCCGAGGTTACCGAGAGGCAGCTTACAGCTCGGGCCATGTCGCATCGTGTGTTCGTCTGCGGTCACGATCCCCGGTGTAACTGCGTCTCTGGTACCGCTGCCATGGGTCCAGTACTGGATGTGATGCTTTCGATGTCACCCATATAAAAGGCCCCATCGCATCGGTCTGGGGAACGATCTGCTCACCCTCCGCATCTCGTTCTTCAGACGCGTCGCTTCCCGCAGAGATCGTCGAGTCGCAGCCATGATGCTCCGGTCTGCCCTCTTCGCCGCCGTCGGCGCCCTCACCTGCGGCATCGCTTCTGCCCTCGAGACCTTCGAGCGGAATCTCATCTTCCAGCCGCCCGAGAACTACACGGACCCCCGGGTCCTGTATCCCCGCACCGTCCAACTGTTGGACGGCCGCCTGCTGGGCACTTGGGAGAACTACTCCCCCGAGCCTCCTCTGGTTTGGTTCCCCATCTACGAGTCTCTCGATGGTGGCGTCACCTGGGAGGAGGTTGGCCAAGTTCACGATGAGGTCAACAACTGGGGTCTGCGCTACCAACCCTTCCTGTATGAGCTCCGCGAGGAGTTCGGCGGGTACCCCGTCGGAACTGTTCTCCTTGCTGGTAACAGCATTCCCACGGATCTGAGCCAGACGCAGATCGACCTCTACGCGTCCACGGACAAGGGTCGTACCTGGGAGTTCTTGTCCCACGTCGCTGCTGGCGGCCGGGCCATCCCCAACAATGAGGAGACCCCCGTCTGGGAGCCCTTTATTCTGTAAGTCTACGGCAACTCGATGCATCCATTTTGTCGCAATGACTAACATTTGTCGCAGCATCTTTGAGGATGACCTGATTCTCTACTACGCCGACCAGCGCTCCGCCGAGCACGGTCAGGAGATCTCCCACCAGACCACCAAGGACCTCAAGAACTGGTCCGAGGTCGTCAAGGACGTCTCCTACCCGACCTATACCGACCGCCCCGGCATGCCCTTCGTCACCCAGCTCGGCAACGGCGACTACATGTACACGTTCGAATGGGGTGGCGCGCCCATCATTGAGCCCTACTCGTTCCCCATCTACTACCGCATCGCAAAGGACCCTCGCAAGTTCGCCGACGCGCCCGACTACTACATCAACAGCACCAACGGCGGCGTCTTCCCCATCAACAGCCCCAACGTTGTCTGGTCCCCTGTCGGCGGCTGCAACGGCACCATCGTCGTCAGCAGCAACAGCGCGCCTCTCTTCATCAACCGTCGCGGTGGTGACCCGAGCGCCTGGATTGCGTACGACTCTCCGGAAGCCGGCGCCTACACCCGCAACCTCCGCATCATGGAGGAGGACCCCGACTATCTGCTTATCATGGGCGCTGGTGTTCTGCCTCCCAGCACGACGAACAAGGTCACCGTTAGCATGTTGAAGTTGACTGAGTTGCTGGGACTCAAGCAGGCATAAACGATTGCAGAAAGATTCATGTATATAATGTTTGATGTCTTTGAACGCCAGAATTTCGCACCCAGAGAAGTCTTCTCGCGCGATTGCGGCACAAATACGCACACAGACTACGCCGTAATGAAATGTTAGTAACAAATGCACCCAAAATGCAATGCATGTGCTTCTCAAGGCCGGCACTCAATTGAGTCCGCTGATTTGCCCACTGTCTCGCCAAGGAAGAGCGTGAGTAGGAGTCCCTGACGTAATGTCACTGGAGCATCATGCTCGGGGTCTTTCAATGCGTGCCCGAATCCAACCTGCGTGTGACCAGCCGCCCTTCGGTTGGCCATGCTTGGCAACTTCCCCGAGCAGAGGGGAAATTCCACATACGCGAATAGACCGTTTTTAAACAGATCCTCCCCTGGGAATCAATGAAATCACAAGGTTGGGAAGCTCTGGAATTTTTCCGTCTTGATTATTCTGCTTAAGTTGCTTCCAGGGCTCTGTATGGACGGAAGTTCCAACGTGTTCCTGAACGCCCCGGGCCTGCGGGCCGTTGTAGGTGGCGCGATTCCCCGCAGGGAGCACCTTGCCTCAATCGCGTAAAAACCGCCTTGAAAGACAAGGGACGAACACCCTCCAAGCAATGGCTAACCGACAAACGCGGGGCAACGAGCGGGGGAAGACAGGGGTTGTGGTTGGGGGATGCGGTGAAAGCTCCGGGGCATACCGAATGTGTTTGTTTCTTGCTTGGTTCGTAGTGCCAGCCTGGCTCCCGTCCTCCATGATTCCATGATGTACGACATGCATGCCATGTCATGTTCGTCGCCCTCTGCGGACTTTGGACTTGCAGAGTTGGAGTAAAAGAGGGGAAGTGGGCGAACAGCTGCGTCTGCACCAGCTCAGTCGACTGGTTGTGAGTGTGAGAAGGGCTGTCCCTGACATCTGCCGGCCACTAATGAGCTTTCAATTCCGCCGCCTCCGCCGCTACATCGGGATAAGGTTGGGGATGGTGACATTCCGATCTTCGCGTGGAGAAGGCGGATGTGCGCACTTCCGTGTAATAATAAACAAATCTGCTCTTTTATGAGAAGTGCAGTGTTTCCTTCACCCACCCGTCAGTGTCCAGCTGCGATCAGTGTAGAGACTGCTGCATTGATTGACAATGTTGCTCTCACGCGTCAAGATCCTTTCGCTTTTGGCCCTGGGCTGGCTTAATGGAGTCAGTGGTAGGGCCGTGGCGCGAGACATGCACCTCCTCAATGGGAGGCAGCAGGATGTTGTGAGTTAAGCCACGGCGAACTGGTGCCATTGGCACTTGCCGAAGCCTCGAATCACTCAATTAGCAAACTGGGGCTGACTTCCGGATGTAGGTGACATGGGACGACAAAAGTCTCTTCATTAATGGTGAAAGACTGATGATCTTCAGCGCCGAGTTCCATGCCTTTAGGTACAGTTCCTTCTTCAAGTGAGCTCCAGCTCGGTTCCATGCTGATTTCTTCTGTAGAATGCCAGTTCCACACCTTTGGCTCGACATCCTCCAGAAGATCAAAGCGGCCGGATACAACTCCATCTCCTTCTACGTCAACTGGGGACTGCTGGAAGCAAAGCCAGGTGAAGTCCGTGCTGAGGGTATCTTCGCCTTGGAGCCTCTCTTCGAGGCCGCTCAGAAGGCTGGCCTGTACCTGTTCGCCGTAAGATTGTCTTCTCTCTCTTCGAAACAGTATTCTCCTAACACCAATATAGCGACCGGGACCATACATCAATGCCGAGGTGTCCGGAGGAGGCTTTCCAGGATGGCTGCAAAGAGTCCAAGGAGTCCTTCGATCAGCCGACGAGGCCTACCTTAAGGCTACCGACAAGTAAGTCTACTAACAAAGAGGAGTCGACCTAGATAGCTGACGATATCAGCTACACCGCCGCGATTGGCAAGATCATTGCCGGTGCTCAGATCACGAACGGAGGCCCAGTCAGCTTATTCCAAATGGAGAACGAGTACAACGCAGCAATTGAGCCTTACCCCTTCCCGGACTACGACTACTGGAATTACGTTGAGAACCAGTTCAAAACAGCCGGTGTTGTGGTACCGTACGTCAACAACGAGGCCTGGCAGCTCGGTGCTATCACGACTTCAACTCCCGCCAAGGTCGACATCTACGGTCACGACGCCTACCCCCTTGGCTTCGACTGCTGGAACCCGACTGTGTGGCCTGAGAACGGCCTGCCCACAGACTGGCTCGCGACGAACAACAAGATTGCTCCTGATAGCCCTTACACTATTGTTGAAGTATGACATGATTATTCTCTGCGACCAAAGGTCAAGCACTAACAATAATCAGTTCCAAGGCGGTGGTTTCCAGCCCTGGGGCGGTGCCGGTTTCGAATCATGCGCTGGTCTGCTGAACCACGAGTTCGAACGAGTTCTCTACAAGAATAACTATGCTGTCGGAGTCACCATCATGAACATCTACATGGTACGTTATTTCCTAGTATCTTCGACACCTTAGTTGCAGAGCTGACTGGTTGTAGACCTGGGGCGGAACCAACTGGGGCAACCTCGGCCACTCCGATGGCTACACCTCTTACGACTACGGTGCGCAAATCACAGAGGAGCGTCTCCTCACTCGCGAAAAGTACAGCGAATCAAAACTTCAAGCCAACTTCTTCCACGTTTCCCCCGCCTATCTTGAGGCCGACCGTTTCAATTCCTCCCTCGAGTTTACGAATAACGATGCCATTACCGTCACGCCTGCGACTACCAACACGACCAAGTTCTATATTGCTAGGTCTGTCAAGGCATTCTACCTGACAGTGAATTTGGACTGACACGCTGCAGACATACTCAATACGACACGCTTGAGACGGTGGCGTACAAGCTGAAGGTCGACACCGTCAAGTACGGCCAGCTCGAGATTCCTCAACTCAGCGACAGTCTTTACCTGACCAGGAGAGACTCCAAGATTCATGTCAGCGACTACCCTGTTGGCGACAAGAATGTCGTGTACTCCTCCGCCGAGATCTTCACCTGGTACGTTTCCATATCTGGAAAGGATATCAGGACCTACATGACTAACAACGATGCAGGAAGAAGTACGATGATAAGACCGTTTTGGTTGTCTACGGTGGCGCTGATGAGCACCATGAATTGGCCGTCGAGGGTGACCAGGGTGATGTTACCGACGATGATGTGATCGAGGGCTCGGATGTGACCATTGAGCAGAAGGACGGCTACACTGTTCTTGGTTGGGCCGTCTCCGACGAGCGCAAGGTTGTTCGTGTCCACAAGGACCTTTACGTGTACCTCTTGAGTGAGACTTCTCAAGCTCCATACTCCGAGCAAGCTTTACTAACACACTTTCAGCCCGCAACGAGGCCTACAACTTCTGGGTTCCCCCTACCGAGGGCAACTACGCCACTTCCGACGTAATTCTGAAGGCCGGCTACCTCGTCCGGACTGTTGCAGTCGATGGCGACACGCTCAGTGTCTTTGGAGACGTCAACGCCACCACCCCCATCGAGGTTATCGGCGGCGCCCCGTCCTCTCTCAAGACTTTGAACTTCAACGGCAAGGCACTCGACTTCAAGCAAAACGACCGAGGCGTCGTTACTGCCAGCCTTGACTTCAAAGTCCCCGAGATCAAGCTTCCTTGCATCAGCCAGCTGGGTTGGAAGTACATTGACTCGCTTCCAGAGATCACGTCCGACTACTCCGACGAGCTTTGGACCAACGCTGACTTGAAGGAAACCTACAACACGGCCAACCCGCTCAAGACGCCTGTCAGTCTGTACGGCGGCGACTACGGTTACCACACTGGTTCGTTGCTATACCGAGGGCACTTCACTGCCAACGGCGAAGAGAATGCCTTCAACCTCACCACTCAGGGTGGAAACGCCTATGGTGCTTCGGTGTGGCTGAACGATGAGCTCGTCGGCTCCTGGCCCGGCAATGCTGTCACTGGCGGCTACAACAGCACCTTTACGTTGCCTAAGCTTACCAAGGACAAGGATTACGTCTTCACCGTTGTTGTTGATCACATGGGTTTGAATGGCAACTGGGTTATCAACGAGGAGCAGCAGAAGAACCCACGTGGAATTCTCAACTACAACCTCGCCGGCCACGAGCAGTCTGACATCAAGTGGAAGATCACCGGCAATCTCGGCGGCGAAGACTATGCTGACAGAGAGCGTGGCCCTCTCAACGAAGGTGGACTCTTTGTTGAGCGTCAAGGATACCACTGGCCTGAGCCCCCTTCAAGCTCTTGGGAGGACAGCAAGGGCCCCACTGAGGGCATTTCCAAGGCTGGCGTTGCGTACTATTCCGCTTCCTTTGACCTTGACCTTCCTACAGGATACGATATTCCAATCTCCCTGACTTTTGCCAACACTACCACAACCGCTTACCGCGCCCAGCTCTTCGTCAACGGATACCAGTTTGGCAAGTTCGTGCACCATGTTGGTCCCCAGACGCGATTTCCTATTCCGGAGGGTATTCTCAACTATCAGGGATCCAATCATCTTGGCGTCACACTCTGGGCTCACGAAAAGGACGGTGCCAAGGTTGAGGGACTGAAATGGGAGGTTGGAATGGTTAGCGCTACAAGCTTTGGGAAGGTTGAACCGGCGCCTCAACCGAAGTGGCAGGAGAGAAAGGGAGCATACTAGCAAATTCCTAGTCTAGCAGTTCTCAGTACTTAATTCCAAAGCGTATGGTCTATCATAGTTGACACTGAGACTTTCCATTCGTCCACCTAATGTATCACGATCTTACTTTCTCAGTCCTACGCAAAACCGTTCAAAGATATGTATGTAGTACGGCTGAACCACTCGTCCTTACCGAGTTGTAGTCAAACAATATATTCCTGACTATCACCGATCTTCCATATCAAGAAATAGGGTATCACAACGCAATGGTCTTGTAGTTGAGAGACAGTTGTCAGGCACGGTATTGGGGAGCTAGTAGAGCCCAACGGGCCAGGGGTGGCCCTGCGGCATGTGGGTGCTTACCGTTTCGTCCCAGGCTTCAGAGTAAAGACAGTTTGTCAGTTTCTAGCCTCAACTCTCGCTCGGCGTCCATCCAAGGTACGACTCTTTCTACCTCTTGTGAGTTTCAGGACAGAGCATTGGCCATTTTAGCGTTCTCGAAGGTTCTGTTTCTGAACCCCATCATTGCCTCCCCCCGCCGAACAAGAAAACCAAGCGTCGCCGCTCGACTTCCAAATCCTTCCTACGTTTCTGTTTGACGTGAATATGAGAATAGATGGGTCAATCACACCCGATGTCAGCATTCCCTGAAAAGTGACGCCCCTCCTCCTAAGCGTTTCCTGCGTGGTGAAGAGTAACAGCTACACGTCTCCCCGCACATTCTCTTCCGTCTCAAACCTTGTGTGCATCAACCCCGCTCTACCATGCCGCCGTGGAGACCGGGCGTAGGGGAAACCCTCAAATTCACTCCTGGCCACAATCACGAAGTCAAGCGAAAAGTGCTGGAGCCCGCATTCGACCGGATCCCACGCTACCTCTTCCGAGTGTACGATGACACTTCTTCGGGTACCACAAATGCAGACTGCGTTTCTTCTCGACTCGCAGACCTGGGCAGTCCAGACAGTCGCCGCAACATGCTCGACCTAACCTCCAAAGAGGCTGCGAAAGCCTTGAATCTACACCTGAACTGGAGGAGATCTCATCAGGACGGGGACAATCTTGTTTCTTGGTCATGCTCTCTCCTGTTCACTCTCCAGTATGCTTTATACCGGCACCACAAACGAGGAAAGAAACGTCCTGAACGCAATGTTCGTATCATCATGATTGACACCACTCTGTTTCCTAAGGGGACATTTGTACCAGATATCGAAGTCATGTACTGTCTTCGAAATCGTAGCTCCGGATTGAAACAGCTTTACGAATTGCGTACGGGCCAACGCGGTCCTGCCTACTCTTTCGGCGAATACCTCAGTCAGGGCTGTATCAACGTCAGTGGAGCCTCTGGTGTGACCTCTCTGAAGAAACTCATCGACACAGGGCTCTTCAACGAATTTGTTTGCCCATATCTTGAGGACACTGTACACTGGTCGAGCTTGGCGAAGCGCGTCTTGCGCTTACGGGAAGAGGTGAAGTTGCTCAAAACGAACCCCCAAGAACGGGCGCCGCTAAAGCACGCTCGCGCATTCATTTCCATTGCGGAAGCCTGCTTCGGTTCTCACCAAGCTCATTGCAATTTAGCGCCTGCTTTTGCAGTCATGCTGCTGTCCTTGTCGCGATTTTCGGGCTGGGAAAACGACAGCGTGGACGCATTCCTGAAGCTCTATCCAGGTATGTTAACAATACTGTCTCGTTGCGAGAATTTCCTTCTCCCATATCGTGTTATCATGCTCACAAGACATCGCTTGCATCTGTTAGAAGTCCCATCGGCACTTCGAGATACGTCCACTGGCCATCATGATAGCCTATACGAAGTAAAAGCACTTCGTATGGCCGCTGAAGCAGTAATCAGGCATCACATTCGCACAAAGTCCCTGGAGATACATTTCCAGCGAGCTGTGGATGACTGGTTTTTACAGGCTAAGCCACGACTCAAGAGTCACAAGACAAGAAAAAAGTATGAGGACGGAGTTGAAAAGATGATTAAAAAGCTCCCATTGGAAGAGATATGTGACATGCTGGATAGTGGAAACGGCGTGAAATTACACGCGACTTGATGGTGCTGGAATTGAATGGTCAGATTGTGATCAGGCTGGGTTGATATTGTAGCGAACGCTGCGCCATGTACTAGCTTCGAACAAGGCAGGGCTGTTTTTTTACCAAGTCTACATCAGTGTTGACCGAAGATCAACTATAGTTGAATCCGACGCCGTCTTCCCCCATAAGCATGTCGTCGTCGTAAAAGTGAATGTGAGAAATGTCTTCATTCAGGCGATTCTATTTAGGCACGTTGTGCTATGGCCGCCGCACATCGGGATGAGATATTGGGGATGAACCATCCAACAAAAGACAGGAACAAGACTGCTCTTATCTCGAAAAAGATGTCATTCTCCCAACCCCATGCTATCGTCAAAGGAACAATGTCTATGGCAACCAGCAGCCAAAATACCAAGGGCAGCCAAAAGATCGAACGCCTAAATACGTGATCTCGGTTTAGACCTAGATCCAACACAATGGCAAACCAGACGTTGAGAGGCTGTATAAATACAATATTCACCACATAGTCAGTGAACGTCAAGATTGCGGTCGCTTGCTTCCCCAACTCTATGAAAACGAAGATGGTTATTAGCAAAACCTGAAGACACGTGAATGCAATAACACATCTAATCCACTTCGATCGTGTGTAGTGACTATTTAGATAAGCCTCTAATCGAATGGGCTGTTCCTGCAGTTGATGAACAGTATGTACAGACAGAGGTGATATATTGGGGTGATTCTGCGGTTCTGTCGTGCGGGCCTGAGTTGTAACACCGTCATTTGCGGTATGAGAGCCTGCCGTGATTGCATATGAGCACACTCAACCCCTTGGCCTCGAATCTCGGCTTGAAATCGCGTCATTGGTAGTATCTCATCATACGTGTTGACAGTTGCTGGCAAAGTGTTTGCTCGGGGCAATAGTTGGTTGTGCGAAATGGAGCTGGTATTGTCCGCTGGAACCGCAAGAACGAGAGACTGAGCGGCTCCAGAAGAGGAATTAGGGCCCTCTTTGTAGTTGACCGTGCCAACTTGCCAACGACCAAATGACTCAATAGGCGTGACAAAAGCAACCATAGGCCCGACAAGAAGGAAAATGGGTAAAATCTGCCCAAATCCCCACCCGTCATCATCGACAGAGACCGATGAGCGAGCCTCAAGAAGACGGAGGGTTCCCCAGCTTGCGGATACAACTAGCCAATAAACCTGTTGCGCCAGGGTTTCGTTAGTAACAGTACATCCTTGTGGTTGGAGAATACCCCAGTTAAGCTCTCAACGACACATACATCAGATAGTTCGGAGGAGATAATTTCGGCTAATACTTTGACAGCCAGAAATCCTGAGACGTATGCTCTCATGTATAATCTTGTCAACTTCTCGTAGAAACGTCTCAGTGTTGACTGTCTTTGGTTCTGTCCTGGGTTCCGATGGCATGCTGCAAGAACCCGCCGCCCATGGATCAAATACCACCTACCGACCCTTTCATGAACCATTACCTTGCCCCATGCTGACCATGACTCGTGAATTTTAAAAAGTCGCGTAAAAAAGGTGCACGCTGTGAGGACTAGTGATAAGACAGCAGACTGAAGTCCCTCTGCACCAAGACTGTTCAATCTATAAGAATCCGGAGAAGACAGACAGTTCCTCAGCATTTCGCGTGTCTCATTCCGTCTCAAACCGCTGACATAGTTGTCGCAATACGCTTTTCGGAGGGCGTTTCTGGCAATCGTAGGGTAGAAAAAGCAGCGTGCGTTCAAGGATGCCGATGTAGATAGTGCGTCCGTGTGTGGCCAGTTGAACCACAATGTAGGTCCAATGGCAGCAAGCAGAGTTAGCCAGAGAATGAACATGAAAATCAATCGCCACCTTCTCTGAGCTTGTGATCGGTGAAGATCTGTCCGGAGCAGGGTCAAGCATGAGACGTGTGTGAGGTTTGAGAACCACGCCAGATAGGCAATCATATGCCAATGGTAGGCTGATACGGAGTTCTGAAAAATGTTGACATAGCCACTCAACATAATACCTAAGCCTGTCAAAAGTTGTATGTCACACATATTGAGAACGGCCTGCGTGGTGAAATACATGAGTTCCGTCATATAGTACGCAGGGACTCGAGGTTATCGACACGCTGGGCATGACACGTACCTGTTTCAAAGTGCGTTCCCAATCTTGTTGATTACTGAAGATTTTTGATTGGCGCAGCAAAAGCAATGGCCCCATAACCAGTTTATCAACACGGTTAGGCTTCCAGCCGTCTTCACCTCTGTCGCCGAAAGGACTTTTTTCCGGGTCAAATGCAATAATGTAGCGAAGTACGACGATGAGAACTGCAAGCCAGGCTGTTCCAACGAAGCCTATCAGTACCTTTTTGTAAGTTGTGTTAGAATGAAAGCAGCAGAGGGTATCGAGACGATGAGCTACATCGCGTGTCGGTAATTTCACTCACCCCTTTGCCGCCGATATCGGAATTCGGTTTCGGTGGGCCGGTATATTCCTCGTAGCATAAGTATTCCCAGCTAGAGGTTGAGGTCATGATGATCGTCAGGATGTGGCTTAGCTGACGAACTTGGGATTTAAGTCTTTCGGCAGGAAAGGAATTTCTGTCAATTGGCTGAGGATGACACTGCTCACTTTATATAGGGCCGCCGATCCAGCCTGATCCGCCAGCATAACTCAGTCTGATGACGCGATTATCGCAACCAATGGATACTCGTTGATTTTCTTGCATATGCAAAGGTACCTTGCGTCAATATTGGGATTGTAATATGGGCGGATTTTTCTTGCAGCAATTGGTCAGACGTATCCATAGGCTGAGAATGATCTGCGTCACGCGACATTTTAGATTCCTGCATGATCAATCAAACGTGCAAATCGACGGTGAGCTTACTGACAGAGGTGATTGCATACGTTAGGCGGCCGGTTAAACAAGCCTCTCTGCTACTAAGTACATGCAGTTCTCATGTTGCATGCGAGACCTGGGCTCTCCACCTCTCTTCATCGCCGCACTTTTGCGAAGACGGAAGTGTCAGTACAGCATCTCAAGGACGACTCTTGTCGGTAGATCTTTCAGGACCTTGGAAACTCAGATGACATTCCAAAGTACGTTACATGAAGTGTCTCGATATGCCGCGGGGAAGCACGCATTTGCTCCCTGTTGATCCACGTCTCTTCCTGCGTCGCCAGTATCCGCAGTGTTTCTTTTAACATCTCGTTTCCGACATGGGTGTTTACTTACGTCTCTGCAATTCGCTCCTATTCATGAAATATCGAATTTGAGACATTCTATGAAATGATTCTCAAAAACGACTTCGGCGACGGAATATCCGGATTAAGCTTTCATTCAAATGAGCGCACTGCATGCCGCAGGGCGGTTATGATGGCGCAAGCTTGCTTTGGTGATGACTTCGCCCTGCCCTACGCCCTGATGGTATTGGCGATGACACCAATAAGTAGAGTTACTCGGGGTTTGTTTTCTGCCATCTTGGCACGTTCTCAGGTAAGACTATGCTGCCGTGCTAACGGTACCCATACTTTGATGTTGCTATGGGGACATGGCTGACGTTGGTACGAAATTCGTGGTTGCAGATGAGGAGCTAGACTGTCCTTCGCCTAAAATCATGGAGGCTGATTCCGAAAATCTTGTCCAGGTACAAGTTTTCGAAAGCTTTGCTCGCCACTTCGACAGTCTCCGAAAAGAGGAAAGGGGCATTGCTCCCACCGACGATTCTTACGAATCACTCCATATCCGGGGGCCAACCTTACCATCTAATGCCCCCCCTCCCGCCTTCCGATGGTTCTCGGGGCTGTGATCGATTCCAGCTTTTACAAAAATCTCTAAAGGAATGCACTACATCTCATGGTATGCAGGACGGAATTTTATAGACACAAGCCATCAGTTGAATGAAAATGCACCGAAAAGATTCTCGTCTTTTTAATTTGTTTACAGCTAAGGTGCATTTGTGCAAGAGGTCAATTGAGCTCGATTGCTGTGTTCAACGCCCCCCAAAATCGCTATTCCAGCATCGATCTCATGTGCAGAATGACATCGCCTGCTGTCCTTACTCTTCAGTTACAGCAACATCCTAGTACTTCTTTGCCTAACTGGCTTTGATCCTCTAGTATGGGCTGTTAATCGTACATAGGATCGATCTCGATGTTTCTCCTGGGAGCTAACCAATACAATCAAACCTCACCGGAAGACCGCCCATGTTAGTCCAATTATTAAATGCGGACTTATCACGACAAAGGACTTCGAGTCTCAAAGATAACAGTTTGTTTACTATGTACTAGAAATCAGCGATCATCTACCTAAACAAGATCCAAAGTAAAATAGCAAAGTCAGACATAAATCGAAAGGCCAAGACGTGACACCACGAAATGCAATGCGACCATATCCCTCGCCAATTCTATATCACCACCGCGAAGCTTGAAAACCCCTCTCTAGGAGCATCCCACACCCTGGTGCTTAAAAGCCGCCAAGGGGGTTGGGGTTAGGAATAACCTTGCCAACATGCTTAACCGGCGGAATCACCAGCGTCGCCTTGGCCGCGAGCTCCTTGTGCTTCGCCAGCGAGAAGTCCTGGTTATCAAAGTTCTGGTTCACCACGCCGACCATGCCCGCGTTGCAGTGCGTCATGGCGGGCTGCGCGCAGTAGTACCAGATGGGCTTCTTGTCCTCGACGACAATCTGGAACACGTCCGGGGCCTGGCCCTCGGGCGTGAAGAACTCGAATCCCGGGAAGAAGCCGCTGCCGTCGGCGAGCGGCTGGCACGGGTTGCCGAAGCTGGACTGCGCGACGGTGTGGTTGCGCGGGAGGAAGTGCCACTCGACGATGTCGCCGATCTCGGCCACGACGTTGTCCGGGTCGAAGCGCAGGCCGCCGAGGCCGGCGACGACGGAGTGGGTTACGCCGGTGAGGTGGGTGGTGCGGGTGGCTTTGGTGCTGCCGGTGGTGGCGGTGGGCGCGGCGGAGACGGCGGCGGCGGAGGCCAGGAGGATGGTGGTGAGGGTCTTGATGGAGAACATGTTTGCGGGTTTTGTTTGGTTGGTTTGGAGATTTGGATAGAGACTTAAGGAAATAAGGAAATGAGACAGGAAAGATGAAAGGAAAAGTTGGGATATTGGAATTGGATGATGTGTTTGCTGTGTAATGATGAGAGAAGAGAAGTTTCATCTCGAGGACTTCTTGTTCACTTATATATAACATCTCAACTGTACTTTGCTATGCTCAGTTTTGCCAATATCCTGAGTGCTGTTGTACAGCCCTACGGAATGATCCTCTTCCACCGCATCACGTCCTCCCGGTACACAGTTGAGGAATCAGCCATGCTTCTCCAGCTTGGCGTCTATTAGACTGTAATTGTCAGCAGCAATAATACCCGCAGTCCCCGAAAAGTGCTATTTCATAGTCGCACTGCCGAAACACCCAGCCGGATGGCCAATAATCCGGGGGTTCCCAACTTGCACTAATTCCTTCTCGACGCCATGTTCTCACCCAGACGAAAACGTCGAACGCTGTGATTGGCCGGTTGCCGCGCAAGACGCAGCTTTGGAAGAGAGAGTGCTGACCGCGTCTGACCAGATGAACGGCGCTGGCGTGTGGCGGAGCAGCTGTCAGTCGCTCCGCCACGGTAGCGCAGTAATAGAAGCGGAAGAACGTTGGTGGTGAGGGTGGCAGGAGCAAGTCTAAATTTAAGTCATCACGGTTGTTTGTACGTAGTGCGGGATCAACGTGGCATATGCAACTTTGTTTCTTTTGTATCCATTCTTGGGACTTGCGTTTCGCCGTCATGTGTGCTCGAATAACGCTGCACAAGAAACCAAGAGGTGTCATTCAGAAGTGTACGATCAGGTCTAAATAGAGAGCTTGAAGGACGTACAGGCTGCAGCGAAACCTCTTAATACAATGATCTTTAAACACCTTGATGTATTACCATTCACCGGCCACCTGGCATATCTGCATTAGTGTCTTGTTTCTCAGCCCTCAGCTCTCGACAGTAAGCCCTAGGTCGGAATGCCGGAAGGAATCATACTACCGGACCGTCATGTCCAAGACTGCACAGCTCTGCATCCGGTTGTGCGGCAGCTTGTACTTCTGTAGATTTGGGGAAATAGCAATACAACAGAAGTCCCATCTCTCCTGGTAGTTCAGGCAAAGTTCTGATCCGCTGCATATGTCCGCTTGTAATAGGGCTCGATACAACATGACTGCCTTACAGAAGGTGCCCTTTTTCATATGTGCACAGGGCTTAGGACGAGAACGTCTCATCTGGGACATGTTTGACCCTGACAATGCTGCTTTTGTTTCCACAGGGGAGCATATTCGGCAATTCTAGCGAGCTGCTAATTAGCTCTTTGGAGCAGGAGTCTGGTGACAGAAATATCCAGACTGGACGGAAGCTGGTACTCCTTGGTATATACAGCATCCCTCCTGCTGGATATACATAGAGTCGGCGTCCGTGGGCGTTGCTGCCGTCTATTATTATCCCATGTCCATGATGAAGCTGCTTCAGGTTTTCTGATTCCTGCGGTTATTCCACTACCTTACTCAGAAATGAGATTCGTGGACCTCAAACTTCCATCATCATTGTTGTGGCTTTTTACAGGGTGATGTCCTGAATGCTGGCCTGTGTAGGTATGTTTTACAATTTTTGATGATGTCTCATAGAACTTTGCCGACCTAGTGGCAGTACATATTCTACCACGTATCAAAAACTGTCGAGTCGCCGGTCGTTATCACGGGCTTCTATGACAATATGATACAATGCCTCAAGACGCAGCACAAAGGGCAGCATCATCATCTTCATGCAATACGAGCAACTTCTAATTAAAATTGCCAGTGGCATAATGGCCAGTTTGATTGAGCGCAAATGCTCTGTGTAGTAGTAGAGGTAGATCTTATTCTTCATATGTACGTAATTGCAAAACCGGTGGTACATGAATCCCCAGCAATAATTGATCCCATCCGACCCGACCTGACACCGTTCGCGCCGACAGTGATGCCGCCTCTCGTATTTGATTTCCAACATTGTGCTAAATCGCCTTCAAATATATATCTATCCTACGCGTCTACGCTGCCGTCAGCTCGGCAATGCGCCTCTCAATCTCAGGCACCTGTCGCAACAACACCTCGAGGTCCTCTTTCTCGTCCTCGAGCTTCAGCCGCCTGTCGGCGTCGAGCTTTGTGAAGACATAGTTGCCCTGTCCGTCGAACTGCAGGATGCGGGAGTGGTATTTCCACAGACTGCGGCGATGGCTGACGGTCATGAGGGTGATGCCGAGGGCCTTGGCATTGTCGTACATGACCTTCTCGGTCTCGAGGGTGACGGAGGAGGTACACTCGTCGAGGATGGCGTAGCGGGGGCGGTGGTAGAAGAGACGGGCCATGGCGACACGCTGTTGGAGGCCGCCGGACAGTACGTCGCGCCACTCGGCCTCGGCGTCCCAACCCGAATCGTAGAGCTCGGGAAGGTGCTCGAGGCCGAGGATGGAGAGGATGGACATGAGGTCGGCGTCGGTGACACCCTTGGCGCGCATTTGGCGGAGGGAGTCCGGGTAGGTGATCTGCTGGCGGAGGGAGCCGCGGGACAGGTAAGGTCGTTGGGGGATGTAGAAGATGTCGGAGAAAGGGGGCTTGTAGACGGTGCCGCCGTAGACAGGCCAGAGGCCGCCAAGAATACGGAAGAGGGAAGACTTGCCGCAGCCGTTGGGGCCGAAGACGAGGAGATGGTCGCCTTGCTTGAGGGAGAAGGAGAGGGCTCTGACAAGGACGTCTCCGTTGGGAGAGATGATTGGGCTAGAGGAGTTAGTGATGAGAATCGGGGAAAGGAGCTGGATAACTTACACGTTGATGAACTCAATGTCCTTGCTCTCGACGACGGTGCCACGGCCCTTGAGGATGGCCTCGTTGTCGTCGGTGCCGGAGCTCGAGACGAGTTTCTTCTCGAAGCGGCCGGCGCGGATGTCGTTCATAACCTCGAGGAGGGAGTCGACGCGGGAAGTGTAGCCGGCCAACTCCATGATCTCGCGGTAGGAAAACATAATACGGCCAAAGGCGTCTGACGCGGAGAGCAGCATGCGACGGTTGGTGACGAAGCTCTCGGTGCGGTCACCCATGTTCATTGAGATGTGGCCGGGCATCTTGACGAAAACCGGGACGGAGCAGAGCAGCAGGCCGAGGGCACCCCAGAAGTACTTGATGACGAAGTCCTCCATGAAGCCGTGGTAGAAGCGGCGTCGCAGGATGTAGTTGACGTGCTTGATGAGGGTGAAGTAGCCCTTGTCGAGAGTGTCCTTTTCGGCCTCGTGGCCGTGGTACAGAGCGACTTCTTCGGAGTGGTCGATGAGGCGAGAGTGCTGGAAGCGGAACTCGCCCTCGAGACGGGCTTCGTCGGCGACGTACTTGCCAAAGGGGGGCGTGAGGGCGCGCATGACGTTGGCGGAGAGCTGGACGAGGAGAGCCATGGAGACAACGCCTTCGCCACCGACGCTGCGGGAGAGGGAGTGGGTGTAGATGGTCTGGAGGTCAGTCAGTACTGGGGATCAGAGTCGATAACAAGATGTGGACGTCTCGTACCATATCCAGGATAGGCTTTGCCAAATTACTGTACAACTCAGCCAAGCTGTTGGAGAACTTCGCGACATCGACCGCGATGAGTTGGTCGGGATTGTTTATCCTGTCGTCGAGAGCGGAGATACCGTAAAAGGTCAATTTGGAGAGGTACTTGTCGTGAATGTGCTGTGTTAACCGTGTGCGGTACTTGAGCGACAGCTCTGCTTGGTGGTAGGACAACTGCGTTCGTCAGTAAACTGCCTCCATCGCCGGGCATATAATCGGTGGCATACCATTGAGTTTGTAAACGTCGCCGGGATGGCAATCAGCATCCACCACACGATGCGCATCAGGAACTCCCGGCCGTTACCCTTGACCAAACTCTTGACAATCGCACCGTCCATCGCCGCGACCTTGAGACTGATCAACGTCCTCACGACGAGGAAGAAGGAGTGGCTGATGAGCAGGCGGGCCTCCTTGCTCCTCCAGCCGGGTATGACAATCTTGAGCAGGCGCAGCAGCGAGCGGAAGAACTCGCGGTTGAGCTCGACCTTTCTGCGCTTCTTGGTCACGTCCTCGTCGGAGGGGGCGGCGAGGGTGGCGCGGGACTCGCGGGCGGCGGCGTCGCGGACGGAGGCGGCCTTCTGTTCGGAGATGGCATGGCGGATGCGGTTCGCGAGGGCGACGAAGAGGGTGATCCAGACGGCGCGGGAGATGCGCGTGCGGTTGGAGAGGTAGAGCTGGGTGAGCTGGGCGATGATGTTGCGGACGCTGCGGTCGCCGGAGGGCAGGAGGAGGGAGACTTTGGATTGGGCGGCCATGGCTGGGCGAGGGAGGCCCCCGGGATGGGGAGCTGGTGTCTGTGATCGTGGGAGGGAGGTCCGGAGAGGCGATTGTCGTGGTTCGGATCGGGTGTTTTGGTCGCGGACTGGTGGAGGGAGAGCGACGGCGAACGGCGAACGGCTACTCGGCTACGTCACCGGCAGCGACTGGGGGAATCGGAGAAGTCAGCGCATTCGGCGGTGATGTCGATTGAACGGCCCGTCGTCCAGGGTTATCGTGGGTAGGAAATTCGGAGGTGTAGATTCGAAGGAAACGGGTTCGCTGTCAGCAGCAAAAGGAGGACGTTGTTGACAATGGCGGTCGAAGGAGCATGGCTGGTCACACGGCTCTCTTCGGACGACGAGGCGCTGGCCGGTAGCAGCGTTGAAGGTACCTAGCGACGCTACAGACAGTGGCAGCAAGACCCAGTAGCCTTCCAGGTTAGGTTCCCCCACGACTCGGTTCGGGTGTTTCCTTTGCGCGCGTCTTTGTCCAGCAGTGGAACTGGCTGGGGTTGGCTTCCTTCAGTGGCTTCTCTGTCCCTCGGCCCCGGAGTTGCAGTGGACACCTTTGGTGCAGAAGGGGCCCGCTCCAGCAAAGCCGGCGTTGTGATTGGCGAACCCCGGAAAATGCTGCTGTGGCCCGTCCCCAACTTCCCATGTGAATCGGATGCCGGTTGCATGTGATTTGGTGCCTGGGGAAGAGGGAACTTGGCTTATGTCAGCGGCAACAATGTGTGGCTACCACATGTGGCGGTGCTGCTGGATAACAGTGTTCAGCCACACCGCGGGGCAACCACCTCCGATGACTTTTTTTTTTAGTTCCCCTCAACTGCCCAGCGCAAAGGGTACCTAACTGACTGATTCTATCACCAATTTCGAACGACACACACCCCTACAATCCGCAACTGCCATACAGCCAAACAACACCGACACCATGGCCGACGACAACATTTCCATCTACGACGAGATCGAAATCGAGGACATGACCTTTGACGAGGACATGCAAATCTACCACTACCCCTGCCCGTGTGGCGACAAGTTCCAGATTGCGCTGGCCGACCTGCGCGACGACGAGGACATTGCCGTGTGCCCCAGCTGCAGCCTCATGATCCGCGTGATATTTGACAAGGTGAGATTACATCACCGACAACCGATAATCGTAGGAAATGGTGGGGAAAACTAACAGAACGCAGGACGACCTCCCGAAGGACCCCGAAGACGATCCCGAGCCGGCCCTTGAGGAGGCTTCCGCCCAGATCCCCGTTGCCGCCTAAGGTGTGAACCGACCTGGGTCATTCTGCTGGAAGCACAGGAAAGGGGGTCATATGAAGATGCAGACCACACACACGGTAGCCGGCGTCGTCTGCCCACGGCTGCGACGTGCACCCACCGCACGCCGTCCTCTGGGACATCAACGCACACTGAATGCCGCAAAAGGGAGGCCGCCAGGCCAAATGACACCGGCACGCTCCCGTACAGCCTCCGCAACCCCTGATCGGACGATACACCCGTTCGGTGGCACAAGGTCGGGGTGGAACGGCGCACGTGGGTTACTCTCCGTACGCTGAGCCCGTCTTCGATTCGTTGGCGGGGAGATTACGCCGTAATGAGATGGTCGCACCTGGGAAATACGCACTCGACCGCGGGCTGTGGAAGAACGACTGTCGCTGAAGTCTGATCTTGGGCCTTGGAGGGGATCGTAAGAGCGGTGCCCGGTGACGAGGGCGCCTGGCTCAGACTTGGAGCTAGACTAGATGTTATCTGTGTCGAACTGGATTACGTCGATTGGTACGAGCACAAATCCGGTGTGATTTTAGGACTGGCAGCCAGGAAGCCTTTAGGGATGCCTCAGGGGAAGCCCAAAGCCAGGCAAGATTGTCAACGCATCAACACCATGATTGCAGAATATGATAGTCTCAAAAATCCTTTGAACAGGTATTCTATTAATTACCACAATTAACCCCAAATCCCTCATTCATTAATCCTCATCAAACCGCTCTCCATCATAATATTCATATGCAAGAAATGATTAAAAGTTCCAACGCCGTGTGTCCCTTCCCTTAAAAATTCATCATACACATTTTTGCGCTCGTCATTAAAAGCGTGAAACCCGTGAAAACCCATTATGCAGTTTGCGTTGCTGGCCCGCTTACAGCAAGAAGAGACCGGCGACACCAAAGGCGAGGAGACCGGCGGCCGAGCCCTTGAGCGCGACCTTGTCGGCGGCGGCGGTGGGGACTGTGACGGGGCCGGAGGTGGTCGCGTTGGGGGCGGAGGTGTAGTAGGTCTGGGTGGCGGTGGAGGTGGCAAGGGTGGCTGTTACTCGTTGTTAGTATTCTATTTTCCACTTCACTACACCAGGAGAAGAACACTCACTGTTGATGGGGGCGGTGAAGGTAGGCAGCGTCACGACGGGGTCGGAGACGGACGAGACGGAGGGGAAGGGGACGGGGGGCACGGCGATGGTGGTGGTCGTGACGCCGGTCTCGACGGTGGAGGTGCCGGCGGAGACGGTGACGGTGGTGCTCGGCTCCGGGGTGGCGTCGGCCGCCGAGGAGGAGGAGGCGCCCGGGGTGACGGTCAGGGTCGTCTCGGGGACGGTGGCGGTGACTGTCACGGAGGGCGTGGGCTCCGGGAAGACGGGGAGGGTGATTGTGGTGGTGACGCCGTTGGTGAGGACGATGGAGGTGATGTCCTGGGCGGCGGCCAGGGTGGCGGCGGCGGCGGCGAGGATGGAGGCGGAGCGCATTTTGGCTGTTGTTTTGTTTTGGGGGTTGGTGGGAGTGTGGTGAGGTGGAGAGGAAGCGACTGGTGGGCTTATGGAGAGCGAGGTTGTTGATGTTGTTGTTGTTGTTGGGGATGAGGCACAAGAGGGGATGGAATGGTCACGACGGGATGGGGATGGATATATACTAGCAAGAATCACACAAACACCAAGACTTCTCAGATGGTGTGACGAGCGAGAGCAGAGAAAGAGAGTAGAGACCACCCCCCGTACGACGACTACGTATGTTTGCGCATTGTGCGAGTCGGTGACAGCAGCGATGCCAAGAATGGCGATTTCTGCGCGTTTCCCCCCTCCTCTCCAGGCTTGCACGACATCATCTTTGGGACTGGCAGGGTGGAACTCTGCCAGCTGGGTGGTGTTTGGTTGGCCGCAGCAAGGCGAACAGGTATCCGTCCGGTACCATACATCATGGGTATCCGTAAAGAGAAGGGTTGGGCTCTGTCTTCCAGGTGTGGGGGGAGGGAGGGGGGGAGGGGAGCCGTTTCCCGTGCATGCAGGAAGCAGGTTGTTTCTTCCAACGGTCGATTCGACGACGAGCAAGGCAAGACTCGGTGATGTCTACCGCCTGGGTTCCTGGTTCTGGACCGCGGGTTGCAAGGCCGGCGACCTCCCCTCCCCCCCGGCCCCGACGAACCAGGAACCCTGTTTTGCCTTGAGCCCGCCTTACCGTCACCCCTGCTGGTCGACCCGGTGGGCTACCTACGTCGAAAGTTTGCACAACCTCGAAAGAGGTCGACGCGAGATGGCTGGGATGTGAAGCGGTGGTCGTGATGGGAGGGGGATTTACCCGATGGCTGGGGATGGGGGTGGATGGGGATTGCTTCAAACTTGCACCCAGCGAACAGGAACCCGCAGTACACAAGTTCGGTATGAACAAAATCGAGAAGTGATGGACGCCCACCACCTCTTTTTTTTACGCTTCTCCCATCCGAACGTTTCATGTAGCTGCCATCCCATCTCATTGGCAGAACCCGATGCACATCAGCTTAATTCTGGGTGACAGAGTTCTGACGAACACCGAGAAACTCTGCCATTTGAAAGCCAGGAAGCCCAGCCCGGACGGAGAGGCATGGGGATGAACCTCACCTCAAGCGCAAATCAGCAGGTCGAAGTAGTGACGCCTGCCAACACTCTCGCACCCTGCCGAAACCCCGTCCTCGCACCGCAAACCCTCGAAACCATTCAGCATTCATCTCGTCATCTCGGGTCCAGGGTAGATTGAGGGGTTTGTGTGTGACACGGCAAATCATGAATGAGCAAACGAATGGGGAAAATCCCCTCCCTCGCAGGAAACCCAGATTGCTTGTTTCCTTTGCTGCTAAGATTCGATGGTCGCGCCGCGCAACCGACCCAGGTACCGCGCTCCGGACACCAGAGAAAAAGTTGGCGATACCCGATGTCGTGCTCTGTTGCGTCATACCCGGACGAGAAGACCTGCCAGCGAAGTGCGCCGGTAGTGTAAACAGCCAAAGAAAAAAAAAAAAAAAAACACTCTGCCAGGATCGAAAGGCCTTGGAGGGCGGCTGCATCGGCTCTCAGCCCGTGACCTGACTGGCCGATCCCCTCAGGCCCAATGCCATGGCATTTCCCTTTCTCTCTCTCCCACAGACACCTCACCTTCTTCCCATGCATCACATCATGCCCGAATTGACTTCACAGGTTCCTGGGACCTGAACCTGACTGGCCACGAGCGAGGTGACGGAAACAAAAATGAGGGTGGCAGGGTACAGGGGAGCCGTGTCCCGCTCATCTTTTGCAAGGATCCCAACCAGGTTTTGTTGCTCCCCGTCACCGCCGCTGCCAGCAGCACCCCCAGCCACGCTTCAACAAACTCCATCCAATGAACCCGCGAGAACGACACACCAGCCACCTCTTCATCCTGACGTCTCCGTACAACAGCTGCGCAACCCCGGCCTGCAAGCCACATCATTTTTCCAGACAACCCCACGAATGAGAGCCGCAGACACCGCTGGATAGCGTCGTCGTCACGTCAGGCCCGTTTGGCAGGCCCGGCAAGGCGAGCTAGCCCATGCGGTGACGATGATGGGGCCGGCTCTCAGCTTCACGGAGGGGAAGGAAAAAAGGACGCACTGCATTCCCTGATTTTGGCAGCTGCGCCTGAGCCTTGCTCTCAGGCCGCGATGCCGATGCAGCGGGAGCTTGTCTAGTAGGTTCCCTCCGTGGGCCAAGCTGCCGTTTCCCTTCCCGCCTTGCTCGCTAGTGCCCTCTCTCGCAAGGAACCGAGACCGCCTGGGTGACCCATGTCCAGCTCAGCCCGATTTCGATGAATCTTCTGGCATTGCAGAACTGTGCAAGTGAACGCAAAGGATGACAGCGACAGACCAAAGCAGAGCCATGTGCAAAGGGCAAACCTTCCAGAAAGCCATCAGAATCACTGGTCCAAACAGCGCCAAGCCCGGATCCAAGCTTGGATCTCCAGCCTCACATACAAACACGCATTGCAAAGAACAAAAGCAAGATAACGATAAACCACATGGACATTGATATCTAACTCGTCTTGTATCTTCTTTTTTCGGTCCTTTCATCCTCGGCATCCACACATTCTAACCCCCGTTTAAGACGACTCCACATTCGCAAACAAAAAGTTGGGCGCGCCGGGAACCGCTCCCTCGGCGTTGGGCGGCAGGTTCTCCACCGTCGCTCCGGAAATCAGATCCGTGCCCTTCTTGCTACCCTCCTCGACCGCCACGATCGACACCTCGACGAGGTTCGCGCTGCGCTTCAGGCCGTCCACCATGTCCACCAGCACCGCCTTCTCGTCGAACGCGAGCTTGCGCTCGAGCACCGCGTTGGCCGGCTCGCCCGCCTGCAGACGCCTCTTGAGGCCCTGCACGAACGGCATCGCCTTCTTCATCTCGCCCATCTTGGCAATCTTGCCGTTGAGCGCCTTGTCGTCCACCGAGTTAGTCGCCGGGTTCCACATCTCCTTGAGCAGGTCAATGTAGGCCTGCTGCCACTGCGGGAAGCTCTCGCTCATGAAGACGGTGAGCTTCTTGGGCTTCTTGGGGTCGAACGACGTCTCCTTGCCCTTGGCCTTCTTCTTGAGCTGCAGGGACTCGGCCGAGTTGACGTTGGAAGCCGTGACGGAGATGTACTTGCGCGCCGCGGTGAGGGCGGCATCCGTCTCGGGAATCTCGGGGAAGGTCGCCTGCTGGATGGACGTCGGCTTGCCGAGAATCTCGACCCACACGGATTCGGCCCAGTGGGGCGCGACGACGGCGATGAGGAGACACTGGAGCTCGATGAAGCGGATGACCAGGTCGTGGTGCATCTTGATCGACGAGCAGCTCTCACGGTAGAAGGACAGGGCGTTGTTGAAGCTGTGTAGTGTGTTAGCTTAGCTCGCTTCGTGTCGCATTGACGTGAAACTTACTCGTAGAAGGAGGCCTTGAGGGCCAGCTTGTAGGAAGTGTCGGTGTACTGCTGGATGGCCTCCTTGGCGATGACGTTCATCTCGTTGTTGAACACCTTATCGAAGAAGTTGAACTCGCCAGTGCGGAGCTCACTCTTGTTCTTCACGACATCGTCGCACCACTCTCTTAGGGTGTAGAGACGGAGAATGGCCTGGTTGGCAACGTCCTCCTCGAAGTTGCTGTCACCGTTGGTGTCACCGGCGTCGGCAAGACCGATACGAGCAGCGTCGGCACCGAACTTGCGGGCGACATCCTGCATGGTAAGGAAGTTGCCGGTAGACTTGCTCATCTTCTCACCGTTCAGCATCAAGTGGCCGTTCGTACGGATACCTCTGGGCCAGTACTCGGGGGTGAAGATGGCGAGATGGATGTACAGGAAGAAGGTCAAGTGGTTGCCAATCAGGTCCTTTCCGGAAGAACGGAGGTCGAGAGGATAGAAGTACTCGAACGAGCGGCGCATGCTCTCAAGAGTGTCCTTGGAGATCTTGCACTCGGAAAGAAGCTTGTCGTCGAGCTCGCGGCGGCAGAAGACGTAATCCCAGACCTCGTCAATCATCTGCTCAGCGGAGATGTCGCCGGTGCCCTTCTCTCTGCCAAAGATGTCCTTGTGCAGGTAAGGAGCGATGGTGTAGTACGCCATGTAGATGGTACTGTCACTCAGAGACTCGACAAGGAACTGAGGATCCCAAGGCAGCTTTGAGCCTAGACCGTACGATCTCGCGCACGCCCACTGGTTCAGCCAGTTGAGGACACCTTGGAAGGCGTTCTTGGTCTCGTGGCTGAAAGTGTTGAGACCCTTGCCGTCGGTGTTCTCGACCCAGTCAAGAGCAGTCTTCTTCCAGGACTCTTCTCCGTAGTCGAGGTACCACTGGTCCATCAGAGAAACGATACAGTCGTCGGCAGAGCGACTCACGACCTTGCGCTCGGGCTCGGAGTAGGCAAAGGCAAGACCCTGGTCGATGAGGGACTGGCGGACCTTGGGCTTAGCAGCCTCGACGGACTCGCCCTTGAATTCACCAATCTTCATCTTACCCTTGTAGTAGCCCTCAGAGTACGCCGTCTCCTTGGCCTTGTCGAGCTGGACAGTGTCCTTGGGGGAAGCGATCTTGAGCTGCTCGACGAGAGTCTTGGCGATCATGTCACCAGAGGGGGTGTCAATGATGGGGATGATTTCAAGCTCGGCCCAGTCCTGCTCAATGCCGTAGTAAGCGGCCTTCTTGCGCAGGTCCATGGTCATGACCCAATCGGCGGGAGAGTCTGAGGGAACAGAGGTGACGACACCAGTACCCTTGGTCGGCAGAATGGAGTCCATGGGAAGGACGCGGACACCGGCCTCGTGAATAGAGAAGGGAGCATGGACACGGGTACCGATCATGGCAGATCCATCGATATCGGCCGTCTGGTCGACGACGCCCTCCTGGAGGAAGAGACCCTGGTAGGCCATGTTGCGGGCAGCACGCAGAGTCATAACGTAGTAGTCCTTCTCGGAAGCCTTGAAGACACCGTAGGTGATCTTGGGGGAAACAAACACGGCGTTCTGGCCGTACATGGTCTCGGGACGCAGAGTGGCGGGGATGAGGAAAACGTTGGCGTCGGCGGGCAGCTTAGACTTCAGGGCCTCCGCGGCCTTGGGAGCCCACTCGAGGACCTTCATCTTGAGGCCGGTGTACTCCTGAGGACCGACACCCTCACCCTCGGCACGGTCGTGGTCCATGCAGGGCTGGCCATCCTTGATGGAGTAAATGGTGTATCTCTTGCCGAACTTGATCTTGTTGAGCTCCTTGAGGCGGATCATCTGCCAACGGACAAAAGCGTCGAAGTAGGGGTTGGCCTCGGTGGTGATGAACGATCTGCGCCAATCTGTGGCTGTTAGTCATGCACCAGCACTTAGACAACACTAGAACGAACCGATTCTGAAACCAAGGCTGGTAAGATCCTCCTGGGCAAGAGGAGGGAAGAAGGTCAACCAGTAGGAAGCATCGGCGAAGAGGTGAATCTCTTGCCTGGGAATGCCCATGGCCTCCATGATCTGGAACTGGTACTTGGCCTTGACGGTCTTGGCATTCGCCTTGCTCTTCTTGGTCGAGAACTTGGTGATGTCCTCGCGGGTCGCCTTGGCGTCGGCGGGCTTGTCGTCGACGAGGACCTCCTCCTCCTCCTTGTATCCCTCAAAGTCGCGGCCGAACCACTCGACCTCGTTCTTTAGCTTATCGGCGACGGCCTTGATGGGCATGCCGGTCGCGTGCCATCCCATGGGGAACAGGGCGCGCTTTCCTTGCATTCGTGCAACCTAGATATCTACTCAGCTTCCATTCCATCAATCGCTAATATTTTGGGGGTTCTCTTACACCGGCGCTGAACTCAACCTTGGACACGGAGAACAAGTGACCGGCGTGGAGACGGCCGTTCATGTAGGGGAAGGCCATGCATCCCATCCTGTATCCTCGTCAACAACAATCCCCCACGTCACATATCTATCTCGATGCGCCATACCACTTGGGCTGTTGCTTGCGCAGCTCCTCGGCGGAAACGGAGTGCAGGGGCACCTCCTTGGTGGAGGGGGCATCGACCTCGAAGATCTTCTCCTCAGCCCACTTCTGCTGGTACTTCTTCTCGAGGGAGATGAGGAAGTCGCGCTTCTCGGTTCCCTTGAGCTCCTTGGTCTTGGAGACCTGGAGGGCCTCGAGGGCCTTGGCTGCTTCGTTCGCCATGATTGCGGCTCACGATCTGACTTATCGAGAGAGGGGAGACACAGGGACGAACCCGGTCGATCCAATCGCTTGTTTTAAGGACCGAGTGTGACTCTGCTCGTCGGGGCGGAGGGAGTCAATCTCGTTGCGGCGTAGGTCTGTTCGGAACGGGAGGTTGCTGTTCGATCGCAGGATCTTGAGTCACAACCGGCCACACACAGATTTCGTCGCAGCTCCGATGTTTTTTTTCGAGGCTGAGTGTGCCCCGCGATTCGACTTTGGAGGGGGTCTCGCTGCTTGCTGGCGCCGGTGCGGTAATGGCGGGGTACCATCGGACCACTGGTCGCTGGCCAGTCACTGTTGGAGCACTGTCTCGTTTCAACGGTCCCCTCAAGAGAAAAAGATACGTACCGAACCCCCCGACGGTCGGGAGTCACTGTAGATGTGGCTAGTGAAAGCCTCGGAGTGTGGCGCAGGTGGCTCGGTTCATTGCAGAGCTTCCCCAGTCGCAGATCCAGCCGCCGCACCACCGAGATCTCCAAGTCCTTCAGACGCCCGGATGCGCAACTCCAGCCATTGAGCCGCTTTCGCCGTCGATTCCCCGTGAAAGAACATTGAAAATGCTTCCCACGTTACTGCGGCGCACCGCCGAATCGGCCGGCCGCAAGTTCGACGTCTTCACCAACCCGTACCGCGCGAAAAAAGTCTGGCCTCCCGATTTCACAGGCCTCTCGCCTCAAGCACAGCTCCGGTTCGAGAAGAAGTACAAGCGCCGCCTGGCATTGGTTTATGCGCGGCCAAGATGGGACAAGGCTATCAAGCTTATTCAGCTGGTGACCGTGACAGGTTGGTGCAGAGCATAGAGGGGTTCCCGACATTTGTGGCTGACGAGCAGCAGGTTTCCTGGGCTGGACGTTCTTGTTTTCAGAGTTCGAGTTTTGGGGCAAGCAGTATCGCCCTTCTGAGGAGGTACGATGTTCTTTACACTCAGCCTCTGGCCTATGCTAACCTGCCATAGATCCGGAAGCACTTCCGCAACCTGTTTGGCACCATCGACGCCGAAAAACGATACGAGCGTCGCAGAGACGCACCCGAACCCGGGTCCGCCGAGTCCCCCAAATAAGGCAGATATCTAGGTCGCATGCATCGGAAGGAGTTCACGGCGTTTTGAATACCCGGCACGCAAAGGGGCCCATGTACAACATCATCCTCCGCAAAAACAATAATGGTATTACGTTCCTCTCATGAAGACCTGGCCACTCCTACCTTCCGTGCCAGACAAAGTTGCCTCCCATACCCAAGCCGCCGCCAATACCCGCACTGCGACCCTCGTTGACAGGCCGCTTGGCCACCGTACCCTGCGCCCTGACGCCCGCCACTATCCTATCCAGATTTGTCTCGATGACGACTCCTCCGTTGATCATCTCGCCCAGCGTCGCGTGCAGCGACTCAAAGTTGAAGATCAGGTCCAGCTCGCACACGTTCTCGAACAGCTTGTCCAGCGCCTCGACGTAGACTTGTATCAGGTCGATGAGGGCGAGTGGGGACTCGGTGGATGTCGAGATAACGATGAAGTATAGTGTCGCGTAGTTGCGGTACGTGACGAGAGAGGGCACGTCGTTCTGTTCTTCGGAGGAGGAGTGGGAGGTGCCTGATGCGGCGAGCAGGGGCGGGAGGGGGAGGAAGTTACAGGAGCCGGCGGGACGATTCGATACGAGGGTGAAGATTTCTGAAATCAGGCGCTGTTGCATGCTAGTTTCCTGTGACTTCGTTAGCGCTGGGTGAAGCTGAACGACGACCGCCCGCCTCAGTGTGTCTGCATCGCATACCAGCTGTGTATAGAACTTAGTCAGGCGAGGCTGACCCTGGCCGTTGAAGACCAGAAATGCGTTGATCATTGTAACCTGTCCTGCCTGCGCATCCCGTCTCTACGATGTTGAGGTGTTGCTACTGCTACCACCGTTGTTGTGTCGCGGGGTGCTTGTCGACAGCTTCGAGGTTGAGTCTCTTGGTGGGGTGGCCGTTGCCAGCCGCTCGCTGCTTCGAGTTCCCTGGGCTCCAGAGCCTGCCACCCAAAAATCGGAGGTGCGCCGCGGTGCCTGGCACATGACTTTCTGATGTAATCCGGTGGAGTGCACGGACCAGTTACCGTCCCAAGCTCGCGCCTCCCCTCAACCGCTTTACCGAAGCTGCAGTCGTCAAGCTGCAGTGACGTGGGGAAGCAAACGGCAGCTACCTCTTTCATCACTTCCCTCCGTTCGCATCGAAACGACTCTCGATCTTCAACAGAACATCAACGCCGACTCAATTCGTCACTCAACCCACGAATCTTGCCATATCGACCATTGCAATCCACAGACCGCGCAACAATGGCCCGCAGCAGCATCGCCAAGCTCTCCCGAGCGGCATCCCGCTCCCTCCGCACCTCCACCACGTCCGTCCTCCCGCGCCGCTCCTCTGCCGCCCTCCTCAACGCCACAAAACCGGCTGCCACCGCCGGCCTCGTGGTTCCGGCCCGCAAGCTCTTCACCACCTCCGCCGTCGCCACCCGCGGCATCATGCCCGACACGGATGACCCGAAGGTCCCTGAGACACCCAAGGAGGAGGTCAAGACGAGCGTCGTCGAGCTCTCTGACGCCGACTACCACGAGCTTGCCGACACCTACCTCGAGACCGTCCTCACCAAGCTCGAGGAGCTGCAGGATGCTCGCGAGGGCGTTGACGTCGAGTATGCGGTACGTTGCAAACATCCATCTTTCTTGCGCAGAAAACCTTTTCCCAAATCCCTTCATATATCCCCGAATCTGAAGCCCCCAAATGGCCCGGGCTTCTTCTCATGATATTCAACCATAAACAATACGCTGACTCACCATCCAACATCCAGGCCGGCGTTCTCAACGTCACCTTCCCCGGCGCAGGGACCTACGTAATCAACAAGCAGCCCCCCAACAAGCAGATCTGGCTCTCCTCACCCATCTCCGGCCCCAAGCGCTACGACTGGGTCGTCGTCGGCGACTCCCAGAACGAGAAGGAGGGCACCGCCGCCGGCGCCTGGGTCTACGCCCGCGACGGCAGCACCCTCGACGACCTCTTCCTCAAGGAGCTCGACGTGGACCTTAGCATAGCCCCGTCGACCTACGGCGAGGATCAGTCCTAGTACGACGAACAAGACGGCCTCGAAAAGGGTGGTCCTAAGGTCTAGATCCGTCACTTCATCCAGTACTATCAGCCCATGACAGAGTGGGAGCTTGGGTGACGGGGACGATATTTCTTTTCTTCTTTCCCCTCCCGAGCCCCGGGGGGCGAGCCCGCGCGGACTTTTGTCGAGCTGCAAGCGCGGACATGACGTGATAGCTCTTTGACGGCTCAACATGCGTCCGTCCGTCTGCACGGGCGGTACAGTATCGAGCTCGGTGTGTTTGTGTGTGTATCCGTATGTGTGTACTTTAACATGGCAATTGGGGGGAGTTTCATGGGTGGTCTGGAGGAAGCTGGGAGCATCCCCTCCGCTGGGAAAACGAGGGGAGTTGACTAAAGCTCGAGGAAATGGCATTTCTAGCCGTGTATACAAACAACTATTCTAGTGCTAACATTGCGCCAAATTCACAAGCCTGTAGGTCTGGGTCTACAGGGCCGGATCCTTCGCCTCATGGCGTGACAGTTTTGGCATTTCTCACTGATCCACGGAGTGGGAGCACAGTGACCGTCTCTCAAGGATCGTGAAGGTTTTGTGTCCTGAAATAGTAGAGTCTTTTTTCGTTACTCTATCTACGAATCTAAGCGGGCCTTTCTTATCGCTTCAGATGCCATGCCGTCGTGGGATATGAATCAGCGACTGTCGCCACCTTTCCTCCGAATGTTCTTGATATTAAACCTGCCCGGCCCGATTCCATACTTTTGCTCACGGGCACACCACATCCTCTCACCCTTTCACATAACCCCGCCTCCCGGCGAGGACAGAGTCCACCTGCTGACCGTTGCGTCCATAAAAATGTGTGCTAAAGCGACTAGTGATGCTTAGCGAGGGTATCGTTGTGGCGGTTCGTATGTGCCAGTCGTCAGGACCTGCTCTCTTTTTCCCCTACTTTCATTCCCTTCTCTGGTCGTCGTCCATCTCATTATCCCGGCAACTCCGACCTCTCCACCGGCGCAGGCAGCTCAATCGCCGGGCCCTGCTGCGTCTCCGGCATCTCGTGCAACCCCCTCGGCGCAGGCATCTCTAGCATCTCGCCAGCACCCGCACTCTGCGCCGCGCCCATCGTGCCCTCGGGCTTCTCCGGGTCGGCGTTGTGCATCGCGGTGACGAGCGCGGCGTCGCGCTTCCTGAGCTGCCTCTCGCGCCTCCAGTTCCAGAACCACCCGAGGGCGACGACGAAGAAGACGAGCCCCGCGGTCGCGCCGACGGAGATGCCGATGACCTGGCCGGGCGTGAGGCCCGACTGCTGGAGGATGTTGTTCGGGAACGCGGGCCCGTCGTTGGAGGAGTTGCCTGTGGGGAAGGAGGTGGCCTCGGGCGTGCGTGTGGCTTCTGTCGAGGCGGTGGCCGAGGGGCCCAGCGTGAAGCTGGGCCCGAACCGGTTGGTTGGGAAGGGCAGCGACATTTACTCGGTGCCCAGGTAGAAGGATGGGCTGCTGCTGTGGGAAGCGCCGAGATGAGGTGGGTATCTGAGTAATGGCCTTCGTACTGTCTGGGTATTTGTTTACTATAAAGACGAGACTGGAGGCGAAGTCATGCTAAGGGCCGGCCGGAGTAGTGGAGTGGTGGTGGATGTGTGGTGTAGGTCGGGTGGGAAACAACCAGGAATCCAGGAAGAACCAGCTTCGACCCTCCCTTCTTCCTTTCTCCATCCAGCCTGCGGAAGATGACGGGGGGGGCACATGCCTTTTGATAGAGTGTTTGCCTCCCCTCCCCCCATGTGATGTCCGGCGACCATGGCGGCGTTTGGGTTGGGCTTTTCCTTGGGAGGAGGGGGAATGGAGAGGGAAGAAGGAAAAGAAGGAACGAAATGCAGGAGCAAAAAGCTCTCGGGCCTCTGGCGTACTGAGACGAAGCCAACACGTCAGATCGCAGGCCGTGTGTCTATTTTTCCTCCCCTCTCCCGGCTCCTTGGGTGCTGCTGACTTGCTGTCTCTTTGCTGTGGCGTGCTGCCAGAAAGATTATAAACAGGCTCTAGGGCGCCTGTCAAGTTTCCAAGACCGGCAAGACCGGCTTGGGAGTGCTGGCGCAGAGACAAGAGCGAGGGTTGCTAGCGTCGTTGATGATCGATCGGGCTGGCTGTCAGTAGGCCGTTCGGTGGTAGGGGGTGTTTCGGACCTTTCTGGCGGAGACTAGCACGGCGGCGCAAAGCCCGAAGATGGGATGAGACCACCCCACCCCGCCGCCGCCGTGCGCCGTCTATTTCCCCCAGGAGTTCGTCAGATGGGAGGGTCTGGCGAATCAGATGGCCGAAAGTTGTCAAACTTGTTTGCTTTTTTGCACCCTGCCCATGCAGGAGGTGTCACTGGGATTTGCTTTTGGCTTTCAACCTGCATGTTGCTGCTGGCAGTCCTCGAGCACAGAGTTGGGAAAGGCGAGCCATTCCGACCAGTAATCGCCAAGATGCGCCGAGATGGAGCGGATCATGAACTGACCCGCATCGCAAAACACCCAATACCCGCGGCACCAATGGAGGAGCACGGCGTAGTAAGCTAGGATGACGAGTGCCTCGGGGCGACGCTGCTTGAGGACGTCGATGAAGCCGGTGGTGATGCGGACGCCAAAGGCCATGACGCCGGAGGACTGGTGGCTGCTCCGCTCGGAGATGCTGCGGTAAATGGCGTAGGCGTGGCGGAGGACCTCGGCGGCGGCTCGGCAAGCCTCGAGGGATGCCGGGCCCAGGTCGGCCTGGTCGAGCATGCGGTGAACGGCATCCATCTCGGGAACCTGGGCGTGGGGCTGCCTGGCCTCGAGGAAGTCGATGAACTCCTTGGCACCGGACTGTCGGATGATGTGCCAGGAGCGGCCGGTGACGGCGCTGACGCCGCGGTGGAGGCTGAGGTACCAGGCGAACTGGTCGAGGAAGGCGTTGAAGTCGTCGCGGTTGGTGCGGAGGGTCTCGCAGAGGACCTGGGTGCCGACGGTGGAGGAGAAGAGAAACATGGGGATGCAGGTGTCCTCCGAGACCTCCTCCTTGGCCTCGTTGAAGAGCATGAGGCCGCGTGTCTGGAGCTGGGCGGCGTGCTGGTGGTAGACCTCTGCGCGCGCCGGGTCTGTCTCGGTGTCGGCCAGGTGCATGGCTGCATGTGAGAGCATGATGTCCATGAGGTAAGGGGCGCCGAGGGCGGCCTCCATGCTCATGTCCAGCATGGGCCTGAGGAACTTCTCCTCGCCAATGAAGGTAGGCATGCCGATCTGGAGGTGGCGGAAGAGCCGCAGGTGATCAAGGGTGAAGAACTGGCCGTTGGCAGGGCGCAGGACCTCGTTGGACTCGCCGGAGCGGGTGACGAAGTCGTTGACGACGGCGGTGATGGACGGCGAGGAGGCGGAGGTGTAGTTGCCGAGCGTGGGCAGCTGGCTCCCGCTCGCGCTCGTGCTCCCGGGGCTCTGGGCCGGGCTGTAGCCGCCGGCGACGAGCACTCGCTTGGCCGGGACGGCTGAGCGGGCCGAGGCCGGGAGGGAGTCGAGGTAGGAGCAGTGCCGCTCGGCGGTCGCGCAGTTGACGCAGGTCGGACGCGTCTCGTCGCACTTGACATGGCGGCGCTTGCATTCCTTGCAGCCGTTGCGAGACTTTCTGTGCGCCCGGCGAAGCTTGACGTCACCGGCTGCGGTTGCCGCTGGGGTGGCAGCCTCGTCGCCGTTGGTCGAGCCCATGGCCGGGGAGTGGTTGCGCGTCTGGGGGGCCATCCTCACGCGCGTATAGAGAGCGGGACGGGGGGAGGAGGGGTTAGAGGACCGGTCGACGGGGGGTCAATGGCCGGACACAAGCCATTGAGAGGGCGCGGCGACAAGAGGAGGTCGTGCGGGTGCGGCGACAGGTGGTTCTTTTAAAGGTGGACTATGAGGTGGTGATGTTTTTCAAGAATGCGAATGCGAAGCGGACTTTCTTTGCTTCAGCCTTTTTTTGGTGGGGGAAGAATATGCTTAGTGAATAGGTACCTAGACGGACGGCAGGAGGTGACCCCGCCCACCTCACCTGAAGAAGGCGTCCAGGCGGTTCGGCAGATGCCGCTAGAATACAGCGATCCCTGTTAGTGGACCGTATCCCTAATCCAACCCGTTTGTTGGGTGCTACCTCTGCTACGAAGGGCCCCTCTGGGGTTCAATGCACCGAAGGCCGCCCCTGAATCAGCCCGCGCTGCGCCCTGTCCACGCGTCCCCTCCCCCTATCAATGCCCTAAATGGAAAGTGCCGCCTGCTCTAATGTGCGTTCCCTGCTGTCGTTACTGCATCTCTAATCCTGCCCGGGGCCAATGAAGACCACGGCGAAACCAATTACACCGCAGTTCTGCCGTCCTATTCCCGCCCTTCCATGTTCCCTTCTCTGCCACCTTGATTATTATTCAGGAATTGTCCGATAGTCTCCATTCTTTCCTGTCTCGTCGTGGCCGCTCTCCGACGTTGCACCATCTCCGTGATCCACCGAACTTGACAATGATTACAATCTCTCCGGACTGCTCCATTCTCCACATGGGACTTCTGCCTCGCCGGCTCTCGCCCTTCACCTCATCGACTTGCGCATCGACCGCTGCTGCGTGTCCTGCTCCGTCATGTCGAAGCCCTCGACGTCCGAGGTCGACTGGCTGCCGTTCTTGCGAATCTGGAACGCGCTGGGGAAGCGCCAGCCGAACACGACCATGACGAGGAACATGAGCGTTGCGTCGAAGACGTAGAGCGTCCACTCGTGCTGCAGAGGGTATCCGTCGCCGCCCATAAGGTACTCGATCAGGCGGAAGATGGATCGCACCATGATGAGGCAGCTCACGGTGTACAGCATCCATAGGCCAGACTTCCATGGCGAGTTGCCGCTCGCAGAAGCCTCGGTCGGGTACTTGGCGAGGCGCGAGTGGAAGATGATGGACGTCAGCCAGAAGATGCCGAAGAGCACGATCTGGATGACGAGACCGGCCACGATCAGGTTCTGGCCCATCTTCTGGTTGCCGGCCGTGGCCATCATGCCGCCACCGCTGGCCTGCACCAGGAAGGAGAAGCAGTCGCCCGCGACGAAGATGCGCGTGAGCCAGTTGACGCGGATCACCGAGAGCGACTCGCCGTGGACGGAGCGGATGATTCTTCCCAGCGTCATGTAGACCGAGGCGGCGAAGAGCGCGGGCGCGACGAGGATCGTGATGCTCTGCATGACGTAGGGGCCGATCTCAGCGGTGCGCTCGCGGGCGATGGCTCGGCCTGCGTATCCGATGATTTCAACTGCGAGAGGACGCTTGTTAGTACCCATGGCAAATGTCAAACATTGACGAGGAATCCCGCCTGGGACTTACGAATGCCGCCGATGACGAACACGATGCAGAACCACGTCTTGGTCCTCGCAATCATCCACGCGTGGTACAGAGTGACCAGGACGAAGAGCACCTCGAAGATGATGGCAGCCACCATGCTGGGCACATAGTGCCAGAGGTAGTAGCCATTGTGCGACTGGAGCTCCGGCATATTGGGAAAATCTCAGCTTCCTCCCGTGTGATAATAGTTGGTGTTTCGGGTTACGGGACTCTCGTCAATGTCTCTCGATCAAGTCGGCTCGTCGATGATGATGGATGCTGCTTTCTCCCTTTCGTGTTCGTGTTGCAGCTGTTGCATCCGCCAAGGCACAGGGGAATCGCGTACAGCCATCTTTATAGCGGAATCCCAGGTGTCTGGGAGAGGAAAGGAAATTTGGTATCCCGCTCGCGAGGCCGGATCCGTGTACCGGAGTCTGGAGAGGCTGTCGCCATCTCTTCCATACGCGTTTTTCGCCCAGGCAACATTCGACGGGCGAAGCTTTGGACGTTCAACGAGGCCCCGCCCGGCTTCCCCATATGGACGTATACGTGGATGGAATCGCCCGTGATTGGACGACACTCGTAAAGATGTCTGATCCCTGCTAGCCCCTCGGGTGTTGTTGCCGGCTTTCAGTCTCGGCTCGCCAATCACGGCTCCGCCCATACGCGTATCCGCAGCGGGAGGGCTGTGGCCCAACAGGCCCGACTCAAACAAGCCTTTTTTTCTGATTCGTTTGGTGCTGGGCATAGGGCCATGATAAGGATCACCCCCTTTGACGTGCTGACGCAAGCCCGCTTACCCATTCTTATTCCCTTCAGCAGCCTTTTTTACGAGTATTGCTAGGGTATGCTGCGAAACAAACACCCCACGCACGTCGATCGAGGCGGATACACGCGTAGAGCAGCTTGACGTACGGCTTAGACATATTTTTGGTGTTTGATTCCGGGGAACCATGCCCGTTGGGTTAGTCCGCAG
The DNA here is from genome assembly GCA_027406105.1 of Colletotrichum endophyticum. NCBI lineage: Eukaryota > Fungi > Ascomycota > Sordariomycetes > Glomerellales > Glomerellaceae > Colletotrichum > Colletotrichum endophyticum. The sequence continues at coordinate 5,008,224 of JANVYF010000002.1, forward strand.
CATGCAACAGTATCGGCCCACACTTCGTATGGTGCTGCTACCCTCGCAGTCAGCCTGATTGTTGGGACGAACCCCAATCTGCCCCGTCAAGATGCCGCCCCTCCGCCTGGGTCACCACTATATATCGGCATCCGATATTCTCCTTGTCATCGCCTCCGAAATTGTCTAATCATGAGCATTCTTTTACATACGGGTCAGGGAAGCCAGCTGTTATGGCCGCCGTTATCGCTACGAAACTGACTCGGTTGGAGAAAAACCATTCGGCTGTAATCTCCGACCAGTCACATCAAAAAGTGCCCTCTACGACTAGTTTACTGTTCAAATTAAGCGTAAACCTTTTGTTAATTAAGACGATAGTATAGTATAGACTTAATGCAACTTCACTGCAGGTTTTTATCGTCTGCCCAATAAAAGCATTTGTATTTGTCAACACAACTGACTACCAAAAGCTAAGGATAGGTTGTCCTCGGGCCAAACTCAGGTTGTTCTTTACAAACGGTATTATAAGTACAAGACCAGGCTTTGTGTCCTAAGACAATCTGTCCCTAGTCAATCCTTGCGATGAGTTGCTTTTCCATTGTCAATCTATGGTCTAGAAATGTTCGTCCAGCACGGGTCATCTTCTTGACCACTTCCCTTGTTCCCCATTCCTTTCGCTGTTTATGACTAGATCACTGGGCAAGGGAAACGCTTCCCGAGGCGCAATCATATCCTGTCTAGACCACCCGAAACCTAGATAAATGGGGTCCGCTCAGATGCCTTGTCCTTACAAAGCAAAACGACGATGGAGCGGGTGAGCCAGCCAGAATCTCAATTACGGCCGCCGCCGGGGAAACGTGGGGGATCAGGACGTTGGCCGGGCTTTGGGCTTGGTTGTTTCGGCTGGCCCTTTTTCCCCTTGCCCTCTCGTTTGTATACGAATGCCTCATGGAGGAGGGCGTGGCCGGCGCCTGGTCCGGCTCTGGCTTGGACAGCGTGCGGAGCGCGCGAGACATCCTAAGGTTGTCAGTAGCGTTCGTCATGACTCCATTGAGAGAGGAGACTTACATCGACAGCCATGGCGGCGCCGAGGAAAAGAGATAGAATCCAGACGGGACGCATGGTGAAAGCTTTTCGTACGGTAAGATTTGTAAAGATAGGGTCTTGGAATCAGCAAAGTTGTGCAGATAACAAAAGGCTGAGTTAAATTCATATGAGCTTAATTACACGGAGGAAAACAGTGGCCATTTATACCCAAGATAGGAAGCATGTCTTTTCATGACCAGCTGGGTAATGCTGCAAGTCCAATCTGTCCGCCCTAAACTCAGAAAGTTTCAGGTGGACTGCAAGAACTCTATATCTCACATAGAGAAACCCTTACTGCGATAAAATCGTGGAGTCATGAGGCCGTTTGAAGAAGGGGCCTTCTTGCGAAGACCGATGGGCAGAAGCCGGTGGGATCTTACATAGCAGTGGTCTCCAGAGCGCTCTAGTTGCTAAGGTTTGCGTCTACTGAAACATTGTATGTTATCAACGTCCCAGTGACACAAATCACAGCGAAATAACCCTGCGCAAATGACTCGATAACTGGGAGCCTCGTATTTCGATATAAGGCGTCACCATTGACATCTCCGAGCTTTAGACTTTGAATCACTGTGAACATTGCTACAAGGCCGTTTGAAACTTGGGTCGAACATGGAAAAGATAGCATCCAGGAACGTAATTCTACGCATCACCATGAACGATGCTTGCTCCAGCGCTCAGAAGTCCAGACAATAGTCCTCAAATCTGCTCCCTCGCCATTCATCGTCATGTCATGTATTGACCACGGCCTGCAGATCGACCTTTGGCCCCCTCCGTGTGTTTAGTTCCTCATTCCAGCTTACTATTCGCACCAATGGCCACGGCAGCCTGTCAAGCAGAGATCTCAATTCTGAAAAGAAAACATGTGTGTCCTCACAGGTCTAAGATCCTCAACAGCACCTATTGTAAAAGGTAAACACCGAGGTCACGCCACCCTGCTGCCCCAGGTTCGAGCGTCCACGGATTGGCGGCGGGGTGGGCAGACGTCTCAGTTCACGAATATCGCACAATACGCCGAGACTTGAAGCGTTGTGAATGTTTGAGTCTTGCTCTGACCGGGGAATGTGGGTGTGACAGCTGCCCAGACGCCAGTCAAATGAGAAAATACTTGGTATTGAAAGCCTTCGACGGTCTGAGTCTTGCCAGTGACGGGGGATGAAGGACCCCACTCTCCTTGAAGCCAACCACCAGCGGCATGGAACATTCAGTATTCATACGTATGATGAAAATCATTAGGGACATGGTTCTTGACGTTATTGATGTTCTTGTTATGGGGATCGATTGTTTTCAAGGTTTGTGAGTGAAAGTGACCTTGAACGATGCCGTTGTGGTTCGAGTTGATGTCTTGAGACGAAAACACACACAGAAAAACATGTCGAGAAGTACAGCTTCACATAAGAATCACCATGAAAATTGACAGTTTCATTCCACTATGGCTATGTGTTATGGTGCCAGGGAGAGAAATACTTCACCAGAGTCTCTCTACGTCATACAGAAGACATAGATGACCCCACTTGCTGATTACGAATTACGCCCTCTGCCGCACTACAACCCATTTTCAGTTCCAACATAGCATCCGTCGCCAAGCAATCAAACATATTCCGCAGTGACTGTGTTGTAACGAGAGTCTGCGGACTATTAGTGATCGTGTGTCAAGTGTTAAGGGCAAGCGAGACTTACTGTTGTACAGTAGTGTGTAGGTTGTCGAGGCGGACAGATACATTGCCTCGATCTTGCAGCTCAGCTCGTAGTACCACTGTCCATCAGACCCCTGACGACGTGCGAGCATATTCTCCGGGATGTGACTGACGTCAGCCTCAACGTGCACGAGCATGGAGACGTTATCGTCGCGGGCCACAGGAGCCGTTCGGGGTGTGCGATCGGCGTAGATATCCATCTTGATCTTTTTGATGCGGCCCTGGCTGACGAGACCAGTCCACACGAAAGAGGTGTAGAACGGCTCATTCTCTGAGACGTTGTCTCCGCGCTGGATGAACCATTCCATTGTGTACACTTTGTAGCAGCCATCAAGACCGCACCAGTGACGCTTGCTTTCAACATGGCCATGGATCTTGGGGTCGTACTTGGTGCGCCATTCGGTTCCGTAGTGCTTGCGGGCCTTACGGTTCTGAACTCTGACCTGTGTAAGACGATCGGGAGATACTTGAGCAAGTCCCTTCATGACGGCACCTTGGACGACAGCTTGCCAGGCGTTTGGAGGTTGCATAATCTGAATGTTCCTGTCAATAGCGTTGCGCAAGCGTTCCTTGAGGTAATTGGAGGCGCCGAAACCACCGACCAGAAGCACGGCCCGGATGGGCACGCCGCTGGTTGTGATCTGGTCCTTCACCAATTTGATACACTCGAGAACCACGGGCTCAAAGATGGTCTGCAGATCAGACGCCTTAAGGGCGAAACGACCACGGTTGATCCCAAGCTCTCGGTTGTTGTTGAGACCGCCGACGGGGATTGTATAGGTTTCATCAGGGGCAGCACCCAGGGTGAATTGACGCTTGACCTGTGTGTTGTTAGTATCGGCTGCTCTAATCAAACAACAAAACCTACCTTTTTCTCGAACTGCTCCATGGCCTCTGCCATCACCTCGTCGTCGAAGCCCTCTTCCTTGCCCAGCTTTGCCTTGAGAAACTTCGCGAAGCGCATGTTCAGGAAGGTTGAGCCACACAACGCACCCGATCCTGGAGCAGCCTCTTGGACCTCCAGGATAGGCTTCAGGCCGGTGATTGTGTAGGAGATCAAGTCCACCGTGCCACCGCCAGCGTCGACTACCACAACAGTGTCGCCGACCTTGAGTCCGTGAGGGTCAAGGCCGTGCAGGGCGTAGATGGCTGCCGCTTCGGGCTCAGAAACTAGGTGGATGGGTGACTTGGAGCTGGACAGACCCGAGGCCTTCTGGCACGCTTGCTTCGTCTTCTCCTTGGCTAGATCAGACCAAATGGCGGGGACAGTCACAACGAACTCGAGGGGGGTTGTTGTGACGACCTGCTCGCCAAGCTTCTCCCTCAAAGTGTACATAAGATGCTCGCCAAGAGCCGAGATGTAGTCGGTGACTAGTTTGTCGACGTTTCGACCACCCCTAGCCTCCGAAGAGACGGCCTGTCCCATGCTCTGGAGGGAGGGATCAAGATCGCTGCAAAGTATTAGTACAGCCTGCTGGCGAGTGTCGACGTCTCCAGAATCAGTTGACTTACAGCTTGAACCACTCGACAACTTCATCCTGAGGCGCAGTGATAGGAATAGAAAAGCCCCATTGGATCTCGTCGCCGGCATATCTGAGCTTGGTGGGGACCTTGTCTGAAGACTCGCCCTCGCGGACCGTCTTGCTGATGGGCCAGGTAGTAATGGCCGTCCGTCGATCGGCGCGCTGTGTCTCCGCCCAGGCGACGCCGGAATAGGTGGTGCCGAAGTCGATGCCGACGATGATCTTGCGCTCGCTGATAGCGAGCTTGTCGAAGGTGTCGACCATGGTGGTGCGGGTTGTTGTTGGGTATCACAAAGACAGGAAAGAAATGGGGTATCGTGGAGATGAGGAACGGTGCGGAACCCGCGATATGGCAAATGAAATATGCAGAAAGGCAGGCAGAAGCGGCCGGCTAAGGAATTGCCACGTTCCAGGACCCAGAAGAGAGGGCCTCGTTTTGGTGGCTGAAGGACTGGTGTGCCTTAGTTGGCGAGATGCACCCGGGAGGCGCTCGAAAGATGTGGAATCTTGCGAGTGTGACCAGTACGGACTGCGGAGCGAGGATGAAGAGGCGCCAGTGATGTCCGAGTGAGAACGACAACTGGACTGTTTGAAAGAGCAGAAGTTGCCAGGTTGAAAGGCAAGGTCATGGAAATCTGCCTCGAAAAAACACAAGAGAGAAGAAGCTCTGGTGGGGATAAGCAAGCGGCGTGACCAGCAGGAGGCATAAGCTGGATTTCTTCAAGCAGGTACACTTTTGGACAAATAAAGCCAGGTAAGGTACCTAATACATGTGAGGCTGGCTGGCAGGCAAGGCAGGAACAACCAGCATTTTGCATGGAAGGCGCTTTCCAAGCCGCCTTCCAAGCCGCCTTCCTGGTCTGAAGCAGAGGTGGAAGGAAGGACCTGGGAGGGCAGGGACATCAGTGGCCCTGGGTTCTTGCCATGACCGGACGGTTCACCCGTGACATGGATGTGGGGCTGGAGAGAGCCTTCCAATTTGGTGGCACTGAAGCATCACGTCTTGTTTCAACGAACCAAAGCCCATTATGGCGAACGTGGCCAGGATGAGGTCACCGAGATCAGGCGGTGCGGTGGCTAGTAATGAGGCCCCCATAAGTACCTAAGTAGCTTATCGATCTGGACGAGATATCGACGCGGTCAAGTCATACGCTGAAGACAAGACGCTAGTGCCGCCCGACAACGGTATGCTTAGGCTTTCGACCGGGACACTGAGCATGCAGGGCGAGCTTGATATTCGGTACGTACCGGGGGCAGTTTTCCAGAACCCCACTACCCCAGGACACGCTGCTCAAACAGGCTTGATCCTTGTCCACTTCAACGCAGGTCTGCTTACCTTCATGGCTCACGCTGCGTCGGCCTCCGCCGACAAGATTGAGGAAATCCGGGGATACGAATGTTGATTGCCGCCCTAAAGCATGCTCTCGCTAAATAAGTCTACGGCTCTGTCATGGACTCACCTCAATGACATTTGGTGACCAGGCTGCTCACTGTTTGCGAGAAGAGATGGGTTGCTGCAAGGATTCGTGATCGCCACGGGGATAGGCAGCATAGCGGGGTTCACTCAGTGCAGGGCTGATTCTGGATCAGGCGCGAACCTGTCCGTAAGCAGTAAGGCATGTTGCGGGAAGTCCGTGCTAGCTTGAAGCTCCGTAGCTCGGGGTGTTTGATGCATGTCCAACGTCGTCGAATTATGCCATTGGCAGAGAGGAGAAAACGGATAGGCGGACACGCATTAAACGCATTTCAGCTCTGCATTCCATTGTATCAGTACCTTACGAATAGTTCCGGGCTGTCGAGGGGCCATACTGCGCCAGTGCACAGTGTCGCCGACACTGCCTTCAAACACTTCCCCTCGCCCCACCAAGGTGTGCCTCAATGGAAGCACCGAGGGCAGCTTCCCTCAACGATGTCCTACCGGCGGCAAGAGCGACCCTGAGAGGTGGATAGTAACTATAGGAAGCTAAGGTAACTGCCAAATGGAGTTTTTTGAAGTTTGCATCCGGCTTGTCCGTTGTTCCTTCCTATGAATCATTTCTCTCACCGAACGTGAAAGAATGGCAGTCGTGAAGCGCCAGCAGCTTCCAGCCTACCCGCACTGCTGCCAGCCTAGGCAGACTTCCTGCACTTCGTCTTATCTTGGCACACTTTCCTCCCAACCCCAAATGCGATTTCGGGCCTCAGATCTTTCGTCCAAACACCCCCTCCGTTGTTTCCGCCGCCCAGCATCCCCGGTCAACATCATGGACGACCTCAAACAACTGGACCCGACCCTCCCGCATCATCGCGACAACCAAACCCCCCCGGTCCCGGACAAGAAGCCCATTGAACCCGACTCTGCTTCCATTCCACTCGAGGGTATCAAACCTACCTACAGCTCAGCCCTCAAGAACCCGCCGTCCGTCAACACAGAGCCTCCGAGCCCATCTCTCAGCTCAGAGTCCGACGCCATGGGATTCACAAAGGTTGAGATGCCTGCCACCGTTCTCGAAAACGGGGGTCAGAGCAAGGGACCAAGGCAAGCTCTGCCCAAAGGTCTCGTTGCCACTCGTTTTGCCAATGCCAATGTTCCTCCTCCTCAGCGCGCGCTGTCACCCCCGTCAACCACCACATCGGCCTCCTTTCTCGAGTGCGAAGACTTGATCAACTTCGAAAGTGACAAATCGCAATCTACAAGAGGCACCTCGTCGCAGGACTCGGCTCTACAAGCTCGGGGTGACGAGAACGTTCCTGCCTCGGCCTTGGAGCTGCGTTTGCACCGCGATATTGACGACCTACGCCAGAAGCTCAGGTCCTCGAAAGCTCAGGCAGAGATCGCCGAGGAAAGAGCAGACAGAATGGAGAAGAGGATTCAGGAGATCAAGAGCGTCAAGGCTCCCAAGCTCACGGACGCGGAGAGAGATATCAACTCGCTGTACTCAAGTGTCAATGAGCTCAAGACGGAGAACTCGGCCCTGAAAGAGCAGTTGAGGGACGCCCAGTCGCACATCTTCAGCCTGCAGCCTTATCGCAAGGAGCTGACGCCGGAGGAAGTTGGTCGCGTAGGTGAATCCCAACCTTTTCCGTAAACTCACCAGTCTGACACAGTGGTAGCAATACGACGATCTCGTTGAGGGCATCACCGATTGGGTTGCCAAGTTCATGGCACCGCTCCTCGACAATCATGCCAAAGGCGTCGATGAACTCCTTACCAACTCGCGCAAGCGGCCGACCGAGGCGCACAAGCTGAAGCACGCAATCCAAACCCACGCGGATCTAGTCCACGGCACAATGTTCCCCGAAACGGATGAAGATGTGATCATTTCCATCATTATGAGATTCCTCAACGACTGCATTTTCCAAAAGATTCTGTACGGCTCCTGCGCATCATTTGTGGAGTCTCTCAGCTTCATAGAGATGGCGCTGCAGAACACTGTCGAGCCCAAGCGAGGTGAGAGATGTACCGATGCGATGGCCATTTGTGTAGCTGACCAAGTCGCCAGATCTATTCGCCATTCGGACATGGACCGCGGAGGCCTACAATGCCATCGTGAGCTCTCGCGAATTCAGAGGCGTGCGAGAGAAGAGGATGCGTGAGATGACGATTGAGCTTGCAGGCATTTTCAAAATCCTCTGCAAAAAGGACCAGCTCGACATATTCTACAAGAACTTTGAAGAGAACTGCGTCCGGCCTGCCATGCAACTCTACGAGAAGATTCAGATTTCGACTCACCACTTCTACTTTGACATCAATCCGTACATCCTGTGGGGATCCGAAGGCGAGTTCCAGACATCCACGGACTTTCTCGACAACGTGTCAAACCTGGACTGCAAGAACATTCTGCAGAACCGCAAGGCGTTCAGCATGTCCAAGATGGACCCGCCTCCTTCCAAAAAGGAGCTCTACCACCGCCTGCTCAACGTCTGCACGATCACCCCTGCACTCTACATGCGTCAGATTGGGCGCAAGGATTCTATCAGAGAGCCTCAGATTGTCCGGCGTCAACAAATGTTGGTGGCATGGGGTCTCCAAGACAAGAAGGAGGCGTTCATTCGAGATGGGGATCAAACGCTACTCAACCACCTATACACTGCCAGAAACGAGCGCGAGAAGGCGGAGGCAGGTGGATGGGCAACTTTCCGTTGGCCAGGCTAGATGCATCGCAGGCATTCATTGATGGAATCGGGAGTCCCATGTTCATTGGATTGAGCTTCGATTTGAGGGCGTTTGCAGAAGGGAAGACATAAGGCTGGACATTTCCCATCGGTGTTGGTGCTTGAGATATACCCAGCGGAAGCCAATGGAGTAGCCATGGCCAGAGCCGAGGGTGCTCCTGACGAGGATTAGACGGGCTCTTTCAAATGGAATCGTGTCATCAGATAAGACCATCTTGCGCTGCTCTGTTTGCTCAGCTGGGCGTTTAGTGGAATGAAATGGAGCTGGTGGATGGTGGTCCAACGAAGCTCGCTCTCGTTGTCAACCCACATCACCCATCCCTCACTGAGGCCTGCGATGTGCATGATGTATCGGTACTTTAGCTTGGTCGCTTGGTGTTCTAGACTCCAGCGACAACCCAATTGACATAACGTATGTATCTGATATGAATGCCACCTGGGCCAACCCATACCTTCCATACTCCAAAGTGTAAATTGTGCTTGTCACAGCCCCAGTTCAGGCTTTCCGGGGTTGCAAGGCCTTCCAGGCAAGGGGCGGGCGCTAACAGATAAGCTACAGCGGATGGACACACCGAACGAACCCCTCACTGTGGCGCCCAAGTGGCGGGGTTCTCGTGGAAGGTGCCCGGTACCTGCGGAAGCCGCCTGAAAGGTCGGTCCCCCAAACGGGCAGGGGCAGGCACCTGCGACATCAGAACAGTGCGGAAGGCACGTCCAGTGCCACTTGCCAGGCCATGAACCACTTGGACTCAGAATTGGAACTGCTTTTACCGTCAAGGTTGCCCCAAACAGCTTCATCTGATGCCTTTTATGGTTCGTTTGCTATGCGCCCGCAATCATCTTTCAGCCACCAAAAGTTTCCGCTGCATCTCAATACAGCAAAGGTGCCTGCTGAAGAGAACCTGCCTGCTGAAGAGGAGTCAGTTGACAGTCAACCTTGCAGACGCGCAACGGCCCGGCGTCTGCTAATCGCAAACTCCATTGGCCGTTGGATAAGGTAGGCAAGAAGAGCACACTTCGAATATCGCTAACCGCCAGGAATTGCCCAGATTTACCTACTGCTTTGCCACCTTACTTATCCGCCGTCTCTCCTTCAGACCAACCGTTGGCTTCGACACCATCAAAGCACGACCAGTAACAAGGTACTCTGCCTTGTGGCCCGTCTGCATCAACTACATGCTCGGACGGTGATGCAAGGTTGAGGGCCCGAGTGACGCCGTCAAGCATCGGGTAGGATCATCCCAGGAACCTGCTGCCACCTTCCCACCATGTTTCCGTCACCGGCACAAATATTGCGCTATTCGTTCCAGCAGCATCCCGGCATCACAGACGATTCGTCGCGACAGAGAGTGTCCTCTACGTCGTCCAACGGGCCATTGCCCTCCAGGGGAGAGAGATCAGCCAATGGATTCGATCAAGGATCTCTCGAAGAGTTTCACGCATCTCGTCTGTTTCGAGAGCCAGTCTTGGCAACAACAGCTGCGGCGTCGACAGATTCCACGATAACTTCTCCCGCCGCGAATCTTCCACCTGGAGACTTCACCCCCAACACAAACACCAGCGCACCTAGACGTCGAGGAGACGAAAACCCGCGAGCAACGAACAACAATCAGACTCGGCCAGTGGTTGCAGAAAGGGCGCCAGCCCCGAGATATGTCCCTTACGTTGATTCTACTCCCGTGACGAGAATGTCTGCCACGCAAGACGCCGGGCTGCCGCCCAGCTACTACGCGCACCCGAACCCTTCTCACTTGGACAGCTTTGTCGAAGATGTCCTCGATCCGCCCCCTCTATACGACTGGGCAGTGATGATGGGGGACAGAGACCAGCAGGAGGAACAGCAGCCAACTCCACCACGGCAAGATGTCGACGACCGAGCAACGTCGTCGGTCATCGCCTCTGAAGCCTCGCAGAGAGCTTTCTCCTATGGTACCATTAGTGCTGACATCATGGCCGACTTCGACTTTCCTCAACCACCACCAAAGACGACGGCCGCGGTCAGGGACCTCGCGGTAGCATCTTCGTCGTCTTCTACTCCTCAGAGAGGCTATCGACCGACAGCGGCATCCATTCTAGATGGCTTTGATCCTGCGCCTTTCTCTCCCCAAACAACTGGCGGCAGCAACAGCACCGCTGCAAGCACGCCCCCCATGATGTCTCCTCCCATCCGCCCCAGATCGGCCTCGCTTCTGGGGTCAAACAATCCGTACATCGCCCTCCTCGAGCAGAAAGAGCAGGCGATGACGGTCGCTTTTCTGCGCACCCATGACGTCGCCACTGGATCCCGCTCGACAGATCTCGCTGCCGACGATTTCAGGTAAGCCTAGTCATGGTTTATACTTCCATCCATCACCCCCTGCCCTGCGCTTCTCGCCAGAAAGTGATGAGCCCATGCCAGTTGAAGGGTGACCAGTCTTGCTTGACGTTGCTGCTGACCCAGTACAGTTTCGGTCAGCGCTACCAGAGAGCCGTCGACACGACAGACGTTGTAGTTACGAGGCAAAGGCTACCAGCGAATGACCTGGGCGGATCAAGAGAGTGTCCTATCTGCGCGGAGACTAGAGAGGCTTCGGATTTCCCGATTCTTAGCGTTACTTCGATGTGTACTCACCCACCAGAGGCATGCCTGGAATGTCTCCAAATGTCAATCAGATCAGACCTGAATAGCAAACTCTGGACCGAGATCCGATGTCCCGAGTGTCGAGAGCTCCTCGAATACGTCGACATCCAGAAGTACGCAGACGAGGAAACGTTTGCCCGGTAGGCCACGCCTGAGACACCCTGACGGAGCCAAACTGACGAGTCCATAGATATGAAGCATTGGCTCTACGTGCAGCCATGGCTGAAGCTGAGAACTTCATCTGGTGCACCGCTAACTGCGGCTCCGGTCAGCTTCACGACACGGGCACCGAGCAGCCGATCGTTTCCTGCCTGCACTGCGGCCAGAGGTCTTGCTTTACTCATAACGTCACGTGGCACGAGAACCTGACATGCGAGGAGTATGACTCGCTACTTCGTGATCCCGAGAACTTTCGATCGAGGATTGAAATGGAGCACGAGCAGATGGATGCTGCAAAGCGTATCCAGGAAGACGCCGACCGCGCCATGGCTCAGGGTCTCATGGCTGAACAACAGGCAGAGATTCAAGAGCAGGAAGCACGAGAGCGAGCCGAGCGAGAGAGGGCATTAAGAGCCACGGCACTGGCACGAAAGGTCGCGGCCCGGCGCAAAGAAGAAGAGGACCAAAGCAAGGTCACTGTGAGTAGGACGACGAAGCCTTGCCCCGGTTGTGGGTGGGCGATAGAAAAGAACGCAGGATGGTAAGTGATCCCGTGCTTAACTAGAAGACACATGCTAACCCTTATACGCCAGTTCGCACATGACTTGTAAGTACACTTGATTCTTGATCCTAGCACCCTTTTTCATCCCCCCTCCCGCCAGCCCCTGAGGCGCCCTCCATACTGAAGCCAACAAAATTCGCAGGCATCAAGTGCCGCTTCCAATTCTGCTGGGGATGCTACACCGTCTGGCAGCGCGGCCACAACGTCCGATGTCGTGGCTATGCGACTATTTGACGTGACGATGCGCACCCAAGCACCAGAGACGGATAGAATAATGTCTAACCCGGATGACCTATTCCCAGGTTCACGCTGCAAGCATGAGTTCTGCTACGAGTGCGGGGCAGACCACAGGCGCATCTTGTTGGAGGATAACAGCATACACAGCCCGCACTGCCGGTTCCATCCGAACAACCTTGAGGATCTTGTTCCTGCGGGAGAGAGGGGGTCAAGAGCATCTAGGCGCGTCGGGAGGCGATGATATTTTGACGCATACAGTAATGTACTTTTATCACGCACAGCAAGACTGCTTTTTTATTTCATCTGAATTTGCGAACAGCGAGGGAGATTGACAGGACTCCATCGCCCGAATCCTTTTTCATCGGCAGCCCATGACATCCGGGCTGTGATTACAGTAGCTTTCATGTAGCCCCTAGCTCCAGATACAATACCTATTTTGAGCTAATTTTTGTTGACATGATGCTAATTGTATTCCTCACCTATCCATTCGTTTCTGTCGTCCCCTATAATCTTTACCTAGTATCGTCCAGATCAGTTCAACCTTTTGTCCTCTCTCCAGCCCTCAACAATCATCGCCACACTTCCGTGACGACTCCCCAGTCTATCGATATCCGCCACGATTACTAGCTGACACCGTCCTCCACGGGTCCCAGCATCCTCGTCGTTCCTGTCGTCCCCTCTCGTCTCTTTTCACCTCTGTCACACCTTGTTGTCTTTGCCTGATATCGTCCAGATCTGCAGCTTGAATGTCTAGCATCTTGGCGACAACAGCAACTCGATTTTCAACAACCCTCAATTTCCATTCCTCCTTTTCCTTCCAACCTTTCATAGGTACATTCTGGCCTGCTGGCCTACCGTCGCTATGTGCCTCTGACACCAAGGGTAGGGATGGGATGGGCTGGAGACGACCTATGCGGCCAAACTATAGTGGTGTACTGGGGGCGCGAGTCGATTTGCATAGGCAGCTCCCTCAACTCCCTCTCTCCTTCTTTCCTTCCTCCCTTCTGTACAGCTGGTTGGAGCCGAGTGCAGTGAAGACCTCGCGAAGCAATGTATCTCTTGGGGTAACGGGATAATAGTGGGTATTATGGCAGGCTTTTACGGAAGGGCGAGAGATGTTCCCATTTGCTCGTCAGGGGCTGGGCCTGGATCGCAGACGAAATACAGTTTGTGTTTTTCTTTCTGGATTCATCCGTGTCCCGGAGGAATGGCAAGAGGGACTTGGCCCCTGTGCCATAACGAGACACTGTCCCAAATCCACCCAGAGACATTTGAAACCAGCAAAACGCCAATCCGGCATTTGTTTGACGACACCTTGAGTACATTCCCCCGCCCCCAGAATTGCCGACGTCTGAATGCGGGGGGCCATCTCCATGGGGAGCTCGCCACGCTATTCGAGGCTTTTGGGGTGCATGTGGGACCATATCATGGCAAGGATGATGTTCTGGCCAAAGCCAAGGGTTCATCTGATGCTTTTGATATCCCGGGACCAGGGAGACGAGAATATCCCCATCTTCAATACACGTGCCGTAAGGTACACGCAGCCACTATGCATGGCTTATTCCGGGGAAGGCCCAGCGAAGATTCAGGTCTACCTAAAGTTTTCGGTAGTTCCAAAAACCAGGGGCCTGGCTGCCATTGCTGCTGATCTGGATCGCACCTTGTCGGCCACACCGGCATCAATATTGAACGACGACGATCCTCCATCATGTCAGCATAATGCACAATATCAATATATCGAAAGTCCAAATTCACTAGACTGGTGATTCCTAGCTAGATCGGGTGCTTAGTAATTATTCTGACGATAAACGAGAAGGGAGTACGCAGACTACTCTTCCGATGCGAGTTTGATATCGCGTAACGCCCCTTTCGATAATGACCACGTGAAGGCAGGGAAGCCTGGGAATTGATAAAGTCTTTGGACGAACCGCGCAAGATTTTGAACACGAGACGACAAACGATTTATTGATCAACCATTCGCCATTCACGCCAGGTGTTCCGGCCAAACACTCTCCGGCTCCTCGTGGATAATCCTCTTCTATGTCGGCTCAGGCCAATTTTTTCAACCCCGTTTATCATCAGCCCCGATCTTCAGCACAGGAGACAAGTCATGTCGGGTCTATCAATTCCATCCAATGTGCCGGGTCTATCGATCTCATCCACAGTGCCGGGTCTTTCAATCCCATCCACAGTGCCGGATCTATCAATCCCATTCAATGTGTCGGGTTCAACAACCCCGGGAACTGCATGGCTCAACGCTGACCCTCCCGCCGGCCCGTCGACCGGAACCGTCGAAACAAAGCCCGTCGTGCCGAATTGGCTAGCAAAATTCAATGCCTATGTAGGCCTCTTTAACTTCGTCAAGGATATTGGTGTCATCTTCGGCTGGTGGTCTGGTGGTCAGCAAGAGAAACCGAAAGTCCTGCCGGGCTTCACGCCGGGCGAAAACCCGGACGACGTGCCGAATTACACGAAGATCAACTTCTGGATTGCTAATGATGGACCGCACCCTTTCGACCCCACTAAGGCGCCCATGAGGGACGCTGGTGGCGACACGCCTGATATTCATTTGTTTGGCGACGGAGGAAACCATATCGGCTCCAGATACCGAGCGGCATGGTGCCCATCCGGTGCTATCCACTGCAACGTAGGGGTTGAAACCGAGGGTCATGCTTCATACATCCTTCTCAGCGGCAACAGGGACCCAACTTGTATTGCGCTCATGACTGTGGAGATACCAGGTGTTGAGAGGAAGTTTGGATTCGCCCCAGGAAACTGGGCAGCGCCTTGCGAGAAGATCTCCGGTAGAAGGAATCCATGGTGTGTTTATCTCCCCGATGTGTCTTTTCGTTATTATGTTTCTCAGTTTTCTAAGAGTGAAACAGGTACTACGCCAATCACGACCTACCCCTCAAGAGTGCTGTGAATGACGTGAGCAAATGCCTCTGGATCGGCAAAGGCAAGGATAATCACAGGCAACCACATGTCAGCGGAATGCAGCTTCGGATGAAAGAGTTCCGTTCCGGCGAAGCCCCTATACGGAAAATGGATTACTACTGTCGTAACTACCCGGTTCTTAACTTTCGGACTGAGCCGTATCCTCACGTAGTCCAGAAGTGGGCGATAGACCCTTTGTTGCTTGGGTCGGAAGCCCCGACTGGCCCCTTTCTCGACCCGCAGTACGCAACTGAGACCGAAGACACGGAAGAGAGCGAAACCCTCGTCACGGAACCTCTCCCAACAGTCACTGCTATGGGGACTTTTGGCGACGCCGCCGTCAAGGAGAGAAACAGGAACCGCTACGCCCGTCTCGCCCGGAGATGGATCAGCTCCCCAGACCTCGCGGAGCAGATCGCGATGGACCCCTCGGTCTACAAGAGCCACCAGCCCGGGCACCTGGCCAGCGAGCTCTGCGACCGGAACGCCGGCGCCGTGGGGCATTCCTTCGTCTCGTACGCGGAGAAGATGTTCTGCTACATGCCCACCAAGACGCTGTACAAGTTCTGCGAGGATATCGACGAGGGGGCCTGCTGGTCCGAGGACGACAACAAGGTGATCGTCAAGGCTTCGGGCGCAGGAATGATGACGCTCTCGGCCGCGGATATTCCTGATCTGCGCCACGCCCATAGCTCGATGAACATTGTCTGGAAATAAGTGCGCGCTCAACGTGTGCCCGGCCGAGATGACAGGAGGGGCGAAAACGAGAGATCCTGGTGGTTGAAACTTGAGGTGGATTGCTGCGGTCGTTCAATTTGGTTGTTCAAGTGTGTATTGGTCATTGGAGAAGAAGCTATCTGTTGTTCGTAAATGGGCAGAAAGAGGGGGATTAATGTTGCGAGGAGACTAAGGAAACACGGGCTCGACAGTTGCAATGTTTGTTTTATATCGGAAATGATTTTTAGTGCACTATCTGTCAGCTGTTACATATTGAGAAGGTTGGCTTCTAGGCCAGCGAGAAAATAAAGCTTAATTTGGTTTCTTCCCCGGTTTTGTAGTGTTCTAGAAAGAGAAAACTTTTATTAATAGGCTTCAGGGAATCAACAGATAAGCTGCCATTTGTCTTCATCTCAAAGTCGACAGCGAGCTCAATGTTTGACCCGAGCAAGTCGATCAATCCTGTCCTCTGTCATGTGGCCGAAGGTGGCTGTTATCTGCAACTGCGGCTCTTGCGCGGCGTTTCGGACAATGCGACATGGCCGGCAGGTACCCGATCACTCCCGCGAGGGGTCAAGATTGTCGAAGCCAAGTGTGGAGATTTGCGAATATCATTGCCGTCTTTGAACGCAGATATGCAGGTCGCCCGTTGAACAGCTCACGCCGTGCCGGGTGGACCCGTCTTGGACGCTGGGACTCTTGGCAACAGTCGTAAACATGCACAGCGGGATTATTCGGACTACCTCCTCAAGCTGACTCGGGTTTTTATCCACAGACGCTCATCAGCCTCTCTTTACAGCAGTTCTTGACTCGTATCACCTAATACACCACAAGAGCAGATCACGAGGCTGTGGTCCATTTGTTTGGGTAACGATTGACTTTAATAAATGCAAATTGGTATCTAACTTCACCACCACAAAAACTCCTTCTAATGCGACACGGAGTTGGAGTTGTCAGCGCAAGAGAACGCGCTGGAGCCTCCAGACTCCTTGTAGGTAGCCATGATGCCCACGATGGAGCCGTAGGCGCCGGCGATCATGAGGAACGAGCCGCTGACGACGACGAAGACGCTGAAGCACACCATGGCGATCCAGCGCGGGTTCTTGTCGAGCTTGCCGGCGCTCCAGTTGTCGTAGAGCCACATGCAGCCCATGGGCTGGAAGGAGAGGAGGGTGCCGAAGAGGGCGCCGACGAGCGAGACCAGGCCGTCAAAGACGGGGATGGAGCTGGCGATGATGTAGGCGATGACGGCGACGCTGAAGGTGCAGCCGAGCCAGGTGATCCAGTGCTTCGCGGTGTTGGCAGTGAGGTGCTTGGTGCCGCGGAGCATGCGGATGAAGACGTACTTGGCGGGGAGCTGGGAAATCGTTAGTTTATGTTGGAGTATGCCAGAGAATGGATTTCAGCTTACGTGAATGACGAGAGTGGTAGTCACAATGAGACCAGGGAGAGCCAGGCCGTAGCAGACCTTCTTCATCGTGGTTCCGGCAGATCCAAGAGCCGGGGAAGCAACGTAGGAGCCGCAGAAGTAGTAGACGATGACGCCAATGGCGATGTAAGTGCCGGTAACAACACCCTGGCAGATGAAGAGAGATCGGGAGTAGTGGCGGGGCTCGCGCATCTCGGAAACGATGGAGAAGAAGGCCGGGGTACCAGCGAAGGCGAAAACGAGAGTAGAGAGAGCGGAGGACGCCTCAGCGAAGGTCGGCTTGCCAACGATGACATAGTCGGAGACCCAGACGCCGCCTTGAGGGGCTGACGCAGGTCGGTCCTGAATACCGACAGCGATGGTGAGAGTCAGAACTTTTTAGTTGTTAGCTGCTTGCTCATGGAGGTTTTCGAATTCAGGGGTTGTGCTTACTTGAGCTGAGAATAGCCACAAGACCGATCCAAGCAAACCAAGTGATCTTGCCAAGCGTTTGGATGCTACCGAAGCAGAAACCAACAAATGCAGCCACAGCAACGAAGATAGCAGTGCAGGCACCGTGGGTGGAAACCGAGTTGAGCGCAATGGAGGCACCAAGCATACCAGAGCCGGCAACGAAGATCCAGTCTGTCGTAGATATTAGCGGACTGAACGTTTCAACGCTTCAAACATGCGCGGCGACTTACAGAGACAGAACACCACAGCGAAGAATTCACGACCGATGGGGCCAAAGAGCTTGCGACCAACATCGTCAATGCTGTACACATCGGGGTGGTTCAACTTGAAGACTCCGACAATGTAGTCGGACCAGGTTGTCACGCCCGACACGAGGCACAACGCAATCACGCCCGGCACGATTCCCAAAACGTGGAAGGTTCCCGGGATGGACAAGACTCCGAGTCCGATCTGGGTCTTCATCATGAGAGCGGCTGTTCCAAGCCACCCAACCTGTTGGTCGGAAGATTAGTCGCTGTACGGGGGTCGTCGTCTCTCTTTTCCCGAATTTTTCTTACATTGCGGTAGTTGGGACCATCTTCACCGATTTCACCGAAAACTGCATCGTAGCTAGCGTTCGGGTCGTCGTAGACGACGCCGACCTGGGACTGGGTTGAGACCTGGCCCAACTCGTCGAGGTGGCTTTCCTTGCTCTTATGCATGGTGGTAGCCATTTTTTGTTTTTTATTGTCGGTCGATGGAGTGTGGATATGTGCTCGATTTCGAAGGACAACGTCAAAGTCACTGCAGGAGAATATCTTTCAAGTCTTTTGAAAAGCAGTCACTTTGAAGCGTCGAGGGTGCGATTGTCGAAGTTTTTCAAATCTCTAGGAGAGATCCGATGTTGGCGGTTAGGAGGTGAAGAGGTTTAATGAATTGCCGTGAGACATTGAAGGCTGAGGTGAACCTTGGAGGACAACAAAGATAGAGTGCGACCAAATTGAGTTTGTCAAGACGACAAGGGATTGAAAGCCCAGTACAATTGAGCGACTCGAGGCGAACTGCGAGAAGATGGATAATTCAAACATCCAAGCGTTCGAGATTTTGGAGTTGGGAACGACGCGCTTTTGAACAAGATTTGGTCTAGCGCTGGAGCCGCTTCTCTTCAGCTTCGCCCAGCTCAAGGCCAATGCCGTCAGGGGCATGGCGTGCCAAGGTAGCGACGCAAGGTTCACGCTTCTATCAGACAGACAGGTTCCTCCAACAAGAAGACCAGACCAGATAGGTCAGATAGGACATAACCCACTGCATGAGGTAAATTACGCACCTATTTCTGAGAGAAACCCCATATTTTCCCCGGACTTCATCGACTGGGAGATACGTCACAGCGGGACGATGTTCAAGGATGCTAGGGAGAAATGACTCGCAATGGCACTTCCTTTTCAGGGTCGCGCGCAGTGGTGCACATTCGGCCTTTGTCCGGCAATTGTCAAAAGCTTCGATAATTTTGATAAAATATGCAGTCGGGACCCGTTCCGACGCACACACAACTCTTACTGGAGGTACGAGTACATACTGGAGGCACTTGAGGCGACATTCATCTGATAGCCCCCTTCAGCTCAACCCCTTGACGGATGACAAGGAACTCCCACGGTCCACGGATCAGCCGGGACCGGATTACGAAAACTTCCTGGTCAGCGAGGTTTTCCGTGGGCAAACACGGATACAGCGCGCGCTGAGTTTACATCCCTCCCATCGGCAATAACGCGTACGGATAGCAGGCAACCGTTAAAACGCGCAGATAGCAGAGGGTTATTTGGCCTCTCTGCCCTGGTCGAGTCGGCAGCCTTTTGCGGGTCGGCTGTACCCGTTTTCTCACCACGAAAGAATTATGAGGCGGTCGGTCAGCCGGTCTTCCAGGCGCAGTGCGTCGAAAGCGGAGATCGGCGGCTCCATGACTCGTCTGGCATTGGTCTATCTCAGGGTCTCGCTCTGCGCGAATCCCTGTTGCTGCGGGACCCTCCCTGGGGTGTCTCGAAGTAAAACACCATCGGGTGAGGATCCGGTCTTCTGCCCGTACCAACGGAAGCGGTTCCGACCTCCTCCGACGCAAAAAAAACCTGGCCCGCCGTTTCTGCGCCACCGCGAACAGCATCAACGGCGGCGCATGAGTCTGGAGAGCCGCCGCGTGACCACCACGATGACAACAGTTAGCCCAAGCGCCAGACTCACTGATGTCACTGTCGGATGCTTCCCGCGTGTCTGGAGACCGGTGGGAACGTGTGAACTTGGAATGCAGTGGTGACGCTTATTTTCCGCTTCCCCATGGGGAGCGCAGAGACAGTTGAGATGACGGCGTGGTCGTGGAGAAACTGTTACGTACAAAGAAGAATGCGCTGCCACCTTGCCCGGTCTAAGCGACCAGAGCGTGTGCCATCAGTGTCGCCAGATTAGTCGGCGAAAAATACGGACTCTAATGCAGAGGCCGCCGCGCATTGTTGTGCAGGAGCACATGTCCGCGGCCTTTTTTCTTCCAGAGGAAAGCCTGCGCGAGTGGCGTGGGCTGTCTCTAGATATGATAAACAGATACTTCTATAAGGGAAGACGCGATTGGCCTTTCTTAGCCTTCTACTAACGCAGTGCTGGGAGGGTTGTAATGGCTCGCTACTGATATCGGATGAGCCGCGGCGGCTCTAATGAGACACTACGCTAGTTTGAGTGTGGCAGACTGACTTGTCATGTACATGGCAGATGCCAACACGGAGCACGGAGAACGAAGCCGTTCGTTCTCTTCCCCCGCATTCGACCGGCCGAGGCATCTGTTAGTTGTTTCGCTTCATTGGCAGAGACTCTTGTTGTTTCCACCGTCGGAGAGATACCTATCGCTACTTCTGCACTCTGACAACATGGGTGCGTGTCTTTAGCCCCCGAAAACCGACATACGACCGGCCCTCCGGATGCATCGTCGTGCTCGTCGACAAGAGGAACATTGACTGTTATCTTCAAAGGGGTATCTTGCAGGCAACTGATACCTCTTAGCTGCGTCCGTTATCGGGCATAACGGCCGGACAGTTAACACATACATAGTGCACATCGTGCTTTATCACCGACGCAGTCTTTTGAGACTAGATAGCATGCGGAACTTAGTGCAGATAAGCCCCCTAGTCAGTGCCCAGCAGAAGGAAAAAAATTAGTTCTCCACCACGGAATCGCTACCCCGCGTTTCTGGTTCCACGATAGTCGTCACGTCACCCTTTGAGGCTCGCACCACCGTCGCGTGTCCAAAGACTGTATCAATATCTCGGTTTGATTGAATTTTCTTTCTTTGGGAACAGGTTTTTCTGTCTTGTGTTATTGGAACGGCGCAATGGAACCCGGGACTGGTCGCAACAAGGTTACGAAAAGATCTTCAAACGCGTGAGTTCGGCGTTCTTCGGCGCGCCTGCCGGCCGACTTTCTGGGCCGCTCCGCTGACCCTCTCTTGGACAGGTGTGTAAGATGTCGGAGGCAAAAGATCAAGTGTTCGGGGTCGCAGCCATGCGATGCATGCGGCAAGCGCAAACAGTCCTGCACATTCGATGAGCGCGACCAGAGGATAGTGGTCACCAGAGGGTAAATCTCATCTCACCGTCCGCTGAAGAATTAAACACCCACTTACACGGCCGCTCCAGTTATATCATCGACTTACAGCAGCGGATCGAACGATGGGAACGCAGCAAGAGCACCAATGAGCCGGCGCGGGACTCGATCGAAGGCGGCCAGGCTGCCGACAAAGTCGAGAGTGGTCTGTTATCTCTGGCTTCTCATCCGAAATGAGCAAACTAACTCCTTGCAGGGTCTGAGAGCGATGTAAGCATGGCAGGGGCGGAAGGTCCAGACTCAACCCAACCTTCGAGAGGCACTGAGAAGCAGCAGGACGCCCGCCCCAAGCCGCCCATGGACCCGGTGGCCTCGACGCTCATCAACCCATTGTCTACTGGGCAGTCGGAGTTTATGACAGCGCCGACAGGAAGGATATGTGAGTTATTCCCAAAGCACATCGACTTTACAGGTCATTGATAGCCATGCAGTCTACTTGGGAACATCATCCAACTGGTCCTTCACACGCCGCGTCCTCAACATCACGCATCAATACATCAACAAAACACCTCTGCCCACGAGCGCACTCATCTTCGATGCTGCGGCTTATACCCTCGATTGGGATGGCTACCGCATTGGGGAGGGCCCCGAGATGCCGGCCCTGCCAACGCAGGACTATGCAATCTACCTGGTCAACGCAGTGAAGTTTCACTGCAGCCAGATGTTCCACCTCTTCGACGAAGAGTCCTTTATGAAATCCCTCTACCACTTTTACTCAGACCCAAATCCAAGGGCTGACCCTACGGACCTTTGGTTCATCCATTTCCTTTTGATACTCGCCTTTGGAAAGGCATTCACGACGAAGGCCAACAGAAGCCGAAAGCCCCCAGGCCATGACTACTTTATAAAAGCTGTGCAGCTTCTCCCCGACCTTAGCGTTTTGCTGAAGCAAGCTGCTCTCTCGACAGAGATTCTCTGCTCACTTGCACTGTATATGCAATGCGTCGACTTTCGGCATGCCTCCCACAACTTCATCGGCCAAGCCATACGCATGGCCTTGGGTGAGGGTATGCACACAGACATGCCGACGCAAGTGCTGGGAGAGGCATATGTCGAGAGGTGTCGAAGGATCTGGTACACAGCACACATTCTAGATCGAGAGATGACGTCTCTCTTTGGCCTTCCGCCTTCAATCCACGATGATTACGTGCAGTGCCAACTGCCAACATATTCTGGTTCATCGCAACGGACTGCGGCCTTGCGGATGAGGATAAAACTGTCCGAGGTCATCGGCAGTATTAACAGAAGTAAGCTGCCAACTCGATAATTATCAGGATCTGGGCTGACCAAGTTACTCAACAGAAGTGTACGGTCGAGACGGTAGACTCAACAATAAGTTCATGTTGGGGACTAAAACTGTACTCGAGAGTATGGCACATGTCGCCAACGACCTTCAACAATCCTTTGCGCTCCCACTCGAGAGGGATACAAGCTGCATCTCCAGGACATCAGCACATCTACACCTACTGCATCATCAGGTGAGTTGTTTCCGGAACGAAATTTCTAGTCGCAACGCATGCTAACCAAATTAATTTCCCAGTGCATTGTCCTTGCCACAAGACCGTTGCTATTTTGCTTCTTGAAGATCCGATTCGAATCCGAGAGTAAATGCACCGAGCTTCTGGGATCATCTCAGACGGTGCGAAATTTGATACAAATGTGCATGGACTCTTCCCAACAAATGATTGCGATTCTAGACTGCCTACAGTCGCAGGGCCTTTTGGGTGAGTTTTATCACGATCGAGTATTTCTATACTTCAATCTGACACGGACCTCCAGAAACCTTCCTTCCATTTGACTTGGAGGCGATCTTCGTCTCTACGGGAAGTCTATTGCTGGGACCCGCAATCGACCCGCAGGCCTTCGAAGGCGTGGTTCCCTCGCTTGAAAAGGCGTATGCTGTTTTTGATGAAATGATCGCCGCTGGGAATGCGGTGGCAAATTTTCAGAAGGCAGAGCTGCAACAACTCGAAATCATGTTGCAACAGTTGACACATACACACCCACAGCCAGCAGCAGACGACTCCGGCGCGGCGAATGAGGCGCCATGTCAACAGCAGCAGCAGCAGCAGCAAATAGCCGACGACACGAGCCCTCATGATACAGTGATTTCCTCGTTGGCTACGGATTTGTCCCAGAATGAGAGCTATACCTCGTCGCTGCCGGGGAATCTGGAGGAAATGACTTTTGATAGCGGCCTGACCATGACTCAATTGCTGGATATGGCGAATTCGATAGAGCACGAGGATACGGAATGGATGTCACAAACAATTGTCGAGCATAGCATTTGGTAGTGTGGTTGAACAACAGCGATTTGACTTTTCTCTCCCACATGAAGAACACAATGTGCATGATGTCTGCAGGATAGGACTTTGCGTAACGTACGGGATCACCTCAAAGTCTCCCAACTCCATCGAGACCTTCCGTTTCTGTCCCTCAGCTGCCCCCTGATTGCTCAACCTCTGTGGGCCTCGGACGCCACGACTCGTTTCGGCTCCTCGGCGACCCCGAGGCTCGGGTACATATGCAGCATCAACAGCAGACGGGCGATCACACCTCATTCTCAGCTTGACAGGTTGGAAGTATCAAAGTACACAATGCTATTATTAACTACATATCTTCTACAACTTGGAGGCCTTGGGGTTCTGCAGCTCTGCAAACTCCATGGTGTTTCCGAGACGCCAGCTGACAGTGTCTCCCCACTTGCCGTCATCGCCGCCGACGTCCTTCCAGCGCCATTTGTCAACGGGTTGCTTCCCGTCCGCGGCCTCGAGCAGGTTCTTCACCCAGTCTCCGATCAGGGGAATAAGCTTGGCGGCGTGCCCGGAATCACCAGACATCAACACCACGGACGAGCTCGATTTGGGGACGTAGTCGATGATGAAGTCCGAGTCATTGGTGTCGGCAAACCAGCAGAGCGACTGCTTCACCAGAGGCCTGTCGGCAAGCTCTGGCAGCGTCTCTCGGAGCAGCTGCCGCACCTTCTCCTGGTCGTGCAGGGGCATGAAGGCGCTCTCGGCATGCGAAGGCGGGAGTGAGACACCGGTCTTGGGATCCGTGTTCACGTACCCACCGCCCATGGGGCACAGCTTGAGGAGGTTGGTCTTCGGGTCAGGCTCGAAGTAGAAGCCGTAGTCGCGGGCATAGGTGACGGGGATACCACGTAGAGCGGATGTCTCATCCTCGGTGAGATGGACGTGTGCGACGGACCACGACTTGGCGACCACCTGCTTGCCGCACTCTGGCACCAGCCGCGCGGCAGCAGCGCCGACTGCGACGATAACGAGCTTCGCCGGTACATGGCGGCCCTGCTGCGTCCTGATACCGGTAGCTTTCCTGCCTCCCGGGGTGTTCTGGTAAACAATCTCCCTCACGCCGCCGTGCTGGCCGAGGAAGTACTTGACGCCTCGTACCTGCGTCGCCTTGTACAGGGCGATCAGGGCGTTCCCAGAATGGACGTAACCGTCAAACGTGTTGAGATAGCCCTTCCACCCGGAACAGTGTCCGGCCTTGTACTGCCAGACGTTCTCCTCAATGTCCTTGCCACCTTCGATTGGGATAACATGCTTAGCCAAGACCGGGTTGATTTCCGCGGCCTTTTGGAATCTCTTGAGCGTCTCAATGGCCCTGTCAGGGGCCTTACCCGAGACACAGTGAAGAAAGCCGACCTGGTGGAAATGCGGCGCAAAAAGTGGCGTCTTCCAGGCCTTGATAGCTTCCTATTGCCCGAGAGTAAGCATTTTAGTGTATCAGCTCATTTCGGAGGATGCAACTTACGAGGGTAAGATCGGTGTAGAACGGGTCCTCATATTCCGCCCTCAGAATCTTGTTGATGTCATTGGCGGCAGAGTCCTGCGGGGGTATCGTCTCGTGCTTGTCGTAAACAGAAATGTCCGTGTATCCCGCCAGGGTGAGATGATAGGCCGTTGACAGGCCGAAGGCGCCGGCGCCGACGATGATGATAGGATCGGACTTGCTGATACCCATGGTGATAGTTCTGAGAGACGCGTGTTGAAGCTGATGTACTAGACTCCAAGGGAATCTTTGCTACGAGTGAAATTTGCTCCTTATGATGTATGTAACGTCCAGCGGCCGTCTAAGCCGTTCAGTCCACCGCCGGTTCCGTTCGGGAAATGGACCGGCTTCGGACCCATGGTTGCGGTGTTGCGGTGAAGCTATTCCCGGACAATGCGGGGGACCGAGTGACGGGCCAACGTGATCTTACGACGCTGACCACGTCGGCTGGTCTCCCATGTGGCGGTCGAGACCACGCTTATCGAACCGATTGCTCGAGACGGGTGCTGAACCGCATATCTGCACAATCGTCATGAACACAGTCGGAAGCACTTCCGATTACTTGAAATCATCGTCATTGGCTGAACGGGCCGATGTGGGGCTGGAGTATCGGCATCGGGACCCTCACCCGTGTTCTCATCGTCCAAGGCAGGCCCTCTTCCCCAGACCCCAGACATGATGACCAGGTGTTTGCCTGGAGATGGGATCACGGTACGTACTGTTGAGTCCGGAGACAAGCGATGGCAGAGTTCGGTCCGCGTGGTCTTTTGCAGAAGACAGCAATTACCAGGCAATAGAGACGAACATTCCGGAGGAAATTCTTCAGCAAACGAAGGGTGCATCTGTTGGTGTGGTCCCTGTCGCCCAATAAGGCTTAACGAACGCATAATCGCGGGCTATTTTCATCCGTAGTTTACATGACTCTCCGGCATAAACGTGCTGCCAATGACAATTTGACTGAGTACAGCGTGTTTACCCTGCCCTGCACAGCGCCCGACTAAGTAAGTCAACAGTCGCATCAGCCCAGTTGGAACTTGAAGAATGGAGCATTATGAAACTCGAGGGTGATGCTTGTGATGGGTCGGTAATCATCAATGTCATTGGACTACTGAATAACTCTCTAAATTACATATTTCGCCTATCCCGAATGCACATGCCACCAGGCCCCGTCACGCCATTTTTTTCAACCACCCGTGCGCGATTTTTATTTGTTGCTGGGGTATTCGAAGTCGGTCAGGGGGAAGAACTCCTCCTTGATCAACCTCGGGCTCGTGAAGCGTCTCATGACGTCAGCACTGCCGGCCTTGTCGTTGGTTCCGGAGCTACGGGCACCGCCGAAGGACTGTTGGCCGATGAGGGCGGCGGTGGTCTTGCAGTCTGGAGAAGAAATGGGTCAACACTCTGGAGAAAGGCAATCAAGCTTGGGTAGGTTGGACTTACTGATGTAGAAGTTGCCGGCAGAGTAGCGGAGGGTGTCCTCGGCCTCACGGATGGCGGTGCGGTCCTTGGCGAACACGGCGCCGGTGAGGGCGAAGCCGCCGCCACCCTGGTCAACCTTCTTCAGAGTGGAGGACCACTCGGCGTCGGGGTAGATGTTGACGGCCAGGACGGGGCCGAAGATCTCCTCGTTGAAGAGACGGTGCTCGGGGGAGTCGGCGAGGTAGACGGTCGGGTTGACGTAGTATCCGTTGGAGCCGTCGTAGGTGCCGCCAACGAGCAGCTTCAGAGAGGGGTCTTTGTTGCTCTCGTCGATGATGCGCTTGATCTTTTCGAAGGAGCGGTCGTGGATGACGGGGCCCATGAAGGCGTTGAGGTTGCCGTCGGGGCTGCCGATGGTGATCTTCTTGACGTTCTCGGTCAACTTGGACAGGAACTCGTCGGCGCGGGACTGGGGGATGTAGACGCGGGATGTGGCAGAGCACTTCTGGCCCTGGTACTCGAAGGCGCCGCGGAGGGTGTGGAGGGCGGCGCTGTCGATGTCGGCGGAGGGGTGGATGAGGTGGAAGTTCTTGCCGCTGGTCTCGCCGACGATCTTGGGGAAGTCGCGGTAGGTCTTGTTGCCGATACCCTCGCCGATCTTGGCGTACAAGGAGCGGAAGACGTCAGAGGAGCCGACAAAGTTCAGGCCGGCGAACTCGCGGTGCTTGAGGACGACATCGGTGACTTCCTCGGCGTCACCGGGGACGAACTGGATAACGTTGGGAGGGAGGCCGGCCTCGAGGAGGATGTTGTAGACAAGCTGGCTGGCGTAGATGTTGCTGGGCGAAGGCTTCCAGAGCACGACGTTGCCCAAGAGCGCGGGGCCGGAAATCAGGTTACCACCAATAGCGGTGAAGTTAAAGGGGGAAACGGCGTAGACGAAACCCTCGAGAGGGCGCCACTCCAGACGACTAATTATGAGTTAGATATGGTAGGCAGAAAAAGGTTCATGTGTGCGTAGTCGCTTACCTCCACATGCCGTCAGATCCACGCTCAGGCTGCTTCTCGAGGATCTCAGCAGCAAAGTTGCAGTTAAGTCTGAAGAAGTCGGCCAACTCCGCAGCCGCGTCGATCTCTCCCTGCCACATGTTCTTGCCCTGGCCGAGCATAGTAGCAGCAATAAGCTCATATCTGTACTTGGTGACGACCAGCTCGGCGGCCTTCAGGAAGATCGCCGCCCTGTCGACGAAAGGTGTGTTCTCCCAGCTCTTCTTAGCCTCCAGCGCGGAGTCGATAGCGGCAGCAACTTGCTCCTTGGACGCGAGAGGGAAGTTGGAGAACTTCTTTCCGTGGGCGTGGGGCATAACGGTGTCGAAAGACTTGGAGGCGGAGTGAACCTGGCCATTGTAGAAAAGGTCGCTGCGTGCGGGGAGCTCGGACTTGAGCTTGTTCAGGGCCTCCTCCAACTTGGCGCGCTCAGGCGAGCCTTTCCTGTATTCAGGCTGTGTCGATTATTAGCTGCTTGCTCGGGCGTTGCTTTGGGCGAGTGGGAAACTTACGTTAGGCTCATTTCTGGGGTCTGGTAGTCTGAATGGCGCGGTAGCCTTAGTTCTTGTTTGTTGCAGGCCGACGGGAACTGCGAAAGGACGGAGGGCACCCCTCATAGACCGCGCGGGCCTTGCAATGACGCTGGCGACTTGCATTGTCGAGTATATGATATAAAAAAAATGTATGAGGTTCGCGGTCAGGGGGCAAAAAGGTTCGTGATACCGGAATAAGGATGATTCGCAAGTACGAAAAGCCGTTCCTCTGAAGCTGATTGAGACACTGAAGATATAACACCTCCCATACTTTCGCCGTCTGAGAGCTCTATTTGATAGCAATAATGCCGGCCATGCTCCCGACAGTCGTCGAGTGCCATTGACCAATCACGTCTGAGATCGATGTCATTCCGTGCGTGATGCCGAGATCGGACGGGGCGGATCTCCGAGCGGGGTGCTCGACGGGCACCCAGCCGATATCTTTACATGCAGCTTCCCCGCCGTACGGCGCGTGTGTTACATTTCCCCGCAAACACCGGGGGCTGGGATCTTGAATCAGCTCCGGCGTCTTGTGACGCCCGATTACAGGCCGATGATAGCCATCGTATCGTGAGCCGGCCTCATGTTACCGGATGTCAGCGAAGGACCGCTTGCCTAGCCACCGATGTACCAACTTGTTACTCAGTATCTGTCATACTTGCGCTGTTGATCTGTACAAAACTTGCAGATAAATTTGATTGACTAGGCAAATGTTTTCCAGCTGTATAATTCCTAGTCACATGATTGCCCCAACTGTAGAGTTCGTCTTAAGTTGAACGGGCTTGTTTGGGCTGTTTGGTTGGCCTTGAGTATCGATATCATGAAATGCGGATCCGTAGAGGTGTTCGCAGATAAGTAGGACATTGCCCACGTCCCGTGAGATGAACCGCCTGAAGCATATCCGACCTGCGAACGCCAGATTCTCGACCAATGACACACACAGAGGCCAAGAAGGGCGCGGTACACGACCCTTGCCCTCTCCTGGGTCAGTTGACAGGGGACCTCACAGCCGGGGCCTTCTCCGCAATTTTGATCTCCCCGGCCGTCACGATACTAGATCGGTAAGACACACAGATTACGGACCCTGAATTCTTTGACTAACAAAAAGCAAGGGCGGTGGTGGAGAGAACCTCGACCGGACGGCCCCTCATCCGAGGTCTCCGCTCGCAGCTATCGTCCGCCCTCCGCCACCCACGGGCCTTCTTCCTGGGCAAGCCGCTGGGCATAGTCTGGACCCTGTACGCAGCGACGTACGTCACAGCAAACGCCGCGACGACGCTGGCGGAGAGGTACGACGGAGCCGCAGCCGTCAGCACGGCGACCTTCGCGTCCACGTTCCTCGTCAACGTACCCCTCGGCGTGTGGAAGGACCTCCGCTTCGCTGAAATCTTTGGGTCCGCCGCTGCTTCCGGGGCGACGGCTGTGTCGACGACGCCGCGAGTGCTCCCGAGGGCCGCGACGGCGACGTTCTTGGTGAGAGATGCCGTGACCATCTTTGGGTCGTTTACGCTCCCGACGTGGGTATCGGCTGGTATCCCGGACAGCGTGACGGCTTCTCCACATGCCAAGGCGACTATCACGCAGCTGACCGTGCCGGTGATGTCTCAGCTGGTGGCGTCTCCAATACACTTGATCGCGTTGGACTATTATGAGAGACAGGGGAAGATGCCATTCTCCAACCGGGTTGCGAAAACGAAGGAGCATGTGCCATCGACGATAGTCATGCGGTGCATCAGGATCATTCCTGCATTCAGTATTGGCTGCGTGGCCAACTTAGAGTTTAGGTCCTTTTTCCATAATTGGATAGGTTCAATGGTACAATAGAATATGCATATCTTGGCTACACGAGGTTGAGGGACCAAATCAGATTGATGAGATGTCGGTAGGGAGGCGATGCCATTGCTGTTTGGGCTAGAAGGTGACATCTCTCGAGTATGCGTTGCCCAGGAAATGATCAAAAATGAAAATCTAAAAGACGTTGCAATTTAGCATCGATTCTATATTTCTATGAACGCCTCGTGTCGTTGAGATGAGGTGTAGTCTCCATCAATCGAGCTATGGTGACAGCCTCTCTCAGGGCCTTGCCAATGTGACCTCTAACCGCCCCTTCCTCCAAAACCATCAGACCTCCAATCGTGCATCCTTCAGGCGAAGTACCCTGGTCTCTAAGCAAAGACGGATGAAGGCCATTCTGCATCAAAGTTGCGCTTCCAAGCATGGATTGAAAGATCATGGTAGAAGCCAGGTTTCTAGGAACGCCCACCGCAACCGCAGCATCAATCATCGCGTCACAAATGACGCCCCAGAAAGCGGGCGTTGACCCTCCAACAGCCGTCGTAGCGTTCATCAACTTAGGTGCGATCTTCACCGCCTTTCCAATCTTTTCGAAAATGGCCTCCGTGAGCTCCATGTAGGGGGCTGGGACCGGAGGGTCCGAGATCTCGATTGCGGTGAGAGACTGGGAGACCATGGCGGCAATGTTGGGAAGGGTTCGCACAACCCAGGCTCGACCCTCGGTGTTATCGGCGGTTGTCTCGCTTCCGTAGAGAGTCGACTCCAACTTCCCTCTAGTCCACCCAGCAGCAACACTGACGAGGAGCTTGTCCTTCAGTGCATCGGCTGTGCCCGGCTGGGAAAGAACAGACTCCACGTCGCCGGGGTCGACACCAAGAATAACAACTTGAGATGCTTTCAGGGCAGCAATATTGTCACCCCTCGTGACCTTGAGTTTGTCTCCCGCATCGGGAAATCTGCCCTTCAGAGCACTCTCTGATTGCTCACTTCGAACACAAGCAATGAACTTGGTGATGGGTAGCGTGTAATTCTCGCTGTTTGAGGCATCAAACAGCGCTTTGAGGATTGGAATTCCCAGATTCCCTAACGCGCATACATCAGTGACTGATAAATTACTTCATATTGGAAACATTGTCTTACCGCAGCCCAAGATGCAAAGAGTAACGTCTTTCAAATCCGCCATGTTGTCGGCTGTTGCTGTGCCAAATTCGTGATTGATGACAGTTCAGCCAGTAGTTTGACCAGAGTCACAGTGATAACGAAAGGCAAGGGTCAAACTTCAAATCCTCGCCAACAGATCGAGATTTGAGTTTTGTCATTCACGACTATCACAAGCCACCCTAACTTCCCCTCATCAGAGGCAACACACTCGGGAGCCTCCCGGCTCAAGGATGTGGGGGAAGTGGAGAAGCAACGGGAGCACTCCCGGTCGTGCTACACAATTCAAAGATAGCATTCCAAAGATAGTCACAAGGCAACACTGATCCACTTGATCTGTCAAAAATCTCCGATTAACGAAAAAAGAGGGACATATCTTTTATCTCTAGCCAACAGGCCGAGACCGGAACGATCTAGATCGCAACCGTCTGCCCAGCTCCGCCTTGAGCGCGGCATACTCGTCCACCGTCCTCGAAACCGCATCCCTGTTCTCCACCGCTCTCCGCAAAAGATACGCCACGCACTCTCCCATGGTCCCCCACGTCGAGCACTTCCACACCTGCGGCGACGGGTCCTGGCCGTCCTTCAGCTGCAGCAACGCAAAGCTGACTTCATCCGACATGCCCTGGAGCTGCGCGAAACCGACCGGCACCGTCGGGAGACCATCCTTCATTCTTTGTTGGTGCAGCTTGTGGGCCGTGACGACGCTGTGCTTGTTGTGGCTGGCGAGGAACAGGTTCAGGGACGGGAACGGCTTGCCTCCCGGTGCGCCATACTCCCCAATCTGCCGCCTAAGGGCTCCCTGGGCAATCATGTTGTAGGCGTCATCCGTGTCCTGCTTCGTATCGTGAATCAGGGACCGCTCATCCGAGCCGATGTAGGCGCCTCTGACGAGCTTCAAGCCAAGGGTGAAGCCTTCGTTGTTGGCGAGCTCAAGATGCTTGGCGAGGGTCGCCGGGGTGCTCTTCAGGTATGCTTGGTAAGTCTGGTAGATGGTTGCGTAGCCGTCGCGGTTGTACTTGCGCATCAGTTCGAGACCAGCTCTGAAGATGCCCCACTGGAACTTTTGAGATTCGGCATCGAGCAGGAGACGGATACCCCTCTCCTTGCAGCGGATAGAAACCTCGTCAAGAGCATCCATCATTTGCTGAGGAGGCAGCTCGTCTGCTGCAAAAGCGGCAGTCACTCTTGGTCCACCGCCAGTAAGTCTGTTTTCGCAATGTTAGCTGCCCTGTTTCGAATGAGTAAAATCCAGAAGGTGATGGGAACTCACTTTAACGCCAGCTGATCACCCTCGCCGAGCAAGTCCACTGTCTCCAACGCCCCTTTCCTCCATACTTCAATGTTGGAGCAGTTCCCTGACTTTGTGTCCTTTTCCGCATCGATACCGAGGCCGTGCTCGGTGCCGGTCTTGTGATCAAAAACAGTCTCTTTCGCATACGTGAGAATTGTGCCACGGAAGCCCATGAATCTCAGATGCCGCATAGTGTCCTTTGTCTCTGCTGGTGACTCTCCTGCACAGAATTGTCTGTAGAAGAGCGTCTTCAGGACGGAGTGCAGTACGGGATTTCGGTCGACATCAAACAGGAGGCTTCTGTTTGGTCTTGTGAGGAAGGAGAGAACTGATAGAGATGGGCCGAGGAGGTATGGCTTGGAGGATATCGCGGAGACCAACAGTGATCTCAAAAGGACTGGTGTTGGAAGAGCTGATAGTGTGGCGGGCTTGCTTGGGGAGAGCGTCTTCTCAGCAACTAGAGAAGTGGCAGAGGCATGCCTTACCCTCATAGGGGTCAAGACTGGTCTCCTTGAGAAGGCAATAGAGGCATGGCGGTTGGAACGAGTCCATGTGTTGATAAGTGGTGCGCGGGAAGACATCTCAAAGACAAACTCTCGCTGATAATTTGGGTATACTGACTAGACTTGCAACTTCTTGGTTCAAAGAAGGTGCGCCTTCTTTATCATAAAGTGTATCGTGACAACCTGACAACCCAGCCATCCGATTCGGAACTCCTCTTCCATTACGAACACATGATCACTACCCCCCCCTTCTCTGACACGTCCGCCGGTACCCAATGCGTATACTGACTGATCCAGGAAACTCGAGCCTTGACCAGGGCGGTAGTTGGGCTGCCAGCTTATCGATACCCCGCTCTTTAACGCGGGGTAAGATAGCCCATCTGTCTTGGGTCTTCGTATCACAAGATAGGGGTGCATGCAGCATGATGCCAAACGCTGAGCTGAGATCTAGATCCCCAAAACCAATCGGCCCCTAAATCCGATGGTCTTGAGTGTGGGGTAGGTTGGCGTTTGGGTGTGGCCGGTAGCGCCTCCGTTGGTGCTGGGCACGACCGGGACACGAGACCGACGAGTATCTGGAAGTATCTCCCGTTGTCAGTTGACTCGGATCTGAGATACTGCAAGCGGCGCAGCAGCAGGGTCCAAGGCTTATCTCGATCCTTCCGTGACGAATTCAGTAAAGGAAGGGATGGCTTTGTTGTTGTTTAGTCACGAATATCACTTAGACCGGGCCGGCATAGAGACTATAGTTCGATGCATGATTCAGTGTGTATGAACATGGTCCGTTCCGACAACGGCGACTGACAGGGGTTTCAAGTTGATAAGCCATGCCTCTGAGTTGGTTGTCTAAGGCATCCTCTTACCACCTCTGGTTGCCTGTCCTACTTCTGAATTTGTCTTGTCCTCTGCATACCTCTTGTACACATCAACGTAGGCGTCTCTGTCGCTCAGCGTGTCTTTGATGGTTTGTTTCCCTTCAACAGCATCATACCATTGGCGCCAGCGCTTCCAAACCGCATCATCTTCGCCACCCTTTCCTTCGTGTGGCAGTCCAAGCCCACCGGGCTTGTAGTGGTCAAACAGAAACAAACGCATTGCCCATGGTGCCAGCATAATGTCGACGAGACCAAACGTCTTCCCCAAAAACCAAGGGCCTTCAGGGTCAAGCTCCTTAGCGAAAGTTTTGAGATGACCCAGGAACTCGCTGCGGGCTTCGTCGATGGTGAACTCCTTCTCAGGAGTATGCTGGATGAACTTGTAGAAGGCTGGCACAATGCGCGAGTTGATGTGATCGATCCACAATCGGCATCTCGCCCGTTCGTACGGCTCCTCCGGAAGAAGATGCGGTCCGTAGTTGTTGCCCGCATAAGCCTCTTCTAGGTACTCGCAGAGAACCGTGCTGTCGTACAGCGGCTTCTGCTCGTTGCCCTTCACGTCAACCGGGACAGCCAGAGTCGGAACGAGCCCACGCGGGTTCAATCTGAGGAATTCTGGGTCTTTCTTGTAAGGGTTGATCTCGATGTACTGGTATGGAATTTGCTTCTCATGCAGCACAATCCACGTGCGCTGCACAAATGGGCAGAACCAGCCAGCGTAGAGTTTCAGTGCATGTTCATCTGAATGCTTGGCGACGAGTTGGGCGGCTGCACCTGTGGCGTTCGGGTAGATTGATGTGTCAACGCTCGGCATTCTACCTGATGTTCAGTTCAGACTGTGTTATCGATTGAGATCCGGTGATGTCTATGAAGAGTTCCGTCAACATGTAATGAAGAGGAGTTGGTTATGGTGTATGACGTGACACCAATCATGACGTGATGGTGATTTGGCCGCGCCGAATTAGTGGGGGCCGAGCGGCAGCTGTCGGTCCAGTGTCGGCTCCGACCGATGCAGTCTGATCCACTATCGCCCGAATAGCGCAACTCTTTGTATAATCAAAAGACTTACCGTCCGTTATATGGTGTTGAAAGATAGTTACGACCAGCAATAACAGAACAATAACCAGTAGTAATTAAAGCTCAATATGAGAGCTAGTTACAACAGTACCTTAGCCTATGTATCTAATAAGAGTACATCTAAGGCGCTGCTGTGTAGAACTAGAAATAGTAGGCTAGACTATGCAGTTGCTGGCCTTTTGACTGACTTGACTTGGCTTACTAGATTCAGTTGACTGGTACAACTTCGTCATTGTCTATCTTCTGCGCAACCTGAGTGTATCTCCATCGGCTGAAGTACGCCGGTGTCTTGCCCTCTCCGCCATTGTTCGTTGCATATGCTCCGACGATTGTGCCTGTAGTAAAGAGGATAAGTATAGCAACCGTGAAAATTCGAACCAGAAGCAGCTGTACTCACCAGTGAATGGACCGCTACCTCCAGAGACGATCAAACCGCTTGCAGATCCGATTTGAACGTACTCTTCGGGCTTAGAGATTGGAGCAGCTCCGAAAACGTATTCAGAGTCGCTAACAGCCGAGGCGAATAGACGCACCGGATCAGACCGCCAGGCTTTTGGAACTGGGAGAACTACCTCCTCTGGCACGGTGATGTTGGGCTTTCCAGATGCTTCGACACGGAATCTAAAGTGCGGAATCAAAGTTGTGTTGGAGCAACCTGGCAAGTTGACGATTCCAAGATCAATGTGCTGAACCTGGGTCAGGAACACCGTGACGCCTGCCTCTTCCTCTTCGACCTCCGGCTTGAAGTCAACATCGACGGTGTAGTTGAACAACGTGGCACTCTGTTTGCGTGCGATGAAGCCGAGGCCATCCTCTTGAGGATTGAAGTCTGGTGTCCCCGAAAGATTGACGGGCGAAGGCGATATTTCAAGTGTATTCGGATGTCCATCGGGAGAAATGGCAAACAGGGACTCTTTGGGAGGGCGCCAGAAGACGAAGTGCCTGGGGATATCTGAGCCGGGTGCGAAGTCGACAACATCGGGCTCGTCTGCCCAATGTCCATCCCCTGGGATATTCTTGTTTGTTGGAGGTAGTGGTCCAGTCATCGTGCCTCGCACCCTGTCCAAGACTGGCCACTCGCCCTCGTCCCAAATGACGGCGAAAAGGACTGTCTCTCGCCCCATAGGATAGATCTCCCATGCTGGTCCAGATCTAGTGGCAAGAGCAACGCCCCACCAGTTTCCAGACGCATCCTGGAACAGGTCGGCATGTCCAACCGTCTGGAAATACTCGTCTGTGTTTTTGGCAGTGAGGATCGGGTTACCTTCAAAACCTTCATAAGGCCCTCAGATCTCCTTTCCGCGAGCAATAGTGACGGAGTGATTTGTCTCTGTACCGCCCTCCCCGATCAAGAGGTAATAGTAGCCATCTTTGCCGTACAAATGAGGTCCTTCCGGATTACGGTCTCCAGTTCCATTCCAGACCTTGAATGGCTCCGTCGCAGAGCCTGTCGTGAGATCAATCTCACTAATGTAGATGCCCGCAGCAACGGACATATACACCTTGCCAGAATCCCAAAAGATGTCTGGATCGATGTCGTTTGCCGGATTCTCGATGTGAAGGGGACCAGTCCAAGCGGAGTCGTCGTACGGGTCCTTGGTCGTGAACAAGAGAATCTTCGGCCCCCAGCCTTCAAACCACGAGACGTATGATGTGATCAGGTAGAAGGTTCCCTCATGATATCTAATGGTTGACGCCCAGATGCCCTCTGACTGGCCCGAGTTTCTGTACAATTCCGGCAGCTGATCCGCCTTCGTCAAAGCGTTGCTCGCATGCTTCCAGTTGACCAAGTCTTTGCTTGCGTAGACGGGCACTCCAGGGAAGGCCAAGAAAGACGACGTCGTACAGAAAAAGGTATTATCCAGCTCTTTGACAAATGTACAACTGGGATCCGAGTTCCAACCTGGCAAGATTGGATTGTGGAAGGTCTGGTTGACCTCTGCCTGGACGTGAGTCGCCAGCGTAACCACGAACAGCCCTGCGAGGCTGGAGAATCGCATTGAGTTGAGATTGGAAACGTAGGCCGCGGAATTAATGTTTTCAAACCTATCAAGTGTTTTTTTTTTCAAAACCTAGCTATTTCTGCATCATCCGTCATTTAAATACGTTACTTATCTTACCGTGGTCCATTGAGTCGCTCCAATGAGACGCTGGATATGCCGCTCAAAGTACCGCTTGTCGGTTATCTTTCTAAGTACATACGAACCCGAGAACGAGACAAGAAGATATTCCGCCAATTCCACCGCCAGACCGGCAAAACTTCGACGGCAGTACATGGTTGGCGAGCGGGGTTGTAGGTGAAATGGTCGGAAAATCGATCGAAACCCCGCATTCACCCCCGGAAAACCCGCCGGATGGCGTGCCGCTGGACCGTCGCGTACCGGAATGTCACCCAATGACCTCATCTATCGCACTTAATGTCCGCGTACTCGGATCTAAACAAGCTTCGAGTATTTATGGAGACTCACATTTTCGACGAAGAGGTTGTATGTACAGTAACTGACAAACCCATTGTCGCTCCTGTTAAGACCAGGCTTAATGAGAGCAGCAATCAACCCAAAGTTTCAAACTGAGTTGTTTGCCGTCTCATCGAAGCGACCTTTTGAGCCTCATAAACATGCCCTGCCCAACCACTGTGAATAGGCGATTCAATTGTGTCAATCGCAATGACCATAGTTGAATGATCAGACTCTTGAGTACTATACTGCCTAGAGCTTTTCTCCGCTGAAAGCACACCATCGTCTGATCTCCCACGCGTTGATCGGGACTGTCCGCTATTGCGTCTTGCAGTATTGGGATAGAGACAGCCAGGCTGCTCTCAGGCATTACTCTCATCTTTGCAAAGGTTCTGAGGTAGCTGGTGGACAGTTTCGCCTTCTTCAGTCTTTCAACATAATAATGCTTGGCTTTTTTCTTCATCCTCAGACTCTGCATACTCACCATGCGGTGTTCATTGTGCGAAACAGCCAATGCTGTTCACCGATCGTGTTTCATTACACTAACTCAATGATCATGATCGACGAGGTTACACGAATCAGCCGTGGGCCAATGATATGCCTTTCTATTGATACGTCTCTATCTCATGCACATCTGAATCAACAAACACTTCTCAATTGGAAGCGAGTGAATGCACTCTAATAACGGCGGATGCAGCCTATCACGGGCGAGAGATTTGCAAGTAACGTTCCAAGTGCCTTTTGTTTGCTGCCAGCCGGTTACACAAGGTATGACGCGTCCGAATCCCTTGAGCCCAGTGAGCTGTCAGGCGATGACACCTATGTCTTGAAATGTGGAAGAAATCCCTGGGAAGTGCTCAAGACCGCGCTCACCGCTCCATTGACACGCGCAAGCCGCTTAATTCGCCACTGAATCGAGTGCTTTGCCGCTTCCTAAGTGAATACTCCATCTAAGAGTATTCATACCAATAGCTCTGGCAATCAAATTTAATTTGCGGCGGTGAATGTCCATGATCTCACTACAATGCTCATAGTGTTGTCCACAGTATCATCGTCCAAATCACATGTGGCTCAATAGTCATACAACATGCTAGCGACTCAAGTCCCACAACCCCGTGTTCGCTTTGAACTGCCAAGGATAACCTAGCTGCTGCCCTGCGTAAATCACAGCCACGCTGCGAGGCTCGTAACGACGGCACTTGCTGGAAGGGTGCGACGTACGTGCGGAGAAATGCCACGGGATCTACCATCCGAGCTCGTCCCGCGTTTTAATATGGTTCCTGCATGCATGAATTTTAGTAAATCGACGGACGGGATTGGTCCGGAGTGACTGAATACACCGAAACGCCCATCCCAAGAGCCTATACTCCCTGTGCATTGAGCAGCCCATCCCATCTACAGACGAATTAGGTGCAGTTCCGGGAGGCAGAGGTGTGTTTGTTCGGAGACTTGGGCGAACACGCGTTCGCTATATAATTTCTCGAGAGTTTTCACCTTCATCACCATTCAGGCGGGGTCGCTACACATTACTCACAGATACTCACGATGTTGAAAGCAGCCGATCTCACGGGCGCGCTCGCGGAGCACTACGTACCGATCTTGAAAATCATTCTCGTCACAGTAAGTGACGCAATTGGATGGAATTGAGAGGCTGATGGGCGAGCTCTCTAACCAGCTGTTGACAGGCTGTCCTTTGGCAATTGCTTCAGGCAGGATACAACGTCTTCTTCCATCCCCTTCGGGACTATCCTGGACCTCTATTGCAACGTGCTAGTTCTTTGCCCTGGGCGTTCCAAAATGCGATCGGAAAACAGGCTTTCCTCACTCAAAAGCTGCATGACCGGTACGGGCCCGTCGTTCGGATCAGCCCGAACCACCTGTCCTTCACGCAGCCAGATGCGTGGAAAGAGATTTACGGTTTCCAGCCTAGCAGCAAAGGATCAACTGAGATGAACAAATCCAAAATCTTTTCAGAGACTGTGGAAGAGCTACCCAAGAGCATTATCAATGCCGATCGAGAGGAGCACCAGCGACTGCGACGAGCACTGGCTCACGGCTTCTCGGACGCCTCCATGAGAGAGCAGGAGGGCATGATTATCAAGTACATTGACAAGCTCTCTGACAGGCTGAAAGAGTTCGCCGATGATGGTACAAGCCCTCAAAACATGGCGGGCTGGTATAATTGGACAACCTTCGACGTTGCGGGCGACCTCATCTTTGGGCAGTCATTCCAATGTCTCGAACGCGCTGACTATCATCCGTGGGTGGCCTTCATTTTCGGAGCGATCCGCTTCGGCTCAGTCATGACTTCCGTAAAGTACATCGGCTTGAACTTTGTTGTGCAGGCCTTATTCAAGATGGGTGGAATGAAGGCTATGAGCCAAGTCCGGGAGAACACGGACGAAATGATGCAGAACAGAATGAGCATGACTGACGATCGAAATGATTTATTTGAGGGCCTTTTGAAGAGACGAAAGGAGTGGGTAAGTATCATCAGGATTCACTTAGTGCCCTCCTTATGTGAGACTTGAGCTGACCGACCACTTACTGAAAGAATCTGTCATTCGACCAACTCTCTGCAAACGCACTCATTCTCGTTCTAGCAGGTTCAGAGACAACCGCGACCACCCTGTCCGGCACCACATATCTCCTACTCACTCATCCAGAAGTCTACGAAAAGCTCAAGAAGGAAGTCCGATCTGCCTTCAAAGACTCAAGCGAGATCAACATTGGCTCAGTCAGCAAGCTGTCATACATGTTAGCGGTACTGAACGAGTCTCTCAGACTCTATCCGCCAGTGACGTCAGGCATAATTCGAGAGGCGCCAGAAGGCGGGTGTCGAATTGGTGGGCAACACATCCCTGAGGGCGTAAGTAATCCCAAATCAAATCATAGGTAAAGGCGACTAACGACAATCAGACACTCGTTGAGATCCAACAGTGGTCCTCAAACCATAGTCCCGAAAATTGGCCGGATCCATGGAAGTTTGATCCTGAGCGCTTTTTGGAGAGCGAGAAGACGAATGTGAACCGTCTTGACTCCTTACAGGCGTTTAGCGTGGGACCTCGCAACTGTATTGGCCGCAAGTAAGTGTCCCTCTGGACTCTCGAACGTAGTACTGTTACTGAAGTTTGTGTAGTCTGGCATATTCCGAAATGAGAATGGTTCTGGCTAGGGTTATCTTTGACTTCGATATGGCTTTAGCCCCAGGCAACGGGGATTGGATCAAGCGGCAAAGAGCTTATGGACTTTGGGATCGAGTCCCCCTCAACGTGTACCTGAAGCCGGTCGCGCATTGAGAGAAATCTCGAGTCACGAAAGAAAAGAAAGACTCTTGAGCAGACACTGGGAGAGTTGCGCTTTTTTCTACATGAGACTAGTAAGCTTTAAAAGTGAATTTGGTACACCGCAAACTCCAAAGGATATGTCTAATGCGCGTGATGTTCCCCTGCACCATCCCAAAAGAAAGAGGCCGCGTCCGTGTTGAGGAGGACGTTCCCATCGAACCCCTCAAACCCAGAGGTATGAAGTCCGGGAAACAAGGTAGAGTCTGCTGTAGGGGTTGGAAACGACTCTGGGAAAGATTCCGTCTTGTTTGCGGGGAAGTTGCCACTACCCCGGAGTCTCTCAATCACAACTGGTGTCTCGATGCTCTGGCCAACATTGCGGAACGCCAGCTCGCGTCTTTGCCATCCAGCCAGCAAATTCTCCGCTCGCTGCACGTTCTCCCGCTTGCTGAGATCATAGAGCTCCGGGTGGTAAAAGTAGACTCTGTCAATGGCTTTCCACGCCCTATCGACCAAAGTTCCCACCGGCTGCCACTGCAACAACTCGATCATGACAGAAAATGCGTCTGCTTGGAGGTGAAGCTTGGGGTACCACCGGAACCGGTCGTCGATAGTGTCGTACCAGTTCAGGTCACTCTCGAAGTGGATGACCCAGAGCCTGAATAATGATTGCTGGCCAGCTAGACTGTCCGCGTCCTCCTTCCAGGGTTCTCGAGCGTGGGCTATCATGTCGCGCATCCGCTGGGCCACGAGAGGTCGAAGTTTGCAGGCCAAGACGTGTATCCCTCCAATGGTCGGGTTACAATATCGCTTCTCTGCCAAGATGAGTCGTTCTTCAAGCTGGTCCACTATCACACGGTACTTGTCCAGGGATTGTGGTCCTTCAATGGCCTTTGATCTATCCGCATTCAGATCTCCCTGGCCTAAGACGACAGATTCGAATTCCGGGACGGGGTTCTCGCAGAAGAAATGCCGTGATTCGTACAGCATTAGGCAGAATGCCATCTCAGTGGCGCCTTCTCGGGACCTTAAGGGCTCTAAGGAACCAGGCAGGAGGTCCGCGTCGTTGAGATTACTGGGCAGCCTGGTGTCCCAATTTGGCGGCAATAGCGTATCGCAGAATCCTGCGAGAACGGCGTATTTGGTTTCGAGCATGATGATTTGCCACCATATTCGTCTGCGCATCTCGGTCTCGAAGGGTGTAAGGCCGATCAGCTCTCCGTCGCGATGAAGTCCCATTCTCTGGGCTATCCTGACGAGCATCCCTGTCAGGATCCATGACGCGTGGCGATCGAATTGACCTTGAAGCGATACCTAATGTGATGTTAATGGGAAGGATTCTTGCCTCATCCTCAAGACTCTTACCAAGTATAAGACTAGACATTGCAATATGGTAAGGTTGTATTTACGGAGAAAGTCGACTTTCGATACTGCCTTTTTCAGGGCGAGGCTGGCCTTCCTTAGAGCTGCGTTCTTCGGGACATTTAGAATCTGTTCAGATTCGGCCTCAGATAAAGCCATGATGGCTAGGACGTTAATTGAGCAGAGCAGGGCCTCGAAATCAGGGGCCACATTGCCGTGATCTGTTGCAGCTTCGAACACGAGCGGCTCTAAACTGGGAACGTGAATGACTTTAGTCATCGGATTCACCCGTTCCAAGAAGACCTGCCATAGGCGAAGCATCTCTACCGCGCCGAGGGCCAGGATATCAAAGTCCATGGACTCACGGCTGTCCAAGCTTCCATCCTCAGTAGTGTTTGCTACTGAGGGGGTGTTTGAGGCGCCGGTACTCTCATCGGCTTGATCATTGAGACTGAGCTTCGAGAATTGCAACTGCAACTAAATGAGACTTGCGCGACCCATCACTTTGCAAATGAGAACTTACATGATCCACGACATTGGAGCGTAGAGGGCTGTCCATAAACGTACGACGTCCCTCATCAACAACGATCTTGCCAGTGGGCCTCTGGTCCGGCTGCTTGCGAGCTTCCTCGTAGCTCACGTACGACATCATCGACGGACTATCCGCCGCCGCCGCCGACGCCGTCGTCATTACATCGCGGAACGCCGGGGGCGTCTCGCTCGTGAAGGGGCGCCCTTCCGCATCGCGCGGCGCGACCTGGCTCAGAAGCGACTCGCACTGATTGAGTCTCTCCAGCAAGTCCTTAACTACGCGTCTCCTACCCGCTCCCGCAGGCGCCCGCGTGGAGGGGATACACGGCTGGTCGGCCTAAGGGGGGAAACACCATCTCGCATCAGCACACTGGATCCGGCTCCATCGGCAGGACTGCCCGCTGACAAACCTTGATGCAGTTGGCGCAGGGGGACTTTCGGTCGCACTTGATCTTGCGCTGATGGCAGAAAACGCAGGCCAAGACGTGCGGGCCCTTTCCGGGTGTCGCGTTGCTGTTTTGTCGCGAGACTGGGCTTTCGGATGCCATGAACGCTGGTTCCTTCTTTGCTTGTGAATTTTCCCTTTTGAGACTGCTTTTCTCGATCTTTCTTGACTGTGTTGATGTGACCTTTTCTCGTCCGTTTTTTTGTCGAGACGGACTTTCGCACTCTCAAACGATCCGGACGAATGACGTTGCACTGCGATTTGTGCATCTTTCGGAGTAAATTGGGCAGGGGTCAGGCGACTTGTGCAGATTATCCTCTTTTTTGTGGGATTCGCTAGCCCTGATTCGACAATTAGAGGGGCGAAAGATCCTTGGCGACGGACGGGATGGGAGGTTACATTGCGGAGTTTGAGAGTTGTGCACGATTTGTGACCATGCTGTACAGCGGGCAGAAATGTCGAGTCACGCTACAAATTATCGCGATTGATCAAGAAAGACCCAAAGGGAACTGCAACGACGGAAATGGGTTATTGACCCAGTGTTACAAATCAGATGTGAAAGATGCGGAGAATATTTGGGGTATCGACAACTGGAAATACATGCTCATCTGTAGACGGTGCGGACTTTTCACCCCTCACTTGTCCATATTTACAGGACCCCCTTGAGAGAAGTCATACTCTGCCGAAAGCCCCTGATAGAACATGGGATCCAAGTCCGGCAGAAAGTAGCTAAAGATTCCCATCACGTCCGTTCCCATCAATGCGCCGGGTGAGACTTGATCAAGGCCGTTGTCGAAGGAGAAGTCCGCAAAGCTTGACGGCATGGTCATCGCAGTGGTCGTGAAAGCGTCACCAGGCATGGTCTGTGAGCCAATTTTGGTTAGGAAGGATTCGTCAGGTACCATACAACTTGACTCACATTTGATAGGTCCAGCGTCATTTCCATGGGTTTCATGTTATTCCTGCTGGACGGCGGTCCGGGGAGAGATGTGCCCAAGTCTTGCGTCGCCGTGGATGAGCGCGCGAGGCCAGATATTCTGATGTCGCCATGTTGAATCTCATTCACATAGTCCCTCGCGATCTTGGCGAATTCGGCAATGAGCGAGCCTGGCAGGGTCCCGCCACTTGCGTATTCGATCCTGCTGAAGTGGCCGGCAGCCATGTCGAGAAGAGCTAGGTTAGAAGCCACTTCTGGCTGGCGCGGGTCGTGAACGACGATGTCAAACAAGACGAAGAGTGCCGTTATTGGGATTCCCGCAATGACCCTGACGCCCCAATCAGTCAGCTGACATATCGTAGTGAGAATCAAGCTTGCCTACCAAGTGACCGTATACGGCTCAACTTCAATCATAGTGGTCAACTCCAAGATGGACCGAGATGCCCCGAGAATTGCCTTCATGTTGGAATTCTTCCTTGCCAGGACTGAGGCGTCTTCTGTGCTTGGGAGATATACCAATGTTGTTCTCGACAATGTCAGTAAAAGGCTGCTGTACAGGTAGTGAACAATCAGAGAGAGAGCTCTGGCCAAGGGTGTTAAGAGAACTTGGGGGCGGACAAGTCCGTCCGGCTTGAATCCGTTATCAGGTAGTGAGGACCTCCATTCTTCCAGCTCACCTGTCAACTGGCTAATAACATCGAGGTAGTACGAGTTGGAGTTGCCGGAAACCCCTACTGAGAAAAGCGAGGTGTATGCGCGTGATAGCAGGCGTCCGAATCGTATGAAATGAAGGAACCAGTTGAAGTCGCCCACCGTTGCCTCAGGGACAAGGGGAATAGGACAGAAGATGTCGCTGTCAACGAAGCTCTGTCGAGAGTCAGTATATATCAGTTGTTCTAGAGATACACACTTACCGAACTCCTTCCAAAGTGAAAACTGGTAATCTTCTCAATGGTGTACAAAATCCAGAAGGCCTTCTGATACGCAACAGCGGCTGTCCCCGTGAAGTTG
Source organism: Colletotrichum endophyticum (assembly GCA_027406105.1). NCBI lineage: Eukaryota > Fungi > Ascomycota > Sordariomycetes > Glomerellales > Glomerellaceae > Colletotrichum > Colletotrichum endophyticum. The sequence goes on from JANVYF010000002.1 coordinate 5,052,917, forward strand.
TTGGTCGACATGATCTGGGCTCGCCTTGCTGCCTCAGACATAATGACCGGTTCCACGGCCAGTCCACATATGCCCAACCCATAAACTGACATAGCCGTCAAAGCTTGCAGTATCGTGAGCGAGTCGGGAAGAAGCAGAAGGTCTGAGAAGCCGCCGAGGGCGACTGAGAACAGCCTCCAAGATTCACCCTTTCCGGCCTCAAAGGTCCCGCCGTCTGCATACTGTGATCCCAGCGCAAGAATGGTGTGATACAGACATGACCAGGGTTTGCTTCGCTCGAGAAGTGTGAGGAAGTTGGGCCCATTCACCGTCGCCTCAAACAGCGCCTTATCTAGAAAGGGGAACACAGGGTGCACGCGCTCGAAGTACACTGGCTAAAAGTCAATCTTATGCTCTCATATCTATACTGAAAGGCCTTACTTCGGATGTACAATGATGTTTTGGTGCTGTCGGTAACCGACTCAGGCTGTGGCATTCGGCGGGTGTTGGCGGTCGAGTCGGCCCGCCTCAGCCGGCCATTGACGATAGTTGATATTCTGCCGACGAGTTCATTGACCTTGTTATTGCGGAGTCGGGTTGACAGTGAAAGTAATCTGCTGTCGGAAAAGAAGGTCAAACTATTGCGGCCACCTGTTGAAGTTAGTGACTACTGGCTTCGTGATTGATCCTTGAATGTTGTTTGTACCGAAAATGCCGTTGCGCTAGAATCGGTTCAGTACGTGGTCGCGAAAGAAGGGCGATGTTACATACAGGCACAAAGACCAAGTCTTCCGAGTTCTTGCTGTTGGCTGTCGGCGGCCGCCGTGCTCTCGTGAGAGCCCGGTCGACGTACAGCTCTTGAATGCGATGTGGAGGAGATTTTGGCGGCGGCGAGCCTAAAGGAGATGAAACTGACTTATGTTGACCAGTGGTGGTAGTCGAGAGATCAATGACTGCCTTCGCATCGGGGGCAGCTGGGGCTTGTTGCCTGGCCGTAGAGTAGTTTGTTGGTAAGAGTTGGCCCGCAACTACGGGAGGACAGTCAGCACGGTGACCCAACGCCGCGCGACGTTTTCAACAACGATAAACATCAAAATCATCTCGGTGATGTAGTGGAGGAGAAATCAAAAGACTTACCATTTCGTCTGTGAGCAAGTCTTCTCACACTAAAGCGACAGTCTGCTTTCCGCCGCTTCCCGGTTCATCGAGTGTCAGCAAGCAAGACTCAAGAAACATGCATGACTACAGTGTAATTACCACACAGTTTGCACAAGGACCCGGTGGCCCAGAGCCTGCCAAAAAATGTTAGTACAAGATCTTCCAGTCGAGCTACAGCAGTGAGAGTCGGCCGAGGAAACATACTGGGGCAGCGGACCTTGCGCGCCTTGCAGGCATCACAGGACTTGTGGATTCGGGCACCCGCAGCGGGGCTGGGGCTAGATTCAGGCTTGTCAGCCATGCTCGGCCGACCTCTCTTTCAGACAACCCGTAAGCAGCCAAAAACAGTAAACAGAATGTGCAAGAACTCGGCGACGAGGATGGACGGGCGAAGAACCGCAAACACAAAGCTGGGAGCTCTGATGTTTTTTGGTTTAAGGGGGTGGAGCTCGTCTGAAGGTTCGGCCCTCCTCGTGGAGCGGTGATGGTGTGGTGCTCGGCGCCGAACTGCCGCATTCGGTAAGCCCGGGCGCCCGGCGGTGTCAATAAAACCGTTGGGCGGGCCCCCTGATCATCGCGCCAACATCGCGTCTGGACGAATGGGCGAGGCTCCGGTGGGTGCTATCTGCGGCTCAAGATCTTTCGGAGCCGAGATGTCTTGTTTGGCGAGCGTGCGCTGCATGTCGGAGAGTTTTTGCAGGCTTTCAGGCAATTTGGAGGCATGTTCGACTCGCACACCAGGCACATGTATCGTCAGCTCGGGCGAGGTGATAGTGATATGGCTCGGTATCAAGATTGGCGAAGTTACGAGACCCTGTATTTTCCTCGTGGCATGCATCAATGGCGTCTCCAATGTGTCAAGAAACAATTTCACATGCTCGTAAATATCTCTTACCCTTGCTTATGGTGGTGGGAGTTCAAGGTACTAATGCGATGGACACCCTGCTCTACTTCTGTCAGATTTCTCTGCGGATGACCTTTTCTTTCCCCAAGGCCTTTCTCCGTTAACTATTCATAATCTTCATATACCCCTTAGGTGGTCATAGAGGTTTCTCTGTGAGCCATCCTGGTCACATTCAAAATCTTTCCAATACAGTCGTCAAAGAGGTGTCCTCAGAGGCCATAAACTGTAAAAATCGATATAAGGGACAAGATCGAATTTCTGAATCTTTCAAGCTGTCTCCTTTTCACTCATTTCATGAACTCTTACCGAGGGTACACAGACATCCACAGTCATGGACCAACACCTAGCCAGTCCTCATATGGACGTTAGGTCAGCGTCATCCAACGACACTCTGCGCGAGAAGACGATCCAAGAACAACACCACCAGAGTGACGAGACAGACCTCGAAGTTAGCGATGACGGGGTCAACGAGCTCGTCCGCGGCTACAGCTTAGAACTCGTCCGCACGTCCACCCGTCCGAACAGCTCCTTCGTCAACCCCTTCCTTTCCAAGGATCCTTCTCTCGACCCCAGCAGCCGCGAGCATTTCAACGCCAAGAAGTGGACCCGATCCCTGCTCCAGCACTCTGACCACGACCCCGAAAAGTTTCCCCGATTAGAAGCTGGCGTCGCGTGGCGCAACTTAAGCGTCCATGGCTTCGGTACCGACACGGACTACCAGAAAGATGTTCTGAACGTCTTGCTCCAAGGACCCATGATGATCAAGCAGTTCTTCAGCAACAGGAGACAGAAGATTGACATCTTGAGGGAGTTTGATGGTATTGTGAAGAGTGGTGAGATGCTGCTGGTTTTGGGGCGGCCAGGAAGTGGAGTTTCAACTCTGCTGAAGACCATTGCCGGAGAGACGAACGGCCTACATCTTGAGTCGCACTCACACCTTAGCTATCAAGGTATGCTTTAGCCCTTCCAACCTACTAACACAAAACTGACGACGGGTTTGCCAGGCATCCCGATGGAGACGATGCACAAAGCATTCCGAGGCGAAGTCATCTACCAGGCCGAAACCGATATCCACTTCCCTCACATGACGGTGGGGCAGACGCTTCTCTTTGCCGCTTTGGCCAGAACACCCAAGAACCGCCTTCCGGGTGTAAGTCGACAGAGATACGCTGAGCACCTCCGAGACGTTGTCATGGCCGTCTTTGGCATCTCTCACACTATCAATACCAAGGTCGGTAATGACTTTGTGAGAGGCGTCAGTGGTGGCGAGCGTAAGCGTGTGAGTATCGCAGAGGTCACCCTCAGCCAGAGCCCGATACAGTGTTGGGACAACAGCACCAGAGGCCTGGACAGTGCTACCGCTCTCGAATTTGCTAAGACGCTGCGGTTGTCTACGAATGTCGCCAAGACATCAGCCGTCGTGGCCATGTATCAGGCCTCACAGCCTGCATACGATGTAAGTATTTGTTTCTGGAAACCGGTGCGTAAAATGATGATACTGACAACACAAAGGTGTTTGACAAGGTCTCTGTTCTCTACCAGGGCAGACAGATCTACTTCGGTCCTACGGAACTCGCCAAGCACTACTTCGTCGAAATGGGCTACGCCTGCCCCGACCGCCAGACCACCGCCGACTTCCTAACATCTCTCACCAACCCCGCCGAGCGCGTCGTCAGACCTGGCTTCGAGAATAGGGTGCCCAGAAGCCCCGACGAGTTCGCGACGGTGTGGAAAGGAAGCCAGCTGAGGGCTCGTTTGATGGAGGAGATCCACTCATTCGAGGAGCAGTATCCCATGGACGGCTCAGGCGTGAACAAGTTCTCTGAAGTTCGCAAGGCGCACAAGCAGTCTCTCACGTGAGTCCAACACCGCTCCAAAGACCTCGCAAGTGCTCATACTGATCTTCTGCCAGGTCCTCGAGGTCACCGTATACCATATCTGTGCCGATGCAAGTCTGGCTGTGCATGACGCGTGGGTATCAACGACTCTCTGGCGACAAGCTCTTCTTCTTTGTGACGGTACTCGGCAATATGGTGATCTCGCTAGTGCTGGGCAGCATTTTCTTCGACTTGCCAGCAGATGCATCGAGCATGAACTCTCGTTGCATCCTTATCTTCTTCGCTATCCTATTCAACGGGTTGAGCAGTGCTCTCGAGGTGAGACTTATGCACATGCTCACCATAAGCCGGACTTGCTGACACGCTCTTAGATCCTCACACTTTACGTGCAAAGACCCATCGTCGAGAAGCACGCACGATACGCCCTCTACCACCCATTCTCGGAAGCCATCTCCTCCACGATCTGCGACCTTCCCAGCAAGATCCTCTCAACTCTCGCTTTCAACATTCCGCTCTACTTCATGGCCAAGCTCCGTCAGGAAGCAGACGCATTCTTCATCTTCCTGCTTTTCGGCTTCACCACCACCCTATCCATGTCCATGATCCTGCGCACCATCGGCCAGACCTCGAGGACGATCCATCAAGCTCTTACGCCTGCTGCGATCTTCATTCTGGCCTTGGTCATCTACACCGGCTTCATCCTCCCTACTAGCAGCATGAAGGGCTGGCTTCGTTGGATCAACTACATCAACCCCATCGCCTACGCGTTCGAGAGCCTGGTCGCGAACGAGTTCACTGGACGCCAATTTCCTTGCGCTGACTACGTGCCGGCCTATCCGAACGCGACACCGTCTCAGCGTGCTTGTGCTGTAGCTGGGGCCATGCCGGGGGCCGACTTTGTTGATGGCGACTTTTACATGAATGCTCATTTTAGCTACTACAAGTCTCACATGTGGAGGTAAGCAACCCGTAAGAGCGGGATGTCAGTAGAACATCACTAACTTCAAGATAGAAACTTCGGTATTCTCATTGGTTACATCATCTTTTTCTTCACTGTCTACCTTGTGGCAGCCGAGTTCATCACGACAAACCGCTCCAAGGGCGAGGTGCTGCTTTTCCGCAAGGGGCACAAGTCCACAACTCCCTCAAAGGCGGTCTCTGACGAGGAGACGGGGCGGTCTGATCGCGTTTATCGCAATGAGAAAGAGGTGGTTTCTTCTCCGCACCACCCTGCGGCCAGACAACCGACTCGCCAACAGCATCAAGCGGTCTTCCACTGGAAGGATGTGTGCTACGACATCACGATTAAGGGAGAGGACCGACGCATTCTATCGCACGTTGCAGGATGGGTGAAGCCTGGAACACTCACTGCATTGATGGTAAGGAGTATTGAACATCACGCAGCCAAATTCATGCTGACGTTACCTTTTAGGGATCTACTGGTGCTGGCAAGACCACTCTGTTGGATGTTTTGGCCAATCGAGTTACGATGGGCGTCGTTTCTGGAGACATGCTAGTCAACGGCATACCGAGAGATCAATCGTTCCAACGCAAGACGGGTTACGTGCAGCAGCAGGACATTCACCTCGAGACTTCGACGGTGCGCGAGGCACTGCAGTTCAGTGCGATGCTTCGACAACCTGCATCCATCAGCAAGCAGGAGAAGTACGCCTACGTCGAAGAGGTCATCGAGCTTCTGGAGATGGAGGCCTATGCAGATGCCATTGTCGGCGTTCCTGGCGAGGGTAAGACTTCCACCATCCAGACTTCTTCCAAACCCTTGCAGACTAACTTGTCGTGACAGGTCTCAACGTCGAACAACGAAAACGCCTCACAATAGGCGTCGAACTAGCTGCCAAACCGGACCTTCTCCTCTTCCTCGACGAACCCACCTCCGGCCTCGACAGCCAAACGGCCTGGTCCATTGCATCCCTCATCCGAAAGCTCTCCGAAAACGGCCAAGCAATCCTCTGCACCATTCACCAGCCCTCCGCCCTCCTCTTCCAGCAGTTCGACCGTCTTCTTCTCTTAGCCCACGGCGGCAAAACGGTCTACTTTGGCGACATTGGTGAAAACTCTCGGACGCTCACAGGCTACTTTGAGCAGTACGGAGCCACCCCTTGCGGCCCGGACGAGAACCCCGCCGAGTGGATGTTGAAGGTCATCGGAGCGGCGCCGGGTGCGAAGGCGGAGCGGGATTGGCATCAGACGTGGAAGGATAGCGATGAATCTGTCCAGGTGCAGCGAGAGCTCGCACGACTGGAGAAGGAATTGCCTGCATCTGGATCTCTGGGGACTAGCGAAGAGATGTCGACTTACGCGACGCCGTTTTCTACGCAGTTGGCTATGTGCACCAGACGTGTGTTCCAGCAGTACTGGCGCACGCCTTCGTACATCTACTCGAAACTGATTCTGTCAGGCGGAACAGTAAGCTTCTCAATTACCCGATGCATCGGCACGACAGCTAACAACAACCACAGAGTCTCTTCATCGGTGTCTCATTCTACAAGGCAGAACTCACGATGCAAGGCCTCCAAAGCCAGATGTTCTCCATCTTCATGCTCCTGGTCGTCTTCGCCTTTCTCGTCTACCAGACGATGCCCAACTTCATCCTCCAGCGAGAGCAGTACGAAGCAAGAGAGCGAGCCTCGCGTGCGTACTCGTGGTACGTCTTCATGCTGGTGAACATCATCGTCGAGCTTCCCTGGAACACCCTGGCCGCGATCGTCATCTTCTTCCCCTTCTACTACCTCGTCGGCATGTACCGCAATGCAATCCCCACAGACGCGGTGACTGAGCGCGGAGGCTTGATGTTCTTACTTGTCTGGGCTTTCATGCTTTTTGAGTCGACTTTTGCAGACATGGTCGTTGCCGGTGTGCCCACGGCCGAGATTGGAGCCACGCTCTCTCTTCTCCTGTTCGCCATGTGCCTCATCTTCTGCGGGTAAGTAGCCATGTCTCCTCTGAGAACCAACTTGAAGCCTGAGCTGACCACCAACAGTGTCATCGTGCCTATGGGCTCTCTTCCCACATTCTGGAAGTTCATGTACCGCGTCTCTCCGCTCACCTACCTCGTCGATGGCCTCTTGTCGACTGGCCTCGCTCACAATGCCGTGCAGTGCTCGCCGCTGGAACTTCTGCAGTTCTCGCCGCCCGCCAATGTCACTTGTGGAGCTTACATGAAGCCGTACATGCAGCTTGCTGGCGGCAGGGTCTACAACCCAGAAAGCACTGATACCTGCCAGTTCTGCTCGTTGGCAGATACGGATATGTTCCTGGCCATGACGTCCGCCTCGTATGACGAGAGATGGCGCAACTATGGACTGATGTTCGTGTATATCGTCTTCAATCTGTTTGCTGCTTTGGGGCTGTACTGGTTGGCTCGGGTGCCGAAGAAGTTTTCGCTCTCGCAGCTGTGGAAGAAGAAGACTGCTTAAGTCAGAGCAACGCGTTATCTTCTACCGCACAATTGGGGCATAGAATGACAGGTGCTTTTCAGGAAAGGTCGGAGTACGTCAATTTGGATACAGATCATTTAGCATCTAGAATTATAATGGTACCTTAATGCATTATATCACTCACTTGTAGTCTGACTTACAATCACCTGCTCAGGCAATAAGGTTGGATCATAGACAGCTATAATTGCTAACAGTCATCTCGATGTGCACTCTGCCAGGTCAAAAAGGCAAAACGAAACATCTAGATCTACCATAAAACAAAAGATTGCGCCGAGGGGGAATCGAACCCCCGGCTCCCCGACGCTGCTTGATGGCAACGGAGAATTTTACCACTAAACCATCGGCGCTGTTAATGATCGAAGTGGGATCTGGATTCCGCTGTGGATGCCGGAATGGTAGGAGCGAGAGGCTTATGCAGCTCGGTGGAACTGGGTGGGTCGTGTGTGAGATGCCTCAAGTGTTCACGAGACTCTGTGAGATTCAAGATGAGACGAGAGGGCTAGTAGGACTAGATAGAAAGATGGATGTTGAATTGTGAGCAGAAGCTTTTGGCAACTAACGGCTTGAGTGGGCAGGTCCTTGAGTCTTCTCGGTCCACTCGTTTAGAAGCCTCTTCGACGTATTCGCAAGCCCCTCCCGCCATCCTCCCGCGACATCCTGCGCCCAGCCAACTTTGTCAAGCCACTTAAGCAGCCCTTCCGCACGAGCCCCATCAGGATGCTGCAACAGGCCAACCGCGATATCCACCATGCCGGGTCGGTCGTTGACCGCGTAAAAGACGCTGGCCGAGCACTTTGAGCAGAAGTACCGCTGGACATCTCGAGAGCTCTCATACATCGCCAGCGTACCCAGGCGTGGGTCCTTGTCCTTAGCCGTGACCGCGTCCCTCAGATAGCTGACGTTCCTGGGAAACTTGGCTGCGTCTGGTGGGTTGTCTCCGCCAAATTCAATGTGTGATAGGGGAGCAAAGGTCCACGCCATCAAGTCCGCTCCAAAGCTGAGTCGGCACGAATCGCAGCATTCGAGACTGCCGCGGTACTTCAACGTTTCTTTGTCGACGAACCAGGTGTCGAGGTCCTCTTCCGGGAAGTCTCCGAGATCAGCGCCGCTTTTGAGCTTGAGGTCGATACCGCCACAGTGGCATCTGAACGGCGTGATGTCGGGAGTCGGGCCAGCTTTGAGAGTCTCAGATGACAAGGTCTTTGCGCCGGGCCAGTCCAGCGGCAGCTCTTCGCTCTTCCCAGCACCCTCTCTCCATCGCTTGACCGGCGCGCCGTCCGCGTACCGAGGCAACCAGACCGAAGCTCCTCCATCAATGGTGTCCCCGACGTGCATGTGGCTTGCGTACTGAACCAAGTCCTCCGCGTTCTCAAGTGCGCCAGTCACTACCCAAGGAACGTCTCCGACGGCAGGACCAAGACAGAACATCTGGGCCGAACATGTTCCGCAAGAGTAGAGGTCGATGCTATCGGAGTAAGAGTACTTCTTGAGATCGGCCAGGTGCTCAGAAGGCGATGGCCACTTGACACACGCGGTGTACAGCGCGCCCGAAACGTGTCGACATGAGTTGCAGTGGCAGCATGAGGCCTTCAGAGGCAGGTTGGACCTGTAAGTCTGAGCCTTGAAGGTGTGTGTCTTGCACAGACACTGAGCCGTAATCACGACTCTGTCGCGGATGTAGGGGCGAACATAGCCTTCACCGCTCATCTTGATGAAGGTCAACTGATTTCTGGCAATAACGCAGAGATTCAATGCTTTTGATGGTTGGTGAAGTGCTAACTTGTGAATGTCGAGTTGGTGATACGCGGGGTTTTAAGTAATAGAAGGGCGCGAATGACAATCCTAGCATTTTCGCCCGCTACGTCACTGGCGCGGCTCCCTGCAGCATGTTATCGTGTTACCCCAACTACAGTGCAGCTTGGCGAAAAGCTGACCACGATAGGCGATGGACTCGTAATACGGCATGACATTATGCCTCTGGATGCATATAACCAGAGTTGCTCTGAATTTGGGGTACGGCAGGTGAAATGTTAAATGTGACTGCTGTAAGCACTAATTGTAGGCAAACAAGTCGCTATCCGACGTTGATGCTGCCTGGATAGGCTACGACCTTTCCAGTGTTTGCCAAAGCCTGGAAAGCCACAAGTTTGCAACCCTCAGAATGGCGATGGCTGCATGGCTGTGTAACGCCGAGAGTGATATTGCGCGTTTCTGCGTAACACCGGCTGCCCATCCCAGAGGCGAAACCGGCGACTGCTGGGCCAAATGAAGCGGACAGTGGAACAGGCGGGATCTAGAACTTTGAGAGTGGGGGGCTCTTGTCCCCCCCGAGAAGCATCCGGATTTGACTACAACCCTCCTCTTGAAGCATTTCTGCCTATGAGTTTTAAGAGTAGACAGCTGCCTCATTGCCTTGCGGAGGTTGACCCTTGTGAGGGAATGGCGAGGGACCATGGTGCATCGAGGTATCGCAGCACCCACACATGTCCTCAACCGCACCTCAAAACTAACTTTAGGAAAGTCACATGAAAACGGAATTCTTTTTCCAATGACTACAATACCCGTTTAAGGGGCTCCAAAGGTCTGTTCGTGGCGCTTGCTGGGTTTGAAGCACTAGTGCAATCTGTACAATTATGCAGGGTTAGGGTCAAGATTATGCACACTCACCACCAGCAACCCCTTTAGTCATCCACGACTGAATCGGCGCCAACACGCGTTGACGCCAATGACGGTGACCGCAAGATGCTCAAAGTGGGTCGCCCTGAACTTCCGACAGTCCTCGTTACACCTTCCAACCTCCAAGCGACAACTTTCTTCTTCCTCCCCCGGTACTGCTGAAGAGGCCCAGCACCAGTCCGGCAGAGTTCCATTCTGCGGCTGCCCCAGATCGTTACATCTCCAGTTCCAGTATCCAGTAATATCCGGCCCTCGTTGGCTGCCTGTCTGGGCGGAATGAACGATCACAACGTCGCAGTGAAGCGGATCTCGGAGATCGTCAAGGACTTCCACTCGCGCCGGGAGCCCTTCCGCATCTTCCACGGCTCCACCAGCAGCACCCGTCCTGCCCACGGCCAGCGCGTCGTCGACATCAGCGAGCTGCGTCATGTGCTGCACATCGACACCGCGGCCGCCGTCGCCATCGTCGAGCCCAACGTCGCCATGGACCAGCTCGTCGCCGCGACCTACCGCGCCGGCATGGTCCCACCTGTGGTGATGGAGTTCCCCGGCATCACCGTCGGCGGCGGTTTTGCCGGGTCCGCCGGCGAGAGCAGCTCGTTTCGGTACGGTTACTTTGATGAAACGGTGCTGGCGGTGGAAATCATCCTGGCCACCGGCGAGGTCGTCAATGCGTCAAAGACGGAAAATGCGGATCTGTTCAAGGGTGCGGCCGGGGGGCTGGGGACACTCGGCATCGTCACGAAATTGGAGCTGCGGCTGCTGCCGGCGAAGAAGTTTGTGAAAGTCACGTATCACCCGTATTCGAGAATCCCGGATGCGATAGCTGCGATCCAGCGGGAGACAAACTTGGCTCACAACGACTATGTCGAGGGACTGGTGTTCTCGAGAACCAGCGCGGCGGTGGTGACTGGCCAACTCACAGACGACTTGCCAGTAAAACACAAGCCGCAAACTTTTAGCAAAGCAAAGGACCCGTGGTTCTACCTGCATGCGCGAAAACGCATTACAAATGCAGTACCAACTCCGGATTATGTGCCGTTGCAAGATTATCTCTTCCGGTATGATCGCGGCGCATTTTGGATGGGGGAGTTGGCGTTCAAGTACTTCGGTTTCGTCCCTTTCAACCGCATAACACGACGGGTGATGAACCGTCTCATGGATACCCGGACATTATACAAAGCAGGCCTCGGCGGTGGCAGCCGAATGACTTTCCAGTATTTGGTGCACGATCTGTCATTACCATACTCAACAGTCCAAAATTTCATCGACTACGTTGCCGACAACATGGAAATTTGGCCCCTCTGGCTGTGTCCTCTGCGTGCCATCGAGGCCCCCAGTTTTCACCCCTACACGACGGAGCCGGGTGGAGAGGTACCCCAACCGATGCTCAACGTGGGAGTCTGGGGCCATTCGTCAAAGAAGATTGATCGTTTCATGCGACAAAACCGAGATCTGGAGGCAAAGCTCATGGAGTTGGGTGGGCGCAAGGTGTTGTACTCACATGCTTACTACACGGAAAAGGAGTTTTGGGACATGTACGACAAGGACTGGTACACGAAACTTCGGGAGCGATATAGTGCGACGAGTTTACCGGACGTTTACGACAAAGTTGTGGTTGACGCTACCAAGGAAAAGGAAAGGAAGTCTATTCGCGACAAGGTGGCGGTCACCTGGCCGTTTGCAGGTCTCATTGGAGTTTGGTCGGCAATTCGAAAGTAACGGGATCTCATCGATGTATGAACGACAAGTCTTGCGTTGTTGTTTGTCTGGGAGGATTATCATGAAGGCTGTAGAATGGTTGAGGCTTGTTCTGATAGTACGAGCGGTTGCTTTTGATGATCCATCGGCCTTGTGCATTCTCTTGGGCCTTCTTATAGACAGCATGAAGGGTTTGAGCCCACGATGTATGATAGTATTGGCTTCTGCCCATGGCATTTCACAAGAATGATTCTTACTGAAATTTTGCAGACGGCCTATATGTTGCAATGGCCTGGCATGTTGCATGTCTGGGAACGTTTCGGAGCAAAATGGACGTAGAAACGTTCAAGATCATACAAAGCCCAAAACTCCGTGTTTATATGATCTAAACTGTGCCGGGATATTGATAGACATATTATTCCTTCTACGGGTTAAGAAAAGATAAAATCTTATGGTGTATGCTCCTGAAAGCTTTAAATTGGAGCTGGCCTCTCAAGCTTAAGCAGGACTAGAAGATCCGTCATCATTGCTCGTCTCTGATGCAGCCGGTTTCTTCCTGATGTCTCTCCAACCCATACCGAAGGCAGCCAAAAAGGCAAAGACACCGACTGCTGCAACCAAGAAAAACACGTGATCAATGGCATTTGCATACGCCACCAGGACAGCTGGGAGATCTTCAACAGACACGACCTTGCGGAACTCCGTAGCGCCAGCCGCAACAATAGCCTCTACATCGGCGTTAGGTGCGTGCTTAGGAATCTCTGAACGCAGGTTGGAAGTGAAAAGTGTGTTGTAAGCAACAATGAAGATCGTCGGGCCAACATATTGCGCCCAGACGAGGAGTGACGTTGCCTCGGCGAGATGCTCCGGCTTGGTGTCATTTTGGATGGCAATCAGCGGCTAACCCGTTAGCACATGGTGCGAAGGTTGTCTAGAACATCTAAGTTGGCTTACCATTTGAAAGCCAAAGCCTTGTCCGACTCCAGCCAGGATCTGGTATCCGATCCATTTCCCGGTCGAAGTGTTCGGCTGAAAGGTCCCGTAAAGGCCGCTGCCAATTGCTGTTGTAGCCGCCGCAAATAGAGAGAATGGCGGGATCCGGCCGACCTTTGGGACTGTGAAACATGTTAGCGATGACTGACTGAATGAGGCTTGGATGTAGGTCTTACCCAGAACACCAGTCAAGATTGTCGTGAGTATTTGTGGCAGGATGTTCGGCATGAGATAAACGCCGCTGAGCATAGCACTCTTCTCCTTGATGGCTTGAAAGTAGATCGGCAGGTAGAAAACACCACCAAACACCACGGCCATGAAAAGTCCATAGTTGAGGGAGCTAATGGCGACAATGCGTCTCTTAACCATGGAAGTCGGAATGAGTCCTTCATCGCCCTTGTGACGGTTCCAGAATGCCCAGGCAACTGCATTGAGCCCCGCGCCGCAGAAAAGACCAACGACCTGGGATGATTTCCACGGAAACTGGCTTCCGCCATATTGCAAGGCGAGAAGGAGCATGATGACTGATGGAGCGAATAAGGCGAAGCCGATGAGGTCGAGGAAACGGTGGAGGCCTTTGAGGACGTGGAGTGGGTTCTGCTTTGCAACCTGTTCAGGAATGTGGATGATGACTAACGGAATGGCGACGATGGCTCCAAGGGGAAGATTGATGTAAAAGCTCCATCTCCAAGTGTAGCCCGTTGTGAAAGCACCACCGATAAGAGGCCCTATCACCTGGCCAAGTTGGGAAATTCCCATGCACGCCCCGATGAAAGGGGGTCGCTTCTCGAGGGGAACTGAAGCGGAGATGATCGTGAATGACCCGTTGATGATACCAGAAGCACCCAACCCTGCGATGGTTCGACCAATTATGAGCATAGCCGACGTCTGTGCTGCCCCGCAAAGTGCAGAGCCAAGTTCGAAGGCAAAGAAGAAGACAAGGAATGTCCACTTAAGGACTTGCGTTAGAACCAGTGATTGCATTTCATTGGGAGTCATATACCTTGAGGTTGAAGTGATTGTACATCTTGCCAGTCAGAGGCACCAGAGCCGCACTGGTGTAGTGTGAGTCGCGAAACGTCGATACGAGGAATCCTCAACTTACCTGCCCAAATTATATGCACTGCCATACCAGCCAACGTCAACTAGGGATTTGAAGTCGTCGGTGATCTTGGGAATTGCCTGTAGACACCAGTACCTTAGCTATTGCGCTGCGACGAACTGGAGCACTTGATCGACGGATAGCTGAATACTTACGGTACTGATGACAGAAATATCCATCACTGTCAGGAAGCAAGCCAGGGAGACTGAAACGACGATCAGACCAAGTTTGACGCCGCTGACATACTCTTGGCTATTGTCCTCAGTCTTGATCTTGGTGGTCTTCTCCAAGTCATCAGCAACACCATCGATGGATGGCTGCACAGTATCGGAGATCGTGACGGCGTTTTCACTCTCAGCACCGGAGAGATGTCGGTGGCGACGCTCTGCGGAAGATTTATGAGACTGTTCGGGAGGCATTTTGATGGTGCTAGTGGGGCGTAGTTGCCAAAGAACTTGATTTAATAGGAGTTTGAAGTGTAGAAGTAGGAAAACGAGAGTAAAAAGAATCCTGAAATACTTGAATTTCAGACGTAGAATTGCGATCGACCCTGACGAATGTACTGCAGGACATCTTGTGATGTATGGAGAGACTTCATGGTACCCTTACTCCCCCCGGAAGATAATCTCCTTCTATGAACCTCCATTCTGATTGCTCTTGTCTTGCGACAGCTTCCTCATTGGCAGTTTGTAGGTACATGTCTTGAACCGGAGCAGGCACGCGTGCCGGGTCCGCCGGCCCCACGTCAGCCCCGGCTCCGGCTAGTACGTACCTCCGTATGCGATCCAATGAGAGTATCCGGACGACCCTGTGTTTATGTATGTCTATCCAACACCCGCTTTAAGGTGGGCTGTCAGTCGGGGAGGATGACCTTTGAGTGCGGCGCAACCTGCGCAGGCATCTGGTGCGGTTCCGCAGGGACGGCTCAACAAATATGACCCTGTTCCGCCGCCGTCGCACCCGCCGTCCAACTGTTCCATCCGTCTGCTCTACTCCGAGTCCATCTGCTTTCACTGCCCACAAACTCAATTGACTTGGCATCGAGCCGCTATCACGTTGGTCAGACCGGGTTACAACATGAACCGGCCCTTGGTGTCGGAATCGCCATCCGGACGGGGATCGAAGGCATGCATGAACTGTGCCAAGGTGAAGTGCAAATGCATTTACCGCGAGGATGGTGCGCCCTGTGAGAGGTAAGATTCCATCTATACTCGTCTTTGGCAATTTGGGGAGTCTCCTGCGTGGATTGTCGTCTCTTGCGTATCTGCTAATGACACTATCATCATCGTGTTCAATCGCTGAGTAATGTCAAGAAGTACTTCATAGTTATAGATAAATTAATCGAAGATGACTCGCAGATGTTTTCGCCTGCAGAAGGAATGCACACCCTCCATGATTGTGCGCCGTCACAAACCCAGGTCTCAGGCTTCAAATCGGGTGACACGCCTCGAGGAAAAGCTTGATGATCTTGTCTCGTTGCTGAGAGCCGAGAAAGGGCTACCACCAGCACCGTCGGACCGGCATGCCATCAACGAAGATGACAACGAGGAAGATGAAGATGACGACCAAGACGATGTGGAGTTATTGCGAAACCCATCTCCCGATGCCGCTATCCCGACACCTGCAACTACGGTTGCCAAATGGCCCTCTACATCTGGATCGCCAAATGGATGGGAAGCTCTTTCCACAGACGAGCCATCGACAGCTGAGGCAGAGGAGTCTCTCAGAAAGTTCAGAGAAGAGACAATTGTACGTTTTACAGTGTAGATAAAGTCATCCGGGGGCAAAGAAGGTTTTGCTGACATTGATGCGGCAGCTGTTCTTCCCATTTCACTATATACCACCGCACGTCTCCTCTCAGCAGCTTAAGGAGACGTATCCGTTCCTATGGCTGAACATCATGAGCGTGACATCCCGGTCTAACAAGCGACGACTGGCGCTCGGAGATAAGGTCCGAGAGACCATATTTCAAAGAATAGTTATAGAACGAGAGAAGAATCTGGATCTTCTCCTTGGATTGATAGCCACCCTGGGATGGTAAGTCACCCGGAAGCGTGGACCCGCGATATGCATTGTCAAAAGTTGCTCATCGTTGCAGGTCTCATTTACAGCGAAGGGACAAGTTTTACAATTCCTTGTTCTCGCAATTGATCATCCTTATGATCTATGACTTGGGGCTGAACATACCTCCCACGGAAGCTCCTCCGAAGGAATACTGCAGTCCGGGGACGCATACCCACTCCGAAGGTGGCAGACGGGAGAGAACCAACGACGAACGCAGGGCAGTGCTAGGTGCTTTTCTTATTACGTCCATGTGGGTTATCTCCCCAGCTTCCAACTTGTTTCCTGTGATTTCAGACGACTTCCAGCTACTCTTTGAGCTCCGTTAATGACATATGCATAATTACAGGGCCTCGTATGCCACGAGAGGACCAGAAGGGGTGCGTTGGTCTACGGTCCTTGACGAATACGCCAATCTTCTCATTCAAACCGACCTCGACCAGGACAAAAGCCTCGTCGCTTTGGTTCGCATGCAGTTGATCATCAATCAAATACAGAGTATAAATCTGATGGGGTCGAATCCTAATCAGGAGATGCGCGAACTGTATACGTCCACCTTGCGCTCGCAGCTTCAAGCCATCATTGGCAGCGAGAAGCTCGGCCCGGCTGTATCCACACACCGTAAGTGCACAGTCATTACGATGTGATTGGTGACATGTATTTTGAGCATCGTTAACATTCATAACCCGTAGCTGCTGTGCTTGAGCACTACCATTTCACCGAGCTTCTCATTCTCGAGTCGTCCCTATGTTCTTCACATCAATCCACTGATTCAGATCTGAAGAGATCTGAGGTCTACCAAGGGCAACTAAACTCTGTCAGAGCATGGCTCAGCACTTTCTATACAACTGACGTCCGATTATATGGCGACATGGCGCTGTTCAGCTACTCTGAGCTGGTCCGGGTCATGGTATCCTTGCACAAGTTGAACACGCTGGATGACACTGCTTGGTCGCGCTCTGGGGTTAGGCAAACGCTTGATCTGATTCCGACCCTGGACAAACTCATTGCAGTCTTTGAGCAACTGAGAGCTGCCAGTGTTCTGTGGTCTCCCACCTGCAGGACAGGGGAAGACGAAGCGTTTACGTGGGCTATCAGCGTCTTTGAAGGCATGAGGAAGGCATGGAAGGATGAAATTACGGGGCTCGAGGACTTTGGCAGCGGCAACGTGGGGGTTGTATCACATAGCTTGATGGCCATGCCTACGTACAACGCTACCGATGCGTGGTGGTCAGATCTATTCAATATCTGACAATATCTCAGCGTCAAGCGGGAAACAATCGATAATCACTGTCTCAATTCTTAGCCTATGATGAATAGCGCGACAATCACAAAAGTCTGCCGATTGTGTGCATTCGCACTATGAAACAGCGTTGCCGTTGAAGTTGGGCATGACCTAGACATGTTCAGGCCCGCGCGTGAGCTTGAACCCACCACTGACGAGATTCTGGAAAACACCGTTCGGATCATAGTCCTTCGCAATCTTCAAAAGTCGAGCCTTATTCTCTGCTCCGTAGCTGGTGAAGGGATCCTGGAACTGGCTGGCGTAGTTAGTGTATTTAAATCCGTTATATAGGCCCCTTTCCCTTGCGGCCGCATTCACGCGGTCCTCAATACTTTGCTGTGTGGCGTAGACAATCTTGTCATCGCGATCGTTTTTCCACATAGCGATGATGTTCAGAAACCCGAGAGGCCGTTCTTGTTCGGCGAAGCTGGTGGGATTACCTCCATTACGCTTCGCGAACTCGAACTCAGCGCGCGTGAAGATCTGGAGCTGCAACTGCTGCGTCGCGATAGACTCGATGGCCTTGGCCTCTTCGCGCCAGATCTCGAAGGCCGTCTGCATCATTTCCGCGTCGAGTGTGAACGAGGTCGTCCAGAAGGAGTTGCGGGTCACACCGCCAGGGAACACGAGGCCGTCGGCGATCTCAGCGTGGTATGCGTTGATCTCCGTGATATTGTTGGGTCCGGCATTGTAGAACTCGTCAAAAACTGCAGGGTGCTTGGTGTCGGTGAAGGTGTCGGCGTGTGTGAGGATAGCTGTGCCGGTTGGGGGAGCGTCCTTGTTGTAGTCCCAGAGTAGTACGCTAAAGCTCTTGGGGTCGGTTGCCACGAGTTGATCGCCCCAGTTGACGAACGCTGTGATAGAAGACGCATTGGCGGCGCCATCGTATTCCAGCTGACCTGTCCACAGCTTACCCTGCTCATAGGCGTCGAATGTGAGCTTAGTGACGATACCAAAGTTACTTCCACCGCCGCGGAGAGCCCAGTACAGGTCAGGGTGGGAGGTGGGAGACGCCGTGACGATGCTGCCATTTGCCAATACAACTTCGTAGTCTTGGACGTTGTCACATGTCATGCCATGGAGGTTGCTCAACCAAGAAATTCCGCCTACAGACGGTCAGTGACTAGTACAGAGACTCGGGACAATAGACATACCGCCCAGAGTGAGACCGCCGACACCAACGCCGAACATCCTCCCACCAGGGATGGTGAGGTTTTGCTCTTGCAGGATGGGATACACGTTGGACCAACGACCACCAGGTCCGACAACAGCCGACTTTTTGTCATAACTCACGACAGTTTCGTTCATACGGGCGAGGTCAACCACCAAACCGTTGTCAATGGTGGATGCTTCGAACGAATAGTGACCTCCGCTCTTGACTGCAAATTGACACTGACCATCCCGAGCAATGACAACTGCTCTGGAAACTTCATTTGCGCTCTCGGGGGTAAAGAAGCAGATCGGAGAGGCAAAACCTTGGATAGTCGACCAGAAGGATGTCTGCTCCACGGCGTACGCAGTTTCGTTTCTCAGAAGGACCTGATCCGGGAACTCCTGGTGGAGGTTGCGACACTTTCACGCACCGTCAGCATACATCCTTTGTCCTTCGTTTTCCCTTCGTTTTGACATTGAGGAAAAAACAAACAAGGATGATTGGAAACACCTACAACTCCGTCACAACCAGAGAAAGGGGTTGCCTTGGCGTAACTAAACGCAGTAGAGCCAGCTAGAATGGCAGCAGCGATTGAACACGAGAAACCCATCGCAGTTGAGGCGGAAATCAGCGTGAGAAACAAGTGTGGTAGAAACGATGGTGATGCAGAATCATCCCCCTTTGACACGGAGGTTCATCTCAGGATCATATTATACATTATCCGCGGCGGCGTGAGAGGCATGTCAGACGTACGGAGGCCGAATGGCTCGCAAACAAACGGTCAGTTTGCCCATTCGGTACCCGAACCAGAGGCGTTGTCTGCAATCATCGCTCGGGTTTCCGCGGACCAGCATGAGGGCAAGGAAGCAGGGCTAGTCAGCGAGATTTCCTGTCATGGACAGCGACAAGATACGACGTGGATACTTAGTTGGTAGTGGATATCTCCCTGAAGAATACCCAAACAGAGTTTTTGATAGTGGCGTGAACCCCCACAGCGCACAAACTGGCTCGGAAGGTAATCAGATAGCACAAGCTCGTCCACGCATGGCCGCGGGCCCGACGGCTGCCGAAATAGCTTGCATGCACTGTTACTGTTATGACAAGCAACTGTCGTTCATCCCAACCTTTCTGCCGTAGCCCTAATTGCACCTAACGCCAGTATCTCAGCGTCATAATCGTAACGCGAAGCTTACGAATCACATAAGTTCATTAATAATGACTTTATTCCCGCTCTCACCTCAATAGGCCAGAGACTCATGAGAACTAACCAAACGTAGGTACAACAACATACAGGTTTTCTACCTACGCAAACCTCAAATTCCCTAGCATGCTTATCTCAAATCCTTGGCATCTGACGCCTGCCATGGGAACCTGTCCTCAATTGACCGGATGAGCTTCTCATGGTGCAGGGATTTGGGTTTGATAGAAACGTCGAATGGTGCGGGATGACTGATCACACCCGGATTGAACTCTGCTTCTGGCTCAACCACTTTACCGTCGATAATAGGGCTCTCTATGTTAAACACGGCAAGCGACTGTGCGAAGTTGAGGAATAACGAGTTCTCAGCAAGAATCTGTCCAGCGCATATGCGACGGCCATAGCCGAAAACAATCTTGCGCGGATCTTTTTCTGGCTTGGAGCCTTGGAATCGTTCTGGTCGAAACTCCATGGGATCTTGATAGACCTCTGGATCATGGGTAAACCACCTTTAAGAGTCAGTACAAGGTCTAGTTAGGCTCCTCTCACCTCTCCAAGCTGGGAAATAGGCAAGACGTATAAGTTGGAAAGAGAATACAGTACACACCATACGTTTGGCATCAAGTATGAATCTTTCGGGATCAAATAATTCCTAAAGACGACATCTTGATCGCATGAATGTGGAAGACCCATGGGCCCAATGGGATGCCATCTCAGGATCTCTAGAACGATGGCTTCGATGTACGGCAAGCTATCGCGGTCGTCAAGGTTAGGTAGGCGGTCGCTGCCAATGACGCGGTCAATCTCTTCCTGCGCCTTCTTCTGCACCTCCGGGTACTTTGCCATCGCGAGGAAGAACGTGGCTATTGACGCGACAGACTAGGCGATGTGTCAGCTTCATTAGCTCACATCTTAGTCGCCACGACGAGCCAAGACATACCGTATCTGCTCCACCACCGAATAGGGATGCCGCAGTCCATTTGTTGTTGTGCACGTTCTCGGGGGTGTCTTCGCTGCTCGACATCGCTCGCGAGAGGTACGAGTTGTTCTTCTTCCCCGAAGCCAACTGGTCTTCTACGAATTTGTATCCGGTGTCAACGGTCTCTTTCAATTCAGCAGCCCACTTGTTGGCTATCTTCTTCCATCCAGCTCCGGGAAACCATTCAGGAACATATCGCACTGGAGGTGTTTAGCGATGTCTTGAATAAACCTAAGATACTTGGAACGCAAGAAGAGAATCACTTACGAATTGGGATAATGTCGACAAGAAAGTTCCCAGGGGTAGCTGCGTAGGCAAAGTGTTCCATAGCGTCATTCATCATCCCAGTTAAGGGGTCTTTCTTGAACTGTTCGGCGTTGTAGCCGTAGACAATATTCAGAATGACAGAGCCAGCTTCCCTAGTACACACACTCGCCGTCAGCTAATAACGAGATGCATGTCCTTTGATAGGTTTAACTAACCTTGCAATATGCTCCGTGAGTTTCTTCGGGTTGTCAAGCACATGCAAGAGGAAGTGGCCCACCTCGGCCTCTTGCAACGTATTGTACTGTGCTGCGGTTGATCGCGTCCCAAGAATCCGAGAAAACACTTTTCGATGGAGGCGAAGAGTGTCATCGTATCTCAGCTGCCCTGTGCCGTCGTTCCATCCGACCCTGGTAGCCAGTCAGACCTTGAGAAGAGAGGTAATAAGTGCTTGGAAAGCCGTGTCCTTACATTTCGCCTGCAAGGACGATGGTCGGCCGGGACGAGAACTCCGAGGAACGCTTGTCAAGCATTTCAGATGCTACCTGGGCATCATTGATGATGATCAATGTTTTACCAAGCACCTGGACGGAGCTGATCGGACCTGCGTAGCGGGCGTGAGCCAAAGTACCCCGTGAGTGATAGTCATGCAGTGTCTTGCAGCCATACCGTACAGATCCTTGTGCTTCAACCAAAAGCGAGCTGCAAATTCAGTCGGCTGAGGCAAGTCGCGAATGTTTCCAACGAGCGGCAGCCCCTTGGGGCCGGGTGGAAGAGGGGGCCGGTTGGCGTTCTTCCTCGCTTGAAGAAGCTTGTCGACGATGAAGACCGCAAGAAGGGTGGCAGCGAAGCCAATGAACAGAGAAGAATCTTTCATCGTGAAGAACGGGAATCTCGTTGCATGTGACGAAAATCCCTTTGGTCGCCAGTTTCAGAGGCCGGGAACCAGGGAAGGTTACTCGTATTATGTAGTAGGATCTCCCAAGCCCAGCCATGACCCCGCTGCCTAAGTCATGGTCAGTGGGACCTCTATCATACGTAGGTGACATAAGTGCCGAACTCATGAGATGAACCTCTTAGATGGCGGAAGAATGACTGCTCCACAGACGGGGTTAAGATAATCGCATAGTGTGGACTGCAGTCAGCTTACCGTCGTGCCGAGATCTGAAGTGTTAATCATGCCCCATGCGGGAAAGGGCTCGAACAAGGGAAGGGTTTCATTGAAGTTGGGTCGCGCGAATCACATCGGCAAGATATCCGCTGCGTCCGCTAGCTCCGTGATGTCGCGAAGCGGAGTGGCTCCGGGTCATACATCCGGCCGTGGCGATGGCCGCACGCTGCAGCGGCCCATATCACGGGCATATGGTGCTTACGTGGGAACGCGGCATTTGGTGGAGAAGCCGAGCAGAACCCGTCTTTGAGCCTCAAATTCACAGATCAGCCTGGAGACTGCCCCAATCATCTGACTCGGTTTACCAATCGGGACGTCTATTTCTGTCTCGGTATGTGGGATCTGGAGCTTTGTAGTCAGTCATTGCTTTTTCCCGAAGTTCTCGAGCCTGCCTGTCTCTATCCATGTCGGTCAAGGAACCCGGGCTCCACCGAGTTAAACCAAAATACGTGTAGTTCGGTGATGTGATCCCACCCGATCATGCATGTAACCATATGAGACAGCATTGTTCAGGTTACATGCAGATGTTGCGTTCAGTGAATTTAGTAAGCCCTAGAGTATATCGGAAGACCGCTTCATACGACTTACCGTTTGTGTCAACCTCAGATGCAGGTGGGTAGGATGAACTCACACAGGGCTTCCATGGCCTGGGAAAGGTTCAGAAATTGGTCATTGGTAACATACAGCTAATTGATGAAACGTATTCCATCACTTCTCATGACCTTCTCTGACCTCGTACACAGGTTCACACATCCAGCACCGGACCCGAATCCCCGTAAACCGGATCTTTTGCAAACCACTCAAGCTTGCTGATGGTCGCAACCTTGCTCTCCTCCCCCTTCTTGCCATAGCACATGTCCCAATGATATCCGGTAGGATAGCTCCCCACCATCTCGAACCGTCCGCCGATATCCTCTAGCAGCCGATGGGATACCCCGGCAGGAACCACAATGACATCTCCCTTTTCCACCACCGGTTCAACACGGCCCTCATTCTCCTCTCCTCCAAAGCACAGCCTTGCCCGCCCATTGCTGATGCAAAGCAGCTCATGGGTCGTGCTGTGAAAGTGAGACGTGCTGTACATGGTATATCGCCATTGCGGCTCGACGACGCCGACTGAGGAAAGATGCCCCTCTATGGAGGACGCGCTTACAGATGGGAAGGCGGAATGGTAGATCAGCAATGGCTTGTTCTGGATGCTGGTGTTTGGAAGCAAGCCATGTGCTGGGATGAGGTGCTTGGAGACGCGCAAAGACGAAAGCGGCGTCAGTGGGAGTTTAGAGCTCATTGTAGTTTTTGTTTTGCAGAGTTTTGTAGATTGTGTTGAGAGTGTTGGCGTAGTCATCGCTTCGTAGGTTGGACTGGCGAAATTGAAGGGTGAAGTTGAGGGAACGCAAGTGTGACGTCATATGAGCAGGTTATGAGTGATGCCTGAACTCCTGTTCAACGCTGCAGCTCGTCCATTATGAAATATTGTAAAATCAAATGAAAGCTAGAACAGACAAAATGAGGTAATCAAAGAAGCATTGAAAACAGATGCACAAAGTGAGCTCAGGGGTCACCCGAAGTGCAGCCATGAGAACATGACGGGGAACAAGCTTACAATTCTGTTCTTCAAATTCGCGCCTACCGATTCCTGTGTTGCTGCCGCTGCAGGTACCAAACGTTGCATCTAATATTACCTCTAGCTTTTCCTCCCTCGAATGAACAGGCTGGTGGGCATTTACTACTCCATCTTCATTCCTAATAGAGGAAACCGTAAATCCTACTGATGCGGGACCAATCAAGACAGTCCAAGACACAGTCCAAGACCTCAGCGCCTGCAATTCACGCCGAAATAGGTATCCAACGTAAGACCACGATAGGGGGCCATGGCCCTGCATACTCTCCATCAAAGCTGACGTGTCTATTCACTCAGTACTCCAGGCCAAAGTTCCATCTTTCTCTATTCAGTCCGTAACGCCGAAACTCAATAACCAAGCAAATTTTCTCATGCAACGTCTTTCCAAGACTCTTGGATCGAGGCCCAGTACTTCTCGGGATGCATGCGCATGTGTCCCACGTGGTCGCTGTCCTCAAACACCACGGCCTTGTGCTCAAAACCCGCCTTCTCTCCTACGGCGATATTCTCCTCGATCTCGGTGTACGAGATGATCCTGTCGCTCTTGCCGTAGAAGTACAACCTGCGCAAGCTTTTTGGCACATACGTGATGTCGTTGCACGCCTTCATGCTGAACACGGGCGCAGGTTCTGAGCCTGTGGCGAGCTGGTAGCCACGGTGCACCGCCAAGAGAAAGCCGACAATCGTTTGCGTAACGATGTACGGCAGCGGGACAAACGGCGCAACGGCCATCGCAGCCGCGTTAGCCCAGCGCTTCAGCGTCTCCCAAGTCATGTACGGGCTCCCCGGCGTCGAGTCCCAGACAGTCAGGCGGTGAGGCATCGGCTTGTTGTATCTGTCGCGGTACGCCTTCAGGGCGGAGGCGTAGTTGATGGCGCCCGTGTTGGACATGCCGTGCGTGAGGACGGCGTCCTCGTCGGGGGTGCCGAGGACCTCGGGCGGGTAGGCGGCCTCGACGACGGGGGCCATGCTGGCGGCGCGCTGTTGCAGGCTCTCGGAGATGGCCTTGACGATGGGTGAGAGAACGGCGATCTGTTTGGCGTGCGGGTAGAGTTTGCTGTAGCCCTCGATGTATTTGACGACGTGCTTCGGTACGGCGTCGCCCCAGCTGAAGATGATGACGACCCGCGGATGGCCGGAAGGGCGCGTCGTGCCCTCTGCGAGTTCCTCGCCGTCGCGGACGAAGACTTGATCGTTGATGGCCGTGAAGCCGGGGAAAGGGGCTGCTTTAGGTGTCATCGTGAGTGGCTTTCTTCACTGAAAAATTGCAGAAAATGAGCGTAATGTGACCGGCAAGCACTATGAGTGATTAAAGATGAGGATAAGCTTCAAAGGGCAGCGCGCGTCAGCAGGGAATGACAGGATTCATATGTTGTCGATGGCCAAGCAGAGACTTCCTGATGAGTGATCCGCTCCATCTCGGCGATATCTTATCAAGGGCTCCGAACCCAGTGCCAAGGGAACGGGTCTACGCGGCGGCGCCGCATTGTTGGGACACCGTGGATCCTACGGCGGACTGTTGGGACTGAATCGGAGCATTTGTAGCCTTACGAGTGTCCTAATCTGAGATGGACCGTGGGGACTTCAGTCGAGGTACGGCGCGTACAAAAGACGCGGCATCTCTTAATTCGGCAGCGTTGTCCGTGTTTGTCAAGCCCCCTTTCTCTTAGTAAGTGGCTTGGACGAGGTGCGATTTTTTGAGTGAGAGCGCCACTGAAATATGAGCTGGCCAATATCAGTAAACATCCGATTCCGGCCCACTTACCGAGGCAGAAGGACTCACCGATAGCACAAGCGCAGGAGGATTCAGCGGACGATGGCAGAGTCAGGTGACAATCTAGAAGCCGAGGCACAGCGGCGCGGGATGTCGGCCGAAACAGCTGCCGACCAGCCAGAAGAGGGCGGAATTGGAGATTCAGTCCCGCTGAATCGTGAACGACGGCCGCGCTGTTCCAGAACGTGGTCCACTGTGACCCCTGTGTTTTGGGGGAGGAGCTTCCCCGGATTCTGGTGACGTGGGATGCATCTTCAATCGCCATAGCTTTCTTCATCTTCATACAGACTGTATTACTGATCCTTTGATCTCACAACTATCCATTGTACTCGGTACTTCTTCATTCCTTGGTTCATTCCGCGTTTACGTGTTTGTGTCTAGCAGATTAGCCTTCAACTCATCCTTGTGTTCTCCTCCTTGGGGTGTACCCTCGACCTTCATTCAGCCAACTCATCTTACTTGCGACTTCAAATGGCGTCCGCATCAGAACAGCTAGTTCCCTTCAAAGATGCGACCCAGGTAACAAAAGTAGACTCAAACGTCTACCTTGCCAATCTTGCATCTGCCTGGTGCATAGGCTCAGGTCCGTAATTGGATGCGCACATCTCACTCAACCCATCCCATCTGACGCAGCTCCCACAGTACCAAACGGCGGGTACGTCGCCTCCGTCATCCTCCGCGCCGCGTCCCTACACCTCGCCGCCCGCGGCCAGCCAGACACTATCTCGGCTCACTTCGAGTACCCAAACCGCACGGAGGTCGGGCCGGCGATCCTCATCGTCGAAGAGGTAAAACTCGGCCGCAACCTGTCAACGGTGCACATCACGCTCTCCCAGCACGAGCTCCTGCAGTCCGCGCCGTGGTTCAGCGCCAAGTCGCGCAGAAATGTCCTCGCCTACCTCACCAACGCGCGCATCAGCCTCGAAAAGGGCCTCACCCTCGACAGCGGGTGGACGATGGCGCCCCCGCTGAAGCCGGTGGACTTCGCCGCGCTCGGCCTGGACAAGGACCCCCACTGGTTCCGACGGGACAAGATGACGGCCCGCGCCGTGTCGTTCGCCCGCGCGCACAACAACCTCGAGCACTACGTCCCGCGCGAGGGCGTGCGCCGCGGCATGGCGGACATGTGGCTGCGCTTCAAGGCCGGGCAGAGGTTCACGAATGCGTCGCTGGGCTACATTGCTGATGCGTATCCGACCATCGTCGAGGCGTGGCGGCCGCGGCGCGGCGAGGAGCAGACGCCGTTCCGGTCGGATGAGATGTTTTGGTATCCTACGCTGTCGCTGAATCTCGACGTGAAGAGGGCGCTGCCAGAGGAGGGCGTCGAATGGTTGTTTATCAGGTGTTTGGCGAAGGTGATTCGGAACGGAAGACTAGACCTAGAGGTGATCATCCTAGATCAGGACCAGAACGTGGTGGCTTTGAGTAATCACGTCAATATGGTTCTGTCGGCCGAGCGAAATCTCATGGACCGGAGTCACTCGAAGGAGAAGTTGTAGCGGCAGAAGGTGGATATTTGTCAAGCTGGGGGATGATCGTGCTGTAGAGGGTTAATAGAACTGGCGTTTTGGCGTTCCACAACACTGTCAGACCGGTTGCGCCCACTCTCACAACTAAACGAGGTCAGTGACATAGATGCAGTACAATTAGACCACTTCTTGTAAAACCGTGACTTAATAATATTTCATAATTCCAGTCTTTTTATCTACAGGTCTGCTACTCTCCTTTCCCTCACTTCCCCCGCTGGGCTGCGGTTCAGGGCATTCGGTTCACGATAAGTCCCACTCATGACCCGCTGTTCTCATCATCGTGCATCTATCAGCTGCAACCACACCGTCTCTGACCAACCATTGGTTTCTGTCTACAGAAATCCGATATCGGCTCAATGGTCTAGTGGTATGATTCGCCCTTCGGGTGCTTGTGCAACATCACAACCCTTCCGCACAGCGGGAATGGGCGAGGTCTCGGGTTCGATCCCCGATTGAGCCCTCGCAATCATTTTTGATTTTTGCTACAACTGTGAACGCAGGCTGTTTCGGCTCATGGACTTTTGACGTTTAAGACGAGTGATAGATACTAGCTGTCTATATAGTAAGTTGCGAAAGGAGGGGGAGGAGGTGCTTAACAAGATTCTTCGCTGGATTCAATTGAATTTCACGTCGTATGAGTGAGGTGTATTTAAATTACGCAGAGTTCTGTATAATCTAGACATAACCACTGAGATTCTCCAGTGTCCTACTAAGAGATAAACGCCTTTGGGCCTGTAGCCACGGGCGCTAAGATGCCATACAGCGCCAACTTTTCTATGAAGTTGAAAAGAACAAAGTCACATCCCCTCTTTACAACCATGTTGATGGTCACGGGCATCGACACCTCCTGGTGAGTGACATTACTGTAATATGACACCTGTCCAATCGGAATTGTAAAATCCGCGCTGCCAAAGTATGATGCCAGGATCGATCCAGCCTCCTTGGACCCAGTGGCATCCGGAAGTGCTGCTCCAGGCGAGTCGTTCAGGTAGGCCTCTCGGAACGACGGCAAGCCGCCTGTGCCGATGTCGTAGATCAAGATAGATTCCGAACAGCTATCTTCCGTGCTAAACAGGACCTTGCTGTGCCAAGCCTCCGAATCGTCGTGTCTTCGCTGTAGCGCTTCCGTGTGTGCTTTGGCGTCTAGTGTACGATTCCACCAGAATGAGCGAAATGGTTGGTCCAGGGCAGGAAAATTGGGGCTGAAGTAGTCGAGGAGAGGTGTGGCCACGATTTTGAGCTGCGTATAGGTCCAGAGAGTTCTCAGATCAGCCAAGATGCCGTCGTAGACCCGTCCAGTGACGACTTCCACTTTCTCGGTGATGTTGATCTTCTCAACTGTTAGACCCATTGTCTTCGCAACTTGATCCAGGAAGCTTTGAAGGGCAGCCTCCGCGGCTGAGTTCCTAAGTGGAAGGCGATCCGTGGGGTACAGGATGCGTTTCGGGAAGGTGCGTGCATCCGGAATGTCGAGATCGGGGAGCTCGTTGAGATCGCTACCTTGATGAAGTGCGGGATCGTACCAAACCTTGGAAAATTGGACCCAGTCTCGAGGATCTCTGGCAAAGACACCCGCAGTGTCAGTTCCGTACGATATCGGCATGGCCCCAGTCAAGTCGATGATTCCCTGAGAGGGGCGATTCCCGTACACGCCTGCAAACGCCGCCGGCTGACGCATAGACTGGCCAGTGTCGGAGCCGATAGCGAAGTCTAGCCACTCATAAGCCGCGATCGAACAAGCACCGCCGGCGGACGATGCGGAACAGCTCAGATAACCGTCTCCGCGAGGATTCTGGGGGTAGTAGACATCAGTCCACTCCCAGGCGTGGGCTGCGGACGCAAACTGAGACGTCTTTTGTTTCCCCACGACAACGCCCCCGAGGTCGATGATGCGTTGAATGGACGGGGCTGTTGCGTTTGCTTCGCCTGTCATACTCGTCCAAGCCTTGCTTCCCAGCGTCGTCTTCAGGCCTTTGACGTCGTAGATGTCTTTCACGCCAACTCTCTTGCCAGCCAGTGGCCGAGAGTCGACTTGAGTGTACAGGCGCGATGGAACGGGGACTAGCGGATAGCCCCATTCAGGATCGACGAGGTTCAGAATCTTGTGTTCTCCATCTGATTCGTAAACGCCATGTACGAAATTGCTGTAGGTATCTGTGTACAGGCGGAAAACTTGAGATAGTTTGATGGTTCCTTCGCCGGATTCTAGAAGCACTGGTCCTGGAGGGGGTGCCGATGATGTCGAGTTGGTCGAAGCAGGCAAGAACAGGATCTGCGACCCGATAGACTCAACCAAGCTGCGGGCGGTAGCATCCAGCCCCGAAGAGTAGTTTGAGCTAATGATGATGGTCTCCAGAAAGTCTTCGGTAAACACGTCGTCCTCCGCGAGGTACCTATCGAAAGTATCCTGCAGTAACTGAGCTGTAATGAGCGGGCTTGTGGCAACGATATGCGTCGCCGCAACGGTGACCGGCTTGTAGTTCAGGGGTGCCTCCAATAGAGGTGATGCGGATGTCGCTAGAAAGCTGCTGTTCCCCAGCTGGAAAACAAAATCAAGTCCATTGATCGCTTGAACGGGAATGAGCGGGCTTCGTAGAGCCAGAGCACTGGCAATGCCAGCCAGGCAAACCAAATGAAGGCCTTGGTTCAACATCAGCGATAAGTCGAATGGGTGCTCTGCGTGGTCAGGCGTGGCGCCATATTGGTACGGGTAGACAGAGCCATCTCCAGCATATAAATACATCGTGGTTGTAGGTAATGCTTGGAACTCGGTGGTGAGCGCTGATCCTGTTGTGGGTGAATATTCCACAAGCCAAGAAATCCAGACGTCACTCGTGGCGCCTCCACTGATAAGACCTGCATGTCTCAAATCAGACGAACATGCCGTTCCCCGCTTGTCTGCTCCGACTCCGGGGCCGATGAATGGCGTTTGGGCGCCGATGCAACGGACAATCTCCACCGTTTCCCATATCCGTGCGGAACATGTATTCCGCTTCCGCCGCTCGGCGTCGACTGGTCACTGTGAAGTCCAAACACGCGAGATTCTCACGTCGAGTATGACCCCAATCAGACGATATAGGACGGGCCTTATCTCCTTTTTTACGTTATCTTGGCTGTCACCGTTACTTCCTGGGCAAAGGTCCGTCGGGGACAATCTACCAACGGGATGGATTACCTACGCGGACGGGACAACTCCAGCAAGGGACCGGCTGAGTCCATCGTCAATCCAATCGCAATTTTCTCTCTCTCGGTCAAATGTTTTGTGGAAGTAACTTCTTAGGACCCAAATTTGCGAGTTGCTTAAATGTAATAATCTGCTCTAAGAAAGTTGCCTGGATACGACCAGCCGCACAGGGTAGCTTGAAGCAGATGGGTACACGTAAAATTGTATGAATGAAAGGGGAGGCAGGATTCTTCAGAACAGTTTCCATCTAGTCTAGATGAGCAGAAAGTGATATGTGTGTAATCGCAGCGATAGTTTTGATTCGCCAGCCTTATCCTTTGGGGCTGAATTTCTGTCTCATTTTCAAGCCATCTTCATCTGACAAGCTTGATCTATCACCTCGTATTTCCTAATAGGTCCAAGCGTCGACTTGGCAGGGCGGCGTTTACCCTATCAATGCGCGAACTCAGGACGCCTCTCTCACCCAGAGTCTGAAATAGCACGCAGCGAACACGAGCTGAGTTAGGAGTCTCAGGTGCAGGAAATAGCAGAGAAATCCATCGAATCACATTGTTCATGACCATGACCAGACCATTCAAGGGTATGTGTTTTTAAGTGTGGCGCAAGGAGACATTCAGCTGCCAAAACAATCCATAATATGCTGCTCCCACCCTTTCAGTCCGGAAAGCCTTATGTTCTACTGTTCCCCAACACGCATCATGGCCCCCACTAGCCCAAGTCCGCAGGTATCGCCCATTGATGGTGATCTGTCATCGGCACCGTTTCTGCACCGCGTCCCATCCCAGTCTGAGGAAACTGACATTGATACCGATGGAGGCTCGATACACTGCGATCATGAACGTCAAGAAGGCGTAGCAGATATCTCACCAAAACGGACCCTAGTCCTTCAAGTAGGAAGTTACGCACGCGTTCCTTCTTTAGAACCCTGTGTTTCATCGAAGGTTCCAGACAGCATCACGAAGGAAGATGGTATCGCGCTTCATAGGTGGGAAGGTTCTCCAGGTGAACAGCGAGGCGCAAGAGCAGCTTTGGAAGTCTGGGCGTTTGAGGTCATGGCACTTCTCGCGTCAGTGATAGCTTTCACGACAATCTTCATCATATTGTCCGCCTATGATAAGCAGCCACAATTCGACTTGTCACGAGGGATCAATATCAACACGATTATCGCCATTCTGTCTACGATTGTCAAAGCTACCCTGGTTTTTGTAGTGGCTGAAGGTAAATATCCCCTATCATGAGCAGCCAGACTTCAGACTAACAGCAAAAGTCGTCGGCCAATCCAAATGGGTCTGGGTAGAAAGTCCCCAGCGGTTGCGTGACGTGGAATATTTTCACGAAGCTGGCAGAGGGGCATGGGGGTCTCTCAAATTCTTGTTCAAACTGTGGAAACCGTAAGTCACCTCGCCACACAATCTTTCATGCATCATCACTAAAGGATCACATAGAATGACTACTGCTATGGGAGCAGTGGTTATCGTTGGCTCTTTCGCTATCGCCCCTTTCTCTCAGCAAGCTGCAACCACATATCCGTGCGAGATCGACGTCGAAGGAACCGCGTCAATTGACGTCGCCCAATGGATTGGAACAGGGGCCGACGGTAAAATGCCGGTCATAAGTTCGAAGACCCATGTTGCTGCTATCACGGGTCTAATATACGGTCCATCCATCTCAGCAGCCGGCCCGACGGGGTTTCAATGCGAGTCAGGGAATTGCACGTTCGACGCAATCGGAGAAGTAACACATTCCTCGGTTGGCACATGTAGCAGATGTGACAAGTTGGTCGTCCGCAATGAGACGAGTGAAAATCGCACAACATTCTCCATCGACAGGACGGATGAGAATACGAAATCACCGAGGCCGAACATAACCTGGCCCATGAGCGAAGGTTCAGACGTATTTGTCATGGATTCCAATCAGCCGCCTGACTCGAAGGAATCGGAGCGTGATTTCGAGACATCATTCCTTTCGTTGAAGATAGTGGAATGCACTGAGGGCATGTCTTCCTACGAAAAGGGATCCCGACACTGTGGCCAGAGTCCAGGGCTCAGTTCAAACCAAGATGGCCAGGGTTTTGAAATTATAGGAGCCAAATGTCGACTGTATCCATGCTTTCGAAACTACCATGGGAGCATCCTTAACGGGAGATTGCACGAGCAAGAAATCTCCTCAGTAAAGATGAATATTTCAGGTGTCCAATTACAAGGCGCAGGAGCATCCAACATCACAATTTATCAACACATTGTCGACCCGTGCATTATCAATGGCAGCAGGTACGATGCCACCAACATCAGCGCCGCAAATTTAGACAATGACTGGGTAGTCCTTAATAGGACGAATGGTCCAGTCCAGATACCACGCGGCTGCCTGAGGGCGATGCATTTCAAGGCGTTCTCAAGCATATCCCGCGGTCTCAGCTCAACGCTTCATGGCACATGCTTCCTAAAAGAGGTTACTCGCATTAAAGGCGACCAGCCCGGCGGAGGAGGATATGATATCAACTGTGGAGAGAAATGGTTCTTGGGTCCATTGTTCAGCCAAGGCAATCTGACATACGAGTCTATTTTAGATGCGTACAGCGGAATGGCCCAAGGCATCACCAGTCATTTAAGAGCCACTACTATCGACCCTGAAGGTGTTCATATCCCCGTCAACGGAACCGGGAAAAGGACGACAATCTGCATCCGTGCGGAATGGTCGTGGCTAGCCTATCCAGGGATTCTGCTGATGGTGTCCGCCTGCTTACTCTTGGTGACCTTCGTAGA
The DNA here is from genome assembly GCA_027406105.1 of Colletotrichum endophyticum. Classification (NCBI taxonomy): domain Eukaryota; kingdom Fungi; phylum Ascomycota; class Sordariomycetes; order Glomerellales; family Glomerellaceae; genus Colletotrichum; species Colletotrichum endophyticum. The sequence goes on from JANVYF010000002.1 coordinate 5,085,707, forward strand.
GAGTTGCAGAGATAGGAGCCAGCGGCCAATATGGAAGTCGTCAATTCTTCCGCTATTGTTTTACGACGTGAACGTGAGCCATGCGGTCACGGGATCTGATGACGGTACGCACCACCGTAGTGCAATGCCGTTACTGCAACTCTGCGACTTGAAGTCATTAGCGAACACAACAGTAGCACGTTTTAGTGCAGATAGAGACACACCTAGATTTGTAGTTGTGAAGGAGAAGGAGGTCGCAGATATAGAATGAAGTTAGCAGAAGTAGACTTTAGGATAGAAGTCCCTTTGTGGAACAATGTGCCAGTCACTATTCTCATGGCTGTGAGACTTCAAGGGTATTCGCGTGTGAGGCAGATCGAGCAATGGATCTTTTGGTCAATCACACCTTGTTTTGATTGGATGAGACTGCTACTGCTAGTCTGCTCCTGGATGTTTCGACCACCCATGTTTGAGAACTGTAATTGCTAAATAGATCTTGGCTCAGTAGGAAACCTATCAAAGGTAACCGAGTCTGAGATCTTTACCGTTAGCTCACATACCATAACAAGCGTCACGGCTGGAAGCGACTGTTCACGAACGAAAGGCACAAATTTACTATGCCGTTCTCAACCCAACCGTGCGTTGCGGTCAAGAGGCGTATAAGCCAAGGAATAGGGTGTCCATGCAGGAAACGGCTTCCAAACGGGCTCTAAATAGTAACAAGTTCTAGATGTCTTTCAACGCGACGGCAACGAGCATTTTGATCCTAACAGGGGAGATTTGCTTCATCTTTTGATCTCTGCACGTGTTCACATTCTACTGTCTCCCCCACGAAACCATAGTCGTAAGCAGGAAAAGCTCGAAAGCATCGCAGATTAATGGTGATCTGTGATTCAACCCATTAATGCGATAAGTGCCACCCTTGCCAGGGAACTGACATTGATGCCAATGACGGAATGGTATGCTACATCCATGCATAAAAAGAAATGATTCGCCATATCTAGCCTCATCAGCACCATGACTAGCGTCAATCCAAGCATGTACGGGTTCCTTTTAGGGCTACAGACTTTACCGACTCTTTGAAGCGCCATGACGGAAAGGGACGATGGAAGGGTGCAGCCCCTTTTACCTCATAATGTCAACGCCCATAATTTACTCCATCCTTTTTGTGGTGGTTGAAGCTACGCTCGCATTTGTAGTTGCTGGAAGTGCTGCATTATCACATCCAATATAACGCTATGTTTTGAACCAAGTTCGATATTTCTTAGTCAATCTGACGGGGCATGGATGAAAGCTCCCCACTAACTGTGCCACACTGAGTATTTCCACGAGGCCAGTAGAGTGGTTCGGGGGACCCTCAACACCAAGCTTAAAATCTTGGATACAAATCTGCTTGTAGGTTTTCGAATTCTTGAAGTTAACCGCAGGGAAAACGGTTAGCGAAAGCAGGGCCGCGCCAGACATGGGTGTATTGTCGTCACACTACGACACAAAGAGCCCGGTTCCTTTCGAACTCGGTTGAGGCGCTTCAGGCAAAAAGAGTTCGCCGAAGACCGCCGTGTCGCCGTCAGGCCGGCCCAATACAGCATGCCGAAAAACGAAATCCACGCATGTCCACGTCAACATGGTCGATCATTACCCAGGATCGTACATCGAGAGTTATCGCACGGAGAAAGGGCTTTTTCGTATTCATAGTGAAGACAAATGAACTTGAGACTCGATGTTCGCATGCTGGAAAGATTCTGGTCGGATGACCCTGAAAAGTGGGCGGTGAGAAGAAACAAGACAAAGAATGTGCCGGACTGGGAAGTAGAGAAAAACACCGCATAGTGAGAAAAGGAGGTAGAGCTGAAATAAGTAAGCCGAGGCTGAATGATGTTGGTACCGACGATGGTTGCATTGCAACGGACATACGCCAGTGACATTTGACACCTGGATACCGAAAGGAATTTGACCAAGCGACAAAAGCCATCGCGGCCTCGCTGTATTTCTTGCCTGAGGGAATTATGTGCCTGGTGCATGTCCGGTGGGAGGGAGCCTGTGAGTATGACGACAGGAGTAAAAGTCGTGCACTAGCTAGCAGACTTATTCCCCAGACAGTTCATACTTAGTAGTATACCACCATCATCATGGAGGTAGGAGAGGTTGGAGACAAATGAATGGGGCAGTGTGCGCATTTCTGCATTTCTCCGCTGTTGGTCAGCCCTTTTTCAGCCCTTTTCCTAGCCAGCAGTAAGCGAGCGGGCGTGCCAAGTCCTCTCCTCATGGAGCCGAAAGTGGTATGACGCGTCAGAACGCGCTCTGCATCCCACCCGGCAGCGGCTGAGAACAGTTGCCTGGTCGTTGGCGTTGCCCAAGGTAGACAGCTGATCGTCGTCTGTGAGGGATTTTCAACGCTGGTTTGAAGGAGAGGCCTCCTGCTCGTCTGCCGCTGTCGTTGTGTCGCATCGTGCGTTGTCGCCGAGTCGTCCACAACCAACCCAAGAGAACTGCAAGTCACAGTTTGGTCCATCTGTGTCTGCTATGGCAGTTGGTTAGGCTTGCCAAGGGCCAATCCACCTCGAAGCGTTGCTTTTCCCTCGCCCCCGTGATCAACCTCATTTCCATAAATTCCTCCTCTGCTCGCTCAGACTTGGACATTCATTTCAAAATCTCGAAGCCCAACCACAATTGTCCCCTATCAAGCTCCTGTTCTCTTTCCCGTAAAGCCCATTACTAGTATTGGTGTCCTCCCTTCCCGTACGTTCCTCGATCTTGTATTACCACACTCACGCCCACGTGAACCCTTAAAGCCCACCACAAAGTCGGCTTCCTGCGCCCCCTTACACAATGACGGTTCGGAAAGCAACCCTGGCCGACCTTCCGGCAATTCAAGTCATCATCACAAAGGCCTTGCCGGCAGATTACCAATGGAAATACTGCTTCCCTGCCCGCTCCTCTGTCAAGCACGATTCCGGCATGTACGTCCAGCGCGCCCTGGAGCAGACTCTGGCGCCTGGTAACACCGACTGGCTCGTCTGCGTGACGGAGGACCCTGGCAGTCGCAAGCCCGTAGGCGCTGCCATCTGGAGCTGGACCGATGCCAGAATACAAGAGGATGTTGACGATAATGCTGCCTCCCAAGGATTGACAGGTAGGCGCGTCCATAACGTCCCAAGTCATCGCCCAGTTGAACGCCTCCACTTCCTGAGCCATTCCAGGAATTGTTGCCGTCGTGGACAGAGACTTGGTCTGAGAGTAAAGCTGCGCTAATTTTGATCTCTCGACTATAGTGGCGGGGGAGGCCCTCGGGGGAGCTGGAGGTATCGTTGTAGACGGAGGGTCGACTGGGACCAACACCGGCAACGCGGAAAATCCCCGTATTGTTGCGCTCAGCAACGCTGTTGCCGCCTGCCGAGATCGCCAGCTCGCCCGCTACGGCCAGCAGCTGCACCTCCATGTCATTGCCATTCACCCGGAGTACCAGCGCCTGGGCCATGCGAAGCTTCTTTGCCAGCACGGAATGCACTTGGCCAAAGGAAAGGGCTTCGCGGTATCTGCAATTACGAGCCCGTCCGGTTACATTTTCTTCTCTGGTCTGGGCTTCGCCGACTGTGGTCATGTCGTTGTGCAGGTTCCCGGCGAGAAGGACGAGATTGGTCTCAAGGCCATGGTTCTTGCTGCGCCGCAGCAGGAGAAGCGGAGAGGGTCTTTTCTTGATATGATTGGTCTGGGTGAACGGAGGCGTTCGAGTGACGTTAGGACATCGAAGTCCTAGTTGAGGCAACCTGGGCGTACTGTTCTTAGGTGTTTTAGGTCTACTGAATTGAAGCTTCCATAAAACTATTGGTCTTGTCTTTACTTAGCGATTCTATCAGTAATCATGGCTTTGTAGTTGTGAAGGCCACTGCTAACTCTGCAGGCAACAACGATTTAGATCAGTGACATTTATGCTTGCTTTGTTTTAGGAATATTGAAAGTCGCAAAAGCAACCACAGCATTTGACGCAGGACGCATGTCCTTTTTTCAAAGACTGATAATAGCCCTTTACGAAACACCGCAGCGTACTCTATCTAAGCGCTACTGAATGTCTCCAAACGGGCAATACCCTATCATAGCGCGACGGTAGTGCTCTGAAGCGCTACCAGCATCTTGGTAATCTTATTTAACCCCTCTTCGACTCACGACGGGCATTACTATACTGACAAGCGAGGAGCAGGTCATTGAAGGGAGGCATCTACTTGGGGCCGTCACAGTCAGAACAATAATCGTGAACCACGATTACAGCCAGGGTGCTTCTCGTACTACTCCAGACGAACTCTGAAAACGACAATAACATGCTATCAGTATGAAATGTTAACCAATTTTGCAGCGATCATCGATGTGAACCAGCAATCGGACCTCGGGGCCGGCTTGATACGTCACAAATTGTAAAGTTACTTGAGACTATGGCTACGCTATCTGGCGCCTATCTAGGCGATGTGACTATTACAGCAATGAAATTTGACAGACATGCTGTAAGCAGCATGATAACGAGGAAGATCTAGATCCCGTTGCGCTATTCTCAGATTAGCCGCGCGAAGCGGTTAAGAGGCCTATGAGCTGAACGGGGACAGGCATGCCTGGATTCGGAGCATGTCAACCGCCTCTCCACTTTGTCTGACACTGCCGGATGCGGCAACTTTGTAGTACACGGGCTCGCCATTCATGCTTAAAAGACTTTCTCATGAGACAAGCGCGGGATTGCTGGACTTTGAAAGTGGTCCGTGAGGACGAATGAGCAAGGTTGGATGAAAGAGGTGTGTTTTCATAAATGTGAAACTACAGCTGATAAGAATAGAAGGGCTAGTCAAGCAACATGATCATATCGCATAGAATATTGAAAATTAGAAGCCGAGAGTCTGGCCTGCCTCCGCGGTGACAGCGGCCTTGACGTTGCCAGATCCCAGAAGTGAGTACGAGTAAGGGAAGCTGCTGGCGGTAAGCGTGCCGACAGGCGCCGTGTTTGCGCTTTCGCCAGTGAGGGTCACATCGATGGCGACCACATAGCTGCATCGTCGATTGTTAGTCATGCGATCGAGATTTCGATGCAAATAGATAGAATAGCACGGTAAATATGTCGGAAAAGATGCAAGCAAAAGAAAGGAGCAACGTACCCAACCTCCTTGCTGGACTCCGAAAAAATGGCCTTCTTGCCAACGTTCTCGAAAAGAGAGCTCTGAATGAGGGCCTGAGCACCCATGCGGGAGTTAAGACCTAACCCTGGTTAGTCAAGCTCTCTCTTCCGAACTCGTCCGGGATCGCCATGGGTAGGCCATGCAGTTGATTGATATGTCCTTTCCTGGGGAGACTCAGGACTCACCAGTATCCATGTCATTGTAATACTGATTGTAGACATGGGCAGTTCCAAAGCGCAAGAGAGGCCCACGGCTGCGGACGTTATACCAGTGGTTGTTCGCGTACGTTACATGCAGAGTTCCAGTGTCCTCGGCAGCGTTGTTGTCAGAATGACCGACAAGAGAGCCCTTAGAGTGGTCGTGGAAATAGGTGTGCGAGACCGTGACCCAGTCAGCAGCGTGGGACAGATCAGTGAGTCCATCGTAGAAATCCTTGTCCACGTCTCCTCGGGAAGCCGACAGGTCGCAGTGATCAACCCACACGTTCTTGGATAGTTGAATAGTGATCGCGTCTCCATAGTCGGCCTCGACCTTGCTGATCTTCATGTTCCGGACAATGACGTTCTTTTGTCCGAGGATGGTCAGACCAATGCCTTCCAGCGCTGTAAGATATGCGGTCAGCGTCTATGGATAGATGCATTATGGCGATGGTATCAATCTTACAGCTGCCGCTCTTTCCAACAATGGTCTTGTCAGAGCCGACTTGAACCTTGGCCGCGCCTACAATATTGCCCTGGACAATGACAATGCCAGGACCTGACGCAATTGCTGCGGCTGAAAGCTGAGCGAGAGTCGTCACAGTCGTTGTAGTGCCACCAGCACCGCCCTTGGTTCTAATGGGATAGTTAGAAGAAAATCCAACAATAGTGTCATCGCCACATACCCGCCATTCTGGGTGCAGTAGCCGATGTTGCAGGCATCGGTGATGGCCGCTCTCTTGTTCAGCGAGTGGCCCTGCTCAACAGTGGGAGTTGGCGAGGCAGAAGCAGCCACGGCCAACAGAGCCCAGGATGCGAAACTGGAGACCTTCATGGCAAGATTCCCGTAACTAGAACCGAATATGGACAAGAACTAAAAGATAACACGTTAAATACGAATGGCGGCACGAAGAACAACATCATATCTTCTCATTGTGCTTAGCGATGGATGTATTATATGCCGCTGACTGCCGAACTACATAGCATCATGGTCTCAACCTATTTCCCCGCTGCACCTTCTGAGAGCTGACAGCCAAGACCAAGAAACAATCAGAATGCAGGGGAACACGACTTCATTCCTTGGCATTGTGCGTGTGCTCCGCCAGTCTCCTTGGTCTATTACTGGTGATGGTCAGTCTACAACGGCCTCTTAGGTGGAATCCCGGGGGCCTTCGAAATTCCCCAAATGAGACGACGTTATTCCCATCATCGCGTGAGCTTCGGGCGGCAGTCATTCAGATCTCGGTTGAAACGGAGGCTTGCTCAAAAAGGCAGCCGGCGCAACGTTAGCCAGACTACTATTGGAGCAGCAATTAATTCAGTCGTCTTGTAGACGGGGCCGTTGATCCTCTTCATTCACCAGGGAGGCGCCATGCGGAGAAACATATCGTTGGAGGAAAATTGCATGATTTCATTAATTACCCCCGTTTTGGGACAACGTGGGGGAGGCCGCGGGAGCAACGTGGCCCATCTCCGGGGTTACATCGTCCCCGCTTCGCTCCGAGTCCGCCGGCAGCGGAACGGCGTCGATCTTCCAGCGGGGCATGACAATTGTTCTTTCAACTTTCGGATCACCGCTCCACCCGAACGGCTCACATATTACCAGAAGTTTGTAGTATTAAAAATCATTGGAATGTGGTTGCTACTACCTCTGACGAACGAGTGTCTCTTTTGGGAAAACCTTTCGTCAAATTCCGAGAGATTGTTCCTTTCGGAACCAGCCTAATTCAAGTTGGAGGTTGACTTACTTATGTTGAGACATCAGCAAAACTGCGTTATACGGCACGTCTATTGGCCACTACAATAAGTTTACTTCCGCGTTCCTGCATCTCGATGGACTGCATCGGAGGAAGTGCAGCCATCAACTTACAGGCTCGGGTCAGTGACCGGCCGGCAAATGCGATGGTGTCCATCTCGCACGAAAGCGGAATACGCCCATTACGGCCGAGTTTCGGACGTGGAGGCCACGTCCACGTCTGAATAAAAAGCAACGAAGAAGCTTAAATGGCCCGTCTTCGCATGGTCCCAGCATGGGGATTCGTGTGTTTCCCATGTGAATTGCAAGGTGGGTTGCGTTGACACATACGGGAGACACTGGATCCGCGCGCCAGCTTCACTCTAAATACTGCCCAAGCCATTTGGATGGCCGAATTTCAGACCACAGGGGAAGCTTTAGTCGCAGATATGGTGGTTGGTACCCCTATTCAAAGCTCGAAAGCAACGCCCCGATTGGCTCGCAGTGGTTGCGTACTTATGTTTCTGTGCGTAGGACTTGGGGCTGGCGAGGCCACAGACCTGGACGTGAAAAGCTTCCTACGGCAGCATGCGGAGCGAGCCGCAGTTGGGCTGGACCGATCTTTTGACTACATACGAGTCTCACAATGCACGCAGTCTTCCCGGCGGGAGGTTCTCGCCTAAAGATTCTCTGTACTATTTGAATTCATCTCATTGCCGCGACGCTCTTTGGTGCATGTGGTAGGACCTCTGCCTATCATCTTGCTTTGCGACATCGTCGCATAGTCGAGGGTTTGGATCGCTTCATTGGAGAATCTGCAATCTTCGAGTGATCTGCTTGGCGGTTCCAGCGCCTACTTCACCGCTACTGGTCGGTTTTCTGACATCTCGCCACTCATTCCGTCTTGAGGAGACCTAACTTCGTATCAAACGCGACATCCTCGTTTCAGTGCCTGGTTTCGTCCGCTGGTTGGACTTTTCGTCGCTACTAAGGACGACAGCTCAATCTTCTGCTCTTGTGGTGTTTGGGAGAATGGAAAGCCAAGATTAGCCAAGTTTCTCTTGAGTTTAGAATGTTGCGACACCGTGGAGGCAGAGACCCCCACATGTCAGCCAGCTGCTAAATGGCTTCTGATTTTGCAATAATTGTTTGAAAGATAAGCGACTCGGGACAGTCTGCCTCCAAACTCAAAGACGCGCAAGAGAAGGCTGAAGCATGAGCCACAAGTCTGAGCTCATGTTTCGACATTTTACGGCTCCTTCGTTCGAATGAACTGAGCACACCACTCGCTTGATGCCGAACTTGGGCAAACGTTTCACGTCTTTCTTTTGGGATCTGCACTGGCCTTCAAGTGGACAGCCAATGGCAATACTTGCGCTGAGAATCCCCTGAGTGGACTTGGGGGAAGAGTTGTGTGGAATCCAAGGGGAAAATCCGTTATTCACCCACCGGACGTCCTCCGAAAGCACAATATGTCTTCCTTGAATGTGGATCACCGGCGAACCGATGCACCTGCGCAAAGTCGATCGCCAGAACCACGAACTCTTCATTGCTCCATAATATCTTTCTAGAATAACGTGCGTATATGGCAACTAGCGGTCTAGAACTGGTCGTAAATAAGTGCTATTTGTCGTTTTGGAGCCCCTCTAAATGGATCAGGAGTGATTTCGTGGCATGCGAGGTGGTGAAGCACGTGGCCTGGGGACCCCAGACTGGGAAACAGCTTCGAAACCAGGGTGTGCCGTGTTCAACTTTAAAGTGGTTTTTCGAACCCGCCTTTTCTAAGCTGACTTTACCAGCCATTTTAGCTTTCTCCCTATGCGGTTCTGAAAGGAAAGTGAGGCTACCCCAGCCATTTCGACTCGTGGGAGCGTAGATCATCCCCACCCTCACACCTCTCACGTCTTGATGGCTGGTAACGGTTTTAACACCAGAGCCTTTTACTGCTCTGTCAACCTCATGGCTGTTGACACCAACCACACCATCTCGAGTCAATCCAGCCACGGGTTGAACTGCCAACTCAGGACGACCTCTGGGTCGCCTAGAGGTACTGGCAACCTACGATGTCGATTACCAGCCTTCTTGCAAGAACCTTCCTGCCACCACCTTCCCGCCCTACCAGAAACAGGGCTGAAGGTTGTGTTGAAGGTGGAGATTCTGGTGTTAACCAACAAAGGCAGGTTTGACTTAGTGTCACAAGGACAACTGTCTTGCAGGACAAGTGAGGGGATTCCCGCCTTGCAATCAAATTCATAACAGCACCGGAGGTTGGTCCGAGAAATCTTTCACCGCTCAATGGTCGTCGTTATGATTGAACCTATTTGTCTGCTTCAGTGAATATGGAGAAAGGGGGTTGGCGCCCGCTTCCCTCTTGGCGCCATCTCGCACGTCCAGCCTCCTGAGAGCAGCAATATCAGCGATAATAAGACGGCTGGTTATGGACAGATGACAGCGTGGGGGGAGGGAGATGGAGGGGGCGGAGACCACAGAAGTCAGTGGGAGTGGGTATAAAGTGCGTCGGATATCCGACGCGCGAGAATTTCGTAAGACTATACGTATTCGAATTCGCAGGTCTGCTACACCGGATATGGGATTGTTCGGCTTAGGCGCTCCCACCTTCGAACGCATGAAGCCAGGGAGCCCGAGCTTTGCTCGGTTGCGGTGAGAGAGTCGAGCGCATGGAATGCTAGTCAAGCTGGAGACTTGATGGATACTCCCACAACAACGACATGTAGGCCACCAAAGTGCCTCACCGCGGAGCAAACGATCATGAGGCTGCAACCAGATGCAGGTGACACGACAGAAAGAAGAAAAGAATTTTCAATGCAACACCAACGAAGCATATGGAGCATCATCGAGATCTAGGCCCCGTAGGAGTGCTGCAGTATCTTGGAAAAGAAAACTTGAATCCTCATACAGCTAATAAGCCCACCCTCTTGAGCCTGTTAATCCCAGCATGTGAAGCGCTCTGCCCCCAACTTTAGTCATCCCATCACCGTTAAGCGCAAGGGAAAAATGAACGGCCGCGACGACTTGATGACCGTTTTGAGACACGCTCCAGCGAAAGAGATACCGACTGCAAAGCCAAGACCCATCCCAGGTTTGACTCCGTCCAGTCTGCTTCTCATCCGAGCCACACCTGCGTCCACCATCTCAACTCTGTCTATGTTCTCGATACAACGGAGGCATCCTTCAAATGATTAGACCCAGCCGTAATGTCGCGCAATATTTCTCTCGGACCTTTCCTTTAAGTTGGTCGATCATCTGCAACAAGGGCTCAAAGGGCCCCCAAAAAGCCAAAAATGGTTGTGGAGCAATTTGCGACGTTTCCGACTCCAAGAGATGAGCATCCTTTCCTTCAGCGTATTCCAGCCTCAGTTTTCATGATTCAGGTCCGTCGGCGACGGGCAACGCCCTGCCTTTAGCTGCTCCTCATCGACCGTCTCAATCGTTCGGCAATGCCTGGCCTCGGAAAAACTGGATACTGACCCTCTCTAATATCAGGATATGTTAATGGGTGTTCTGGGCGATGTTAAGTGCTAGCGTCTTCCGATCACCCAGGATCCCAAGCGCGAAAGCAGCATCGTGAAGCTGTCAAGCTGGGATACTGCAGTTGACGTGTCAAAGGCTGGTGCATTAGCGGCTTGGACTCTTGGGATGTAGCGGCGATGATCCCAGCAAGACGCCCGGATAACGTTGGTTTTATAACACAGAACCCCCAACCACACAGACGCCGCAGTGCCTCATTTGCCTCAAAATTGGGTCCCGTTTCACCCTGTCCCCTACGCCACCGACATACATGAGTTGATGTGATCCAAGTGATCCCATCGCGAGCAATCTGATTTCGACGTCACCCTCCCAGGATCTCGGCTCGAGTTACCACATGCCTTCCTCTCTGGCGCCGGGCACCCAGACAAGCCTTACCCGGCTATCACGTTCGCCTGCATAAGATCAGCCCTGGGATGACCCATGGAGTCGGCGCTCCGCCTTGCTCGGCCTGCCGAACACCCACAGCCTCTTACTCACTAGCCCTCACCTATCTGACCCAGCGAAATCGCAGGCGGCTCAGCGTTCCCCTGTCCAGCTCCTCATCGCGCCGGGCTTTTGTTCCGGAATCTTGCACTTCCACTATCCATGTCGAAACTAAGTCGGTGGCTGATCAGACGAAGGGAATCAAGGCCTAAGGAACCGAAGGCTGCGGTGACGTCGAGGCAGAGAGGCAGAATGGTTGGTCGGGCATCCAGTCAGAGTTTGAAAAGAGAGGCGTGTTATGCCTTCGGAGGTCTTCGGCACACATAAATATGGAGGCCACAAAACATTGATGCCACCCACCCTTCGCAAGGAGCAAAGACGAGTCACATCGTCCACGACGACCTCTTCCAAAACGGCCAACTTAACTACGCCAGATCCTTCCCGATCTATATTACTCCCGTCCCCGTCTTTGAGCATTGCGTCTTCTTTTGATCGCATCATGTCAGGACAGCAGACTGGGACTTTGAAGGCACCCGAGGGTGAACCCTCTCCAGCATCACCAGCAACAGCAGTGGACCCCAACGCCTTCTCGGACGACGAAAACGGAGTCTCAACACCTCGACACACTCACTCTCAACAACCCTCGAGAGGAGGATCACGATCTGTTCGTTCACGTACCGCCCGCATTGCTCCGGGAAGGGAGTCTGTTGAAGACCCTTTGCCTACGGGAGTGTCCACCAAGTCCAACCGTCCCCTTCGCGAAGGCCATCGCTTCAACGGCTCCGCAGACTACGACGACGATTCCGACACGGATAGGTACTGGGGCGGCAACAACAACCATCCGGACTACAGTGGCGGCCGCGCACCTCGCTCACGGCCTCCTCGTGCTCACCTGAACCGACCTCAGCCCTACTTCAACTACGACCCCAACACGGATACCAAAGACTACTACGAGGAGAGTCGCTCCTACGAGCCGGGTGACTACACCGGAAGACCTCCTTCTCGTAGGACGTACGACGAAGAGATGGCCGCCTACCCCCGCAGTGTTCCAATGCGAAGCACGAACGGGGACACAGCTCGCATTGACTGGCACGACCTCACAAGTGAGGAGAAAGCCCAGGTCATGCGTCTGCCTCTGACACAATGGATGAACTCGGATATTAAGAATCACTTTGTCGCAAGTTTGGGAGAACTTGTTGGAACAACGATGTTCCTCTTCTTCGCCTTCGCCGGCACCGAGGTCGCCAACATCAAGTCTGCTGCCAATACCTCTAACTCCCCATCTGACAGCAACACTACCACCGGTGCTTCGACTGGCTTTAATAGCGCAACACTGCTCTACATTTCCATCATCTTCGGCTTTTCCCTCATGGTCAACGTCTGGATTTTCTTCCGCATCAGTGGCGGACTATTCAACCCAGCTGTCACTCTTGGGCTGTTCCTCGTCAGGGGAATCACCGCATCACGTGCTGCTTTCTTATTTGTTGCTCAGATATTGGGTGGCATGCTGGCATCAGTGATTGTGCGATTCCTCTTCCCGGAGAACTTCAACGTCCGTACTACACTCGGCGGCGGAGCCTCTCTCGTCCAGGGCGTCTTCATCGAAGCCATCCTAACGGCCGAGTTGGTTTTCACAATCTTCATGTTGGCCAAGGAGAAGCACAGAGCCACCTTCATTGCCCCAGTTGGTATCGGCCTGACACTCTTCATCGCCGAATTGGTTGGCGTCCAATTTACTGGCGGCTCCCTCAACCCTGCACGAAGCTTTGGTCCTTGCGTCATCACCGCAACCTTCGACTCAGAGCACTGGATCTACTGTAAGTTTAACACCCTCCAAGACATGACTTGCGCAGCCGAAAGCTAATCTTAATCGCAGGGGTTGGACCTTTCCTTGGTGCACTCATCGCTGTCGTTTTCTACAAGTTCATCAAGACCTTGGAATACGAGATGGCCAACCCGGGTGCTGACGGCGACCCGGAGAACGACCCCACCCAGAACCCGGCGAAATTGGCTGAGCTGCGCATGTCGCGCACAAAGTCTGCCAAGCAATGATGAACATCAGAAAGTCACGACAGACAGACGATGATACCAATGGCACAATAATGAGGGAGAATTGGACGTGGTTAATGATGATTTGATGTTAATGAATTGGAAAGTGTCACGGGAATTATTTCCTGGCAGAATGATGGAACGTCTCTACATCTCTCTTTCTCTTTTATGATGAAGGAACAGCAGAACATCAGAAACAGCCTCATGACAGAAAGCTGCTGATCGGACACTGGGACATGAATATAGATGAAGTATGGCTATTGAGGATACAAAAAATACTCTACATTGAAATCTGGTCCGAACACTTCGCTAAGGCTATGTTGAGAAAAACGAGACAAAAGTGATTGTTCAAAGCCGGTTACTCAATTGCTCCAAAAACAGCTTTTCCTCAGGTGTGATGAACATGTGTTCGGGCACAATCACTTCCCCAGGCCTCATGATCAACACTGGGTCTGGCTTCACCGTGGACTCGCTCCTACTCCTCGATTCAACCTCGTCGGCCTCAGCCTTCCCATGACTCTCCTCGTCATCCCGTCGCTTCCATGGCACGCGGTGTTGCCGTACATCCTCAGGCGTCCACCAGTACATCGGGAAGCGCCGTTGAACATTGTTAATGATTAGCGCGGTGGCAAGCATTACGACACAGCCAAGCATCACAATAGGCACCAAAAACCAGCCCAGCTTCACCACCCCGTCGTCGACGACGGCCAAGAGTGCCGTCGCGCCAGCAGGGGGGTGCACCGTCTTCGTAAGCGCCATAACGGTCGTCGCCAGCGCGCACGACAGGGCCCCTCCCAACCAGCGTACCTCCTGGAAGTGCGGGCTGAGCTGGAACAGTTTGCAGATTGCGACCCCTACAAGCGCGGCGAGGAGCTGCCCGAGGACTGAGTTGCGGGGCTGAGAGAGCGGCGCCTCGATGGAATAGAACTCTAACACGGCGGCTGCGCCCTGGGAAAAGGCCAAGTCTTGAGTCAGCGCATCCGTTTTGAAGTTATCAGTGCTGACTAGGTTGCCGACGAATGAGGCGGGCGGGAAGGGAGGATGTCGTCATATGGGAAGGCCGAGGCATGAAACGGGTGGGTGGAAGGGGACTCTTGGAGGCCCGAGCCCATCCTTGGCCTCTCCGTGACAATCTCGGTGTGGGAGAGGTGTGGGAATGGGCCGGGAAGCGGCTAGGTGAGGGAAATAATCACTTACAAAGCTGCCGACGATGATGGGGGCTCCATGTTCTCTGAAGGAAGGGATTTGGCGAGAGACAACGGCGACCGCAGCCACGCCGCAGAAAACGCCTATGCAAGCCCAGAAAATCGGCACGAGGTTGCCGGTGTTGTCGGGTTTAGACTTGCGGTAGCCGAAGAAATGTGATACTGGATACGGGAGATGGGCCCATGGCGGCGGCGGAACGAAAGGGTTGAGAAATCGATCAATATCGAAGTTCCAACTTTTCGGGTTGCAATGCAACATTGGGGACGGATCGTCGCTATGCCAAGTCCGGGGTAGCGTTCGATTAAATCCGGGGAAGTGCCACTTTTCGGGATGTAATCGAGATAAATTCCGCGCAAATAAGAAGCCAGTTTCCCACCCTTGTCTCCTTTTGTCTTCGGAGTTGCCTTGATCTTTGCGAAATTGACGACGGGAGGCCTTTTGTCTAATTCTTCGTTTGGTTTCGTGAAAGTCGTCGGATGAATATGCGTCGGATAAGGGATGGCATGCAGGAACAGGAGACACAAGCCACAGGCTGGTTATGGCAATGTGGTATCGTACACAAACCGAGACACAAAATGCAAGTCGTTCTTTCGTCCAATTCAGACCATCCTACCATGTGGCCCGCTTCAGATCTCTCGGATCTTGCATTACTTTTAACAACTCTTACTGCCGCGGAGATTCACATTCAATGGCAGGCGGCTTATTGTTTGTTACTGTTAACAACGGCCTTGGGGCACGTCATATTTGGTAACAGAAACTCCCAAAAGGGTTTAGGTCCCGGACCGGACGGGGGGCCGCCGGCCACATGTGGACCCCAAAACGGCCAGAAGCGCATTCCAGGGGAAAACTATTATATAACAGGTGGCAGCTCGTCATCTGATGCCCGTCTTTAACCATTCAGAGAAGCTGGCGCGTCTAAACTAGACTCGGGCGTGTTGCGGGATTCGTTCGGTTTCCCATGCCGGCGGGAGACCTACTCTTTGTTGTTTTCACATTTAGCTCCCGCTTTGCCATCGCCGCCAACTTTCCGGACCTCCGTGATGGGCTCTTTGCTTTCTCAAATCTCGGGAGATCGGCGTGTGGTATTTCATCGAGAAAAGAATCGCCCATAGATGAGTCATGTTTCCGGCTCGCTTCTCCGAGGGGGCATGACAAAGGTTACCTTCCGCCGCGGGGCATCAATTTGGAAACACTCCGAGTACGATTGACGGTCGAATGCAAAATGAGCCGCCAATTCCGAGCTGCACGCCCTCAACACCATGAAGACGTCTGATATTCACTTGGCAGAAGATCAGTACCATTATTGTTGATCTGTCAAGCCTGCATCAGTTGATTCTGATGTCAATTGAACTGGGCGTAAACCTTGTAGACATCGAAATGTCACGCTACAGGCCACAAGCTTTGAGGAGCGGCGTGGCGTTTACCACCACATGGAACACGGTGCACCCCTGTGCACGTTGCACCGACGCCGTTGGCATCTAACCGAGAGATACACAACATGCAAACTTCCTACTTGTGCGTTGGGCAGATAAGTCCAGAGCAACTTGTTGCTTGGTCTTTGGCTTTGGAGTTGCGATTGCGACCCTCGTGTCGCCTGGGCAGTAAAGTCTGTTGAACCGGCAAGAATTGGCGATCCAGTACAGGCCCTTCGCTCGTCATCGTGAGCTTGGACTTGGTTTGGAGTCGGCGGATCGCCTGAAGTCTGGGCCTGGCGCTGTTGGAGGCCGTGCTACCCATTTTCCAAGGCTAGCGCAGTCCTCGATTCGTGAGATGAAGGCGTTGCTACACATCGGATGCAGGTGGTGTCCCGCGTTGGGCTGCATTAAAAGTGACACCAGACCGAACAAGGCTTGGCGTCTGTAGCTGTCTGTCTCGATTCAAAGCTGATCGTCGAGTTGGAGCCAACTATCGACTGCTGTTGCGAAAACCGAAGGCCATTGCTGTAAGCCTCTGTCAACTTACTAGAGATGGTGCAACATGTTGCGTGCCTGATACATCATCTGCCTGCACGACGAAGATCATCTAAACACAATGATTTGGAGTAAGAAGCATTGTTTAGAAGAAAAGTCATCACTTGCTCAAGTGTAGACTCAAACATCCGACGATCCCGCGCTTTTGTCAAACAAATGGAAGTACTCCCTGAGACACAGACCCTCATCTCTTTCACAAAAAGACACTTCCAGGCACATGGTATTAAGAAGAAATTACTGCTTCGAGTTCATAATTTGCACTTGGACTAGTTGGCGGCAGCCCCTGAACGCTCTGACCAAGTTGGCTCTGAAGACCCTGATGGCCCTGTGAACTCCAAGTGGACCGCTCTCGGTGAACACATCTCCGCGGAGTCCCCATCAACATCAAACTCGGCCCCGCCGAGAGCTTTGAAGACCTCGCAAGACGCTGTGACCAGCGGCGATTGAGTGGATAAATAATGCATTCAGAGGGCTGAGTTGAGAAAATTGGTTGAAGAAGCTTTTGGTCTCACGGTGAAATTGACTATGAATGATAACGAAGACAAAGACAAAGTATTTGGTCAATAAATCAGGAGCCTGCAACCAAGATTCATCGCCCTATGAATCGTTACATGGATGTCAGATTGATTCAATGTCTTAGTCTACAGTCGGAGGAATTGAACTTGTATCACAGTTAATGGCTGGGCATATTTACAAAGAAGAAGTAGATCCGAATTAACCAGCCCCTATTAGTTTTCAGCTGCCTCGCGATCGAATCGGTGCCTCGACATTTTAATCGTCGCGACAGCTTCTAGAATTTTAAGCAGCATTCAGCCCTTGACGTAGAAAGAACTCTAAGAGTGTCTAAGCAAAAGGAAAGACAGCCCTCTTAAAAGATGATACCATGAACAAGCACACCCATAACAAGGGCACCAAAGCCAGCAACAAGCTTGCCAGCCGTAGCAGTGGTTACAACAGAAGGACTGACGGGCGTAACTCCTGCGGGGGCACCGCCGGCGGGGAGCTGAGGTTGAGAAGCACCCCCGGCGCCGGACGGAGGAGACTGAGGAGCACCCCCGGCAGGGGGCGCACCACCAACGGAAGGCTGGGGCTGGGAAGCACCACCGGCACCAGAGGGAGACTGAAGAGCACCGCCAGCGGGGGCGGCATCCCCAGAGGGAGATTGGGGCTGAGAAGCGCCACCAGCAACAGAAGAAGGCTGGGGAGCACCGCCAGCGGGAAGAGAACCACCCGGGGGAGATTGAGGCTGAGAAGCACCACCTGCACCCGAAGGAGGCTGAGCATTAGGACCACCGGACGGAGCACCACCGGCCGGAGCACCTCCAGCCGGAGCACCTCCAGCCGGGACATCTCCGGCAGGGGCGCCTCCGGCGGGAGTATTGCCGATGGAAGGTTGAGGAAGACCACTAGCGGGAGGTTGGGGAAAACCAGGCTGACCGGGTTGAGGAACACCAGATTGACCGGGTTGAGGAACACCAGCTTGACCTGGCTGAGCCGCACCACCGGCAGTAGGTTGACGAGAAGCACCGCCGGGCCCCGGAGAGGGTCCAACAGGGACGGGGGCCAGAGGCTGAGGGCAATTGCTCTTGCAACCCTCGTCGAGAGTGTAGTTGCCGGTGTTGCCACTCCAGACGTACTTCTGGCCGGCCTCAGATGCAGAGCCAGACTGAAATCCGCAGGAGCCATCTTTGCAGACGTACTTCTGGTTGCAGGCGTCTCCGCTGCACTTCTGGACCTCGCAGTTATTTCCGTAGCAGACAACCACCTCATCGTAATGCTTGCTTCCCGGAGTAGCGTACTCGCACTGGCCGTTCGTGCAGACAATCTTGCGCCCGCAGTCGTATCCGTCACAGACGTCTGGGAACCAGACGCCGTCGTAGCAGACAAGACGACGCTGGCATTGAGAACCAGAGCAACCGGAGTCATAACCACAGTAGCCGCCGTAAGAGACGAACCTCTTCCAACAGTCACCATCGATGCAGGGCTGGCCGAAACACATGCCACTGACACAAGGGCTCGGCTTGTAGCAGAAGGGACCCATGCAGTCCTGGCACAACGGGCAGTATGTGGTCGGGATAGTCTGGACACCGCTGACGACAGTGGTTCCGACAGTAGTTCCGACAGTAGTGACGGCGGTGGTTGTGAAGGTGGCGGTAACGGTGCTTGCATTCACACCAGCGGTGCTAGAGCCGGAAATGGAGCCGGGGATGGTAGCAGTACCAGAGACGCCAGAGTTAGTGCTGGAGATGCCGCCAACAACACGAGCGAAGATGGTCAAGCGGATCTCAACTGATACAAGCTGGCGCTTGAGGCGAGACCCGGAGGGAGTAACGGCATGACCGCAGCGCTGGTCGGGGTTGCCAGGGCAGGGAGTGTCGCACTGGGCCTCGGCAACGTTGACCTCGTTGGTGCTGTCGACGACGTTTCCGCAGTAGCACTCGGTTCCTACGACACCCGCGTACTGTATGGTGGTAGGGCAAGCAGCAGCGCAAAGCTCAAGGGTCATGAGCGCGGAGATTAGCGTCAGGTTGAAGCCCGGGTGGCCAGACGAAGATCCGAAGCAGCCGAGATTGCTCAAGATGTTGCCTTCGACAGTGATAAGAGGGGGGTTGGGTGTGGCGGTGGAAGTGGCAGTGGCAGTGGACTCGCCGGACGTGGATGTAAGCGTGAACTCGGACGTGCCGGTCGAGCTAGAGTCAGTCAGGGTTGCAGAGTCACTGGGAAGGACTGGGTCGGACGTGGCGGTGGAAGCTTCAGTGGAAGTGTCGGTGGGTTCGCCGGGCGTGAAAGTGAACTCGGACGTATCAGTCGGAGTAGAGCCCGTCGGGGTTGAAGAGCCACTGGGAACGGCTGAGTTGCCCAAGGACGAAGACCCAGCAGGACCTGGGTTGTTTGAAGAACCGGAAGGGACTGGATTGGCTGAAGATGCAGAACCAGATGTGACTGGGTTGACTAGAGATGAGGCTCCGGGAGGGACTGGGTTGGCTGAAGATACAGAACCAGAAGGGGCTGGGTTGACTGCAGATGAGGAGCCGGGAGGGACTGGGTTGGCTGAAGCTGCAGAACCAGAAGGGACTGGGTTGACTGCAGATGACGAACCCGGAGATACTGAGTTGACTGGGGCAGAAGAACCGGGAGGAATCGAGTTGGCCAGCGCCGGAGAGCCGACTGAGCTGGATGCAGCTGGAGCTAATGTGGATACAATGCCACGGTTGGAAGGGAGCACGGTAGTTGAAGAGCTGCTTCCAATAGCTTGGCCTATTGAAGTGCTACCCGAAGTACCGGCTGCAGAGCTCGTGGAGGCTGCTGGAATCGTTGATGATTGATAGGACGAGGACGAGGCAGCAGCCGGGTTCGTCGATACTGTGGAAGAACCTGAAGCTGCTTGACTCGTTGATGCGGCGGTTGATGTGCTGGTGGAGGCTGAAGTGGAGGTTCCAGTTGTCGATGTCGTTGTCGGGGGAGCTGGACCGGCAGGAGCTGGACCGCATTCAAAAGCACCAGCAGCGTTCTTGGCGCAGTAGGGTCCCTTTGGGTTGTTGTTACATTGTCCAACGCCTTCCTGACCACAGTCTTGATTACACTGACCAGGGATGACGGCCGGATCACCGGCTTTACCGCAGTTTGTGCCGGTAGGGTTACCAACGCATTCAGAGTCCTGGGTACAAGCCCGACAAAGGCCATTGCCAGCATCGCAGGCCGGAAAGGCAGAGGTAGCCAGAGCAGCACACTGTTGGTTGCTGGTGCAGGGAAAGCCACACCTGCCAGCTGAGCATGTAGTGCCCGACTGGTTGCCGGTGCAGTCAGCATTGCTGGTACATTGGCCGCAAAGACCGGTGCGAGCGACACAGTTCGGGCCGTTTGGTGAGTTGATACAAGCATCGTTGCTGGTGCAAGCAACGCCACAATTACCAGCTAAGCATGTAGTGCCCGACTGGTTGCCGGTGCAATCATCATTGCTGGTACATTGGCCGCAAAGACCGGTGCGAACGACACAGGTCGCACCGTTTGGTGAGTTGATACAAGCATCGTTGCTGTTGCAAGGCTGACAAGTGCCATCGGCTGCGTTGCAGACCGGACCGGTAGGTGAATTAACACAATCGGTGCCACTCGTGCAACGGAAACAAGCACCGGTGCCAGCATTGCAGTTTGGACCGATTGACGAGCCGGCACAATCTGCGGCCGCAGTACAAGGACCGCACTGGCCGGTGTTTTGGTTGCAGACCGGAAGGCCAGGTGAGCCAGTACAGCCAGCGTTGCCGGTGATTGTATTGCAAAGACCACATCGGCCGGAAGCAGTGTCGCAGGTGGGGCCGGCAGTTGAGGTGTTGCAGTCGGAATTCGAGGTGCAAGGAGAACAGCGTCCGTCGCGGCAGATCGAGCCGCCACCCTGTACCGGTTGTCCGTTGGCACCGCCGGCACATTGAGTGTCACTGGTACAAGGCGGCGCGCAGATTCCAGCCAGGGAACAGACTTTAGATCCATCGGTGGAGCATTCGGTGTTGGCGGTGCATGCACGACAAGCGTTCTGGTCGCAGACTTGGTTTTGGGTGCCTACAGTGTCACCTGGAACTCGACAGTTCTGGCTGGTGCGGCATGCAACGCAATTGTTATTGACGCAGTAAGGCAGGGCCCCATTTCGAACGGCACACAACGTGTCGCTACCAAAGCATTGGGCCCAGACGGTTTGGACGCAGATCGTTGATATCGCCAACAACGTGAGGCCGATAGGGTTTGAAGCCAACTTCATCTTGGCGATGTAAAAGAGCGTGGGCAAAAGAGTGTGGGAGCAGGCTCTGCGCGAGCAAGCAAGTTGAAAAGAGTGTCGTCTTTGAAAAGCCGTCTGTCGTGTATGAGCAAACACTAGAAGATATTTGGGTTTACTTCCATCAATTATCTATACATCTACTCCCGATAATCGCCGTCACGTTCAACATCCAATGTTGAGACCGCTGAAGAGTCTTGGTCTACGAAGATGGTCCTATTTCGCCCTTGGCATTCTCTTCTCTCTTCCATGGAATTCAACTCTTGGCACGCCAGATACTCGCAAATACGCACGGGACAGGCAAACAATTGTTCAGATGAACAGATGCATGCGAATTCCGACATATTGCTATTGGTATGCAGGATCGCCATTTTGAGATCCAGCTCCGAGTGTGGAAATGTGGCAGATTCAGAACAAACTCCAGCAGCAACTGAACCAGTTGTAGAGAGTGAGGTCTGATGAACAGTCTTACACATCGGAGGCTGAGACGTTACGCCATTGTTAGACATTTGTCTTCCCCCTAGGCTTGTTCCTGATCAATTCCGAATGTTAGGCTTTTTGGCTGAGCCCATCCCCTTGGCGCCTGAGACATGAGAGTAAGGGAACGCCCTCTATGCTCACAGTGCCAAGCCACACATCGGACAGGTAGTGAGGGTATCGTGGAAGAGTACGGGAGGGAGAGTGAAGCCGGAGGCGTTGGGTGGCGGCGAGCATAGCAAATAGAATCACCAAAGCCAAGCCTCTACATTACTCACCATATCTTATAGGCGAAGAAGAGCGCGCTGAAACCTCAATGTCTCAGGCGTTGAGAAAGCACACTCGTTCTTTACGCAACGCCATCTCCATTTCCCCATCGGTGCACTTTCTGTCATTATCGTCGCATCTAGCCTTCTGTGGAAGGTAAGAGATTGCAAGCATAAGCCACCAGGTGGCGCTCTCTTTTCATCTCAAGTTTTCAAGTTTGACAAGAATATCAAGAGTCGGCCACCACAGGTGAAACTACATCCCATGCTACGTCCCATACGCTGGGGCGACACATCAAAAGGTTAATATTGTCGTAGATCTTATGCCCAATAGCGTATAATATGATCCTCGAAAGGTTGTTACATTACATCCTCTACCTGAATGGCCTCGTGATTTTCAAGACAAAAGAATATTTCTTGCAGATGTAAGTAAGCACTAAAGAGAGACAGTCTTCTAACGAAGTACCACGTTATGAAACACTCAAGGATTGTATTAAATGCGCCACGAATGCGTTTCTGAGGTACTTTCATGTTCATTTCACAGGGGGTACTCCCCATGCTGGGATACGTTCTCGTCGCCATTTTCGCCATCATTCGTCCGAATAGCAAAGCAGTATATTATGATTAAACACAGAAGATTTCCGCAAACTCGGTGAAACGTCACAATTGGGACGCAAATGATTGCTCTGTATGGCTATATTAATGATAATGGTTGAAGGTTCCGTTGATCCCATGGTGAACATAGCTATGGAAAAGTATGAAAGGGAAGATGGACACGAAAAAGATTGAGGGCGAGGCAAATGAAACAAGGGCTTGAAGCCAAGGCACAGGGACCCGTAGACCATCCAAGTGAATGTCGAGGTGCGTTTACAGGTGCGTTGACATTCAAGCGTAGAGTGCCTTCTGCAGCCACAAGCACCTTTCGTTAGCAGTCGTGTCGCCAACAACACTCACGCCGCTGTTGTTGAATGCCAGCATGCCTGCGTTAGCGCCCGAGATTGGGAACTCGGGGAGGCCAAGCCCGTTGGGGTTACCGGACTTAACGAAGTTGACAATGTAGTCCTGCAGCGTACGAGCGACATCGACAATGACAGGCCCAAGACTGCCAACATAAATACCTCCTTCCACCTCATCTGGACCATTGTAGAAAGCGTAAGGGAATTCTGAACCATGAACACCTGGGTGTACTCGGAACTCGTAGTTGAAGGTGCTGTTCCCGAATGCCCGAGCCAGGTAGTTGACGTTGCATGCGAAACCCAGCTCGGCAACATAGAGCATGGTGCGATTGATACCCGGTTCCGGATAAAGTTCGTCGAGAATGTAGCTGATGACAGGCTCCTCTATCGTGGGCCATGCATCGCGGATCATCGCGGCCATTTGGTCGTTGGTTTCGACGAAGGGTGGGGAGAAGTTTGCGCCCTCGTTGGCGGCGTGGCCCGTCATAACTGAGATGTTGTGATCAAACTCGCCCTTGAGCAGAGAAATTCCGGGCAATGCCGGCACGAGACCTCCGTCAATGACGGGACCATAGGTTGTTGAAATCCATTTGGATGAACCAACTGCCTTAGCGTTGGCCAAGATGACTTCCTCCGTTGATGAATTCTGTGCCTCCTCAACAGTAGTGACGTTGAGAAACTGGAGGAAAGTGTTCGTGGAGTTCTCTTGCTCATACTGAGAGGTAACAGGGATCCAACCGGCCGACAGGGGAATAGCCCTCGCAAAAGGGGCAGGTTTCAACCCTCCGTACGCCGTGATATGATGCACGATGCTTCCTCCTCCCGCAGATCCTGTGGCTCACGGTCAGCACCCGAACGGATTCTCTCAGCAGTCGTATTCGATGAAGTCACCAACCTCCCATAACGGTCACTTGCTCAGGGTCCCCTCCAAACAAGTGGATGTGCTCTTGGACCCATTCCAGGGCGAGCCTCTGGTCCTGGAGACCGGCGTTTGATACTCCACCAGAAGCTTGCAATGATGGCCCCGCAAGCCATCCAAGTGCTCCTAGTCGGTAGTTGATACTCACATAGATAATGCCAGGACTGCCGTCGGCCTGACTAGCTCGAATGAGGCCGGTCGGGTCGGCACTGTTGTCGTATATCTTGTTCCCAATGGCGTATGCGCCCCCGTGAATCCTGAAAACTTTCATTAGATACGTTGCTCAGATAATTTTCAATTTCCTACGCATACTCACCACACTATAACAGGCACTCCTTTGTATCCAGTCGCAGACGTACCATTCTTGGCACTCTCGAACACTTTCTTGGGAACAACAACATCCAGGAAGAGGCAATCCTCAGTCGTGTGGTTGTTTGGGTTGGCCCACGGAGCGGGCCATTCCCTCTGTTCCCGGATGTTACGCGCTATTTCCTCGGCGTTGGTATAGTTGAAAGTTGACTGAGTGCCTGCAGCGTATGCTGAAACGAATTGTTGAGCAATAGCAAACCACTCAGGCATCGCCTGTGGGCAAATACGTCCTTGCTTGCCGATTTGGATTTCGGGATCGCGTCCAGTCGGAGGCTGCGGTGCGCGAAAGCGGAGAGACCTTGTAGGAGCCTGAGCGTAGCGGATATTGGTGAAGTTCAGGATGCCAGATGTCTCCTATGCCAGTCTTAGTAGAGTTCTGCCGGTGGACAATAATCGTGTGAGGGGTGTTGCAAACCATACGTTGAAAGAGATCGCCTGGTGGACTTCATAACCGAGGTCGACAGTTGCCAGGCTACTGGACGCCTGAGATGGCGTAGGCAGAGCAGCAAGAAAGCTGCAAACGAGCGGCATAAAGAACATGATCGCAAAGAAATATTGGTTGGCTGCAGTACAATGGCCGATTCAATCATAAGCTATCCAGAGTAGGTCGGAAACAAGTCGTGGTAACTCGAAGTCTTATATGCGTTGGATTCAGAGCCAGGAATCTTCGATCATAACGAAGAGCTACCCAGGCGAACGTACCTCGGAAGGATATGACACCATGAGCCGCCATTTCATGAGGTTACTGCTGCAATGTCACAACCCGCAGCTCGATAGATTGCGGTACTTGGCGGTCGCCCCACAGGGCGTATTCAGAGCGTATTCGACGGCCAACTTCCTCATTGGGGTTGCGGGGAGCGTATTCATGAGCGTATTCAGAAAGGTAAAGAGCCCTTGCCCTTGCTTCTTTTCTAAGTGGACAAAACTGATTCAGCTCAATTTGACAACGAAAAACGGGAGTATTTCCACTATAGGCAATAATCCAGTGGAGCCTGGAGCTATTGTTGGCCGTTGCCTCCAACTTCTCATGCTGGGTTCAACTAGGCTTGTCGTCCACATATCACTCAGGGTATGAATTTTGGCTGGAATCTATTGCAATACGCCATGGTGCGCCAAAGACCAATCAGTCTGTTGACAGGCTATGGGGCCGACTTGGCATAGTCTACAAAATAGAAACTCGGATTCTTTCACATACCGACAGCACATGTTTCCACAGTTGAGGCGTATTTGACTTCGAAAGGCGTATTAATTACAATGACAAGCTCGAAAGACAATGATAAATAATCATCAGTAGCTAAAATATCTCATGCCTCCCGCTTTTCAGCCTCGCGCCAGACAGAGTTTAACTCAACTACAGCAAGAGCAGCGCAAGTTCATATTTCCGACCATGTCAGACTGCAGATACCAATCTCTTTTTGCATACGCGCCGTCAATGGCTGCAGCTGCCTTTTTCACTTCTGCCTTTGGCCTGTCTGCTATTCTTCACCTTGGTCAGGCAGTATACTTCAAGACATGGTGCATGATACCGCTGGTCGTCGGAGCTTTTTGTAAGTTCGTTGTTATGAGCATGTTTTGCATGGTACTGACTCTTGACATGTAATCAGTCGAGACAGTAGGCTATATCATGCGATGTCTCTCCGCGAGCGAAGATTTTCGCTGCTGGAGTCTGCCTCCTTTCATTATTCACTCGATCCTTGTTCTCGTTGCACCAGCCGTCATTGCAGCCTCAGTCTATATGCTGCTTGAGAAAATCATTCGGCTTGCCGACGGCGACTCGTATTCTATTCTCTCCCCGCGCTGGATAACCCGCATCTTCGTGGCTGGCGATGTCGCATCTTTCTTGATACAATCATACGGTCAGTAAAATTCCGGCGAGGAGATCCATCTCATGATACTGACTATATCTAATTTGTATAGGAGGAAGCATGGTCTCAAAGCCAACCGCAACGGAGTCGTCAAAGAAAGCAGGCCAACACATTGTCCTTGCCGGTTTGGTAGTACAAGTCGCCTTTGGCGTGCTCTTCACTATCGTCGCCGGAGTCTTCCACCGGCGCATTTGTAAGGCCTTCACTGCCGCAGGTGTCTCGCAAGAGATCCGCTGGCTGATGACGCTCTACGGCGTCACGGTACTGGTCACTATTCGCAACATCTTTCGCATCACTGAGCACTCTGGCGGCCAGGAATCCTCCTTAATGAAGCATGAATATCTGCCGTATCTCTTCGATGCTACCTCGATTTTGTTGGCGTTGCTTTGGTTCAATTGGTGCCATCCTTACAAGATAAAGAAAACCGCGCCGTTTGGCTATCCGTTGACGAGCACTGCCAGTTGAACGGGCCTCTTGTCAATACCAAAAGACAAACGTGTCTGGCCGCATTGGCTCTGATTCGTGATATGCCTCGAGATTGGATGTTGCGACATCATTTCGATTTCCATAGCTTGTAGATTTTCTGTTGTTTTTCATCTCACAAATATACCGCCAACAACATTCAATTCTCGTACAGAACTCCTGTCGTCAACGGGTGAAGCTGGCTGCAGCTCTCAGTGGGCGGCTCAGCCACTATTACATCCTTGTCAAATCCCCACAAACACGGGTTCTTTGCCCAACTCGCAAATATTTAGTGCCTTGGCGAGGCAAATCTGTCACTGCGAATAGTGCCCTGAGAGCCTACAAGAATTCGGTCTGCCCCCTACATGGCTCTAACAACAGCAAAATGCTGCGATGGCAATGCCGCGACTCCTAAGCAGTCGTGCTTCTGCTCCCTCTAGACCGTTGCAGCCGAGCTGAGCGAAACATCTTCAGATTAACAGAATGAACCGGACGGAAAGTAACGACAATGGCGCGTCCATGGGGAGCAAAGGCATTAGACGGTCTCACCAGAAATCGCGTGGCGGCTGTAGCTTTTGCAAGCGACGCAGAATCAAGGTGAGTCGGAGGAAATACCTCTTTTTGATGAGACGCGGCGAGAAGTCGAGACTTAATTCAATCATAGTGCGATGAAAGAAAACCGAGCTGCACCAACTGCGTCAAGAGGTCGCTGTGGTGCAGCCTGAACACCACTCCGTCGCCCGCGTCAACGCCAGAGCACGCAGCTCAAGCTACTACTGTCTTTGAGCCTCTGCCTGGCAACCAGGCTACGGAGGAGTGCGATGGATCTGCTTTCACTCTAGACGTTCAGGACCTTCAACTGTTCCACCATTTCTGCTCCATCACGTCCACGACTTTCGGCCCAACTCCACATGTGCAGCAATTTTGGAGTATCACAGTGGCCCAGATGTCTTTCTCTCACCCCTTTCTCCTGCGAGCGATCCTTGCCATCGGTGGCTTGCACATGAACCATCTCAGACAGAATAGCAGCGAGGCCTCGGGCTGGTACAAGATCAAGGCCACAGCCCATTGGCAAGCCGCGGTCCGACTTGCAACCCCAAGGCTTGCTGCGATAGACGCAGAATCCTGCGATCCGCTGTTCATCTTCGCCATGCTCTCATGCCTTCAGACGTTCGCCTTGGGTCCTCAGCCGGGAAACTTCCTGTTATTCACCGACGACTCTGAGATGGAATGTCCCATCTTCTTCCGCGGGTTGAGAACGGTCGCTGAGGCATCTGTCCTCTTTGGCATGACGGAGCCCGCCAGACCGCTGGCTTTCATGTACGGCATCGCCAAACTGGATCTCGAAACGCTGCCTCCGGATGAGCCTGTGACGTCCTGGGGAACGGCATTGAGAAATCTCCGTCAGATCATGATGAATGAGGTGTCTGGCGAAGAAGAGAGGGCAGTGTACCAAGATGCTCTACACCGCCTTCGCGCCGGGTTCGCAGCCGTCTTTGGGGACAGCGATACGGTCGGAGGAGCAAGCTCGCAGGTGGTTTTTGCCTGGCTTTACCACGTCTCGGAAGATTTCGTTGGGCGACTACAGGCGAGGCAGAATCTGGCGCTGGTATTCTTTGCATATTTCGCGGTGTTGATCAAGCAAATCGATGGCGTCTGGATGATCAAGGGCTGGCCAGATCACTTGATAGCCGGTATCTACCACACTCTGGTACCGGCGGCGCGACTCTGGATTCGATGGCCGATGGAAAGGATAGGATGGTTTCCACCACCGTAGTAGACCCTCATCTGCAGCAGTGTCCTCACCGTAGTCCTCCGATGCACCGGGTTTCACGGACGAAACTGCGGAGGTTCTGCCCGTGCAGAAGATCATTCAATGACCGACGTACGTCTGACGACACGTCGAATGTCACCATCAGATGTCACTAGCGGAACAAAAACGCCATGTTTTACGCCCTGGAGCTTCATCGCCGTAGGGTTTAGTACGCGGGGGGAACGGTACTGTGTCTTAGCATCACGCTGTGCGACGCGACGGACGGACTTGACATGAGCGCGTCATCGACAGAACCGCCGTTTCTGGGCGAGCCAAGTGAGACAGTGACATCGATAATGATTCATGCGGCTCAACGCCTTCCCATATAAGCAATTGAACAGAGGACCAAGCCAATTATTTCGTGTCGGGATGAAATCATTCAGCATAACCGTCTACCAATGAACTCCGCGCGAATTCCAATCAGTGTCTTGAGGCGGAATAAGCTGATAGACTTACTACCTTCAAGAACGTCAACTGCGCCGCTTCATACTGCACCTGCATCAATAAAATCCAGCAAAATTGCAACAACTACGAGATCATTACACTATACTCGTCCCGTGAACATTCCCGTAATGGAGATCATCAAGGTAACAAGACCGCTGCACCTGCCCGTCAGCCCTGACACATTTACAGAACACCATCGCCGAGAACTTTGGCGGCAGCACCGCCGCCAGCCTCGGTTCTCACCAGTTCAGTCTGGACGACTGCCCCGACCTCACGTCAAAGATTGCTGTGGTGACGGGCGGCAGCGAAGGCATTGGGTACGGCGTCACCCACACTCTCTTGAAGCACAACATCGCCAAGCTCTACATCCTTTCCGTCTCCAAGGAAGTCGTGGAGGGCGCCCAGGATGCCATCGCCAAGGACCTCGGCACCGAGAAGGCGAACCGCACCAAGTGGTTCCAGTGCGACATGTCGGACTGGAAGCGTGTGAAGGAAGTCGCGGAGGCGATCAAGAACGACGCCGACCGCCTCGACATCCTCGTCAACAACGCTGGCCGCGGCATCATGAGCTTCGAGCTGACGGACTACGGCGTGGACAGGCACATGGCTCTTAACCACATGGGCCATGTGGTATTGACAAGTCATCTGCTGCCGCTGATTAAGGAGACGGCGGAGAAGGGCAACGTGGTTCGCATCGTGAACCAGGCAAGCAACGCACATCAGGCTGCGCCGAACGATGTCAAGTTTGAGAGTCTGGAGGAGCTTAACAAAGACCTGGGTCCGAATGGACAGTATGGACGCAGCAAGCTTGCGAACATCTTGTACGCGCGGTACTTTGCAAGGAAGGTGACGCAGAACGGGCACCCGAATGTGCTGATGAATGCGACGCATCCTGGGTTTGTAAGCACGAAGATGAGCAAGGAGGATATTTTTGAGCCGTGAGTATCTCCCTTCAGCCCTTGAGTACCGCATCTGACTGTGACAGATATCCTTTGGGAGGCTACGCGATGGCTGTTGGCATGGAACCGTTTAAGAAGAGCCAGTGGGAAGGTGCTGTCTCTGCGGTATTTGCAGCTACGGCGATCAAGGAATCTGGCCAGTACATTTGTCCGCCTGCGATCCCTGAGGCAGGCAACAAGCTAGCGCAGGATGAGAAGTTGGCTGATCAACTGATGGAATTGACGCGCAAGATCATTACGGAGAAGACAAGAAGCCAGTCTGTTGACAAGGGCTGCCCCATGGACGACCTCGTCTTGCACTGAGACTTTAAGTAGCTCTGACCATTCAACAACAATTATAGAACTGAACCTTATATTATCAAAATGCTGTCGCTTGCTACCTGTGAAATAGTGATCCCTCCCTCTTATTCTGATTAACATCACCTTCCAACCCGAAGCCGCACCTGACCTCATTAGGCGACCATATCGGACTGCTCTGCTGGGGGTATCTTCCATCCGTCCCCAGAGGGCTCATAACGTTTTGATTCATAACGCCGTACCCAATCTTCAATTCCTTCACATCCTTCGGCACATCACCACGATCCCGATCGGGACCCTCCCACTTCACCTTCTCCAGCGCAGGGCCTCGTGTAGCGGCCACGATACTCGAAAATCGTGTATTGCGCAGCACCCCGCCGTTCTCCCGGATCGCCAGCGCGCCCGCCGCCACACACGACATGGCGAGGAATATTGCAATCGCGTAGACGATCCACAGGTCGCGCGCGTGGTAGCTGTACAAGTTTGCCATCCGTGAGCGCTGGCAGCCGTACATGTATGAAGACCTATTGCCGGGACCGCCGCCTTCGAGGAGCTGGCCCGTCATCTCGGTGGGCTGGGCTGCCCAGACAACCGGTACGAACTGGGGCATGGAGAAGATCGACAGGATGAGGTCCTCGTAGAAACCTTGCACCATCTCCATGAGGTTCTCGTGGGGGAAGTAGTTGTTGCGCGGGTCGAGAAGCTTCGTCTGGATCGCGTCGGTGTTCGTTACGGGGTTAACGAGCGCTTTGTCAGTCTGGACGGTGCCGTTGAGGAACTTGCGCAGCATGAAGCCGAGGGAGTGGTATGCTGCCGTGCGGCGATAGTTCGAGACATCGGTTGGGAGGATGTAGTTTGATGTAGGGGTGGCGGTAACGTTGTCCGCCGTGCCGTCGTCCGCGTCGACGTGGGGGACGTACGTTGTGTTGATGATTGGGCGGAGAAATTTGCTCTTCTTCATGTATGCTGACTGCGTAGCATCCGTGTAGTTGAAGACGGCTGTGTAGTCGGTCTCATAGTGCTCACATGCAAAGATCTTGGGATTGAAGTCGACGTTGGTTCCGCCCGAAGATGTGTTTCCCTTTACGACGTGGCCGATCCAGATGATCGGCTCTGTCCGGAAGGCTCCCATGTGCTCCGGGTATGGCGGATCCATCTTCGGGATACCGCCGATGTCGACGTCTTTCATCTGTGTCGTCGAGTATTCTCCTCCACTCGTGAATGCGTAGTATGCAAAGGTTCCGTTGGGAAGGAGGATGTCGGTGCCGAATGGCGACGTCGCTTGGCCGGACTGTTGGGTGAGATTCGTAGGTTTCGAGCCAACGCCGCTGGCCAGCTCTGTGCACTTATACCCGGGAGCAATGAACTGGATTTCAAAGGTACAGTTCCAACCCTTACTGCAGACTTCAACAGAGGCGTTCTTTCGCGATACAACTTCCTGAAAGTAAGCGCCAAGGGTCGCTGTCTGCTGAAAGTTGGGGCTAGGCCCGGTGTAGTAGTCAAACCATCCCGGAGGATCCTCGTCAGACGGCTTAGTGGTGTTCCAGAAGGACAGCGGCATCTCATAGAGGCCGTCGATGCGGACGGGCTTGCGCCAGTCAGCAGTCTCTTCCATGGCGAAGTTCAAGCTGCGGACGCCAGGGCACGTGGCATTCTGGATCGTGACTTCGGGTTGCACAAGAAGCGTGTTGGCCGTGAGAATGACGACCAACGGGGAGAGCCTTCATAAAAGTTAGCGATACGTGACATGAGATTGGCGTTGTTGAGGCTGGATCTCACCAGACGAAGAGCGCAAGGGCGGCCGTAGCCTTGGCGCCCTTGAGAAATTCCCAGTTCAGGAACGCGATGAGGTTCTCAGTGGCCGCGAACATTGAATCGAGCGCGGCGATGCTCAGTATTCTCGATCTCACCGTCGCCCAGATGCGCTGTTGAAACGCCGATATCACGGCAGCGCCCAAACTGGCTTTGGCCATGAATGCCAGGATCGTCCCGTACCGAAGCATCCGCACCTGGTCATCCGCGGGGTGGCCGTCAAGAGACGCATAGAACGCGTGATGGCCGACTGCGAAGCAGATGCCCACCACAAGCCAGAGGTACATGTTCCATGATGAGTGCCAAAAGCCGCAAGTCGGCTTCCGCATGCGAGAAGATCTCACGGGCTCATTCGGTGGTCCTAGATAATTCGCTGCGACGTATGGAGGCGGCTGCGGAGGCATTTGCTGCTGGTGGTATGCATGCTGTTGCTGTTGGTATTGTTGCTGTTGCTGTTGCTGTTGTTGTTGTGCCCCTGAGAACCCATAGCCATCATACCCAGGCTCCTGGGCGTTGTGAAGCAGCGCCGCACTCGCATCTTGGCGTTGGTCGTGATGGTGTGCGAGGTCGTCGTGAGTTTCTTGGCCTCGGATCAGTGGATCGGCGTCGTAGTGCGCCGATCCGCTTAGCGAGCTCAGGTCGATGCCATGCGTGTCCATCGGGCCTCCCGTCGCTGCGTTCGTCGTGTCATGAATAATGGTCTCAGAGTCGGAGTCCTTCGTCGCTGGGACGGGTCTTTGTGGGATGGACGCGGAGTGTCTCTGTTGCTGTTGCCATCCCATCTCCGTGGTCTCCTGTGATGACATTGAAGGAAGAAAAAGCTGCCCAGAGGCAGCGGAGGAGGGGCTGCCAAGGGCCACACCCGCCTCTCTCACAAGCTGGAGATCAAAATGAGACGGAGGATCGCGCTAGCTTCGCTGGTGCAGCTTCTGCTGGCGCTGGGTAGGATGTGCCGAGCGGCAACGTCTTGTTTGGATTTGGAGGGGGTGGGCGGGCAGGATGCGAGATGGAGCTGATCTGCTGGAATTTTTCCCTTTTCAAGGTAAGACACGCCCTTGCATGGCATGTGCTACCAGGCAACGAGAGAATGCCACAGTTCCACAGCTGTCCACGCGGCTGGGATTCGGGGCCTGGTCGAATCTGAGGGCCTAGACCCAGTCCTGGAAATCGTGGCGGTGTTGTGGTGTATTTTGGTTTTTGGTTTGTACGGGGGGGCTGAATCAACGTAAAATGCCAACCTGCGGCCCCGGATTCGGCGCAGACGCGGTTCGGTGCGGCGGGATGGGAAGTGCCTCACTTCTTTGAGTGTATTTGACTCGGGCTCCGACCGTGTCCTTGGCTCGAACAAGCTTTGCTGCGGCCGGTTCAAAGTCTGGGAGAGCAGCTGAACGCCGTGTGCTCCGGTCCGTGGAACGGTGATCGGCGCTTGGATGACGGAGACATGCCCAAATGATTGCTACACAGAAGGGGAAAAAAAGATTGGCAGAGTCACGATGTTCTTTCTTTTTTCAGGGACCTGTGGATCATTATGTACAGCAGGGATGAGAGCTCCCTCCCCGTCAAATAAATAATTAAGGCAAAATAAAAACTTAACGTGAACCCTGGTCTCCAGGAGTCCAGCCCCTATTTTTCCCGCTCCTTTGGTTCACAGGCGGAGACTGAGAGGGTGAGAGGGGCCCAGCATTTCGTCCATTTTCGCTGACAGCGTGGACGCGCTAAGACGTGGCTGGAGGTCTGTTTTCGGGAAAGCTTCGCCTAGCTGAATCGTCCAGCTGGAGCCAATCGCGTGGCGTTCATGGAGAGATGTTGGACGAAGGATTCCTCGCTTCAGGCTGTACAAGCAGAAATATCGATGCAGGTGAGATTGGTCGGCTGACTGCGCGGCACGTTCAGCCGAACGGGATGACGGGAGAGGGCACATACAGATTGCTCCGTGCCGCCGTTGGGACGTCCCGCGGTTACGGAGCGGCCTCCGAGACTTCGCCGTGCCACGCTACCCCGGCAACTTGATAGGCTATTAGGATGTTCCCGTGTTGAACTTAGCTTTCCGCTGTGGCCCCTTGCGTGATAAGAGAAGAGACCGTCAAAATGTCTCAGCTTACTTCAATTGATAGCAAAGATAAACTAACGCAGGGACTGCTCCCGCCTCTTCAGATTGAGTCTCTGCCCACCTAGGAAGTCACAACAATCACCACAGCTCCAAGGATCGACGTCGGAACAAAGAATCTCTCGAGAGCGCTTTTGATGATCATCCACCACTAATCATGTTTGCCAATCATACGTCATTTTGTTTGCTCAATTTACCAACACAAGCTGTACAGCTGCTGAAGACACACAAATCCCTGTAACAATCACCCAGTCTACAGTCCCGGTTCCACGAAAACCTGCAGGGCTCTACCAACACGGCCCCTCCATTCGACAGTCTTTTTTCCCAAGTCCAACTGCCGTCGCCCAGAAGCCGTTATCTGCCAATCACCATCGACTCAATGGCCGTGTGAACCGTGTCCAGCGCTCGCCAGCAAACATGGCAGACCCGGCCTGTAGCGTCACACGGGTCTCCCGCCGGAATGGGGGTCAACCCCGCACAGTGGTGATGTCGCGTTAGAGACAGGCTGCCAAATTTGCCGAAGCTTTTTAGCTAGGGCATTCTCCCCGTCCTTAGGGTCCCCTTCTCTCTCTTCGATTTAACGTTTTGTTTGACATCCCATCAATCACCGTGCAGGAAGTGACGTGCTTCCATCCTCGGCCGGGCCCAAAATGCCGGGTCACGATGTCTTTGGAGCCTTTGAGGGCTTCAGTTCGATGGCGCCGTCAGCGATAGCTGTTGCGGGTGCGCTGGTCCTGCTGGCGGTGTGGTATTTCAGAACATGGTACCGCCTGAGGCACATTCCTGGCCCGACGCTCAACGCGATTTCGATTTTGCCGATGCAGCTCATGACTCGGGGTGGGAAGTTGAGCTTTATGTTAAAGGAGCTGGGTGACAAGTATGGTACGACTAAGATCATGGCCGTTTGTGGGAAGCCTTGTTGACACCATGTTTGTGTAGGCCCTCTGGTTCGCGTTGGTCCCAACGAGGTCCTGTTTGGGGATGCAGATACCTACCGCAAAATCTCGGCTGTTCGCTCAGACTTCACCAAGGGACCATGGTATGAGCTGGCTAAGGTCGTCCCAGACCAGCACAGTCTGTTCTCGATGAGAGACGATGAGCAACGGAAAGAGTTGAGGGCGAAGCTGAGTGAAGGCGTTCGTCTTGCCTCATCTCCAAGCTCAACGGGATAGCATCCTAATTATACTTGCAGTATGCTGGTCGAGACAACGGCGGCTTCGAGCCCGGGGTAGACAAGATGGTTGCCCAATTCGTTGACCTCGTCGAAGCCAAATACGTCTCCACGGCCACCGATTACCGGCCGATAGAATTCTCCCATAGGTCTCAGTACTTTGCGCTGGACGTCATCGGCCAGCTCGCATTCGGCGAGGCCCTGGGCTTCCTCTCCAACGATGAGGATCTCTGGGGTTATGTTTCGACGAACGACCAGGTCTTCCCGGCACTTGCACTCATGCTGAATATTCCGCATGTGGGCATCATGATGCAGTGTTGGCCATTTAGCAAGCTGCTGCCCTTCTCGAGTGACGAGTATGGCTTTGGCAAGCTGATGCAGTATGAGAGCTCCTTTTGAATTTGGGTTAGAGTTGGGCTCACTAGTCTGAAGTGTTGCTCAGCGATTGGCTGATAAGAAGATTGAGTCTGAAGAAGACTCAAAAGGGACCATGGTCCGACATCACCTGCGTAATGGGGTCACATACAAAGAGCTCCTGGCGGAGATCTTTCTTGAGTTGTATGGCAACCACTTGCATAAGCAGACCAGTTCACTGACACCATGAGCAGCATCGCCGGTTCAGACTCGACTGCCACAGCCATCCGCATGACCATGCTGTGTCTCCTCAACACGCCCGCCAGCCTAAATGGACTCCGCCGCGAGATTGACGCAGCAATATCTCAAGGCCGTATCAGCTCGCCCATCACCGACGTCGAGGCCCGCGAGTTGCCTTATCTTCAAGCTGTGATAAAGGAAGGCATCCGCATGTACCCTCCTTCAACGGGTCTCAACTACAAGCAAGTCGCCAAAGGCGGGGCTGAGCTCTGCGGTTATTATCTCCCAGAAGGAACGCAACTAGGCGTCAACGTTCAGAAGTTGATGAGGTCGAAGGAGACCTTTGGTATTGATGCAGACGTGTTCCGCCCAGAAAGATGGCTCGAAGCCGCTGCCGACGAGGAGCGATTCAAAGAAATGAGCGACGTCATCGAACTCGCCTTCGGTTATGGACGTTTCCAATGTCTTGGAAAGACGATTGCATATATGGAGCTGAACAAGATCTTTGTCGAGGTGAGAAGATTGTGTCCGACGTCTCGGGAGAATATCTGAACTGACTTGGTCACACAGTTACTTCGGAGGTTTGACTTTGCGGTGGTCAAGCCTCAAGAGCCGCTAAACCTTTACGATGCGGCGTTTTGGGTTACGACAGACTTTTGGCTACGTATTACTCGACGACCTGATATTGGTGCTTAGTTGATCACGACGAAGAGTTCGTAATGTGAGAGGCAGGGATGTAAAGTAGAAGATCATCGTACGAATCTCAGGCCTCAGAGACATAAGGCTCATGGCCAGATCTAATCCAGTTGTAATGTCATACCTAATGTCTCAAACAGGGAGAGGAAGCCGACGAAAAGTGCAAAAAAACAGAGAAGACGTGATAAAAAGGAGTCCTAGGTGTCACCGTAGCAGCCTGTCAAAAAGCAAAAGATAACGATGTCAATCGCTGACGGGAATTGAGCCCGACGTGGGGGTCGAACCCACAACCTTGAGATTAAGAGTCTCACGCTCTACCGATTGAGCTAGCCGGGCAGATGGGAACATCTGCCTTGATTGTTGGATGGAATGGCGCGGGAGCCGCTCAAGAAGGGCACGCATGATGAAAATTTTTCATGTTGGTGTGGGCCACGGCGTTTCGGGTTCCACTCGGTCGGCGTGACCGGTGCGGTGCTCCGGGGTGGTCCCGAGCCGATGTGGGCTTGTTCGGGGTCTGTGTGTTATTGGCGCGGGCTCGTGGCTCCGAGGTGCCGGGAGAGTCAGCCGAAATGTTAGCGTCAGGCCGTCGGGGTGGCCCCGGAGTCTGGAACGGAGTGGGGGACGGGCCCGAAGTTGTTGGATTTTGAAGGCCCCATATCGCCGGAGTCTTGAGTCACTGAGATTACCTTAGGTGGTGGTGTGGAAAATCTGAGCAGTTCGGCTGTAGGTAGTGCTAAGAAGCGACCTCGGCTTGAACCTGTGTCCGACGCTCCGACTGATGCAACAAGAGATAAGTAGGGACTGTCTGCTCCCGAACATCATGCTTTGCGTACGAATGTACGCAAGATCGTGTAGACCTGTTGTTAACTCTTAATCGAGCAAAGATGCTTAACATGTAAGCTGATGGAAGTATTGAGAAACTGCTCCAAGTGGACAGTTCGGACAGCAACCGCGCCATCTTCGGTAGTCCAACCAATGATCTGGGAAGGAAACTCGACGTCGAAAGACTTACTGAGAATTGCGTAGTGTCGCCAAGCCGATTTTGACAGGCCTAAAGTGCATGACGAACTCGGTCGTCGATGCCTCGTCACCGGAACGCGTGGGATGATGGTGTGAATGGGATCATGCGGTGGGCGACCTAAGCAAAACCGAGCCAGAGGCATCGCGGGGTCGGGGTACACAGATATACGGCATTGGATGGCGGGGGAGGGGTCAACCTCCACGTCTTGCACCAAAAGTCCTTGTGTGCCATCAGCTTATCCTCGATGAACGGAGCTACCCCGCCAGAGGCTCTTGGCAACATGCATCTTCTAGCACGAACAAGGCAGGTCGACCGCTGTTCCAACTGTTCCGAGCTCTGCAAGCCGCTTTTCTACGCCGTATCACTGCCTAGTTTCTTGTCCACGTCGCCCGGAACGTTGGAAAGCTCCACGCCTGCCCGCATGAACACCACTAGCTTCCTGTACCTTTCTCCAAATGCCGAGACTTTTCAGGCAGGATGACGACTTCCGTCTTGTTGTTTAACTGCGAGAGACATGCAGACGAGCTTGCCGTCTATGTTCTTGCTCAGATAGATACTTGTATGTAAAATCCTGTGTGACTTTTGGCTTGCGCCACTCCCTACCAAGGTACCAGGTATTCTTGCCCAGTATTTGCCAACGCCGTGGAGCAATGGCATCACCGGCCTTACTGTCCGTTCGTGGGCGGTGGCACGCGTCCGGGTAAGGTCGACGTCCCTCCAATCAATTGGGTACCCAGACGGCCTTTCCTCAAGCCCATTATCAATCCACGACGAGTTTGCTCTGGCATGCAGGCCCCTCTTATCTGTCGATCTGAGTATGTATAAAAGCCTCTCCTCCTGCGTCTACCCCTCCGGCCGACGCCGAGAGGATCACTTCTGGTGCTCTCATAATTGAGTCTCAATCAAGCTTGTGCCACCACTGCCCACCATGCGCAGCCAAATCTCAATCGCTCTGGCATCCGCGGCTGTGGTCTTGGCCTGCCAGCGCGACCTGCTTTTCGAACAGCGACACACCCATCGCAGGCGGATCACCAAGCGCGCGGACGACCAATGGCCCCCGGTCTTGACGGAAGAAGAGACTATTCTCGTGAACGCGTTCGACAATGTCACCATTGACCAGTGGTCCGACTACTACGGCCACCAAGTCAAGCTCGCAGGTCTTGGCAAAGAAGCCGCCGAGTGGACCGCTGAGCAGTGGAACAAGAACGGCTTCGACGCGCATCTCAACGAATACTACGTCTACCTGAGCTACCCGGTGCATGCTTCGCTGCAGATTACGTACGCCAATGGTTCAACAGAGGATGTCAGGCTTGACGAGGACGTCCTTGAAGAGGACGATGTGACGGGCCGACCCGATAACCAGCCTACATTCCATGGGTACTCGGCATCTGGAGATGTCACTGGGGAATATGTCTATGTTGGGTAGTAGTCTGCCGTTCGAGGCATTATGAAGCTGTGCTGACTTTTGGCGAAGACGAGGTTCTCAAGCCGATTTCGACCGCCTAGTCGAGCTTGGTGTTGAACTCGAAGGCAAGATTGCGCTGGCCAGATATGGCGGACTCTTCCGAGGCCTGAAAGTCAAGAATGCGCAGGACCATGGCATGATCGGCGCCGTGATCTTCACAGATCCAGCTGACGATGGGAACATTACCGTCGCCAATGGCTATGAGTCGTATCCCAGTATGGCAACCTCGAACGCATCGGCGAAAAAATACTGACAATTGGCTTTGCAGACGGTCCTGCCAGAAACCCAAGCGCCGTTCAAAAGGGCTCCGTTCTATTCCTTTCCACGAACCCGGGCGACCCGACAACACCGGGCTACGCTTCCCACGAGGGAGTTGACCGCGCTGACATCTCTCCCGTCACGCCCAAGATTCCTTCCATCCCCATCTCCTATGCCTCCGCCGAGCCTCTGCTGCAGGCTTTGAACGGATTTGGATCCACCCCAGACGAAGTCAATCGTACAATTTGGGCGGGAAGCTTGGATGCTGATTACAGCACTGGTCCAGCCTCAGGAGTCACGCTACACCTTGACAACTTGATGGAAGGAAAAATTACTCCAATTTGGAATGTTATTGGTCACATCAACGGCACCAACCCTGATGAGACCATCGTTATTGGAAACCATCGTGATACCTGGATGATCGGGGGCAACGGAGACCCCAACTCTGGCTCCGCTATCCTCGTCGAGTTCACCAAGGCGATTGGAGTCTTGCGCTCCAAGGGCTGGGTTCCGAGGAGAAACATGCAAGTATCTTTCCGCCCACGTCGGTGCTTTCGCTAATTTTGTCTAGTGTCATCGCTTCCTGGGATGCTGAGGAGTACGGTCTCATCGGAAGCACAGAATGGGTCGAGGACAATGTCAACTGGCTGACTGAGAGCGCCGTCGCCTATCTGAACATCGACGTTGCCGTTTCGGGTCCTCGTCCTAATCTAGCAGCTACGCCCGAGTTGCACACACTTGCCACCGATACCTTCAAGAAGGTCATCTACCCCAACTTCGGCGGTTTCAACATCAGTCTCTACGACGCCTGGGAAGAAGCGTCCGGCGGTCTTGTAGAGCCACTGGGAAGTGGCAGTGACTACACTGCCTTCCTACACAGAGGCATCAACTCGGTAAGTAGGGTTGACCCCGGCACCGACGGACCCGGCTCACGGATATGACGATACTGACAACGTTAACAGCTTGACGTTGGCTCCGGCGGCGGCGCAACAGATCCAATTTGGCATTATCACTCTAACTATGACAGCTACGCCTGGATGTCCAAGTTTGGCGATCCTGGCTTCCTGGTTCATGCGGCAATCGGCCAATATCTTGCCCTTCTCGCCTACCACTTGGCGGACGACGAGATCCTGCCAATTGACCTGCCGAACTACGCCTCGGAACTGAGCTCTTACCTCGAGGATTTGACCGAATTCGTCGCTTCTGAGGGCCAGGAGCTTGACTTGTCCGAATTATCCGACGCCATTGAAGAGTTCGCCAAACGGGCCGAGGAGGTTAAGGCCTTGGAGCAACTTGCAGTCACGACCAACGATGCAGACCTCATCACCGTGATCAACCACAAGTACCGTGACTTCCAGCGTGGCTTTATCAGTCAGGGAGGCCTGCCCAATCGGGAGTTTTTCAAGCATGTCGTTACCGCCCCTGGCCTGGACACCGGGTATGCTGCCGTTTTGTTCCCAGGCATTACTGAGGGGGTGCAGTATGGAGATGGTAATCTCACCGTAGCTGAGGAGTGGGTGTCTAAGACGGCGCGTGGTATTCTTCGCGCCGCCGAGATCATCAAAACGTGATTGGTAAGGATGGTTGTTGCTTCGTCTTCTGGCATAGGGGTAAGGAGTTTGGAATACCTGGCGGTTTGGAGAAAAGGCGACAAGCCAACTTGTGACGCCCTCATTTACCTTCGCGTAATAATGCTATACGGCATTCAATAAACGTAATTATGATGATCAACCATGGTAGAAGTTGCTCCTCGGGTGACTAAAGGGACGGAAACGATAACAGGGACGACGACAACGAGAACAGACGGCAATGACGTTACAAGCGGCAAGGGCGATAGAGACAGAACGAAGTATCCAGACTGCAGAGACGATGTTGCTTCCGAGTATCGTCTACGAGGCTGACTATTTTGCCTGTAGAAAGCTTATGAAAACGACGGAGAAGCCCATTCAAGAAGCATAATTTTATAGATGCTGACACATACGAAGACAATCACATATCAAAGCAGTTGCAATCATAACATGTATTTCATTGAACCGTCATATCATATAGGAACCCGAAACTCCGGACCACGCCCCCTTAGCCGAGGATGCTTACCAGCCTGTTTGGCTTGGCACATCCATTGGCATCCATTTCATCCGAGATACACTTTCAGCTCTTTATTGACGACCACCAGGGCGTCTGTTCTCAATGTTCAACACAGTATCAATGAAGCTACGCTTGAGCGTACTCTTCTTCCTGGCCGCAAGCAATTGCGATGTCTTCAAGATGTTCTTGATCTGGCGACCATTAAGCGAAAGCGTAGCAAAGTCATCCAGGTCCTCATCCGTGACCTCGCTCTTCAGCGTCGCTCCCTCGAGGAAGTTGCGCCAGATCTGGCGGCGCGAGTCGACCGTCAGGTCGGGGTACTCGAGCGAGACGTGGATACGCGACTGGAACGCCAAGTCGATATTGTCGACGCGGTTCGTGGTCATGAAGAGGATGCCTTCGTAGTACTCGAGCGTGCGCAGGAAGATGGAGACGACCTTGTTCCTCTCGAGGTCGTGCGTCGAGCGCGCCTCGAGGAAGACGTCGCACTCGTCGAGGAGGAGAATGGCGTTCCAGCGGGCGACGAGCTCGAGGATGCGCGAGAGGCCGTTCTCGACTTCCCAGGGCTGGGAGCCGAGGTCGCCGGAGCTCAGGGTGTGGAGAGGGACCTTGAGGTTCTCGGCGACGGCTTCGGCGGTCAAGGTCTTGCCGACACCAGGAGGACCGGAGAGCAGGCAGATGATGCCCCTGCCCTTACCGGAGATGACATCGTCAAATGACGAACCCTCGAGCTGCGACTCGGAGAAGGCGAGGATGAGCTCCTTCTGGTCCTCGGGCAGGACGAGCTTGTCGAAGGCGTTGGTGTTCCAGGTAATCTCGTCCACCGTCTCGACGAAGAAGTCGAGCCACTTCTTCAGCTTGAGAGAGTACCCACGCGTCCTCGACCGCGCGAGCATCTGGTGGTACGGCGTCAGCTTCAGGTTGCCGTCCTTGCCGAGGCCATGCGAGCGCTTCCAGGCCTGCAGCGCCTCAAGGTCCTTGGCCGACCAGTCGTCGAGGTAGCGCGGGTAGTAGGGGCTGTAGCGGTTGAAGGAGCTTATGTCGACGACGATGCGCCCGTCGACCTGGATCGGGACCTCGTTGCCCTCGCGGTCCCAAGTGATAGCCGTGCCGGAGTACTGCTTGTAATGGTGGCCGGCGAGCTCCTCGAAGATCTGGCCGCGGCGGATGAGGCCCTGGCGGACCTTGTCCTTCTCGGGGTGGAACGCCCACGGGTAGGCGTTGAGACCGGTGATCTTCTTGGTGCCGAGGAACTCGGGGACCTTGATGCTCTCGCCGTAGCGGCCGAAGGTCTTGCCGCCGTAGTCGACGCAGTCGGCGGACAGCTCGAGGTACTTGCCGCACTGCGTAGCCTTGTACTCGGTCTCCTCGAGCTCGAAGGCGGAGAGAGGGCCCTTGTGTGCGGAGAGCACGATGGCACCAGGCTGGAAGATCATCCAGAGGTGCTCGAAGGTGATGACACCCTTGGCGACGTAGTCCTCGAACACCTTGATCGCGTCACCGATCTCGTACTGGAGGATGTCGTACAGAATCTTGAGGTGCTCCTTGGTCTTGTCGTCCAGGCTGGGCTTCTTCATGTACTTGCAGAGCTCGGTCCAGCGGTGCACGAAGGGGTGGAAAGGGGCATCGAACTCCAGGCGCTCGAGCTCGCAGGCGACGCCGGTGTAGCCGTCGAGGATCTTGCCCAGGGCAGTCTTGAGCCAGGGAGACTGGATGACGATGGAGTGGGCCTCGAGCTTCTTGCGAGAGTCCGAGGACTTAACGTTGCGGACTACGACTGCGTACTGGGCCGTCTCCTCGTTCTCGGCAGCCTCGTGAACGTCTTCGGGGTACTTGTCGACCCAAGTCCAGTTGCCGTCGCTGTCTTTCGGGGATGCGTAGATGTTCTTGGTGGAAGAGATGGAGCCGGTAGGGGCGAGAGGCTCCTTGGGCTTCTCGTCTTCCTCGTCCTTCTCATCAGAGGCGGTTTGTGTTGAAGGCTCATCATCGGACTTTGCTTCGTTGTCCTTGGTGGCCTCGCCGTTTGTGGTAGTCTCGCCGTTTGTGGTAGTCTCGCCGTTTGTGGTAGTCTCGCCGTTTGTTGTGTGACCGTTCGTGGTCTTGGTCTCTGATGTGCCGTTGGTCTCCTTGGTGGTTGTGGTGGTTGTGGTGTCATCCACCAAGGTCAGGCCCAAGGCCTCAATTGTGCTGGGTGCCATTGTGTCTAATGTGTGTTTCTCGTAACGAACGAGATGATTCGGGTGCTGATGATCCAAGACAAGAGGGATCTCTGAAGGGTGCCCCAGATGTATTTATCTCTTCATCGCAATGGGCCACGTACGGAACCAAAGTGTAAAAACTCCATAACAGCAATGCTATCAATGGCGGCCGTACCAGCTAAGCGCCAGGCGGCTCACAATTCCCCAGTGGCTGCCTCATCAGGGGTTGTTGATGCCTCTTGTGTGGCAGTGAGTCACCCATGTTCACGGTGTCA
This sequence comes from Colletotrichum endophyticum, assembly GCA_027406105.1. NCBI lineage: Eukaryota > Fungi > Ascomycota > Sordariomycetes > Glomerellales > Glomerellaceae > Colletotrichum > Colletotrichum endophyticum. The sequence goes on from JANVYF010000002.1 coordinate 5,129,245, forward strand.
TTTTGTGAAGAATTCTTTTGTGAATTTTTGTATGACTACAGGGAATATAAGGACCCTTTTTTCCTCCACCCTAACCTAGGCTAATCTTCTTAACTACTATATCGTAACTTAGATAAGGGTAATAATAGTAATTAGCTCTTAGAGCTATTCGCTATACTTCTTATTAAATATCCTATTAATCTCTTTTACGTTATTCTTATTTTTTAGGTTCTTAGCGATCTTTTTAAATCTCTACTTAATTTAATAGAGAACTTAGTTCTAAAGGTCTTCTAAGAGCTTAATATATATTATAAAGAGGTATAAAGATACTATATTATTATTCTTAGCTATAAAGATATAACTAAACTATTATTAAATATATAGTAAACTAATCTCTTTTAGACGTTTAATATTACTAGTAATAAGAGCTATATTAATTAAGTAAGAGGTATATATAAGATTTATCTTAGAGGGTTTTAAATTTAGACTATAGTATAATAGGGGGCTACTTCTACTAGCTTAGCTAAATAGCTTAAAAATCCCCTTTATATACCCTATAGGTTAGTTATAGAGGTTACGCTATAACCCTCCACATATTTCCCTATTAAAGTCATACAGCAGTTAACAAAGTACGCCTCTAGGCGGCAAACTACAAAGAAGAAAACTTAGAAGGGAAGAAAGAAAGGTTCACGGTGTTTTCAGCGAAACGCAGTGTTTCGTTTGAAAATCGACTGATGCAAAGTCCCTCGCTGAGGCCGCTGCTGCCTGCGTGGAACGGATCGCGTAGCTTCATAGCTGGGGTTTATCAGACAGAGAGGCCAATGAGGTTAGCAGCGTAAGCACTAGGACGGGAAGAGTGCCGCGACAGCGCAAGGCAGAAGAGCCGCTGGAGCCCAAAGCTTGTCAATAGGATTCAGGCCGCCAGCTTTTCACCGTGTTGCTCATTCGCCGATCTGTGGCAAACGTGGGGTATAGACCCTGAACATCATTGTGAAAGGTTTCAATGTTCAGAATAGTTGAGGATTGCCTCTGTGCTCTGAACGAAAGTGAGATGAATCTCTCAGTCCCGTCTGTGAGGCCTCATGAAGGATTCAATGAGGGGAAGAAGAAGAAGCGAGCCCCTGTTTGCTGCTGCAGGCAGCACGACTCCGCCCCCAAAATTCCCCAAAGTTCAAGGAATCAAGCGGGACGGGAGCCACCGATCTCTATCGATCCCCTGTCAGGGCTGAGCAGCACGGGCTGCAGAAAGGACGTTGCAGTGCCACGACGACCCTGCAAGGGCGCTGAGCTAGTGGAAACGACTGCCTGTTGAGGCTTTCGTGGAGTTGCAAGAGACACGTGTAAGACATAGGTATGCTGCGACTTCGCCTGCTTTTCCGTACTACATAGGCTGCAGAGATCAGCTTTGAGAGTATTTGCAGAGAAAAGGAAACTTCATGTTTGAGCTGCGTTCTTACAAAGCAGGTATGAACAGATGGGATAAGCTATGTACAGTTTGAAGCAAATGAGCCCTCCCGCTAACAACTTGATCGTCCCAGTAATGTATCGATTCAACACTCAGACAGCGAACTTTGCTTCCATCAAAAATGAGACCTTGCCCGCACAATCCCCCAAATTTCTCACTTCCAATTGCTACTGACAGTCACGGCAGTCGCGCATCCCGTTGGCACAGTGTAGGACCGGTTCGGGTCACTCTCCCAAGTCACGGTTCCGCTCGAGGCCACGTTGATGAACTTGTACTGGAACGTCGTCCCGGCCGGCAGCGTCACCGTGTAAGTCCACAACGGGTTCGAGCTCGTGTACTGCGACGCCGACAACGCCGGGGCCGAAGCCGCATTCCAGTTACCCAGCGCCGCAATTGACCCGGCAACCTTGATCGTCTGCCCCGGCACCGTCGTGACGAGCTCATTGAAGGTGACGGCGACACTGCTGGCAGCCGTGCAGCTGCCGCTCGTCGCTGTGGCCGCGGCGCTGGTGGTGCGCGTCGAGGTGACAGGGTTGCTGCCCCCGCTGCCGGAGATGGCGATGTCGGCGCAAGTGAGGTAGACCTGGCCGGTCTGGAAGGAGTTCCAGCGCAGAGAAAGGAGAGTGTGGTTGGAGACGTAGTCTGGGATCTTGATCTTCTTCGTGACGGTGTAGCCGCCTGCGATGGAGGTGTAGCAGGATCCAAGAGCTGAGTTGTCTACGCCCTGGCATGCCCTGCGGCTGTCTGCCTGGAAGGCGTTGCAGGTGAACCAGTCGTTCCTCCAGCACGCCTGTCCCGATGTGCAGTCGGGGCTGTAGTTGCATGTCTGTCCAGAGACATCGGTGCAGGGCAAAGTGCCGGCTTGGAAGCAGTTCTCGGCCGCTTGCTTCTCATCGTCTGTGGGGATGTATCCTGGTGTGAGGAACTTGTCGACGAGGGCTTGGTCCTGGCAGATGCGGTAGCTGAACATGCCGCCGTGGTCGCCGTTGTTGTCAACGCACCACTGGACGTCTACGACTTGCCCCCTCGTGTATGTGGCCACGGGAGAGTTTCCCCAGTTCGTGGAGGGCTGGTTGTAGTCGACACTGACGCGGGCATTGTAGCCGCAAGGTCCGCTACGGCCTACGGTTGCGGCGGTGAGGTCTGGCCAAGCAGACACGGGCTCGCGGATGGTGCATTCAGGACAGGTATCTATGCCAGCCTTTGGCAGTTAGTTTCAGATGATAGTATGCTCAGACTAGTTGCGGGCTATACCTCGTGGCCGAGACGGGTGCGACTGGAAGGGATTGTCAGGTATCCATGGCCATAGACGGAGCCAACGAGGCTGGAGACAGCCAGAGTTGTCGAGAACTTCATCTTAGCAAAGTCCAGGTAAAGACTGATATAATTGAGGGCACGAAGACGAGGTGCAAATCAAGAGATCGGGCTTCTGATGGACGTCTGCAGTCGGCAGGCCATCTCATGAGTATGAGGCAATAACGTTGAATTTATACTCAATTTCTCCGCAGACCCTCGTGCCATCGTGAACCATCACCACCACACGATGCCACGCTGCGAGTCCAAGTCGAGGTGCTCCCACCGGCCATCATCACAAGCAGCGCCGAAGTACCTCCAACCGAGACGGGCCTACCCGCACGTGTTTCCCCGGATCTAAACTCGGAGTGGAAGTCCGGGGGCATCCCCAAATGACATGCAGGTGATGGCGGGGTAGAGAGTTCTGTTAGTGCCGGCTGTCATATCTCCAACCGGAAACCAGCGCGGGGTGAAAAGGGCCGTTGTGTGGCCGCATTACCCCTCCAAGATCGAGTTGGCCGAGACCTTGAAGGCCCTTGACGTCGCTTCCTGCCAAGTTGTGCTCCTGTCAAACTCCTGCAGGAATGACACCCGACACATGCTTGAGGCGGAGTTTGGCGGAGTCGAGGTGGCATCCCGCCCTGCCGATCAGATGACTTGTCGAGCTGGGTGGCTGCTCGACTTCACGACAACCTCACTATTGAAGAGAAGGCCCGAAGATGGTCAATTCATCACACTTGAGAGGTGGAAGTTTCGATGGTTCGGGCTGAGTGGCGGTGATAGCTTCGCGAAGCTGCCGAGGAATGGCCGCTTTCTGACGCCATTGACGAAGTTCTAGGTGGCTACCATGACTATCACATGATACGTTCTTCGTGGAATCATTTCTATCGTTCAGAAATTCCTCCAAGAGTGGACATCGGCAGTATTTGGGCGAAAATGTAGCTCCGCTAGAAGGTTGATGAGAGACAGGCGCGTGCTTCGTACAACAACAAGGTAAAAACCAAGTTAGTATCGTTAACCTGATCGGCAATTGTTGCTTCGTGGCGCGCTATGTCGGCAGAGCTCAGAGTAGGGACAAAAGTTTTATGAGCAATTGATGACGATTATCTGATCAATCATATGAAGGTGTCGGGAAGTGGGAAGCAGTCGCCTTTATCCCGCCGGCCATTTTTGTGCATAACGGAACCCATGCTCAGTCATCTCAGGGTGAGCCACCGGAAAGCTGCAGTCAATCTTGACTCTAATCCTAACCAAGAGGCTTTTCTACTGGGGCTCATTCCCTCCACAGTTCATCTGATATGAAAAGGCAGTGACCGAACACCAATCGGTTTGGCCCCGTCCATGCTTTTGCGGAGTCCAGACTGCGCCAACAGCTAGACCAATCCTTATTTCTGACAACACAGCGTGTGCCGTCGAGGATATCGCTGCCCTTCCAAACTGCCGCGAAGCCAGCAGGGAAATGAACAACAAATTTTCAGGTAGACAGGGGTCGCATAGTGCTGTTGCGGGAACCCCGACGTCTTTACCGCGAGCCTTATGGGGCTTAAATTGCTGCTACGAGTCAGTTTACCGCAACAACAGCCAACGATCGGGAGAGCCGACCACTTTAAGCATCGCCGCAGGGACATTAATAGCATCTCTTAAATGAAGGACGTTATGGAACCGCCAAGCCACACTGGCCGGCATATGTAGAATTGTTTTTGATGAAGTCGCGAGTCTCCTGTATTTAACAAGTTGGGATGTCCTGTATTCTAGCGTAACTATTACAACCTCAGACATCACACATACCGTGCAATACTTAAAAGTCAATCGCTACCTAATACACACTCGTTCAAGAACGAAGCCCTGAAGTCGCGGACATAATCAGCACATCGGCCCCCAACCCAACAGTCCCACCACATCACCAAACCACCTCAAATCACCGATCTCGAGCACGCTTCACAATGCCTGTCATCTACAACGAACCCCTGCGTCACCTCCTCTCCGCCCGCGATGGCGACGACGACGGCGATGGAGGTCTCCACATGCCCGGCACGGTGATGGCCATCATCATCGTCTGCGTTCTGGTCTTCGTCGGCGTCCTCGGTCTCTGCTGTTGCTGCTGCTGCCGCCGGAAGCGTAAAGGAGGCTCCGGCAGTGGCAAGGACGATGGCAGCGGCAACGGCAGCAACAACAACGGCGGCTTCGACCCGACGAAGTGGATCAAGAAAGCCGTGAAGAAGACCACAAAGAAGATCAAGAAGATGTTCATGAAGAAGAACAAGAACAAGAAGGAGAAGGACGCCACTGCCAACGAGTCGGTTCCTTACGGCCAGGGCACGCACCCCGGTTTCGGAGACAATGAGAGAGGATACAACAGGCTTGATGCGCAGGCGGAGGAGGAGACCGTGGGAATGACGTCGCCTTACGGTCAGAGGAATTGAGGGGAATGCCAGGGCATGTGTGTGATGACGTATGAGTACCTTAGAGGAATGGCCATGGAATTAATAAGTAACAGCGATATGAATAATCCAACTACTTCCTGAATCTCTATCCTACTGAAATACTCGATCCGTGTGCTTGCTGAAGAGGTTACTCTGCGTTATAATTCACATGCGACAATGCTCTGTAGACTTTACTTCTTGTTGCCGCCGCCGCCGCCGCCGCCCGTGTGGCCTCCAGTGTTGCCGCTGCTTCCACCACTACTGCTTCCTCCCTTATCGTTGCCATGACCGCCATGGCTCAGAGATCCCTTTCCACCCTTAGGATCTTGCCAAGGAGGGTTAGTAGGGCGGAAGTATTACATAGGGGTTCTGCCTCCAAAAGACATACTTGTGGATCTATGAACTGATTTTTAAGAGGGAATCGTGAGGTTGAAATGGTAGTTCTTGTGAACATGCACAGCAATCGTGTTTCTCTCAACTCGCGGCATTATAACCAAGCTCCAGTTCAAAGACATTGTGATGAATATCCAGCCCCGAGCCAGAGTTCCATCACTGTGAACAGAGGTGCATATTGTAGACGGTCACCAAGAAGGAATATGGCAATCGCCATAATACTTGACTTCACCAGTCATCGGGATGTCCTCAAGTTTCTGTATTGTCAACTCACTTGGGTTTGGAAGAGCATATGTGCTCTAGATACGTTTCTGTCACGGTATCATTCCAATTACCGCAAAGAGTCTTACAGTACACTGGTGCTAAATGGCAGATTTTCTTAGAGAAAATGGTGTCTGAATTATGTCGATGTTACCACCTTGCTTTTACATGAGGTATGTTGGAACCCAAATTTGGCCTTGCTAGACGCAAACCCCCAAATGCTATTCCCTGCCCAATAACCATTTCATTCCCTTCATTGTGTTCGACGCTAGGTCCGCGGGAACCTCCTTGGGCGCAAAGATAGTCCAGCCTTGGTGACCCCAATCCAAGTAGTTATCCACCCTTACTTCAACGCCGTTGTCCTGCAAAACCTTGGCATAAATCAACCCATCATCTCTCAAAGGGTCTCTGTCGCCGACATGGATATAGGCCTTTGGAGACTTCGGGATCGCCTCAGGGTCGTTGATGGGTGAGTACCATTTCGATCTGACATCCGCATCATATGCATGCTTCACGGATTCAATGACGTCCGTTGTAAACGTCTCACTCCACGTCGCGTTGTCCTCTCGGGAGGTCCATTCTGAAGCATACTTCTCGGGGACGATGTCTTTGCTGAAAATGAGCGGGATACCCAGCATCACACCGGTGATACCGAGACCTTCAACGCCGGATCTCTGTGCGACGACGGCAGAGATGTTTCCTCCTGCAGACCAGCCACCGATCACGAAACCCTTGGTGATGTCTGCGCCGTAGCGGCTGGCGTTCTTGGCAAGCCATTTGGCAGTCTCCCAGCCGTCCATGACGGCTTGAGGAAACTTGTGCTCGGGCGCCAAGCGGTAAGTTGCGTTGACGACAACAGCGTCAAACTCGAGGGCGAATTCGCGAGCAGGTCGGGTTGTTGGCTCGACGCCCGCGACGATGAAGCCGCCGCCGGGCCATAGGAGAATGAGAGGCTTTCCGCCGTTGATTTCGTTGACGCCGCAATGGCGCACGATTTGGAGGTCGATCTTGTAGCCATCAGGAAGAGTAGCCACATCGCGGAACTCTTCGAGTGAGGGGTCCAGGGGAGGCAGGGCCGCCAGAAGAGTTTGTATCAGTTGAGGGCGGTTTTCGCGGGATTTGATAAACGATTCCATCTTTGGAATAAAGTGAAACTGAAATGCTTTGGGTAGTCCAGATGGCAAGACTTGGCAAGTGAAAAGAAAGTTGAGAAGTTGGTTTAGATGCGACGAGAGTATCTCCAAAACCCCGACTTTCACCCAACAAGTCCCCCGCATTCGCAATGGTGTGGGTCCGGAAATGCGCCCGGGACGAGTTGTTGGCGGCAACTGGCCGAAACTGGGTCGGGATTGTGTCTTCAAGACCGAGGTTGCGGATGCCGACCCGTATTTGGTACACTTTTCCGCGACAAGTCGCGATGGACCATTGACTGCAGACTTATTACTTACGCCATCGTCGTTTGAGCAATTTTGATGGTTGATTTCCATGTGTCTGTCCTGCTCAGCATAAGATGCGTTGCAATCTCGCTGGCAGGCACGATTTGGGACGTCCACTTGATCGGTTTCCACCGCCATTGAATGGTTTAGCTATGATTTAGTTGACCTCTGAATCAATCTGGCCCTGTTCTACACCTTCACCCACTTCAAAATGGTCTGATATAATATAGCTTATATTCCCCTGTGATTCTGAATCGCCTCTTCGTACCGTTTATCCGTTGATAGTTACCGGAAGCATGGGCCCATGGTCCATCATTTCGTTGTGAAAGGTAGAGGCAACACTTCAAGCAGCGCAATATTGGGAAATTTCTTCATTTGCAGTAGTACTGGAATGCGTTTTTCCATTCCACATCTAGATCTGAGTGCAGGTATGATGTCTTGAACCCTTTTATCCGCCAATGATTACCCAAGGGTGGGAGTCTTCATCGCGTTGCGCCAGTTGAATACAACACTTTAAACATGCATTCATTTGAAGAACCCCTCGTCTCTTAACTTCATTCCCCCTTAGTATCGGATCTCTATCAGTGCTGGAATTTGTTTCTGCTTCATGGAGTAAATTGCCACAAGCCAGTAATTGTTCCATTCTGTTGCCTTGCAAAGCCAGCACTAACACTCGTTCTGGAGATCGCTTCTTGTAACTCGCGATGTGAAACCCCTCGAGGGCCACCTCGTTGTTCTTCTGCAACTCGTAGGTTGAATCAAGTCGATGTTCACAGACCGGGATGCTGATGCTTGAGAGCAAGGCGTCTATGCACTTGTTGAACTCCCAAGTCTTGATTCGTGACTTCCCGTTCTCGACGTAAGGCTTGAGCTCTATCGTCGTTTCATGTAGAACTACATCCATCGAGACCTTTGTTTTTGGAGGCCGGTAGTGAGGCTGGAGCAATGAGCCGCCTGCCAGTAAACTAGGCTCCATGGCTGGCCAATCGTACCAATCGATGCGCGAGGTCTCATCGATTGTGTTTCGAAGGGAGCCTGCAACAGATGCTCGACCAGTCCTGATGCTAATCATGCGTCCATATTCATCATAACAATCATTCTCCATGATACAAGAGTAGTGGATTGTATACGTCCCTCCAGAAAGGCCCAAGTGGCGCTGACGCCTGCTAGGGCCGTGCTCATTTGGAAGGCTAGTATTCCGTTTCCACTGGCTGGTGTAGTCTACACAAAACACCTGGGCCAAGTAGTGCATCATATCTGTCAAGGTTTCATTCGTGAATCTGGGCATAGGATCCGGCATCCTTCCATTCGGTGCTGGTGCTGGGATGAATGAAGCGCACCAAGACTTATGTATAGCCCAGCCATCGATTATGGAGCTTTCAGGCACTCGTAGGTTCAAAGGATTAAACCTGCAGTGTGACAATGCTAGCGCAATGATGGAGGTGTTATGGATGATCATGCCTATTCGTTGGCATATACAACCCAGCCCTCGAGCAACATAGTTGATAGTATCGATCATTGTGTCGGCAACCACATCCACGTCAGACTGATGCCTGTCACAAAGACCTGCTAGACGTAATACTTGATCTCTTGCCATGTATGTCAACCCATGGCTGGCTGGGCCCATGGTTGTTGGGGGGCGAGAATCAGAGTTTTGCGGCAACGTCGGTGGCACGACCGATTTTGGCAAAGGCAACGGGTTCAAAGCCACAGTTGATGAAGTCTCGGCTTTTGTTGAACCAGACAACCGTTCCCTTATGTTTGCGAAGTCTGGAGAGCATCGCAATTGATGCACAGCTGGTGACGGTGATGGTGATGAGGATGAAGAAGAAGACGACGAGGATGAGCATGACGATGCATGCGACTGCAAAGACGGATATGGAGGTCTCTCCGGTGATGCTGATGATTTCAGTATCAATCTCGATGTCGACGTTGGCGGTCGTGCGTGTAAGCGTTTTTCCAATGGTCCCAATGGTCTCCGCCAACCTTCACCTATTCTTCGTATGAGACGAGGGAAGTTCTCTGTCGATTCATGGTCAACTAACTTGATGCATAGTACACCGAGAACCTCCTCCAAGCTCTGAGCATTGTTGAACTCCCCCGTCGTTCTGTATGGCCTGGGCAATCCAGTTGCCCATGATCTGTCTGGCGTGATTATCAAACTGGCCAACATCTGTTTTGACATTCTCCGAATTGCGGCGTGAACGGAATCGATCATGTCTGAATCCAGTTGGGGCCGTTTCGCCAAAATACCCTCCACAGCATCTCCTATCAAATAATCGATCGCCAGAACGGTATCATCGTTGATAGTCTCGGGGCTTGCAATGAGAATTTGAGGCTTATCTGAAGGCTGGATTGAGAATTTCTCCATCGGATGTGTTCCCAACTGGAAAACAACGCCTCCTTTATCACCTCCGCATGCCCATAGCAGTTTTCCATTGCATCGAAGCTCAACTGACATGCCCAGCAAGTGACTCGCAAATGCGGGAAGCCAGGACCCACGCATCTCCAAGATCATGTAGTGCTCTTGTCGATTCTGAGACGTGTGAAGTAGCTGCTTGATGGCTCCAGCCAGAGCAGATGCTGAACCTAGATGTCTCAACTCCCAGAGGGGCTGTCGGTCGGGTTTTCTGTCTCTGTCTCCTTTAGACTGGGAAAGGATTTCGGCCTCCAAAGATCCCTCTACCACGTCCGTGATGTGTTGAAGAACTTTCGAAAAGCCGAGATCGTAGACAAAAGGCGTCAAGTAGGCAACAAGCTCCTTCAACACGTCGACGCTTGGTAGCCTCTCTAGACTGATACCAAAAACCGCCAGCAACTCCGAGAGGCACTGTGCAGCTTGGAAAGGTGTCGCGCCAGTTCCAAGCGCCCCCACAAGTAGTAGGGCATTGGTACCAGCCCGCGTGCGTGTCATCTCGACCACTGGGGTTGAATGGCCCCAGCCAATACTAAGTGCCTTCGACAAGACCGACTGGTACCCACGCCTTTGTGCAACATGTGCGTGAACTGTATCTGCGAGAGATGAACGGATGGGAACTCTAGCTCCTAGCCAGAATGCGGCACCAACGGCGTAGATGTCGACTTTGCCATCGCTGAGGGCCTTCAGTACGCGACCTGTTAGCATGTGCGTCAGGGATCCCAAGTTGATGACGTCGCCTTGAAAAGCGAAGTCAACCTCATTCGCCATCTTGTATGGTCGAGCTTGGCAAGAATTCAAGTGAACTCCGAGTTCCGCACGAAAATTGTGACAGTACGACGGTCTTCTGAGAAGGAAACAATTGAATCCGCGTTGAAGCTGACAGAGCGGGGAAGCAGATTTCTAAGGTCGATCTCAGCCTGACTTTTGTATGCAAGATATCGGAATGCAAGACAGGATAACTGGTTGATAACATGCATAGTGGATGCGAGAGTCTTAGCGATGACCGCATCTGGACGAATGAGGCACCGAGAAAGCTGTCGCCAACATGCAGCTTGGAATGTCTCCACATGGCCCCTTTCTTGTACGCAGTTCCAGCACTAGCTTGGAAAATATGTGAAAGAGTGTTGAACACTCCAGGTCATGGGAGTTTTCATGTCATTCTTGATGATTTGCCATAACAGAACCAAATCTTTCTAGTTCTAAATAAGAATAAACCTTTGCCATATTTTGTCATGGCAGAATTGGAGCTCACAAACTTATTCGGCTATTCTCAGTCTTTTTGCCTTGAGATGACAATGGTTGAAGGAGCCGCGGACAATTTGAAATTGGATTGTTCTAGTGTCATAAACTCGTGGTGTCAATAGCCGTAGCGAGGTATATCTCCTCAATGCAGGCCACGAATCGAGTCAGTTAGCCAACGCTTATTCATCATATTGAATGTAATGATTAACTTGGTGATTTGTAGGCTATGACATGATCAATCGTAACAGATTTTCTAGCCACCTATAATCACAACTGGTAACTTGTTTCCGAGCTTTGCCTCGTTGATTGAGCAATTCAGACATGCATAGAGCTGGAGTACACCCGGGCGATGTTCGAAACCTCCTCTTGCCCATGACAAGAAAGTACACATGAAGATTTGTTGAAGTTTGTCACCCTTAAGTGCAAACACCAGCACTTCACTAGGTGGTTTGTTCAGATTTACCCAGCGATATGCTCCATTGAAACCATCAATTGCGACCTCTCCATCATGTTGACATTCATAAGTATCGCCTCTGGCGTGCTCGCATCTAGGAATCCTCCATGTGCTGAGAAACTCAACCAGGAAGATCGTAAGCGGAAAATATAGGGTTTGTGAGGTCGGCGTATGAAGTCGCAGGCGAAGGGAGAACAGAGCTTCGTCCACGCTAGCATCCATGAAAAATTGCGTTTGAGAAGGTCGAAAATGAGGCCCAAGATGAGAACCGCCGGCCAGTATACTCGGCTCCATATTGTCACGCAAAGCGTGCATCTGGTCGTAGTAATGCCCGTTGTCTGTTCCCCATTCTACAAGCACACTCCGAAACACTCCTGCCACAGATGCTCGGCCGTTCCGGATCTCGATCATTCGCCCAAGTTCATCGTAGCAGTCTCTACTCATGATGCAAGTGTAGTATATGGTGAAAGTCCCGCCCGAAAGGCCTAGAACAGAAGCTTGTGGCCCATCTCTCGTGGCAGTATTGTATGAAGCAAGCCAGGTATCTGTATAATCAGGGCAGAGAAGACGCCCCAGATAGTCGAAGAATTCGTCGTTTCGGGGATAGCGCTCTTCGTTCCCATTTGGACAAAACAGCTTTTGGCTCCACGGTGCCGGCGTCTCCCCCATCAGCATGCTCTCTTGCAGCATGATCTGTGAAGAGTCGAATTTGCACCTCGCTAAGGCCACCGCAGCGGCCGCAACCCCACTAATGAGCATTCCGAGACGTTTGCACAAGCAATCAGGTGTGGCCTTTGTGTCGCAATCATACATGAGGAGCCTCCATTTACTTTGCATACATGTATGCAAAACACAACGGCGCATCACCATCTTCAGATCATTGGCACTCAATGTAGAAAGCCCAAGCTGCCACCTAGAGCACCTAAGTCGCCAGTCAGTGTTATAGGAGTATGGCGGTCCTTCTCCAGTTGATCCAGAATTAATGTTCATGGCGGCAAGAGTTTCCCGGATTGCCCCTGCAATGTCAAAATCTCCTTGCATAGGGAAAATTTTAATTTTCTGCTCGGCTTTGTTACAAGTCAGAGTCGCAATATGGTATAAAGAGGCATACTCATCAGATAGACTGTTGATAGCCCCATGGACAATGTCGGTGAGATCTTGGTCAACTTCGGGCCATTTGGCTAGGTTGGATGAAACCGCTTGGTCCAGAGGGTATTCGATGAAAGATCTTTCTTGAAGAGACTTTCCTATGTCGTCGGTTGAGATGATATCCAAGGGTGTCTGGATGGATTGCAAAGAAAGGCTCTTCATCGGATGGTTGCCCATTTGGAAGATAATTGTCCCCCGATCTCCCCCACAAGCCCAGAGGATCTCTTCATCGAGCCGTACCTCAACAGACATACCAAGTATATGGCATGAAAACGCAGGAAGCCATGCTCCTCTGGCTTTCAATGTCATGTAGTGGCTTTCTCTTCTTCGCGCTGTGAATATGACTTGTTTGATATCGCCAGCAACGATGGACGCGTTACCCAGACACCTCATCTTCCAAAGTTCGTGTTCCTGATCACCGGCCGACTGATTTGCAAACTTATTGCTTGTACGAATAGCTCTTTCAGTCGTGACGGTGATATGATGTAAAACCTTGGAAAACCCCATGTCATGTACGAAAGGTGCCAGATAAGATGTCAAGCCACGAAGAACATCAATATTTGGGAGATTTTGCGGATCAAGCCCATAAATAGAGAGAAGCTCATGCAGAAGCTGAGCAGCTTGGAATGGTGTAGAGCCAGTTGCCAAAGCGCCAATGACTAGAAGGGCATTTGTGCCTGCTTGCGTGCGCGTCATTTCAATCACGGGGGTTGAGTGCCCCCAGCCGATACTCAGCGCCTTGGCGAGAACCGACTGAATGCTGATACTGTATTTCTGGACAATTTGAGAATGGATAGTTTCCGATAACGAAGTCCGGATCGGAACCTTGCCGCCAAGCCAGAAGGCAGCAAACATTGCGTAGGTGTCCACCCCTCCATCGCTGAGAGCCTTGAGTACGCGACCCGTCAGCATGTGCGAAAGGGATGCCATGTTGACGACATCGGCCTGAAACGCGAAGCCAACTTGATCAGACATTCTGAAATGCGCTGAAGAGAAAATAGTCAAGATACTGAAGGCGCTGATGATAAGAGGTATAATATGGAATCTGCTGAGAAACCTTTTGGCAAACGGCTGGACGCTGGTGAAAAACGCGAGGTTGAAAGGAGCGGGGTACGGCGGTTTGAGTTCAAGTGAGAGATTTTGGACGTCAGCATATGTACTTCGAGATAAAACCCAATGGGGCTGCGAGGTTGAGGAGTTTGTGGCACCAGTCTTAGACGAATGATGTGTGCAGCTGAACCGGAGTGTGGCAGATCAGGGTGTATTGTCCGGATCTGATGTTGAGTTTTCAGCCAATTGAATCGAGAGAAAAGCCGACTTTGCGAGCGACTCAGAAGCGAAAAGAACATCGATATATTTATCTTGTTGGGTTATGATATTTGTCGCCCAAAACTAATGCCTCTTTGAAATTGACTGTTGAAGTGACCGAGGGTGTGCACTAGACATGTTCAAGCAAATACCACTGCAGCGCAATACTAATTTAAATGCCTTCATGGACTTTCTTGCCAACTTGCCATAGATATCTAATCATGAAGATCTTACACCTTGCCAAAGGCCAAGACCATGGACTTCTGGGCATAGGATCTCAAGGGGCGCGACGTTCACTAACTTAAAAAAGCCGGAATCGTTGTATGGGGCTTCCGAGGACCGGATACATCCATGTATGTGATATGTACATAACGAAGACCACAATATGCAACAACCTAATTTCCTGCCCCACCAGACACAGCTACAAAAAACTTCACTCGCAATAAATTTTCCTCAACTTTCTTCCTCCGTCACAATCAGGTCTTTACCATTCGACAGACCAGCCTGCAACGGCACGACACTACGAGGACCGAATTTTCCCGCACCCCAAACCATGTAGCTGCGTTCTCGCACGCATGACAATGGGCGCAATTCACCTCTACCTCGTCCGCCACGGCGAGTCCGTCGACAACGTCGCGAACCTTTAGTACGCGCGCCTCTTCGCTGCTGCCGCCTGAATTTGGCTGGGTTTTCCCTTCCCTCGTCCTCTTTCTAACGTGCGTGGCATTGGTGTTTGTGCAGTGCAGGCTCTCGCGACGCGTCCTTGACCTCCCACGGCGTCCTGCAAGCCAGGCGCCTGAGCACACATCTCGCCTCGCGCACCGCCTCGGCGCCCGTCTCGCACATCTTCGCTTCGAATTTGCAGCGTGCGTATCGCACCGCCGAGGCTGTCCGCGACGCCCTCTCCCCGCCCCCAAACGCGACTGAAGGTGAAGCTTCGTCGTCGACGACGGGCAGGAGGGTGGAGGTCGCGCAGCTACCCGAGCTTCGTGAGAAGCACTTCGGGTCTGGTGAGGGCCAGAAGGTCGGCGCCCGCGCTGTTGGTGAAAGACACGTTGGCGCCGAAACTTCCGAGGCGATGTTCACAAGGGCGAAGAGATTTGTTGACGAGTATCTCGGCCCCATCTTCGCCTGCGTCGACGAGGCCGAGGAGGGCGCGGAGAGTGTCGTGGTCGTCGCGCACGGGATCATTCTTGGCGTGCTCGTACGGGCTCTTCGTTCTGCGAAGAACTTCGGGACCGTCGTCGCCTCGCCTGAGGACCAGCTGCCATTGGCCTGGAGCAACACCGGCTACGTCGAACTTCTCGTCGCGCCTGCTACACCACCGTCCAAGGAGCCAGCCACCACATCCACGTGGCCTGGCCTGTCCATCAAGACACTCGCCGTCAACTCCACGGAGCACCTCCAAGGTCTAAAGAAGACCCGAGGAGGTATTGGCAGCGCCAAGTTTGACGAGAAGCAGAAGACGCTCAACGCGTTCTTCACGCCGACCGCCAAGAAGCGCAAACACGGAGATGACGCTTGATGCGTCTCCGATCTGGTCGCCGAGTCTGTTCAATGCAGAGCGACTCGGCGGCCTACTTGCTACAAGGTATGTGCAGAATTTTTCATTCTTCAACCCCACTCCCCGCTTGTTGTGATGAGGCAAGAAAATTCACAGACCTGTACCGAAAGTATACGTGTGGAAAAACATTCGTCCAACCGCTGTCTGACACAAGCTATCAAATCACTTTTGTTTTGATGAACTTCATTTTGGACGGGCCTTGACTAACATGGCTCAGAATACAGATACTTCATAGCACACCTGCTGCTCCTGGAATAACAGAACGGGATTTTCTAGACTCGCGGTTTGCACCTAATACAATCACTTCAAAACCAGAAACATTGTGTGCCTGCAAAGTGATGCTCGTTCGTTCGTCTAAAATTCATTCGTGATCGTGGCATCGTCCAAAAGAACCCTCGGGATCCTACGCAGTTCGTAACTTGCTGATGTCCTCGTACAATGCTATGCCTACACGTCCGTACTCCATTCGTCTCTCCCAGTAAAGACCTTGTGAACCCTCTTGCTGACAGACTTGCCCACGGCTCTGTCAGAGAACCCACCGTCCTTGTTCGTGCTCTTCCTGATGTTCTCCAGAACCAGCGGCCCGCCCTCCTCCAACCCCTTCACAAGCTTCGGCACCGTCTCAAACTTAGTGGCGATGCCCCATGCGATGGGCGCCGTGACGCGCACGATCTCCTGCAGCATCCGCACGTAGGTGTCCTTGATATCTTCTCCCGTGCGTACCTGGCCAGTCTCCATGCAGAAGCCCGCCCCAGCAGCGTTGGCTGCCTCGCGCTGCTTGCGGTAGGGTACGGTCGAGATGTGCTGGGTGAAGATAGCAACCCATTGCGCAGTCTCGACGGCCGCGGACGTGTGATGGATGAGGACATTATGCATCACCTGCAGCTCCAGCAGGGCGTCTTCAATCGTATCCTCGTCGATGTACTCCTGTGGCTGCTGATTCTTGCGACGCCGCGATGGGGCACTTGTCGAGGATTCGGCTGGTTCCTCGTTGCGTACGGGAGAGGCAAATTGTCGATTGCGGACATTGCGGTTCTTGCGCATCCATGGCGTTAGACCCTCGATCAGGTAAATGAACTGCTGCGTCGGGAAATGGCGCTTCATCCTCAACACGTGAGCTTCGAGGTTGTTGCCTTCGGGGCCAAGTGCGTATGTAACGAACTCGGACGCGTTCACAATGACCAGCGCGAACTTGTCGTCTTCGATATGCATTGGCATTGGCTCCCAGTGTCCCAGCTCTTCGTTAAAGCGGCTGGCTACCTTTCTTCTCCACTTGACGACGTTATCCACGGGACTGTCCCAAACTTCATGCTGGACGTCGAGATCCCTGAGTAGCGTCTGGATCTGGAGAGTAACAGCAGCAGGCAGACTTGACGGGAGATCTGCAATCATCTCCGGTGTTGAGACCTTCTTGTCGGTCCTGATCTTGTTGACCTCAGCCAGCGCAGCAGCGCGCTCCTTCTCCTTCGCCTTCTGCTCCTTTGCAGCCTCCTTCTCTTGCTTCTTGCGTTCCTTCTCCCGCTCCCGCTCTGCTGCCTTTGCTTCTTTATCCCTTGCCCGATCGTCGGCCGACTTCTTGGTTGTAGCTCGAGCACTGGTGGACTTGCTCTTCGTCGATGGGGCCTTGTAACTCTTCGTCTCGACTCGGTCCTTCAGCCTCCTAGCATCGAAGTTATCGAGATCTGGGAAGTCATCGTCCGAGTCAGGGTTGACGTTCCTTGGTGCCGGCTCGTCATCGCTCAAGTCGATAATCTCGCTGACAGACTTGGTAAATGTTCTTCGTGGCGGTGGCGAAGAGAATGGGTCGCTAGGCAAATGTCGTTCCGGCGCGGAGCTGGATATTGGGTCCCAGTTGGCCCTTCTCTTTGGCGATTCCGCCCTCTGCTTTCCTTTGTCCAATGACTTGCTTATAGGTTTTGGAGATCGTGGATTTGCGATCGAGGCTGCTGCCCGCTGCGGCGGTTTTGCAAAAGTACCGTCATCGTCGTCATCATCGTCGTCGTCTAACAGGATCGTGTCTGGTTCTGCGGGGGGGTTCGGTGGCGGTCGAGGTGAGCTTGCGAAAGGGTCATCGGAGGTAAGATCGTAGTCTATACGGTCTTTCCTCGGTGATGGAGCCTTGGTTGCACCTCCATTGGAACTATGCTGTCTGGGTGCTGGCTGCGCCGAAGGAGGTGACGAAGCGAATGGGTCATCGGACTCGATTGTCTTAGAGATCTTTCCCGTTGCCGCATTGCTCGTTGCGGGGCGCGGAAGTCCGGGTGAGCTGGAGAAATCGATCGGATCATCCAAAGTTTGGGCTCGCCGGAAAGCGCCAGATTGTTTTACAGGCGGTCGGCTGGGCTGATCGGTAGCAGAATGCGACCTGTCAAACGTGCGACCGGCTCCGCTTCCAGTGGGCGAAAGACGCAATCTCTTGGTATCTCTAGTATCAGAGTCTGGCACCTTCTTAAGGGGCAGGCTACTGTCGAGATCGATCGTCGTGTCGAAGTCATCTGACATGTAGTAGACCGGCGCATCGTGGACAGGTTGCTCGTCCCGTGGCCGCTTCGCACCGGACACGCTTTTGGGAGAGTAGGTGGGCTTCGGTTGCTCGGGTCGGGCAGCAGGCTTCGATGCTGATTCTGGGATCAGCTCTGGTGAGTCTGCCGTCAGATCGAAGACATCATCGTCGTAGTCGAGCGCAGTTGCTACGGTCGCTACCGCTTGTTGTGCTGGTCGAGGTGCGGGCTGGATTGGCGACGGCCCTAGAGAGGGACTGGACAGTAGGTTGATGACCTCTGCAGGCATGTCGTTGTCGGATGTATATAAGGACTCAATGAGCCATAAGCGCAAAAGCCAAGAAAGTCCAAAATGCGCCCGACTGACACTGCGCCGCACTGCGTCGATGACGACCAAAAATCACAATCGCGTCTTGATCTCGCTCCTCGAGGTGGGGCACGCGCGGCACCACTCAGAGCCGGGCAGTCTGAGCGCGAACCAACCACGACCGTCACGTGCTTATCCCTCCATTATGACTAAGCTGGGGAGGGGTTCCACTATGCACTTAAGCATTTGCTGCCACTTTGCGTTTATCCGAACTTCTTTTTCTTGGTCCAGAGCAACATCAATACTTCACAACGTGCCATCGTGCGTTATCGACATCCAAGGCCTCGCTCCCGCATCCAGGACCTAAGCGATGTCGTATTAGCATGTAAGCTTAACATGCTACAACCAGGGTTCGAAGGTCTCGAAAATCGACAGATTCAATGAGGGCCCGAGCGCCAGATGCAACCGCACACCCGTCCATCGAAGTTGACAATCGGACGTGAACCACCAGCCAGCCTACTGCTGGGGAAGATGACGACTGAAGGTAGCAGTCCGCGGCGAACATCATGCCATCACGGTCCATCAGACGTCAAAAAGCGCGCAGGACCCGCTGGTGATTCCTGTCAAGGGGCCCAACCGCCGAATGATTACCACAATGGACAACGGGCCGACTTTTTGACAGCCGGCAGATCGACTGCCCCACGGATATCGGAACCCAAAGATCTTGGCATTTGTTCCTAGCAGCACCCACGCCTGGTATGGATGAAGATTGATCAACCTGGCTTGATTCGATAGGCACTTTATCTTTCGGAGTGCGTGCGATAGTTCAGAACGCTGTTGCGCCCGGAGAAATATCCTCGAGGATGCGAGTCAACTCTCCCCACACCTTCTCCTGCGCTATCGCTCCATCATCGCTCTTCACAAACGGCGACAACGCCTCGTTGGCAATCTCGCCGTCTCTCATGTAGATTCCGTGGCTCTCAATCCCCGCTGACGCTGCTGCAACAAGCGTCCGACTGCCCATCTCAGTAGATCGAGCCAGCACCAACTTCAGCATACTTGTCGTCCATCCGTCCTCGCGAGTCAATTCTGAGTGGCACATCCCAGGTTGCAGCATATTGACCACAATGCCTGAGCCTTCCAACCTCGAAGCCAGCTCGCGAGTCACCAAAATTTGAAGAAGCTTCGTGGCTGGGTATCGCATGTTCATGTCCGCTTTCGTCTCGTAATCCAGACTTCTGAAAGTATTTTCCGTTTTCCATTCCGGCAAGTTAGTCCAGGCATGGACTTCGCTGGTTACCACAGACAAGTGAGGCGTGGCATCAGAATAAGTTTTTGCTGTTCTCTTCAGCACGGGCACCAGCAGGAACGCCAGTAGAAAGGTACTGATGACATTGACGGTGATGCTGCGTTCGTGTCCCTCTGCTGCAGTGAAGCGCGTCGTCGCAATGCCCGCATTTGCCATCAACACATCCAAACGAGGAAGCTGTGAAGCTCGTGCTGAAAATACCCGTACTGAGTCGTACGAGGCCAAGTCTACCTCCCATACCTCGCAAACACCCTGTCGGCCCGTTGACTGCTCGATCGTTTTCTTGGCTTTGTGTCCGGCCTCCACGTTCCTCACGGCGAGAATCACGCGGGCGGCAATGAGGCGGACAAAGTGCCGAGCCGCTTCGTATCCGAGGCCAACATTGGAGCCTGTCACGATGATGACCTGGTCCGTGAAGAGGGTCGTTGGAGCTTTTGGTTCAACGAAAAGCTGAGAGTAGAGAAAGCCCATGTTGTCGTGCCTTAAAAGTTTGATAACATCTAGCGACAATGTCTAGATGTTGGAGGATTCAAGTACGCCGGATATTATAACGAAGCTGAAGACCCAGTTTCCAGCTCCAGAAAAGGTCCAGACCAGACATGTCAGCAAATGCCTGGAATTAGCCGCCTTTAAGCCCGCCTTACCTCCATGAAGCCAATCCCCAAGCGATCATATATCCGACAAGATAGCAATTTGAATAGGTCACCCATCGAACGCATATCAATCGGATCAAAATTGGCTGAACAGCGTAGAACAACACACGATGAAAGCTCTCATTTTCGCATCTCCATTGCTCTAAATAGGTAGAAGAATAATAATTTGATCGACAAAAATACATCATGGCCTTGGCCGCATTCATCAACTGCAGTGGACATCGTTTCATTCAGTTTGCGACAGCAAGTCAAAACCTGCGCAACGTCCGTAGCATCTCCACAATAGGACATCAAAACCTTTCGATCTTGCTTGTATGGCTAGATAAATCCTTTCCATGGCTATAGCCACGAGTCCAGAACCTGACCATAGACGGAATTTGATACGCAGACGGTAAGTTAAGCTCACGCAAGAGATCAGTGACTGTGATATAGCAAGCGTCTCATATTA
Organism: Colletotrichum endophyticum; assembly: GCA_027406105.1. Lineage (NCBI taxonomy): Eukaryota > Fungi > Ascomycota > Sordariomycetes > Glomerellales > Glomerellaceae > Colletotrichum > Colletotrichum endophyticum. The sequence goes on from JANVYF010000002.1 coordinate 5,149,849, forward strand.
AGCAAAGATTCTCATTACGTACTACACAGCAAAGTGCACGCGACAATGTAGCCCTACCTACGAATGCTTGTTAGAGCCCGCCTTAGAATTCGGGTTCCGGATTGATCCCGCACGGGATCTAATTGTGCTGGGGCCGAGCCGGGCTTCTCCAGAGTCGCAGCACCCTGTCATGACTCCTACATACGCCCGTAGGGCGAGTCATGGATAAGCTGATGCAGTTTGAACCTGACCAGAAATATTGCCCTTTAATATAGTCTGTAACTTTATCAGACGAACTCTACAGAGCCAAGCTAGGCCCCGTGCTGGGCGCGTAATCCCATTTATGCTCTTCTAACACACATGTGGTGATGAACACTAGCTGGACAGCAACCACGAAATCAAAGTGTCGTCCTCCATACCGATGAGGCAGGCGACAGGCTAGCCCTCCCGCCTGGAGCCTTAAGGACCCCCATACTCTTTGACAGTAAGCTGTCATTGACCCCAGTTCCGTACTGCTGGGTCTTTCGGAAAACACGGAAAATATTCCCTCATGCACGGACGGCGAATGATGCTTAAAATATTAATCGTGGCTGTGTGCTTAGCTTCAGACGGGGTGACAGATTGATTGACCATGGATTGACTGACTCGTCAGCGATGCTGTGGCCATCTTTGGTATCCGTCTCTAAAATTTGGATAGACGGTAGTAATAAGACCTGTCCATTACATATATAAACGAATTCTAATCACTGATCGAACATGTAACCTGCTGGAACTATTCGCCTTCTTAACCCTACCGTTCATTCCACACATTACCGGCATCTTACTATCACCTTCATTTTTCAACTTCACAATGCAGCTCTCACTCATCCTTCTCTCTGCGGCCTCCGTCGCCTTCGCGCTGCCTCAGCCTGTGCCTCAATCATGCGATGAGACTTGCCCCAACCCGTGCCGACAGGCCAACACAAACACATACTGCACCGGAAAGAAGGTCTCAGAACTCAACAACACACCCCCACCTGCCCAGTTCAAGAACCAATGGAACTGCCCCGCCGGTAGCAGCTCCCCTCCTGCGACCTACATTCAGATGACGCAGAACGGAGCTGCTGAGGGCGGTGTCACTGTCTTCTGCACCATCTAAAAAGAACGCAGCGCCTAACTTCGGTATTGCAAGCCATGACGAACGACGCGTCACAGAATTCTGGCCTGTGTCGTACATCAATCCAACGACAACGCCTCACTCAATCAAGGCGGAGGTGGATTTGGGCAACCAACCGCTCTCTAGATTATTGATCTAGACTGTACTTATTTTGTAGCCATATGTCTTTGGTAGACAATCAAACTTTTGATACCTAGTTACTACTGATTGGAATGTATCCTAACTTCCGGCCGTGAGAATAGCTATACGTGACAATCACCCTCGATTTCCCCTTCATGCACTCGGTAGGCAGGCCTGTACGTCGAAAGTAAATACAGTCTAGCTCAAAGACACACTTCTCAGCTTCTAGAGTAAGTTCAGAGCAGGTGTCAGCGAGAATCTGGACTTAACTTGGTTTAAGCCCGTTTACCGCCATCCGTCTCCACCTGACACTTTGCCTGATGGAGAAGCAAAGCCAACACACCAGACAATGGTCAACAGCTCGGTTTCGGGTCTTGACATTACTTAAACCGATATTTCCTTTGATTTTGTTTCCCATCATCACTCAGCAGGAACATTTCCAGAAAGTAGCAAAAGTGGAAAGATCTATCCAACCTACGTTTCTTAACCTCCCACGATCAATCCGATTCCAACTGAACCGTGTATACCTCTACCATGGACTTCGCTCCCCCGGAACCCCCTACTGAACTCGGTCGATACCGCATTCTTTCACCCAAATGCGGTCTCCGGGTATCACCGCTCCAATTGGGCGGTATGTCGATTGGCGACGCCTGGTCGAGCTTCATGGGCAGCATGAACAAGGAGCAGGCCTTTGAGCTTCTGGACGCTTTCGTCGCTGCGGGCGGGAACTTCATCGATACGGCCAACGATTACCAAAACGAGCAGTCCGAGGGCTGGTTAGGCGAGTGGATGAAGCTGAGGGGTAACAGAGACCAGCTCGTCATCGCAACCAAATTCACCTCCGAGTACAGATCTCATGCTCTCGGAAAGGGAAAGACGCCCAATCATTGCGGAAACCATCGCCGCAGTCTGCACATGAGCGTCCGCGATTCCTTGGCCAAGTTGCAGACCGACTGGATTGATATCCTGTACCTTCACTGGTGGGACCACACGACATCGATAGAAGAGGTCATGGACAGCATGCATGCACTCGTCGACCAGGGCAAAGTCCTCTACCTAGGAATTTCTGATACCCCGGCGTGGATCGTGGGCGCGGCAAATACCTACGCCGGTCTGCAGGGCAAGACCCCTTTCTGCATCTACCAAGGCCGGTGGAACGTCATGAACCGCGACTTTGAGCGCGAGATCATCCCGATGGCCCGCCACTTTGGCATGGCCCTGGCTCCCTGGGACGTTCTCGGCGCGGGCAAATTCCAGAGCAAAAAGGAGCTCGATGAACGCAAGAAGCGGGGCGAGAGCCTGCGCAGCCTCTTCAGCGGCGACATGACGGAGAACCAGACCGCCGAGGAGGTGCGCATGAGCGAGGTTCTGGTCGAGGTGGCCGCAGAACACGGCATCGAGTCCGTCACAGCGATTGCACTCGCGTACGTGTTGAGCAAAACGCCAAACGTCTTCCCGCTCGTGGGTGGGAGGAAGGTGAAATACTTGGAGGATAACATACAGGCGCTGAAGATCAGGCTGACGGAGGACCAAGTGCGCCGGTTGGAGGCTGTGAGGCCGTTTGATCCCGGGTTTCCGAGCAACTTCATTGGGGAGGACCCGAAGGTTTCGGGTCAGCCCAGCGCTCTGCTATCTCGAGCTGGGCCTTTGGCGTTTGTGCAAAGCTCAAGAGCTATTGGATACGAGGCATGATTTGACGGAGGTGTCGATGAGCCTCCGAGCTGCTTACCAGTATGGATTGAGGAAACGTCACAGAAATTGTTGAAACACTCGAGGTCAGCCTGCAGAACAGCGTCTGTGGGCATGGAACCAATACTACCCCAAACCACACATAAGCGCTTACTTAGAACCGAGTCATAAACAATACCCACGACAAGGTTACAATGCAGGTTGCTAACTCTGTACCATGCAGGGGTTCGTCTGGTCTCGGGGTGTTGTCATCACACAACTTAAACTTCTTCGTCGCCGGGCTAGACTCAAAGCAAAACGCATACCGATCTGTATCTAAACTATGATCGATAGAAGCCAATCATTCTATAACATGAACGGCAAGCATCGTTGCCTACCATCGCATACACCCAGCCTTCCCGACTCGTTACTTGTGAAATAATGTCTTTTGTGACGCAGCAAGACCATCTGATTGGGGGGCTACTATTTGCTGTCCTGCTCGCCTTGGTCTCTACGATTCCAAGGCAAAGAGTCCCTCCAAGTGTCGATCATGTTCCACTCCCAGTAAAGCTCAGTACCTCCGGCGACCGCTGCTCGCTCTCTTAGTCCGTCAGGGGCGCAGACGTACAGTTCCCATCTTGCCATTTCCTCGGCAATCCTGTTGTATCCTTTTGTCCAGGCGTAACCATATTGACCACCTCCATCATCGAACCAGAAGTTGCCGTCCAAGTACCCCGGTAAATCCCTTGATCGTTCTTGGCAGCGAGGACTCAAATGAATCTGCGGAAAGCCTGAACCATTGGTCTCGGGCAATGTCAGATCAACGCCGCAATCCATTGCATGGCGTTGTAGGCTCCCATCCGAGATATGAGGTTTCAACTCCGAGTAAGTCCCGGTGTATTGTCCCGCAATGGCAGCCATGATAACCTGCATTTTGGCGTTCGGCCGTCGGATAAGAAGTTCCCTCAAGGTGTTTTCTTCGGGAATCTTTGGATGCCAAATCAGATCCGTCACGTCTTCCTTGTCCACTGCGTCAGCTCCAACTCGAGAAAGGTCATTGTCCATGATAAATCTCGCCGTAATAGCTCTTTGGATCTTTCTCCCATAACATCCCATCCTGCCCATCTCTTCCTCGTGAACCGCCCACCACTTTGCAAACGTCGTACTATGCTGGATCCCCCTCATCACCGCCAAAGACTCCCTCTTCTCCGCAGGAACAGGCCTCCGCAGCCTCACGTAGCGATCCACATTCCCTTCCCAAGCGGCCATCAGAATCAACACATCTTTCCTTGTCGTCGGCAAATCCACCGGCAAAGGCTCATACAACAACCACGCAAACTCCCGCGGCAGCCTCGCCGTGTCAGGATTAACCCCGACGCCCTCTCCGGTTATGTCAAACCACATCAGCCCCTGACTCCAATCCGCCGGTGTCAACTTCTCCACATCCGCAAACAACCCCGATCTCAACGCCGTATCCCCATTCAACCCGACCCTGATCCTTCGCTCCGGGTTCTCCAGATTGACCGTGCAGGTGTAGTCGTCCATGACAGCATACCTCACAGGCTGCTCGACAATGGCTCTGAATATCGCATCCGCACCCGCGACATCGACGTCGGGCGCCCCCGAGTCCCGCGCATCCCGCGCCTCTTCGGCGATGGATATGTCGGGAAGAAGGTCGAGCTCAAAATAGAGCTTGGCATACCCGGCCGCGGCGCAGGCCCGGCCGACGTGGTACCGCATCTCCGGGTAGCGCCGGGCGAGCCGCCGGTAGGTGTCCTCGCTGCCAAGGTAGTACCAGATGCAGTACGGCTTCGGGCCGGAGGTGTGCATTTCCGGGATGGTGTTGTTGGATATTTGTGAGGCGAGTGCTTGCTTGGTGTACACCGGATCTTCTTCGAAATCTAGATCGTCTTTCCATAGGATGAGGTCTTGATCTACGTCGGAGGAGGTAGAGGAGGACGAAGAGGAAATAGAAGTACCCCAGTTACCCATTTTGTGTGTACGTGTAAAAATGCGAAGATAACTGCGAACACAGCAGCATTGATTATTCGAATTAAAGTTGGTACCGCGAAGACGAATTGCGAAGCCGAAAGAAAGAATACTTAAGCATCAAGTGGGAGCCGAATGATGTGATGTCCCCCATGTTAATGCACGTTTAATTTGGCCTCACCCGCGGAGTTGATATCTCGTCTGGGCCTCAAAGTGCGGGTCATGCGGCTCATGCCGTGCCAACTTCGCCGCAAGAGATAACAATAGCAACCCGGAGCCGAGTCACGGCCGTCGAACATCTTACAGACTTTTGTTCCAGCCCATCTTTAAGGTAAACTCCACGTCGTCGTGGTCTTCGGCAGTGTGAAGCAACCAATGATAATTACACCGTCGGCCGGACGGGACCCGCCCCCGGATTCCCCACGCCGACCGCATCTCGACGTCTTGGACCCGAGGCCTTGTTTGCATCTCCGGGGCATACTTCAGTGGCTTACTTATTTACTTGACATTGCAGCGGCGTTTAAAAAGGCGCCCGTCACCATTTCCTGACCGACTCGGAAAAACAGCCCCGAACTCGTCCGACCTAACCCGCTCTCCAACACGAATTGGGCCTTTGATGTCGGCTACTAGGTTCAGCCAGCAGCTAATGAGTTGGATCACGTCAAGATTAGGTTAGCTGCCCGACTTCATCACATCACTCGTCCCAATCGCAACCCAACATGCCCGCCCTATCTTCTGCCCCATTCCTGCGTGCGAGAGAGAGCCCTTCAACCAAACCAACATCATCCCAGCGTCCAACCCCTCTATGCTTGAGCCCCATTGGCTCCCGAGCAAAGACCAACGAACTCTGCCCTGCGTGCTGGGAAGATGGACGACAACTCTACCGCCTTGGGGTAAGCTGGCGAGTCATTGACCAGCATCGCACCGAGGCTGTTTCTCTATTCGTAAGAATTGGACACATCAATTGTTGAAGTCAGAGGTATGTACACGACGCTGCTCTCCAATAGTGTTTCAACAAACTGAGTCTTGCAAAACCTAAATTCCGACTAATGCCTTACCGGGAACTAAATGTCATGAACCAACCTTGCAGCCTCTGGGGTCCCCGTCAAGGTTAGATGGGCAGGAAATATCATCCTCTGGGGCCTTATAGGATGGAACGGGTCACCCCGTGGGATCCATTCTGCCCTATCTCCTCCACACTCTGTCTTACCAGCGCCGGCCGTCTGTGAAAGCTTGCTCCCGTATCCCACCCGATGGGCTGTTCACGAAGCCGAAGCCCAAGATTCTTGGCAGGCTATCTTGGCTTACATATCCATCACGACGGCATTATATACCCTCGCGGATCTGCCCTCCAAAGGGGGTGAGCGGGAACGAGAAACCAAACGACAGAAATCGAACGAAAAGAAACATCACGTCCGAACACCCCGCCATCGAGAGCCCCATCCCGCCGGAGCCATCCGCATCGCAACCTCCACACCCCCAATCACCATCCCACCCGCCCGCAATCCTCCGCGGGCCTGCCGCTGCCGCCGCCGCCACCGCTCCGCTCGGAGGCAAGGCAGAAAAAATGGCAGAAAACATCAAAGGCTCCATCGACCTCTCCCGCGAGGAGGCCATGGCCATCACCGCCCTCGCGACCGCGGGCATCTACAACGCCGTCGAGATCTACGTCCTCATCTTCACCACCTTCCGCCAGCGCCGCGGCCGCTACTTCTGGGCCATGCTCGTCGCCAACTCCGGCATCTTCGTGCACGCCATCGTCTCCCTGGTCCGCTACCTCCGCCGCAGCGGCACCGTCGTCCCCGGCGCCTTCGCCGTCGCCGCCTGGTGCGCCATGGTCACCGGCCAGTCCGTCGTGCTGTGGTCGCGCCTGCACCTCGTGGTCTATAATCGCACGTGGACGCGCCTCGTGCTGGCGCTCATCGTCACCGACGGGTGCGCGATACACGTGCCGATGGCGGTGCTGTGGGTGCTCTGCTGGGCGACGCCGCGGGACGCGCAGGCGGCGTGGATCGAGCGGTACGGGGTGTATGAGAAGGTGTCCATCGTAGTGTTCACGCTGCAGGAGACGTTCCTGACGGGGATCTTTGCGCGGCAGGGGTGGTACAACCTAAGGCCGCTGTTCGCGTTCAAGACGCGCTCGGCGAGGTTGATATCGTGGTACCTGCTGAGCCTGTTTGTGCTGGTGTTCCTGCTGGATGTTGGGCTGGTGGTGCTGGAGTACACGAACAACTTTGTGTTCCAGACGACCAGCAAGCCGTTGGTGTACAGCATCAAGCTCAAGGTCGAGTTTACGGTGCTGAATAAGTTGTTGGCGTTTACGAAGATGAATTCGTGCGATTGTCACCACCTGAGCGACCAGCCTGGAAGTTTCACGAAGGGGCTTGTGACGTCGGATACGAATACTACGGCGAAGGGAAGGCAGAATGGGATTTCGCCCGTACCGGAATCGGAACGACCCGATCGTATATTTGACGGCAATTGAGCATCGAGAAGAGGGACTGTTGTGTTTCATGGAACGGACGGCCACTTGCCTTTGAGCAGACACGAGTTGATACCCATAGAAGCATGAGCATGCTGTAATGAAGCGAAACTATTAGCGATGAGAACATTTCACGAGTAGAACCACTATCACAATTTCAGACCACAACCACGATATGTTGAAACAAGTTCGTTATCGGTTCATATGACCGAGGGTGACGCATGGTGAGAGTCAGAGTAATTGAACGCTTCGGAAGTTCCGAGTTGAAATCACTGCGGACTAGGAAGCGACAGATAATAAGGTTGAGCAATGTCATTGAACTGCAGTTTTGCACCGTGCGGTGATAGCAGAGCAAACACCGATCAGGGCACACCCTTGGGCGTCAGTAGACAAGCTTCCAAAGGACCTGAAGACGAGAATCAGGGTAATTTCTCATATTCCTTGCGGACTTGCGGGGTAAAATGGCCCAAGCCGTCGCAGAGGCCTCAAGTCATGGGCGCAGCGAAGAGTCAGCATCGTCACTTGAGGCTATGATACTGGGCTAAATCACGTTTCTGTGCAAGAAACAGTTTGGGGCGAGTGTGCCAGAATGACTAGGGAGTGACGACCGATGAATTCCAGCCAGACATCCAACGAATGCAAGATCACGAACTGCTTACAGTTAGCTGACGTTGCCGCCACCCAGGAACGGCTCGCCCGGCTGCTGAGTTGCGGACGTGATGAACGACACGCCAGCTGAAAACCGATTGACAATCAAAATCTCCGATACCTGTTCACTCCTGCGTGATGGAAGTTAGATCAGACGTAAAGCAGGAAACGGTCTACCCGCGTGCAGACTGCTTCCCATTTGCCGACGTCAACTACTGCAAGCTGCAGGAGCTACGTTGTATCTGCAGACGCAAGGCCACGGAGAAAACGGCTGGAACCGAGTTCGGAAGAGACGGGCCTTTCCTTTGGTTCTGCCGTGGCTTGTCGGTTTGACAAGATCTCAAATGTCTTCCAGTGGTTTCACAAAACCTGCCGTGGCTTCATCCACCACGCAGAGTTCGAACTCGTAATATGACGCAACTAAAATCTTGCTGCTATCTTTGGGTTCGTCCGGCACGCAGCAAGACGGGAACGGACAGCGGGAAGGGCAGGACTGATTTGGCTTACCGGTGGATCAGTCATCCCGAAAGGCTATCCAATTGCGAGAGGATTTGGCGAGGAATGTAAGTGAGTGAATGGTGATGAGATGGGCGGCGCATGGTGAAACATGAGCCGCTGTGTTCAATTGCGGGAGCAGTTGAGAACGGCGGGGCGAGGAGGAGAAGAGACGGCGGCAAGCCACCATGACCCTGCGTGCCGTGCGTGAACCTGCAGCTAAGAAAAGCGTGCGACGGTTCGTGGGTTGCCGCCACCACCACAGCAGCAGGTGAACGAGCAGGCCGCTGGCTTGTGCTCATGCGGACGGGGAGAGCAGTCCGCTGGGCCTAGCTGGGGATGTGCAGGTTTTCGGGGTTGATATTATCAGGGTCTCCTGGCATTCTTAAAGTCAAATCATTCTTCTGAACCCCGTAGGGTGTGTCATGATTTATGCGATAATGTGGCTTTATCGTCGATGGAGGAAGTCTCGTTGAGCTGTTGACAATGCAGAGCAGGCAATTGGGTCGCAGGATCAGAGTGCTACACTTCCGCGATGCAAGAGGTTTTGGGGGCCATATCAAACTCTGCGTTATATCCCCCCAAGATAGGGATGAACGTTGGTATTTGCAGTGGACGCACGTGGAGTTGGTATGGTAATCAAACAAGAGCGTCGCAGGGATAGCGGGATGAAGTCTATCGACAGTTGAGGGTCGTCAGCGCGGAGGCCCCGCGAGCCGATGCTGCAGACGGCACGGAAGCGTGTGAGATTCGCGACCTGCAGGCCAGGTGATTCTAGAATCGAATTCGAATGCGAACTGTGGTCAGACGGACTTGAGTGGGTTTGGTGACAGAAGCGATGGATGCTGTAAGACTCGGGGCTCTCTTCCGCGATGCAGTAGCGGCGGTAAGTCAAGACAGCTCAAGATCACACACGGACCGTCCTCTTCGTCTGTCGGACTCGGATGTCTGTTTTTTCTTGATTTCTTGCGTCGCTCCCGGAGTCCAAGAACGCAGTTCTCAGGTCTCAGACCTCGTGGGGGGCCAAACAAATGTCTGGATGGGATGATGGGATTGGCAAGCGAGCCACCAGACCCCTTTTTCCTGCGTATGCCCCCTGGAGGGCGACGTCGAAGACGTGCGCACGGTGGAACGCGGACAGTTTTGAGTTCGCAGTGGCTGGAGATGTGCTGCAAGAATTCGGAGGATTCTTCTTGGAAGGATTCAATGCACGTTTGTCAGCTCTTGGAAAGTGTTGGATACGATGGAGGCGTCAGTTGTGGGCCGATTGTGAGATACGGACGATAGGATGGCGATGCAAGCCGTGGGCCAGGTGAGATGGCACGCTGGGAAAGCGCGTTAGCAACGATGCATAAGGTTTGGGGTGAGATTGACGGGAAGGTCGATCAATGCCTCAAGACGGGAGTTGATGGTCGGATCCGGTATTGTCTAGATTGTCCATCGACAGCGAGTCGGGGATTCTGGGGGACGAATCATGGAGTCTGCCTGGGGCTGCTGCTCGACGTGGAATGATTCATGAGTGTAATGAAGCCGGCCTTGGGATTCCAATCATCCATACCGAGCAGACAGCAGCCGTGTTGCCGGCTTGCCCGGACGTTGGCTAGAGTCTCGGAACAAGAGTAGAGGCGCTGATGGGCGAAAACGACGATTCGATCCGAGATTCGGTTGGAGGCCCCAAGCAGTAGGCCACGTCGTCATTTGCCTCTGTTCGTTTTCTTCTCGGCTCAATGGCAGCTCGAGTTGCAGCTCAAGCTCCCAGACCTTCTTATCCAGTTTCGGCAAGACGAACAGCTTGACCAGCTGAGCTCTTGTCTCGGGTCCAGAGGACTGCTCCCGCCAGTCTGGTTCTCCCACGGCAGTCGAGTGGCTCCCTCCAGGATACGTACACGTAAGGTAGCGTACGAATAGGGATGCAGCGGGACGGACGGTCGGTACATGGCTGTCACGTCTCAGAAACCGGCAGAGCTGGTGAGGCGGGACCTCGGCCGGAAGTATATTTGCGACCGGCTCGTCGAGGTGCGCCGTCGGTGCAGTGCCATTGGCTGCTGATTAACTGGCCGCTGAACGATGACTGAGGGCGGTGCGTCCTTCGGAATGCGTACTCGTCAAAGCAGCTTTGTGTTAATTGTTGGATAGCTCAGGCGAACTGCTGAACAATCCATTTTCCGTCGGTGCTTTCGGATCCTGGAAGCCTCGGCGATGTATTCGTATGGAGAGAAAAAAGAAATGTCGGAAGCATTGTTGGTGCAGAAATCTGACGAGTTTTCGCACGTAGCTGCAGGTGGACGGGGCTTTCTGCGCTCTTCAGGTTGCTGGAACGCGATTAATCACCGCCAGGTCGCGTCGATTTGAGATGTTGGACTTGAGAACGCAGTAATACGACAGGCGCGTATTTTGAAAAATTTGAGTGTCGAGGATCAGTAACAGGAAGTTCGGCTTCCTTTCAACCTCTCAGTCAGCCCAGCAAAGCTTCCTGTCCTTTGGCGGCATCCATCCGTCTGTCTGCCCTGTAGGAAGGACCCGAGAGACGGGATCCTGAGGTGTGAGATGTCCGAGAAAAAAAAGGGTCCTGCCGAGAGAAGATGAGCAAGCGGACCGAAGTACCGGTACAAGGATGGGGAGTGTTGTTTTGTTGTTTCAGTCAAGTTGCTGCTTGTTTTTTGGGGGCAGTTGTCGCTTCAACGGGGCATATCGAGGGTTGCGAGGAGCGAGAAGTCATCCACCAGCAACCCTTCCACAGTGAAGTGGAACAGGTGGACCGGGAATTGTGACTGAGGCGAGGCGTGCGGTCGGCGGTGGGTGGGCAGTTGCCAGTGGGCAGCCCGCATCTCGCAGGGCAGGTGGCAGCACAGGGCAGGCAGGGCAGCACGATGGTCCCTGCGTCCGGTGTGGATGCGAGTTGGATATGACTTTGGCAAGCGTGACTGCCAGTGCCCGGTGCTGGCGATGGTGCTGGGCGTGTTCTTTCCTTCTGCATACTTGGTAGGTGCTACTCTCCGAATTGGAAACGGAAACCACGAACTGATCGTACCTGCCTGTGCCTGCCTATCATTCCTGTGCCTTGCAGATACCTAGGTAAAAAGGCAGGAAAGGTGGGCAGTCACCAGTCTCGTGGTGCCTGCGCTGCTGCCGCCCTAAAACTCATCTCAGTTGGCAGTCGCCTGTCGTGCAGTTCTTGCTGTTTTCTGCTCGACTGGTGACTGCCAGGACGGGGGCTGTCACTCGCTAATGCCGCATTCGGCTAGCGCGCACCTGGATGCCCCGCCTGGCCTCCCCCAGGCTCCCCTGGTCTGGACATCGGGCCCAAGTGGCTTGGCCTCTTTTCCGTGCAGTTGCGCCCCACCATCAATGATTCTTTCACTGTTTTTTTCCCTCTCTTCCTGATTGTTGCTCGTTTTTACCGATATTCTCTGTCCCTTTGGCCCCCTCCACACTTGCTGCTGTTGCGTTGCGTTGAGCTGCGTTGCGTTGCAGTCACGCTTCGGCTCCCACTTGACACCATCCCCTGACTGACTGACAGCGGATTCCTGGAGGAACACCACCAAAGCTAAACGGCATCTCTCTCTCTCTCAGAGCCAGGCTCCTGGTCGTCGACCGCCTCGATCGGGCTTGCCCTTGTCGACGGCGGTGGCCCTTAGTCTCGACTGAAAGGGAGACGGCCTCATCACAACGTGTTTGCCGGGATATCCTACGCCATGAGTGGAATTCCAATGGGCGACCAACTGCCCCTAGACATTCGAGCCAGTGCTTCCTGTCAAATGAGATCAAGCTCCCGGCTCTTGCTTCTCGTCGCTCAGTCTTGCTTGAGAGACATCCTCTGCACTCCGACTGGAGGACTGGAGCCACTGGACTGAGGTGCTGGATAACACGGTCCCCTCAAAAGCATGGCCACCCCTGACTTGGACCCTTGACCCTGTATCGCTAAAGTGAACGCCGGACTCTCGGCCGTTTTCTCACGCCTTTTTGGCGTTCCAACACGGCACACGGGAAACAGTCAGTATCGTCGACATTTCTTCGATATCTGTACTCTGTACTCGCTGAGTGGTGTTGTTGGCCGTGGAATGTAGTGTGGTGAATGCCGTGTTGGCTGAGACTCTGGATAGGCTCTCTGCTGATCGCCTGCCTCCCTCCTCATGCCTCGGCCACCGGCGATATTGGAGGCAATAATGACCTGCACTCTGTGACCTTATTGTCCTGATTTAAGCCTCAAGCCTTCGGGATGGCACTGACGATTGATTGCTTGTGGCCAAACAGGCGAGGCCAGTCCGACCACCTCGCCTGCAACTGCGACTGCGACTGCAACTGCAACTGCAACTGCTATTGAGCTGCGATGTGACTGCTTGTCTTCCATTGTTTGTTGGACGTTGCTGCCCCCTTTGATGCTTCTTTTAGGGTTCCCAGAGGGAAGGTAGGCATCGTAGTAGCTACTTCCTTCCCCTCCTGCTCCTCCCTCTTTCCTCCTTTCTTGCTTCGTGCGGCCGTTCCTTCTCTTTCTCGTGGTTTGGATTGGTATTCCACGGTCTGCCTCTTCTCCTCCTCACCTCTCCAGCTCCCGAGGCCCCTCCCTCTTTCTCTCCTCCTCTACTGCTCCAGCCAGCCTCATTCATTGCTCACTTCTTGCTCCTCCACCAAACTGACTCTTCCCCGGCATCAACTCTCTCCAAAACGGCATCGTGGCATTTGAGACAGTGACGATCGCCCGGGATATTTCGCAAACGAAACGACGTACGCGACTCCCAGAACAGCAGGAGACCCTCTTCTCGCGCTGCCTTCGTCCCCAAATCGGCCCAGCAGACGACTCGACTGCGCAGACTGCGAGAACGGGCGCATCCGTCACATTGCGCGCCTCCCAATCAGAAGCCACCCCCGACGCGCTTCTAATTTGCCAGACATCCACCCACCCCGGTCAAGCATCCTTATCCACGCCCATCCTCTCCTCTTGTGCAGACCGTGACTGCAGACGGTGCCTGGCCTGTCGACCTTTCGAAATAAACACCACCCACGGTTGGCTTTCCCCTTGGTCGCCCCCTGTCCTGACCCGACCGACCCTCTGCTTGCTGGCCCACGCTAACCCACCACCACGCCAGTCCGCTGCAGCCCAGGCCAATCCAATCCATTAATCTCTCCCCCGTCTTCACCTCCAGCACACACAACCGGCTCAATAGGAGCAACAGCACGGCATAGCACAGCACAGCACATCACAGCGACGAGGACAGCAAAGCCAGCAGCAGCAGCACCCGCAGCGAGTGAACGAACGAACCCCGTCCCCCTCGTCCGCCCACGCCCCCCCTTTCCCCTACGCCACCCCATCCAATTCGACTGGTCCAGCACGCCGCGCAACAAAACAGATAATTATCCCGGGCTACCCTATCCTGCGAATATCTCCAACAATCTCGCGCTCCCAAGCAACGCTGGACAACGCACAGCAGCTCCGCACTGCAACGGCAACCACAGCAGCCACTGCGAGCTCTTGCGTTCTCTTGTTTATATTTTTCTCTCCTTCTCGACCGCATGACGATCGTGTTTGCATCTCTTCATCAAGCCGCTGCTGCGCTACCGCTGCCCCGGCGAACGAAGACGCAGCCCCTTCCGCTCCTTCATCACCTCACGAACGACTCCCACCAAAACACCGGGTCCCCTCGACCACGACACGAACGAAGCATAAGAATAGTGCATGGAAGTCGACATTTCCGCGACTAGGACTCTCCACGCACCTGATTCCACCGCCCACATCGATCCGATTACACTTTTGAGACATCGGCACAACAGCACCAGATTCTGAACAGTGCTTCATACTGCCAAAGATACAGGGTCTCGCCCGGGGGATTGCACAATCCCGACACCCCCAGTTCGTTCAACTTTGTGGCCTCGCGCCTAACTTTATACAAGGAGGACCGAATTCCTCCCGCGCCGACCGTACGAAGCCCTTCTTCTTCTCTTTCCCATCATGGCCAGCTCGCCGCCGGCCTCTCCCGGGAATCAAATACCCCAAAGACCGATGAGCGCCATGGTGCGACCGTCACCGAGAAGTAATAGCCGCCTGAGCATGACCAGCAAGCATGGCGGTGGTAGCAGAGCATCTGACGAAGATGCCCGGACCGCCGTCAAAGTTGGTAAGTTTGCTCTCCCGCCGGAATCGTCGTCCGTTGTGCTTGTGACGACGTCGCGTCGCCTACCCCCCCTTTTCCTGCAAACAGAACATCACACCACTGACCACCGACTTTCTACCACGCAGCCGTGCGCGTTCGGCCAGCACTCAAGCCCACAGACCCGGGTTACGAATTGATTCCTCAACGATTCCAGCGATCCATGGTCCAGGTCACAACGGACACCAACATCGCAATCGACTCCCCGCAAGGAAGGAAACTTTTCGTGTTTGACCGTGTCTTTGGCTCCGATGTAGACCAAGAGGGAATCTGGGAGTATCTGAGCGATTGCGTCAACGCCTTTATTCAAGGTTACAATGTCTCGCTTTTGGCGTACGGACAATCAGGAGCTGGAAAGTCGTACACGATGGGCACATCCGGGCCCAATGAACAGGGCGACCTCGAAATCATGGGTGAGTTGCACCGCATCTCGATGTCGCGAACTCGTACACCACGAGACGATTTTCTTTTCGATAGATCTTCAGCTGACAACAGGCTTTCTAGGTGTCATTCCCAGGGCGGCGACGGCACTCTTCGAGAAACTCGACGGGCCGGTCATCTCAAAAAAGCAGGCCAACCGCGGGTCAATGTCCCAGCTGCGGACACCACACCGATATTCTGCCCAAGGAGCATCGAGCTTACCGTCAGAGAGGAACTGGTCGTTGAAGGCCACATACGTCGAAATCTACAATGAGCAGCTGCGAGATCTCCTAGTACCAGACAACGTTCCACAACATGAGCGCACCAACGTTACCATTCGCGAAGACGTCAAAGGCAACATCATTCTCACCGGTCTGCGGCAAGTCGAAATTAACTCAGTAGACGACCTCATGAATGCATTGAATTTCGGCTCGACCCTTCGACAGACAGATGCGACGGCTATTAATGCTAGGTCTTCCCGGTCTCACGCCGTATTCAGTCTCAACTTGGTGCAACGGAAGAGCGGCCTGCAGGGTTCAAATGGTGCCGACAAGCGATTTTCCGTTCCGATCGAGGCTATGACGGGATCCGAGACCTGGGTCACAACGGACAGCAAACTCCATTTCGTTGATTTGGCTGGCAGTGAACGACTCAAGAACACCGGTGCCCAAGGGGAGCGTGCCAAGGAAGGTATTTCCATCAACGCTGGTCTGGCCGCACTCGGCAAGGTCATCTCTCAACTGTCTTCACGACAAGCCGGATCGCACGTTTCTTACCGTGACTCCAAGCTCACCCGTCTTCTCCAAGACTCACTGGGCGGGAATGCCATCACTTATATGATTGCTTGCGTGACGCCGGCCGAGTTCCATCTGAGCGAAACACTAAACACCGTCCAATATGCGCAGAGGGCCCGAGCTATCCAGAGTAAGCCCCGGATCCAGCAGGTCGAGGAAGGTGACAAGCAGGCTATCATTGATCGTCTGAAGGCGGAAGTAGCCTTCCTGCGGGAGCAAATCCGTAGCGCTGAGCGGGGAGGGGGCGAGCGACGCACAGCCTCTGCAGGTGAGAGGTCCGAGCGACAGAATGAGCGGGAAGTCGAACTGCAAAACCAGCTGCTGGACGCCCAAGAAAACTACACGACCCTTAGCCAACGTCACGCGAAGTTAATTGCAGAAATGGCCAAGGCCCGCGACAACGAGCAAGCCGAGAACGATCAACTTGAGGAGTCACTGGGCGACACTGCGACAGAGCGACTGAATCGATCAAACTCGTTTGCTGCCGCTGTCGAGCAGGTTGTACTAGAATACGAGAAGACCATTCAAACCTTGGAGCAGTCTCTGTCGAGTACCCGCGGCACATTGTCGAATACCGAAGCCAATCTGTTGGAGAAGGAGACGAAGTGCACTTACATCGAGACGATCAACACACAACTGCAAGCACGCCTGCAAAAGCTCATGGATCGCGAAGCCAGCACCGAGAACTATCTCCACGACTTGGAGAACAAGCTTGATGGTCATACTTCTGGCGAAGAGAAGAATGCGACAATCATTGTGGAACTGCGCAAGGAAATTTCTCGCCTTAGAGAGAACGAGGCTTCCTGCGAGGACTACATCTCGACACTGGAAGAGCGACTTGCAGAGGCTGACCAGGATGCCGAGCTGATGCAGCGTGAGATTGACCGACTTGAGCAGGTGATTGAGCGTCAACGATCGCTCGGAAAGTTGGATTCTCTCTTGACCGAATTAGACCACATCCAAGGCGATAGCAAGGTCCCAGAACCCGAGACCGAGGGCCCGAATGGTCTTGCACGACGACAGATTGCCGATCACTCTCGCAGCCACTCTCATGTCAGCCGCATGAGCCGCGACGTCATCCCCGAAAATGTCGAGGAGGAGGCAGCAGCCAGCAAGGCCGTCGACTCAGGCGAGAAGAGCGGACCACACGGGGAGAAGACCAACGGAGTCAAGACACCTGAGGCTGATGAGCAGGCCTTGAACGCCGACAAGCATGAGTACCCGCCACAAAGCCCCGCCCAATCCAAGTTTGTCCAAGACAAGCTGGAAAACGTCACCCAAGAGCTCCTCGACCTACGCGTTGAGCATGAGACGACCATCAACGAGTTTGACTTGTTGAACGCCAAGTACGAGGAAGCGTTGCGCACCCTCGCAGATCTTCAGGACACCATCGATGAGTCACGACACCCTGAACGCAAGGTCAGAGACTCGATGATGTCTGTCACTTCTCCCAACCTCACCAGACCGCCTTCCTTCTTCTCCGATGCAAGGTCGAGCGACTTGAAGGAGAATGGCCAGTTTTCGTCTCGGTCCTTGTCTTCCGAATTGTCCTCCGCCATGGAGTCGCCCGCCAATGCCGATCCCTCTGATGCGGAGACTGCCACAGCTAAGCCTGAGGGAGAGTCTGATCCCGAGCATCTTTCGACCGAGGATCTCATGCACCAGGACCTCCTCGCGACGGAGGTTGAGAGGTTCAAGATGTTGGCAGCCGAGAAGGAGGAGGCCGAAAAGGAGCTGGCTGACAAGTACACTCAACTTGAACAGAAGCACCACGAGGCTCTGGACATGCTCGAGGAGCTCAAGACGGAGGTTGCCCAAGCCAAGGCCTTGGAAGTTACCTCGCCGCGAAGCGGACAACCTGTCATCCGCCGCAAATCCAGCCAGAATGTCATGATTATCGATCGCGCTCACCGATCGTTCGCCTCGCTTCGTAACATCGCCGCGGAGAACTTCGAAGAGCAGCCCGATGTCATGCAGAACTTTGAGCTCAACCTCAACGCCGCCATGCACGAACTCCATGCTCGTTCTGAGAGAATCCAGGAACTCGAGGCAGACATTGCATCCACTAAGAAGGAGATCGAGACAAAGATGACTATCATCTCTGGCCTCACCCGTGAGCGCTCCAGTTTGAAGGCCTCTCCCATGGACATGTCTGTCGTTTCCAACCTCAAGAACCAGTTGGAGGCAAATGAGAAGCAGATGAGGGATATGAGGGAGACTCACGAGGCCAGCGAAAAGAAGCTAATGGCCGAGCTCGAGAGCCTGCGAACTGCCGTGAAGGAGATTCCCGCTGACGACACCGAGTCGTCACCTCAAGCTAACGAGGCTGCGCTTGCCGCTGCCACTGCCGCTGCCGTTGCTGCTGTTCCCGAGGCATCCACAGATATCTCCGACGTCCAAACCAGAGCAGTGCCAACGACCGAGGAGAACGACAAGAAGATTACTGAACTTCAGACCGAACTGGCCAGCTGGCAGACGAAGCACCAGACCGCTCTCGACACCATGCAAGAAACGGAGGCCAAGATGAAGAAGACAATCGAGGAGCTCGAGGCCGAGATCACTTCTCTCAACACCAGAACCGCCGAGCAGTCTGCTACACGAAGTGACGAAGAGGTCAAGGAGATCGAGGAGAAGCACGAGACCCTAGTCAAGAACCTCCGCGATGAGATCAACGAGTACAAGGCGGCTATCGATGCCAACGCCAGCAAGGTCTCCGAGCTCGAAGCCGTCCACGAAGCTACCAAGGCGGAGTTGGAGGAGGCTATCAAGGCCCGTGACCTGCACGAGACGCAAGCCAAGACTCAGCAGAGCTTGATTTCGAACCTGGAGAACCAGATTGCTGCCCACGAGCAGGCTCTCAAGACCCACCAAGACGGGATGAAGCTGTTGCAAGAGAACCACGCCAAGGAGCTCGAGGAGATGAAGCAGTCGGAGCAGAAGGGCTATGAAGAACAGGTCGCTGTTCTCCTGAATGAGCACGCCGAGAATGTCAGACTCCTCGAGTGTGAGCTCAACGACGCTCGGGAGGATCTTATGAAGGTTGCTACTCAGGTCGCATTCGCCCTTGGTCTCGACGTCAGCATCGAGAAGATCACTGAGCGCATTGATGACCTCATCGCCGACCAGAAGGCCTTGACCGAGGAGCAAAAGAAGTCGGGCGAGATTCAGAAGCATGTCACTGAGCTGTCGACCATTAACGACAATATCCTCAAGGAGTTGGAGCAGGCCAAGTCGACCCTTACTGACTTGCTCACCGCAGAGGGTGAGCCTATCAGAAGCCCAGCTCCTCTTCCTGACCAGCTGTCTGCTATCCGTAAGAAGATCGGAGACCTGGAACACAGGAACAAGAAGAACTCCCGTCTCGTGGAGGAACTCGAGGATCAGCTTCAGAGCAACTTCGATCAGGTTCAGATGACCAACAACCGTCTGTCCACGCTGCAGACCGAGCGCAACGCTCAGATCGAGGACGCGCAGGCTGCTAAGTTCAAGGCCGAGTCTGAGTTGGAGTCTCTTAGGGCCGAGTACGCCGCTCTTCAGGTACGTGATTCTTACTCTCCCCCACCGATCAACATAGCTAACTTGACACAGGCCAAGCTTGACGAGGTATCCAACTCTGGCAACGTACAGCGATCCAACTCAATGAGCTCGCCTCTGCGCAAGAGCTCATCCGCTGCTTCTTTGCCTTCTCCCCCACCGGCTATTCCTCTGCCGCCCCTCCCTGGTGCCAACGCCGGCCCCAACGGAACAGTGCCGAGCACTCCTACGCAGGGAACCCGCCCCGCCAGCAAAGACCACCATGGCGCTTCCAACCAAATTCAAGAGGACCAGGAGGCCCGCATCCGCACCATCGAGAAGCATCTCCAAGCCGAGAAGCAGCTCACTCAGACCCTCGAGGAGGCTCTCACGGACCTCGAACGCCAGTCCAACAAGGTCAAGGCAGACAGCGATGCCTGGCGCAAGCGCTGCACGGATCTGGAGGCCGAGATCAAGGAGCTCAAGGACCGTCCCGCGCCGACACCACAGCCGGACAACCGCTGGAGTCTTCACGCCGTGGAGGAGGAGCGCAAGAAGAGACAGGCTGCCGAAGCCCAGCAACGTCTGTTGGAGGAGCGCATGAACGCTCTGTCCAAGAAGAAGAAGAAGGGTTCTCTCAACTGCTTCTAGGCGAAGCCCTGTTGTCTGGGATTTCCCACTCGAAGAGACCGGGCTCGACTGGACTCTTTTTCTTCATAAAAAAAGTGGTTTCTTTTGTCGGGAAGGGGAGTTGTTTGATTCTTTTTCTCTGGCTCTTACTACTACCCCCTTTGCGACATTGTATTCTTGCATCTGCGAAATGTTTATGCTGGCCGAAGATGATTCCCCCTACGCATGGCGAAACCCAGAGACTGGGCAGGAGTTTCTCACACTGGCGGCTCGCGCTTGCGTCGTTCTACCAAGGGTTTTTGACGTTTTTCTCTTTCTCAATACCACTACGCGTCTTTTGCTCATGCGTCATGGACAAGGTGTTTTGAACATTCACTTCTTCTGTTTTATCTTAATTATTTCATTTTACATAAGTCGTCTACGAATAGCAAAGACCAACGACGTGCTCTGATGATGGCACGAGGGACAAAAAGGAACGGGAGACGGAGGTCGTGGGTTGTCAGTCGGAAGGACAACCTGGGTGGCATTCGTTAGACTTTTTCTTGAGACGGAGTGATCTGGGGGGCTAGCATACATCTTATACCTATGGTTAATCCTAGTGCGCGCCGAACCGGATGGACTCGGTTGAATAAGAAGAATTTTGAAGTTCGTATCGTCTTTCGTTAGTTTGGTGATGTTTTGATGTCGTGGCTTCGGCCTCTTCGATACAAGAGACTCATCTCTCACCCTCCTCTGACGGCAGGACGTCGGGGAACCAGCCGTAAGAGTCGAAATCCACCTCGAACTCGCCCATGGCCGTCTGCGTGACCTCGACGTCTTCGGCGCGGAGGGCGTCGGCCTGGCTTCTTGCGCCGGTAGGCTGGGACCTGTGATGGGAAGGTTGGGTTAGAGTGAGAGGTGGAAAGTCTCGAGTGAGAGAAAGTGAGAGGCTTTGGGAGGAAGCGAGGGATGAAAGGGAGATGAGAGATGGGATCTTACCGAGGTGAGATGGCGCCTTTGGCATTGATGACGCGCTGCCAGGGGACGTTCTCGTTGTTGAAGCGGGCGGAGGGGTCTGTTGGGAGATGTTTGAGGCAGATGCCGACTTGGCGGGGACGCTCGGCTGGGGAGAGAGAGGTTAGTTAAATTTGGTTGGCACTGTTACTTGTGATTCGAGATTGTTGCATTTGAATTCGGAGGGGTTGGTATGTGGTGAGGGTAGATGAGGTGAGGTAAGGTGACTTGGAGGCGCAGGCAGGTGGCACTCACGAGTTCCGATGAGCCGGGCAATGTGCCCGTAGGTCGTCACCTTGCCGTGGGGGATCTCCTGGACGGCGGAGTAGACGGCGAAGAAGAATGTTTCTGCTTCTTCGGAGCGGGGCATCTTGTTGGGCGGTCAGAGGATCGGGGGAGTCGCGGAGAAACGGGATGAGAGTGAGGGTGTGGAGGGGGATCGTGAATGTGGTTTGGCGGGGTATTTGGTTGGTGTTTTTGGTGACGTGAAAGGCGTGGAGGTAGTGCTTAGCAATTTTGGGGATGGCGCTAGGGATTTGAGGCCTATGATTGGTCACATCGACATCAGTGGTATGCATGTACATTGCAACCGCTGCCCATCGTGTGGTATTGGTTTCGTCTCCTGATATTAGCCACACGCTGCTTTGTTGTATCATGGGTTATTGAAGCTTTTGGTTTGCGGGGGATTTGACAATCTCGCGAGCGGTCGCTCTCGTTCAATCTTGGGGCGTTTGAGACTTTCGTGCACTCATTGAAAACCACTCGGTCCCCGATCAGAAGTTTCAAAGGTTCGGGATAACGAACTTGACAATGCGTAAGACCGAGATAACCAGTTTGTAACCTCTAGTGTAGATACTTTTAGTCTAAAAACATCCCGTCATCTATGTACTGCAATTACTCAATGTCCATCATTTCCGCTACTCTTACGTCGAGGCTAGTCTCTGCAGGAATCTGGTCTGTCGGTTTCACAGTTGTCCGACCAGTGTGAAATTGCAATTCAAAATATCAGACATCGCCTCATCCTACGATTCCAGACTCAAGCAGCTACCATCAGGTGCTATTTTGGCATCCAGTCTGAAAGAACTCCCCGTAGCAACCCACACCCTCGGTGGAAACATATTCAAGTGCCGAATCTACAGGTCGCGTCAGTATGCTGACCGTCTACAAAAAACAAGGCCAAGTGAATCGGGAGTAGCAAAGTAAGGGGTGTGGCTGC
Organism: Colletotrichum endophyticum; assembly: GCA_027406105.1. NCBI lineage: Eukaryota > Fungi > Ascomycota > Sordariomycetes > Glomerellales > Glomerellaceae > Colletotrichum > Colletotrichum endophyticum. Next base: position 5,172,098 of record JANVYF010000002.1, read on the forward strand.
TTACTGATGTTCACCTCAGAGTACCTCCAAGTTCCAAATGTTCCAATGTCGCACCGGCAGCGCATTATCTCGGTGGACGAGTTGAATGTGCACTCCCTGCAGCTTCTGCTGAACGCGCCGCTGTAGCACGAAAGGTTGGTTACATTAGTGAGCGGTCATAAAAAAGAAAAGACAGCAGAAAGAAAAAGTGACTTACTCTTTCTGGGCGCGGATTTGGCCCATGTCGTTGATGAAGCATTTTCCAAGGTCGACGTACCAGCAAGCCCTGTACGGCCACGCGACGGGGTTCGGAGACGGGCAGTTGTACTCGATTGTCGGGTGTTCGCTGTTACCAGTGTGGATGTGACGGATGAATTGGCAATGGTCTTTGAGGGCGGCGAGGGCTCCGGCTGCGAGGAGGACGGGAGAAAGGATGGAGAACTTCATGGTGGCTGGGCTGGATGCTGGCAGTGCGTGATGACGAGGCCTGGAGAGGGAGAGAGCTGAGTTGGATTTGGAGGCGGCTTTTGTACTTCAGAGTATGCAGGCCAAGGACGCCATTGACGGTTGGAATATAGGTCTGTGTTTCTCGGGGAGTAGTTTTCTTAAGGGCAGGGTTGGCTCGGGGTTTGTTGAACAAACTCATCCATCAACAAAGGCATACTATGGGCTTTATGGCCGAAGCTCAGCTGCGACAGCGCGCAAAAGACAAACATGACAGAATACGTGAGCAACCCATTGTAAGGACGCAAACATCACCGCATGGCAAAGTGTCCGTTGAAATCAGGGTGGTACGAGCGACGGAGTTGCATTCACATGGCTGAAAAATGAGCAATCGTCCGCTATGCCCGCCGGTCTGATATGCTTGGCGTTGAATTTTGTGTTCACATCTGCGCGCGGAGGTCTTCTGGTTTTGCGAGGCACAATTACGGAACATTGAATTTGAATTGGGGAGGCGCAAGGAGGGCTAGGGTAGAGTTAGTATCGACTCCGGCGGAAGGGAAAGCTTTCGATGCTGCGTGCCTCTCCGACGCCGCTTTAATCACGATTATAAAATCATTTCGCGCAAAATAACTTGCATTCGATAAGCTGTGCTGCATGTGTCCTGGATCAAACGCAGGGATCAGTAGGACCGCCTACAAACTTTCAAATCGCAACTTCATGAATTCAAAGTCGTTGCATTTAACCTCAAAACCATACACATTGTGGCACCAAATCAGACCGTTCTCATTCCGTACATAATCATCTGAGAAGTTACACGTCAGCGTATTCCGTCTTGAATAGGTAGCTCAGATGAAATGTAAAGTAGCACATACTCAGTAGTACCCGGGGAAAGGAAAACTGCCCCTCGGGCTTTTCTGGACATAGACAGAAGAAGTCGGTTGTCTTCTTATCATACTGGCAATCATGACATGTCTTTGCAAAGTTTCCACTGCGTTTGAGCAATTGTTAGTCCGGATTGCAACATCAACTCCAGAAAGGTGCTTCGACAGTGCGTTGGCACGAAGGGAAAAGTCAACGGGGCCACTCACTTCTTTCTGTAGGCGAACACACCATCGTCATTGGAAAAGCAGACAGTCAAGGGCAACCAGCTGCAGCGTTCTTTCTTGCCAGAATCCATGCATCTAGCAACGATGTATGGTGACGCCTGGTTCTTTCGGCCGTAGATGCTGTCTGGGTCCCAGTAACGGATCTCGGAGCAGCTGTCGTTGAAGCCTCCGGCTGCGAGTGCTTGTCGAATAGCGATGAGAATGATAATCAAGTTTGCAATAATTTCCATGCTGCGGTGTTTGTAGTCTGACGAGAATTCGAGAGCTCGGGGCGTCTTGGAGGATCTCCGAGAGAAACAGGCAGCTTCAGGAGACCCTTCTATACCATCTAGACACAGGAGGAGAGGAGCGGCGCTAATTATGATCCAACTTATGAACGACCAGGAGAGATAGTGTCAATATGAACATTCGGGCTCGTTGAATTTCATCATGATGCAAGGCTTGATTACTTTAGGCAACTGTTGTTAACATATCGTCTCCCTTTACGTTTGCGGGGTTGCGGTCTTTGAGAGAGTCGGTGCGAGAACCTCGTTTCTGTAAATGGGACAATGCTCTTTCCATTGTTATACTGAACAATGTATGTTCGGAGTACATTGAGACATCGACTATTCCGGCTCACGCCCGTACACAAACCCGAAGTCGTGTATCATTGAACTTTCTTGGGCTACAGCTCTTCTCTCGTCTGTCAGCATCCATACGTTAGAACACAAGTTGAGAATCTCGAAGTGCACGTCGGGTGGCGCGTAATCGTAATGGATCGGCGAGAGCCATTCATTGACTTCGGCAGTGTTTGGATGTCCTCGATGAAATATCCTGGTGTCCCTGTGCTTGTATGACAACTCCCTCGTGTTGCTAGCTCCCTTGCACTGCAAAGCTGCCTTGATGTTTGCGAGCAGGCTGCAGTCAAGTCCCAGGGTTACTAATGTTTGCTTGATATGATTGGAAGATGATTTATATGAACAGGGCACTCCGTTTCCGTTAAGGAATCGCATCAAAGCAGGGATGAAACAAGGAACAATATGTAATGTAGCTATTTCATTGAAACGTTGAAGTGCCTCGATCGACGCTGCATGGTCTGTTGGCAGGCGGACTTTGTGCGTTTTGCCCTTCCAAAAGCAGTCAACTTCAGATGGAACTGACAAAATGCCGGCCCTGAAAGTAGACAGCAGGATAAGGATAATCAACCAGTGCCGCAGTAATCAGCATACTGCTTTGATGAACTGTCAGGGTTACCCCACCACTAATGCCTCGTCAGAATCATTCAAAGTTGAAGTAAGTGATGAGAGCATACCGTCGGAAAAGGGACTTCTTTCCCAGAACCTCCAGCTACTGCGAAGGTAAGGATGAACATCATGACCTTTGCACCCGCATCAAGGCCACCGCCGACAATGTAATTGTACTTGCCGAACCACGCAGGGTGTCGGAGACGCATGTACCACTGTGACCACAGCCCAGTGGCGACCTGGGACCAGATGACTGAGGTCGTGCCGGATGTTGTCTCTGAGGCGTTGTGGAATACGACAGGGGTGACGAGCTTCCGGACCTCCCAGCCATAAATCGTCTTGTACTTGCGCGAGACAAGCCACAGAGCGACAGGAATCGCAGCACCGATCACAATGGAGAGAGGGATCCTGCGAATGGTAAGACTCATTTCATATCAAAAAAATCATCGTCGGGAGTACTGACCAACCGTATCCGTCCTTGTTGAAGCCATAGACGTACTTTGCGAGAGACCAGGTTACGGCAGTCGTGTTGAGAGACTGGATCTTGCGTCCACTCCACTGATTATGGGTCAGCAATCAGATTGGGATCAACGTAGAGAACAACTCACAACTTGGTTGCCGATCGGGTCTAAGAGAATCTCTCGCCGGTTGGCGACAATCGTATCCATGATCACGTAGTTCAAAGCCGTTCCGAACAGGCTTCCCCACGTCTGGAGGAGGAACATGGTCCTCCAAGGAATCTTGAGGTACTGCGCCATCTTCAGGTCGGTAGACAGAAACACAGAAAGAACCGTGACTTCGTGGCTAAACATGGAGAAGTAGAGGTTTGCAACTGGTTTACCCGGTTGCAAGACACCGCAGAGCATCTTGGATAAGTTGTTTGTCGCCACGCTAGTACCCAAAAGGCCATACAAGCAAAGCGAGAAGGGTGCAACAATGCATCCAAGAAGCTGGGTAGTCAGTAAGAGCATTCATATGTATCGCTGGGGAGGCTTACAATTGCGCAGACATAAGCCCAGGCATCCAGAGTTGTGTGTCCTTTGATGACGGCCCCAAGTCCAGTGAAGAAGCCAACGAGAAGGATCGCAAGATACCACCACATGGGCACATCCTTGTAGTTTTCCTGCATGACCTTGTAGTGAGGGTCTGTTTCGGTCTTTTTCCAAGCTTGTATCAAAGATCTCTTGATTCTTCAGAAGTTAGTTAACGGAGATAAGACTCGGGGCCAACAAACTCACAGAGGTCCGTAGAAAAGTGAGATGTGAGTGATCAAGGCTCCAATGGCAGCCATCGCCGCCATGTTTGCCCAGACGTTCGACGCAGTGAGTCGCGGAAGGCCGTGTATTTCAAGTGCCTCGGTATCCAGAATGGCGTTCTGGCCAAAGACGGCAGTCTGGTTGTATACCTTGCCAGTTTTCGCGTCAAACATGGCTGTCGACATGAACGGAAACTTCTTGGCGCCCCATGCGCCGCCGTAATAGAGCGAAAAGCACATGATGTATGACAAGACGATCCCCACCCAGGAGTTGGCTTGCTGCAGAAGCGGAAGAGACATGTAGCGGGAAGTGATGTACTGCCAGTCGAGAGAGAAATTGAGAATGCCCTGTCCCTCGTTGGAAGAAATGCCGCCGAAGATGGTCATCAGGACTTTGCGCGTTGGAGGGGCAGCATTCATCGATGCAAGACAGGGGATGGAGATGCCGTTCAACCAAGGCCAGATGTACGATGCGATCGGTTCCCAGATGAACATGCCGATGGAAGTGAATCCGAACATGCGGAGGCGTTCTCGATTGTTACCCTTGGGATCGCGGTGAAGAGTCTGGTAGATAGAAATCATCGGGAGGCATTGCCACCAGACCATCTCACTGGCTAGTCTGTGTTAGTATTGCCTGATTGGCCAATTATCGGGTGTGACCAAAGACTCACGATGAACAAGAATTGAGCGCAAGAGTCCGACAAGACCGTATCCGAAAATTGAAGCTGAGAAGACAGTCAGAATGGCCGTTGCCGCATCGGTGCTTCGGTTATAGAATCTACCATCTGTCAGTCCTGGAAGAATCAGCGTCTATGGCACTTTACTCACAGCCGCTCTGCGCCGAATACCTGCACGATGGCAGCACCGTTTCCGCTAGACGTGGAAAGGATTGAAGCCACCGCGTGCTCCTTCAATCCGAAATGGCCAGGGTTTATGAAGTGAACAACTGGCCCGAGCCATCTCGCCTGAGACGGTAGGAATTTCTCAACGTGGTGTCGGCGAGGCAGAGCAACGGACCATGCCACGCCGATCACATATGCCATCAGACACAAGAAGCTATCGACTCAAACAGTTAGACCAAGATCCCAAAACTTTTGAGTATACCGTTTGCATAAAACACTCACACCGAAGCGAAAGAAACATCGACGGGCTTGTAGAAGTAGCTGCAAAGAGCCGGTCAGTATCTGTCGGAATGGGCCGATTGATGAGTCTGATGTTGGACGCACATCTGGTTGATACAGGCTGCGAGAGCAGTGAGACCTTTTTTGCGTTAGTTCATGCAATCTTCCATCGTCATGCGTAGACTGAAGTCGTGAGAGAGTCTCACCGGATCCAATGATGAAAGATCGGAAGGTGCAGGCCCGATCGCCATCGTCTTGTGTTGACACAACATATCTTGCAACATCATTGCCGTCACGGATAACAACGCCACCGTTTACGAGCTGTCTCTCGTCATCGCCCTCGTTTCGCTCAGGGTCTTTCAGGTTCAAGCCATCGTCAGACTTGCTATCTTCCTGTAGTGCTGTCGTACCTGGCGCTGTCGAGGTTTGTGCCTTGCTGGATAGGGAGGTTGCTAGAACATCATCGCTCGCTGCAGCGTCAGTAGAGACGACAGTAGTCGCCTTTGAACCCGCCATACTTCTCCCGCGACTTTCTCTGTTAAAACGCTGATCGAGAGAAAACGTCGTTGAAATCCGTGGTCTCCCACCGGCAACCTCATCCCCCACCCACGTTTATCAACCATTGCAGTGTCGTATCGGTCCGCGAACTGCTTATCACGTCAACGACCGAATCCCTGTTCGAACCGGTCGCTTTTGTCCCGGACCCACGACCTTAAGTGCAGCCGAGCCTCTTACGGCGGAGGATTGACCAATTGGTGGCGTGTTTGCGTGCGTTTCTGCGGAGTCTGGACAAAAGAGTGGAGGTCGAGATAATTGACGTCGGGTCGACTCCGACTCTGAAGCCGAGTTTTCGGGTTTCTTTTTGGAGAAGACGAAAATTTGGGTGCGGTCTCAAATGGCGCCAGATTTGCCAAGTCAATCGCCATTTTTTCATGACCCACAGTCCCGACAGTACGGAACGACGTGGAGTTGTATTTCAATAGCCCGTACAGCGGAAAACACTGCGGGCAGAAGCGCTTCCCTTAACGACGCATTGTTCGCTGCTAAAAACACAGAAGAAGAGGCCTCAGAAAAAGCAAAGCCAAATAACTTCCAAGAGACTTAACAAGGGAAAGCACTCAAGGGGATGGGCTTTCATCGTTCAATCAGAATCGTGCGTATGCCTATTTACATCCAGGAGGTGCTTTCTTTCCCTTAGGGCAAATGCCACGCTGAACTCGCTTGTTGTGGGAATTAGGAACACCTGGAGAGTTCTTAGAGTCCTTGATTTGGAGATACGCAGGGTCTCTCTGGACATTTCCTTTGACTACTTCGCTGACACTGGCACCGCCAAATCCCGAGGCAACGGTCGAGGACGTCGCAAGTTCACCAGTGGCTTTACGGACATTGTGAACCTGTCTGATGTCAATCACTAGAAGCGCCCTGTACAAGAGCTTGGGCATACCTCGGTCGAATTGGGCTGGGCAGCTTTCACAAAGACTGCAGATGAGACGGCGCAAATGATCGCCGCTGTATGAATTGAGATAATCATGTTGATGAAACTTGCTTGGGACTGAAGTGGTTGTGAAATGCACACAAGGTTGCCAAAGTCGAGCGAAGTGATCGACAGCCAGGCTCCAGTCGGGAATTAGTGTCTGACCTGAGAATGATACGCGGGAAAGGCTCGATTTAAGTACTTCTTGTGTGTATCATTCAGGCGCGAAACATTACCTGTGTAGGGAATGTCCAGGTTATTAAAACTTAAAGAGTGAATGCCGACGCCGAGTGAGTGACATTTAGCATCTTTGCTCACGTACTGAGAGGTCCGAGATTCCTTACCATCTACTACAGATTGCCTAACCGCGGGCGGTTTCAAAAGAAGTTCAAGCAGGGGGCCTGATTTGTTGATGTATTGAATGTTAGGTTACCCACTTTGCTCGCCATGGGATTCGGGAGTTACAGAAAGTTATGTTACGTTTTGTCCCAACTATGATATTACGAAACGGTGCTCATCGGCCTAGCATTATTTCTAAGGCCTGTAATTCTGCAGCGGTCCGAAATAGAGTTCTTATATCCCTCCGTTTCCTTCTTCTTCAGAGCTTAATATGGCAGGTCGCTGTCTGCGACCAAATCCTGTCGACTGACACCTCAAGGATATTGTCGAAAAGTGCGAGAAACGAGTCTGACGTTTCTTAATAGGTACCCGTGCCCTCAGTTAGGAAGCTGAAAAGAGGCAGTGCTCCTTTCTTAAAACTTTATGGTCATCTGGTTGATCTAGCTCCATTCTCACAGCTAATCGCGCGCAACGTATCGCCAATCTTACGCATTCGATACGTGGAGTCGCTCAATTGCGGGGGCGAAACCATTTCCTGCAATCTGCGAGCCGCCGTGGCCACCGTGGCCACCGCACGCCGTTATACATAATAGCAAGGCAGGTCTCATAACGCAGCCTATGCTGCGTAGAACGGACTGACGGCATTGCACATGCATGGAGAATGTGTGGTCCGCGATGTGGACGCTGCTGGCGTCTGCAACCAGTGAGTCGAACTTGTCTAACTCGGTATTTTCTTGGTCGCAGTGAATAAATCCCCTGTTTCACCTGAATTTGGATTTCATGTTTTCAAACGCCAACTGTAAATATTTGGCCTTCAGTTTCACAAGGACCGCGGGGGGGGGTTCCATTCTAGAACCTGCAGCCCTGCTTGACGAAGTTTGACGGGCACTGATTTGTGATCATACTTACAAGTGCTCTGGTATGGAAAGCCGAGGCACAGGCATTGGTCTGCTGGAGCTATGGGTGAACTGAAGCGGAATCCTACAGGTGCCATGATGTAGCTTCAACGGTATGGAGGACGGGTATTGATTTGTGATCATACTAACAACTGCTCTCATAAAGGATGCCGAGGCACATTCGAAGGAAGGTGAAATGGACATGGAAAAGGAGACTAATCATACATGCGTACTGAATCAAACTCTACTTAACCAAACTCTCTCATCACCTCAGTGCCTTTCAGCCCCGCAAGGTTGACGGCCTATCTGCTACGCTCTATCCACAGCTACCTTCTTGACTGCGGAGGCTGTGATGGACTTTCTACCGTTGAGATGGCACGAGCGAGCTGTGCTTCGGTCTTGGCCACCCTCTCCTGGAGCTGCAGCAGCTGTTCATTGCGCGCATGACGCTGTACGACTTGATTGTAACTACAAGGTTGGTATAGACGTTTCCAACGTCTAAAAGCCGATGAATATAAGTGTTAGCGTCGCTTCCAATAGTTGGCAGACCCGCTCAGATGTGGCTATCCCATTCCGAGGTGGCTACACGAACCCGCACGTCTGCAATGCTCTGTCACACCGTACTTTGCGCTCCTTAAACCTTACAGTTAGACACAGCCTTGTGCAGCGCCCATATGTAGCGAAATGGCTGGATCTCTTGCCTGCATGTCTCACAGGCATTGCGCGCCGTGGATGAGCTGTTGTCCTGCATCATACCTCCCGAGCTTGTCCTCGTCGAGCGATGATGTGACAGTCTGATGGTGGGTAGTCGTCGTCCTTGCCGAGTCGTGAGATCGGCGGTGATTGATCCAAGAGGGCATGTAAAGAATTGCTGACCTGATGGTGAGAAGGGAAGCAAGATTGCGGCGCAGAGTCCTGGCGATAAGGGCTATGCGAATAAGGAATGCTCAGGGCCGATCAGTGAGACGCGTATTGAATCCCTTTCCTTGTCAGTGAACCTGTTGACAGCTGGCGAGAGCTGTCAAGTAGTAGACCGAGCTCTCAATGTTGAGCATTGAAAGGACATCCGCACACCCCAAGAGGAGTACTTAAAGTGTCTGCTCTGCCAGTAAAGCCTGTAAAAGCTATCGAAAATTCGATAGCATTTGTTTTAATACCAGAATATGATAGGTTGATCGAGTTCTTGAAGCTCGAGACCAAACTCTGGTGCGGTTGCCCCTGCGGAGGACCGGGGTAGTATATTTTGGACACAGTAATCTAATAGATGAATTCAACGGAAGTACAGCAGGCTTCGTTAAAACCCTGTGTTCAGAGGCGTTATGACGAACTATGATTCATAATGGCTCAGCGCCACTAGCGCATTAGATTAATTGATAGGCACTGCATGGTGCCCCTAAGCTCGTTTCGTAGTAGAGCGTGGACAAGCTGCTTCAGGCTCTTTCATTCATCGACTACGATTTAAATAAACTCCAACAAACCAACATCCTTCTTTCGAGAGCCCGGACCTGCAGCAAAAGTTGAAGTGTTCAAATAAAGCTTTTTGAACAGTTTGCATCATGTCGAACCTCAACCACGCAATAGTCTTCGGCGCAGCTGGCCTAGTCGGCTGGTCAACCGTGGAACAGCTGCTTTCCAACTACCCCGCTGAGGGATCATTCGACAAGATCACTGCAGTGATCAATCGCCCGCTGCGCGAGTCAGAGTTCTACTGGCCACCGGAATCTGCGAACCGGCCCAGGTTGGAGATAGTCTCCGGGGTGAACTTGATGAACGGCACTGCCGAAGACTTATCTAGACAACTGAAGGAGAAAGTCCATGAGATAGCTGACGTCACCCATGTCTTTTACTTCGGTAAGAAAACTTTCCGTTGCGATGGATGAGATCCGTATTCCTGACAGAATCACAGTATTTAAGGAGGTTAACGATGATCATATTCTGGAGTGCCAGACCAATTGCAACATGATGCAGCGTGTTGTTGACGCCATCACATCTTTGTCACCTGGGCTAAAGTCTTTCATCTACCCTGGCGGAACAAGAGTACGTAGAGACTGCCCAATACCAGGACCTAGCAACTGATATTTCTAGGGCTATGGCATATACGTACCCGGAGGAACGTTCCAAGCTCCACTGAAGGAGTCAATGGCGGACAACCTTCCTGAGGACTATGCCAAGACTGTCGCCTATCCCTGGTACAGGCAGCTTCTAGGCAAAGCTAGTGAGGGCAAGAGCTGGACGTGGACAGAAGTGTGCCCGGATACGGTTGTGGGTTTCACTCCAAACGGATCCGGGTGGTCTCTTGCTTTGCACTGGGCCCAGTACCTTTCACTGTATGCTCACAACCATGGTGTTGATGGCACATCAAAGCCCTCGGTGGAGGTCCCGTTTCCTGGCAACGAAGCAGGCTACAACAGCCTCTTCACTCCGGTGTCCTCTCGCACACTGGGCCGAATCGCTGTTCATGCTTCGCTAAATCCGGACAAATGTGGCGGAAAGATCATCAACATGGCCGACAGTGAGAAGCCGACCAAATTTCGAGAGATATGGCCAGTGCTAGCCAAGTGGTTTGGGCTGGAGGGCGTGGACCCAGTCGAGGATGACCAGGCTCTGAAGCCCGGCGAATACATCAAGAAGCACAAGCATGTCTTTGCGGAGAAGGGCTTCCCGAAAGCCTCTTCTTCGGGCGTGGGTGCCGGAGCGTCTCAACTCGACAGCGTGGGATACTGGCTGTCCTTTGACCGGCAGCTCAGCTTGGAGCGGCTCCGTTCTGTGGGATTTTCGGACGAGAGAGATCCGACCGAAGGGTGGCTAGAGGCGTTTGAGAAATTCAGAGAAGCTGGTATTATCATGTAATAGTATTTACAAAGAAGTGAAGTTATTTGTTTCCTGATTAGCGAATGGGCCAGATCCCTCTTTCCACATGGCTTGACTGCTTGCTTATCACACGATTTTTAGTATGGTCCTGCCACCATTCCTGTGCTGCAACGATTGTGTAGTCGCCTACTTGGGCCCGGTTGGCTTAGCGGTGTTGGAAGTAGCGTTGCGTCCCTTCATATTATTGCGGATGTTGTCGTACTTTGAAACCGGGTAAGAGATCAGGTTCTTGGAGCGATCAAGCTTGCCCATCCAATCTGCCATATTGCGGACGATGCTCTCATCTCCCATTTTGTCCCCAGATGCTTCCCAAAACATGGCACCTCCGAGCTTCTTTTTCTTGATATACTCCTGCTTGTACAGAGCGCTCTTCAGATCATCATACGAGACCAGTTGCTGTGTGCGATTATCATAGGAGTAGGTTGCCTTGACCACATTGTCCCAGACAACCCTGGATCCGGGGCGAGGGAGATCCTTGTAGACAAAGATACCGGGCTGGGCTAAGGTTCCGTTTGGCAGGCCGCGGTACGACTGTCCCATCCCCTTGGTGTTACTGAAAGCACGGCCGTAGAGCGGCATACCGAGGTTGATCTTCCGAGCAGGGATCCCGGCCTTCGTGTAATCCTTCACCGCCTTATCAATGCTGGCTCTGGTGCTCAAAGGGGTCTTCTTGCTTGTGAAGACATTCGATTGATGACCAGTAGTGTTCTCCCACGAACCGGCAAAATCGAAAGCCATGAGAGACCAGAAGTCGAGCGACTTGTCCATGCCTTTGAAGTCCAACTTGGCGTAGTTCTGAGGCCCAGCCGGCGCGGCGAAACCCAGCGTAAAATGGTAGCCATTCGCATACTTTGCTGAATACTGATCGAGGCCTACTCGAAGCTCGGACAACAGCTTGACGGTGTTCGCACTCGTCTCGGTGGTGTTCGGATACTCGTAGTCAACGTCCAACCCGTCTAGGCCGAAATCGGCGACCATCTTCACAGAAGAGGCCACAAAGTTGGCTCTCGACTTCTCGTTTGCAATGACTGGCGGAAACTTTGGAGACCAGTTGTATCCCCCAATTGACATGATGACCTTCAATTGCCTGTTGGCCATTTTCTTCATGTACAGCTGCTTCACTAAACCATAGGCATTGTTGCCGGGCTCCGACACCTTGTCTTTGCCAAAAGACTTTCCAGTGTCAGCCCACGGATCGGATGATACCCTAGAAATGTTAGCATCACTGACTGTGCCAATATGATATATCACTGCCTGCGTCACTCACACGGTTCCATTCGGCAGGATGTCCGCAAACGCGTAGAGCACATGCGTGATCTTGTCGATGGGGATGTTGTCGGGGTTGTATCCAGCGCCGTATATGCTCCAGTTTGTAACATATAGAACATTGCGGTGCTGTCCGTTCATAGGAGTGCTTCCGTTGGTGGGATGGCTGGCGTTCCTTCGTCCACCTCCGCCCCCCGCGCCTCCTCCACCGCCGCCCACCCCTCCCGGTTTGTTTCCGCGCGAACCACTGCGCGAACCATCAGGCTTGCGCCCCTTGTCTCCTTTGCAAGCCTCGAAGGGGAAAGCAAGAATTTGTACTGCGAACAGTGACGCGATAAGTGTGGAGAGCCTCATGATGGGTGCGTAATCTGAATATGGCCAATATTGGTTACCGCCGAAGCTCACGAGAAGGCGGCGTCATAATGAGAAAATGGGCGACTTTTCCTGGACTAAAAGAGGTTTTCGACCATGCGGAGACGAGTAGATTCCCCAACAGCCAAGAAATTGAAGCTCTACAAGCTTTGGGGGGACGCGAAGCTCTCCCGTTTTAAGCTTTTGAGACAGGGAAATAGCAGCTATCAGAGTTTCCAAAGGGCACATCTCCCGCTCCTCCATTCAAACCGACGGGCTGTCACTGGATGCCACGGGTGCAGCATCTCAGACCTGCCAGTCGGAGTATGACCCCCAGCGATGATAGTTCATCTGCACATTTGCCCTCCGACCTGTCTTTGGCGTTCCACGCAGGACAGTTGAAATAGCTCGCGACGTTGCATCACGGTAAACAATAATCAGGTCCCAATTTCTCCTCAACCTATTCTCCATCGTCGATATAGCATGGAGCGTTCGACTTTACCCCTCAAAGCTTGTTGCCTAATTCCCCCTTGTTCCGGCGGGTTGGTAATCGCCGCGCTGGAAAGACCGCCGTTTTACAAACCGCACTATCCCTCAACGGCTGACGACACTTCAACTATGTTCGGCGCACGAGTCATGCATCCCTCGTAGACATGCGCAGACTCACTGGCCATCATTCTCTGGCAGACGTCAAGCATATCATCCCAAGTAAAGGAGGGGTAAGGTGCGAAACATTGACGCGCCCGCTGCCGAGGCCAAAATGATGGATCCAGAACCAGCCATCGGAAAGTCTGCATCTGCATGTTGAAATGCACGAAATTTCGTCGACATACTTCCAAGACACACGAAGGCCATGCAGACCTCCCAAGGCGAACTGGGAGTTTGTTGCGGAGCGCCATGGGGATATGATTTCGGTGGATTTAAATCGACAGATCTCAAAAGGCACCGGTTCCTACTGGCTGTGGCTACGGTGGAAGATGCATCCTGCGTTAGTGATGACGAGTGGATTTTGGTTCCTGTGTATCATTCAAGCATGTCGCATCAGCGTGGTATTCTGCAGCCCAGATGAACCGGGGCAAGTACATTTTTCGAACGGTCATACAACGTAACTCCCCTTGAAGAAGCATGTACTGATATTTGAGTGATGAAGCTTTGGTCGAGAGACTAGGTATATATGCCGCGGAATTAGGAAAATAACCACCAAAAGCCCAATCTAAAGTTCCTTGGCAAAATTTGTATTAGCCGCTTTTGCATCAGTTCCAGCTTGAACGGTCTCTGCATCCGCCAGCTTGGGATTCTCCCCATCTGAAGAAACATCAGCGCTGAGGGCTGGCTCATATCCATATTCTGCCATCTCTGGATGCCGCCTGTCCCACCACAGCATGCCAAGTTGAACCAGGATCGTGGCGACCGTGAAAGCCGTAGTAAGTGGGAATCCGACGGGATATCTGGGTGCGTCGGCAACGCGGAAAGCTCTCAAGGGGATCGTGGCATGGCCGATGTAAACAATAGTGACCGTCATGGCCACGATGATGGACCGAGCCTCCGGCTCCTTGCGGAGAATCTCCGCCATCCATGCCATGAGTGAGGGGCTGCCGGCATTGGTACCGTAGGTCAGGAAGTAGAAAGCAAGAATAACCTTGTGATCGGAGGGCCATCCGCAGAGCACAGCCAAGCAGATGCCGTGGGCAGCAGCTGAGAAGACGCTGATTTGCCAGCGCCAACGTTTCCAGTCGGAAAGCCAATTGAGCCCGACGTTTGTGACGATCTGCAGGGCGTATCCCCCTAGAGGTAAGATGTTTACCTGGTACGTGTCGTATACCCGGTTCCCGGCTGCGTCCTTGATGCTCTCGAGATACAAGACGAAATACGAATTGGCGCGATGGGCCCAAGCTCCGAAGGCGAACGAGAAGAGGTAGAAATAAGTGATCGGGTGGACTATGAGCTTGCGCAGCTTCGTCTTGAGAACGGATGCGGGGATCCTCTTGGAGGTGTTCACACCGGAGTTGCCCATGCGCTCTCGTGCAAGGCGCTTCTCATTCTCTGTCAGGTAGAGGGCGCGAGTATTGGCGGGAGAATCCGGGACGGTGACGAAGGCTAAGAGACCTTGACCGACCGTGACGGCGCCGGAGATGATGAAAAGCCACTGCCAGCCGGCGAGACCGTGGACGCCATTCATGTCGCGGTACAATGCGGCTTGGAGTGCACCGAGGAACATGGCGCCGGCGACGTCGCAGACTGTGAAACAGGCCACGCGAACGGCGAGCTCGGCGGGAGTATACCAGTTGAAGATGAGAGCAACGACACTGGGCCAGAAGGCGGAGGAAAACAGGCCGAGGAAGAAGCGAAGACCGAAAATGGTTTGAGCGTTGGGTGCCTTGTATGTGCTGCGTGGTATTCGTGAGTTTGGGCTCAGGGGTAAAGAGTCGCAGGGAGTACTTACAAGAGCACCAGCAGTCCCCAACTCATCTCACAGAATGGGAGAAACATGGACGGTCGGAACTATCTTGATGTTAGAAAAGCCCCGATTGTAGACAGCCTGACGCCAGTTGCATACCCTCGTCTGAATCAATTGGCCCGGTACGAGGCCCAGGGCGTATCCGATCGAGAAATACGTGTTGAATTCGACCAGTTCGTTTCCGTAAAGGCTCAGAGACTCCCTCATGCCCGAAACGTATGCCTGCGTCGTCGCTGACTGGTCCATCTCCTTCATGATGCCTGCAAGGAACATCCATGCCAGCAGCATCACATCCAACTTGAAGACGAGCACATTGCGCGCGTTCC
The DNA here is from genome assembly GCA_027406105.1 of Colletotrichum endophyticum. Lineage (NCBI taxonomy): Eukaryota > Fungi > Ascomycota > Sordariomycetes > Glomerellales > Glomerellaceae > Colletotrichum > Colletotrichum endophyticum. The sequence continues at coordinate 5,187,207 of JANVYF010000002.1, forward strand.
GGAAGTACGGTATGACCTTGGAAATGTGCTTGAAGATGCCCTCTTCGGGAGGTCCATAGTTGATGGGATTATCCGTTGACGGCTCGGCAGTTGTCACCGTTCTTAACTCGCCCATGGTGGCCGCCTTCGCCTGTTCGTGACGACAAATTGCCAACGAAGCGTGCGGAGCTAAGAAAGCGGGGGACGATCGACGGGAGAGATGGTCGCGATAACATCACAAGGAGTTCGGGTCTGGGTGGGCTGAGGACTTTAAGGTTATATACACGTCCAGCCAAGGTTGCGTTGTATTAGCAAACGTAACAGCATACGATTCATGTAAGCTGGCGGCCGAAAGAAAACCCTTCTGCATGAAGCGATATTCCAATGTCGCGATCTAAAGATTTGCAGCACCATCCCGCGCCCACGTCCCATTCTGCTTGTTTTCCAAGGACGCCAAAGTCTGGGCAAACCCCACCAAGCTTTCCGTTCTCTGCGATTTCAGGTCAATTCCCGTCCGTCGGTGGGCTCGACCTCCAATCACATCCGGCGCCAGGGTTCCGCGCCGGTGGGTTGCGGGCGAGGCCCCGGGTGGCGGGGAAAATCGGGGATCAGGAAAACTGGAGCGGCGTCGGATTTGGGTCCAGATAAGCCCTGCCGCAGGCGATTGCGTGACTGAGGGCCCAGACTGCGACATCTGTGAACCGTTCCTTCAGTGCTGCGGGATAGCTGGTTCCTCCCCGCTTGAGGAAATTTTTGTCGGGTTGTCGGCGACAATGCGATGAGATACAGCCAGGAGGACGTTATCGGTCACTCAGGTTGCTGCATTGGCGATGTCGGATCGCGTCCGCTGTCAGAAGACATTGTGAGCCGCTTGTGACGCTGATATTACATCTTTGGATGTTTGTCACTGTCCGCTCTGTCTTTGGTTTTTGTTAGATAATAATTGGCAGTTGCTTAGTCGCTCGCCAAGACTGTCTGCGGAGACACGATAAGATCGACAAGGGCAAGAATCTCTATGGAGTCTCGAAACTCAGGAAAGGACCTGTTGATTTGATGTAAAACAAGAGCTATTGTATTATGACCACTAGTGAATAGTTTGTTTATCTACGGTGCATTGCAGGCTTCCAATCCGTCATGGATTTGAAACCTGAGATGATGCAGACAAGACAATTCGTGGAATAGCATCAATAATTGGGCGACTCGAGCACTTGTCACTGCTGCGATGGAAGAGGCTAGCAACAGAGGTTTTGAAAGTGCTATCAAAAGAAGATCTAAGGCTATGAGACTCATGTGCCAATACTTAGATGTCATGGCTAGTGCCATAGACACCAACAAGGCCGCTAGGCGTGAATGATGCCAAAAGTCCCGACGCCCGTACAATGGCCGAGCAGCCACTTCTCAATCTCGCACATGAGCTGATTTCTGACCTGTAACGTGTCGTCGAAAAATACGCACACATTGGGAATGAAGTTTCGAGTAATTGTGACAGCCTTCACACGCCACCATGATAAGATGCTTCTCCTGAGGAATTTTCACCGTGGGCATCTTCACAGAATTCGAAAAGGGGTCATAGAGTTGTTCCAGTGTAATACGACTTTGGCGCACGAGAGGTGCTCATGTTTGCTTTTACGGGGAACGCTGAGCGAGAACCACGCGTGGGAGCAGAATCAGTGGCTTGTAACTGAGACATGAACTGGTAGTTGCATGAGCTGAAGACAGGGGTGCTTCACGAAAGCTGGCTCGGAAAACCCGAACTGAGGTTGTTTGCCTGTCGTGAACCGTGTCGCCGCACTGGTAACTCTCAGTTTGTCAGAAGGAGAGACAAGCCCACATTCTTGAGATCTATCGACAACATTCGGAAAATCCGGTCCAAAAAGAAAGATCGCTAGATGCTATGTTACCCGCCAGCCCGGAACCAAGGCACTGCTCCCAAGACCATCACGCGCTAGTCTCAATGATTGCCGCCATACAGCGAATCATGCCCGGCCTGCATTTCTTTTTCGTAGTCTGTGCAATCATCAACACTGTCACCGCCAATGAAGCCCCGACAGCCTGACTTGAGCACCTTTCGAGTGGGACGATGTCTCTCCTATCCCTTGATTTGTGGTTGGAATCTTTGAAACTGTCTCGGGGACACACGAACTGACAGGGTAGACACGCAGTAGCGCACGTGTTGTGCAACGGGGCGGCCAGGCGCCACGCGTGCATTCAAATATCTCTCCATCGCCCACACGTGGCACTCTGTGCTATCAATCTCGAACTTCTCTCCGTCATACACCGTTGTCGTGCTGCCAAACCCGTCAATCAAACCGCCAAGACATCGCTTTCTGCTCAGGGAATTATCATTCATTTTCCCTCCGCACAAAATGCCATCGAGAAACCGACCTGACGATGTAGACTACTCATCGCTCGAGAGCGGGAACAGACAGCAGCATTCGATGCTCGAGGTGAAACCGAACCATTCCGAAAACCGGCCTTCTACAATAGATGTGGCTATTCCTATTTCGACAGAAATGAAACCGCGGCGGAACTGGCGGACATGGTGGCGAAGATATTGGATTTTCGTTCTTGCCATGTCGATTCTGATTGTCGGCGGAATCATAGCAGGGGCTGTGGGGGGGATTACAGCTGCCGAGAAGACGAAGACGGAGGGAGACTGATTCCGAGTCTGATTCAAGACACAAAGAGTCAAGTCTGTCCGTGCAGACGTCATCATGTGAGTATTTGTGCGCATCGTCCGGACACTTGTCAATACTGATCCAAATAACCGGTAGATGCGCTGTCACTATCACCTACCATGCCGTAGTGATCCATATCAAGCAGCAACTGTCCGCCTTTCCAGCTTCAAGGCATGCGACGTCACGAAGGCTGCTGCTGTGGGAAACCAGGTTTAATGAGCATAGAAAGCTCAGGCTTGCAAGGATTCTGCGTCAAGGGTTTGGGCACAATTGTCCGCCACCCCCATAGGGCTGTGTTCTGAATGGGTCGATGTGGCATCGTCATGATGTCAATCAGGAAAGCCAAAGGATGGCCTGTCCTCATTGGTATCGAAAGGACAGCTATGGCTGAAAAGCGACACCTCGACGGCATGTAGGACTTCCATTGCTTCCAATTGAGGGGAAGCAAAAGAGGCAAGTCGCATTAATGGGGGTAGTGGTGACTTGTGGTAGAGCAGTGTTTGGTCGTTGGGATTGTGATCGACTCAATCTCTTTGAAAGGGTTTGACAAGCACCGCTACGTACGTACTTCAGTAGCTTTATATACGCTGTTCACCATGATAAGTAACTCCGACGCCAAAGGCATTCGCCAACTATTCCCTAATCGCGCAACTCACTAAGAATGAGAAAGAAAGCTGTTGCACCAGATTGACATTCAACGGTTGAAGCTTCAGGTTCATGCTTTGTCTATTACACAGGTACTGAGTTAAAATGTGGCGATGTTCCTGGTAGTATGAGCCGTCGGAAGCAGGAACAGTGTTGGTATGTAAGCAGGTGTTGTGGTATCATCCATGTCTAAGGCGCTACACCGATGCAGTACCAGTACTCAGCCCAGAAGCTTCCACCGCAATTCTCGCCAGTCGATCCAAGAACGGTATTCCATGAGTAAAAGTCTGCGGCAGCAAGGGAGTGCCGCTCGACGAAGGCAGCGCACCAGTCGCCAGACTGCGCCTGGGCGTACTTGTTGCAGGAAGTGACGGCATTACCAGCCTGGTTCGGTTCCGGGGCCGCAACAGGGCCATTGGTAGGCGTGGAAGCTGCCGCTGAAGACAACGTCGTGGTCACGGGCTCGGATCCGCCGCTGCTGTCTGTGCCAACGCAGTATGCGTAGTCGCCCCAGAAGTTGGACAGACAATCTTCCGAAACGGCCGGGTTGAACGCGAGAAACTCGGCGTGCGTAAGGGCGTACTGTGATTCAATCGTTGAACAGTCATCTCCAGCTAGAAGTTAAGAGTTGTTTAGAGCTGTGATCTGCACCAAAGAGAATGGCTTATTTCCGCGAAGAAGAAGGCTTACACTTGACGACATGCCACTTATTGCAGTTATCAGGTTGGCCTGCATGAGTTGGTCCAGGTGGCGTGGGTTTGGAGCTAGCAGTGGGCGCCGTGATGGAAGACACGACGGTGGTTGTCGGAGTGGGGTCTTCAATGTTTGAGGTTAAGACACAGTAATGATAGCCTAGGTGTTGAAGGAAATGGTTAGACCGATCGATGAGGCGAAGCCAGAATTTGAGATTCAATGCTAGAATACTTACCAGCCCACATTCCACTGCAGTCAGCTCCGACACTCGGATTCCATGCGTAGAATTCGGCGATTGTAAGTTCATAATCACTGAGGATGTCTTGACAGGATGGATAGCCATCTTCATCGACGTCGACAATTTCAGTGCAAGTTTCGATCATACCATCCTGCAATCAGACACATTGAAATCAGAACACAGTACCCATTAGGAGACGAAAAAGTACTTACCCGGCCTGGGTAGGCTGAATCCATCGGATCTATCTCCTCGTCGGGTTCAGAAGGCTTCAAGGCGTCGTACCACTGGCCACAGTATCGAAAGCCTTTCTGGAACGCGCAGGCGGTATCTGACACATTTCCCAGGCCTAATTTGTCAATAGGGAACGCGACAGTGGTGGCTCATTTCAAATCTGCTTACTAGGGTTCCAGACTTCGAGATCTTCAAGCGTGACTTCATAAACCGCAGCGGCCAGACGACAGTTCGAAAGAAGTGAGGTTCCAGTCATATCTTTCTGATAATTGTCGCCCAGAAGGTACTGATAGCAGTCCTCGCGCGTTCCGGTGGCAATTGGAATCTGAGTCGTGGTGGGCGTGGGCGAGGACCAGGCAACGTCAGGAAGAGTGGTTGCTGAGTCCTCAAAGCCACTTGTCATGGTAAGAGAAAAGGTGACATGTCCCGGTCTACCGCTATATGTGTTTACTAATAGACAACAGGTCAGCAATCAAATCTTATGTAGACTGATTTGCTGAGCACCAACTCACTGTCTCCAACGGCCTGAACGCAGTAAGATTCTTCTGCGTACAGGTTCGTGCAGTTCTCGTTAATAGCAGGATTGAGAAAAACAAAGTCCGTGAGCGAAATTCCAAACTTCATTGTGATAAGATTGCAGTAGTCACCAACTACTGCCTTGTAGTACTTCCCGCAGTTCGTGTTGGTCTGGTCAGCAACATCGGTAGGCACTGGAGCTGCCGTCGTCACAGTCGTCGGCTGCAATGTGGTCGGCTCAGGCGAGACATAGATTTCTCCAGGTTTGGATATGCATACCTGATGACCAATGGTTTGATTCAAGTTGTAGCATCCTGAGTTGATTGACTGCAGCGATATCTCAGCACTACGATACCATCAATTTGAAAAGGGTATAGTATGGTTTTCCTTACGGGGTTCCATGCCATCAGTTGGGAGACACTGATTTCGTGCTCTTTAGCAATGGAGTCGCAACTATCCAGTTCCAGGACAGTGTACACCTCACAGGTGTTGACCAAGCACAAGTCTCCCTCAGAAGGAAACTGAGCACAAAATGCGAAAAGATCGTTGTCCCGAAGAAGCCAGTCGGTCCCAATTCCTTGAGAGGAAGAGATTGAGTTGCAGTCGTCTCCCGACTGGATGGTGTATGTCTTGCCTTCACAGCTTGAGGTGGGAGATGGTGCCGTCGTCGTGGGTCTTCAACACGAAATGAATGATCAACGACTTGTTCTGAGGGCACATTGCTTGAGGGACTCACGAGTAAAGACTGATCGTGGTCGTGACCAGATCCGCGTTGATGATACCACAGCTAGAGGTTTTAGCCTCATACACAGACTCAGCCTGAAGGATGGGTCCGTCGAAATAAGGCGAGCCCGCCTGGAATCGCAGGTTCTTGACAAAGCAGCCATCACAAGTATCAGCGGCAACGTAACTACCGAAGTCGCCCCCAGCAGGTAGACCTTCGGGCTCATCAGCCATCCCAGGGTCGATTGAAGAGAGATACGCAGCTGCAACGTTGTTACAAAAGCGGTCGTCATCCGCCATACAAGTGAGGTTGTAGTTGTACCGGATCATTTCGCTGATCATAGTAATAGGAACCTCTACCTCCATCTCCTCGGGCCAGACATCGGACGCGCAACTCGACACCACCCCCTCATGGTATGAAGCCAGGGAAGAAGCACAAGAATCGAGACATAGGCTTTCTAGCAGCGAGAGAGGGTAGTACTCTCCGGGTGTGAAGGTGATGATGCCACGCCCACAAGAAACGTCGGCTGCCAAAGCATTCGCGCATGCGGAGCTGAGGCCCTCAGGAACGGTTTCGGCGGTGAAGAACTGATCGGCAGAAGAGAGGTAGGCAAAGAAAGCGACGGCAAAGAACGAAAGTTGCCTCGTACGTAGAGATGAGAGAGCTGACGCCATAATGGCAACAATTGATTCCAACGAGTGTGCTTTTTCTTGAGACAGGACCAATATGAAAGAGCGTTGGACACTGTCGTCACGAAGCAACAGGATGGAACGGACAGAACGCCAGATAATGAGACGAGAGATTTAGATAATACACTCAGTCAAACATCTCATCAACTACCCAAGCCGGCGTCATCCGGGTTTATCGCCGAACGAGCCGTTATTTCTGGGCATTTTCAGATCGATGAGAGGCTAGGCTTTGACAACGGAAATGAGCTTGTCGGGCTGCAGGTTTACGATCCAATGAAGCAACTTCATGGATAATCTGTCATGCAGCATTGTTACAACGCCTATGGAGTTTCTACATTCGGATGCAGCAGCCGTATGTATGGGGTGATGGTCAGGCACCCGCACGGAGTTCATGGTCCGTTGAAGAAGTTCAATTTGATCCTAACAGATGGTGTTGGTCGGAACCGTATTTGCAAGGATTGCCTCGGTCATTTATCCTGCTTTGAGTTGCCAAGAAGCTATTCCAGGGGTTCCACGGGGACTCTGCATTTAGAACCAACAAGACGTTGACCTAGTTCGTACGATCTCCACCGGCCGTGCCGCAAAAGCCATGCAATGCAGGTTCTTAGAAATGCATGTTGGTGGAAACCAGGAAATTGCGCGGGTAGACCCGAATATCTCTCGGATGCGGCGCTTCCTGTCTTTGTTGGAGGTGGCAAGCGACTCAGCGATTGTCGTGTGCAATACAACTTGATAATCCTTCAAGGCGCCAGCTAAAACGTATTGCTTCGTCTGTATTATCATCGCGTCGAGGTCCTCGATCATTAGCACTCTTTTTAGCTATTTGCTTCACCCATATTCAATCTGATCTCTCCAGTCACTCTTTTCGTATCACCGCCAACATGGCGAGTACTATTCCCTCCTTTCCTTACTACACAATCATTGCAACTTTCTTTCTCATATTATTCCCTCTATGCTCATTCGGATTGCCGGCCGGTTCCCGTGATGGACCTTCAATGGAGCAGTTAGCTGTCACCACCTGCCGTAACCAGGCTTACCAGTGTGTCTTGTTCAACACCAAAACATTGCTAGACTAACGGCTCAAGCCCTTTCGATTACTCCGTGAAGCCTCCCCAAGGCCAAGACCTTCCTTTGTGCCCTCAGAGTGTTGAGCTGGCTTCTATGCAGGCTCGCGACCTGCTGATGGGCCGGCAAGTCACTCAAGAGCAAGACTACAGTTGCGGCGAATTCCGACCATGCCGAAACGGTGAGAAGATTTTGCTCATTTGCTCTAGACTGCGCTAAATATGATTCAGGCGCATGTTGTCCCAAGGAGACCGGATGGTGTAACTATGGCCCTGAAGCTTGCGGTACCAATAACCAGTCGCCGAACGACAAGTGCTGGAGCAATTGTGACGCCAAAGCCGAGTGCGGTCGATATGCAGAGATTACTGGCAAAGAGTGCCCCCTTAATGTGTAGGACTTACTCTTTCACTCTCATGCGATACTGTTCATTACCTGAAGTGTATGCTAACACGGAAGACGATAGTTGCTGCTCTCCTTTCGGCTTTTGCGGCATGACAGAGGATTTCTGCAAAGTAACAGACGATGAAGAGACCTCCTGCCAGAGCAATTGCAAGCAACCAACATCCGGTTCATCGAATGGAGATGTTAGGAAGAGGGTGATTGGTACGTTCCCCCGTTGCCTCATGCCCAAAAGACGTGTCTCGTGACTAACATTCCCTAGGATATTACGAGGCTTGGGTGCACTCCAGGACTTGCAACGGCATGTCGATAGAACAAATGCCTGTCGAGTCCCTGACGCATCTGATGTTCTCTTTCGCTTATGTAACCCCTGGCGACTTCCGCATTGCACCCATGGATGACCTCGACCCAAAGCTGTTCAACCAGATGACTGCGATGAAGAAGCAGAATAGAGCACTCAAGGTTATGGTTGCGCTTGGTGGTTGGACGTTCAACGACCCTGGCCCTACGCAGCAAGTGTTTCACGACGTTGCTAGTAGCAAGGCGAATCGTGCGAAGTTTATCGCTAACTTACTGAGCTTCATGCGACAATATGCCTTTGATGGTGTTGACTTTGATTGGGTACACAGCCCCGTCTAAGTTCTCGTTGGTTTGGACACTAGACTGATATTGTTTGTTGTCGAATTATAGGAATATCCTGGCGCAGACGATCGCGGCGGTGCCGAGGAAGACGGCAAGAACTTCACCCTGCTGTTGGAGGAACTTCGAGATGCCATCAAGACGCAACCCCTCGACTATACCGTGTCATTCACTACACCTACTAGCTTTTGGTATCTTCGCCATTTCGATTTAAAGGCCAGCACAGCCGCTGTTGACTTTGTCAACATTATGAGTAAGTATCTGTCATTTGTACTGCATAACACAGTGTTGTACTGACAACTTTGTCCAGGTTACGAGTAAGTTTTGGCGTGCAATGTTATGTGAAAACAGAGCTTCTCCAAACTTCACTTTTGCTTACACCCTCTTAGTCTCCACGGTGTGTGGGACGCCTGGAACCCCATTGGATCCAACGTGCTTGCCCACACTAACCTGACTGAGATCAAGTTGGCTCTGGATTTGTACTGGAGGAATGAAATACCCCCGGAGAAACTCAACCTCGGCATTGGCTTTTACGGGAGAACCTTCGAGCTCTCCGATGCGTCTTGCTACAAGCCCGGTTGCCAATTCAAGGGTGGAGCTGCACCTGGACCGGTATGTGAAGTAATCTGTCAGCCTCTGCTACCGGAAGTGCACGCTGCTGACCTCGTCGGGATACCAGTGCACCAAGAACTCAGGCACACTAGCTTATCGTGAGATTCAAGACATCATCAAAAAACACAACATCAAGCCTTACTACGACAAAGAACATCAGGTTAAGTATATCGTCTGGAACCAGAATCAGTGGGCAAGCTATGTAAGGCTGTGATTTATGTTGTACTACAAGCGAGATCTAACTACTTTGCAGGACGATGCAGATACGATCGAAGCCAAGATCAAGTTCGCGAACAGTCAGGGTCTTGGTGGCTTATTGATCTGGTCGGTAGGTTACACCTCATGATTGCATCCATGATTCACGTCACTACACACACCTAACGCTAGATTGACAGATCGATCAAGACACGGACAAGTTGGACGCCTTGACAGCCGTAGTTGGCAAGGACGTGATGTCATCCATCTCCCGCGCTTCCCTGGCCAAGGACTCCGCATACTGGCAGGATATGGGTGCTCAGAACTGCTACGTCACGGATTGTGGAGGCAAGTGCGACAAGAAGGGCTTCAAAGCCGTCACCACGCAACCATGTGGTAGTGCTAAGGCAGTCACGAGACGGTCTTCCAAGGCAGACAGCACCCTATGCTGCCCCATTGACTCAGCTCCTGATCCAGCGGATTGCAAGTGGTAAGATATCAAATGGGTGAAATTGCATGGCGTCTCACCAGAAACCATCTAACAAGTTGGCAGGAGAACACGTGGAAACGCACCGACATGCAACGGCCGCTGCGAGTACGGAGAAGTCGGACTCCAGCTCAATAAGTGGGGAGACGGCAAGTACTGTGAGGATGGCCACAAGATGTACTGCTGCAAGACCAACTCAGTCTCTGGACATGAGAACAAGTGCAGCTTCAACTCCAAGGGTAAGAAGTGCCCTCGCGGCCAGAGCCCTCTTACGTTCGCCGGTGAGTTTGGTAAGGGCAACATCGGCGAAAAGAAGCCTGATGTCGATTTTGAGCGCCTCAACAAGCTCAAAGGCAGCTCACTCATGAGCGAGATCGAGAAGTACGAATGGAGTCAGCTCAAGCTGTACTGTTGTCCTGACGAGGACACAAGCAAGTGGAACAGTTGCGAGTGGAAGGGCAAGCCGAGGAGCTGCTTCGACGCCCACTGCGACCTCAACACGCAGGTTATGCTGACCTGGGCCGGCTTCGGCGGCGGGGAAGGATGTTTCCCGCACCCGGATCCCAACCGTGTGCGCGTGTTTTGCTGCGGGCCCCCAGATGGAGAACCGTTGTTCCTCCCGGTCGGCCTCGAGCACCTGTTTCCGAACCCTCCTACCGGAGACGACGTCAAGACCAAGTCTCACTCCAAGATTGACGGCACATGGGGAGGATCGCAGTCCAGCAGCGCCGATGACCCGAACAAGGCTGCCATTCAGTTCTACGTTATGGCGAGCCCTACGGAGATTCAGGTCTCGGTCGACAAGCGCGACGGGTCGCATTGGGAGCTCTTCAACTGCAAGGATGCCCACAGCCACAGTTCCCAGACGGTCCAAATGGTTTGTACGGATGGTTCGGAGAAAAGCAATTGCAAAGATATTTTCCTTGGAAACGGCGCACCTGGGACCATCATTCAGATGCCTCAGGGCCAAGGCTGCGGACCCGGGAAGTATGCAGTTGTTGAGAGCCTTGAAATTTCTAACAACCAGTCTCTGCCACGCCATTTGACGAGAAGGAACTTTTCCACGGGAGGGAACCCTGTTGTGTATGACCTCAAGTTTGGCTACGACTTTTCTCTGGTTCCTAGAGAGTTTGGAGATACCCAGTTGCGAATCGACTATTCGTAAGTCCTCGCTTCCCAGCCTGCGGCGTCTGGTCACATTTTGCTGACGAGCTCGGCAGCAACCAAGAGGGCTACTGGAACCACATTGTTTCCAGACCAGTCTCGAAGAAACGAAAGCGTTCTCTTGAAGACTTCGGAGGAAGCCACAAGAGATGGCTCGAGGAAGAGTGGCGAGATGACGCTCACTTCGGCGGCGTCACTCGCGAAGAACTACATAAGCGCTGGTTTGGCGACGACATCCTCGAGTGGCTGGAAGGCCTGACAAGCACGAACATCAAGATGGAAAAACGCCATAAGTTTGAGGAGCAGGTGTCGGCTATCATCCTTCAGGAAGAATGGGACTGCGAGGACTTCAAAGGGAAAGTCGATGCCGTCGCCACAGCCGGTATCAAGATGGAGACCTCTTTCGGCTTTGCTCTCATCACCACACTTTCTCTCCCTCTGGACCTGAGCAAGTCCTACTTGCATTTCAGCAACAAGGTGAGTATTTCTTTGAGCTTCACCATAGTTACAGGCTTTGACTGACATGTGTCGTCTAGGGTAGCGTGGAGGCCATTTTCACTCTCGAGGCATTAGCAACCTTGAAGCTGGACTCAAAGCCCTTCAACATTGCACCTATATACTTTGAGGGCGTGAGCTTTGTCATTCCCGGCATCATGTCACGTAAGTATCTTTATATGCACTCTGTCGAATACTGTGGCTATCGCTTGGCTGACCGCTGTTTGTGTTTTGTAAAAGTCGGTCCCCGCCTAGATCTCCGAGGCCAAGTCAAGGCTGAAATCACCGTGCAAGGGCGCGTTGAAGCTAGAGTCACGGTTGCCGAGTGGGAAATCCAGCAGACATACCCAGAAGAAAGTGACAAGTACACTCCAAAGGAACGTGCTTCACCGAAACGAGGCATCGACAAAAGAGACCTGGCTGATCCTGTCTTTGAGATGGACATGCAAGCCAATGGAAATGCTGAGTTCCATCTCATGCCAACCATGGTCTTTGGGCTCGAGTTTGACGACATTTGGAGTGTTGCCACAACCGATGTAGAACTTGTTTGTGATGGTTGGGTACGAATGAGGGCCAACTCGAACCTCGACTGTGGATTTGGATATGGTGTCGACGCCGGCATGTCTTTGATTGCTAAAGCGCAGGTCCCCGACATCTTTGGCTGGCAACCTAAAGAGCACAATTTCAAACCTGTAAGTTATGACCGCGGTCTTCATTCTTGGTTTGATGACTATTATCATGACCTTTACTGACCACAAGGGATTACTCAGCTTGACAAAACTTTGGTCCCCAGTAACGGGGATGTATGGCAGTGCCAGTCTGATAATTCCGTCCGACGAACTATTGGGTCCGGTGGCAAGCCCAATACCTTCGCCTCCCGTAACTCATCCTCCGCTGTTTCATCCAGACTCGAATCTTTTTCAACCCTGCAAAAACGGCTGGTTCCTTACGGACCCGAGCTGACTCTCAGCCGCAAGGACAAGATCTGTCCGACCAAAGGAGTTGCTGGACCGCAGGCCAGATGCAACGAGATCCCCTGTGTTCCTAGTTTCTACGAAGGTATCGACGATGACGACGACGATGAACTGGCCGCTCGGGATATCATGGCGACTATCCTACGACCATTCAACTCAACGCCAGATTCATCGGAATTCGTTGCTCGCCACTTGGAGGAGCGTGCCACTGGGAAAGGTAAAGCTCTCACCATCTGCACAACCAAAGCGGCCCGGCAAAAGGGCACCCCCAATACCGGCGCTAAGGTCGTGAAGTGGCTCCCTTGGACCAGTGTGGATCGCAGCAAACTCACCATCTACGACAATGCTGACTGGAGCGACTGTGACAACAGTAAGATATTACTTTCATTTGTCATCGTCAATATAATATACTAATATAGTGTCTCATAGTGAACTTTGGCATTCAGACGACGGAACAGACGCTCTGGAGGCCCGGCAAGACCAAACAAACGGGATACATCATCGAACATGTTCTCGAGGCCCAGTCTCTCCAAACCTTCTTCAGCCTTGATGACGATACCCGCGGCATGAAGGACATCTGCGACACCATGGCCAAGACGGGATGGTTCAAAACCACCGAAAACCCCACTAGTGGAGAAAAAGATATCTACCCCATGAACTGGGTTGTTCAGAACTCGTTCCCCTCGGGTAGTTTCAAATCCGAGGAATTCATCAACGTCATCGAGCTGGTCAACCATGGCAAGGAAGGCGCCTTCAAGACGGACAAGCTCCACGGAGAAAAGGAACTCATGAAAGAATCCTTTTGGGTGGAGGGACCCAACCTGGACGCCGCGGTTCGGACTCTCAAGACCGGCGTCCAAAGCTTCAAGTACCTCAACCATCCGGATATCCGAGTGATTTTCAAAACTCAAGCAGACCGGGTCGGTGAGAAGCTCGAACAAATGGAGCAGTGGCTTTTCCTACACCCCAAAGGAGATGATCCTTACCAGTACCTGGGTCTCCAGGCTAAGTGGAACGCATACATCAAGGGTCGCGTTGAAGTTGCCGCCGCTAAGCTTGTTACATTTGTGGACACCTATCTCGAGAGGGGAGAAGCTGTATTGGCGAACACAGATCCTATTAAGGATGATCCCGACAGGGCACGACGCAGACGCAACCTTCAAGTATTGAGGAACACCTTGGACAACGATATGAAAGGGCAGTTTGTGAACCCGTTTCCTTAGTCTCATGGTTCGAAGCTTGGACACGTTTTATTTCGACTAGTCATCGACGACGCTGTATGCAATCTTTTTGGTTTGATCAACGCAATAATTTTGAAAAGAATAGTCGGGTTATTTCAACAAAGAAACATCATATGAGAGGAAGAGTTCTATTCTATGTGAGCCATAGGCGCAGGTGAGACACGGGTGCTTCATGTGACCCAAGTGAACGTTGCACCGTCGCCAGAGGAAACCAACACTTTACCATCTGCGTTAAACAAGATTCGTCCACCACCTTCCTCCATGGCTGTGACTATGCTGGAGGGAAATGTCCAGACCCCGTCGAACTCAAACTCATCTCCAATCAATGCCATTACCCATCGCGGGCGATGGATGTTTTCCACTTCAAACTTGTAGCGTGGTGAGGTCTCAGGGTTATCCAGGCGGTAGAAGTCCTCATTTCTGACATCGCGGGCAAAATACCCCAATTGGAGATGAACACCTTGGTACGTGACTAGTGTCAGCTCGCGCAGCATAGGCATACTCCGTACGCCCTGGGCCAGCGAAAGAAGCAGTGGATCAAATGTCCGTCTATCAAAAGTGTAGCGAAAAAAGCATTGTGGGTAGTTGCCGTCCTCCCTCAACCACGAGTGGTCGGGGATGTAATCTGTTGCGTCGGAGTCTTGTGAGTCGAGAGCTGCTAGGCTCTCTTCGCTTGATGGCCTGTCGTTATTTTCCCACGCATCCTCGATGTTGCCCGTAACTAGCCACTTTCCATCCGGGGTGACGGGGATGGTCTCGAAGGATAGACGTTCCAGACGCGGCCCAAAAGAGGTATCCGTTTGAAAAGCCGATGGTGCAAGGATCCAGCCTCCCATAAACGACGCTTCTCGTAGTTTGGGAAGCTTGAGCATATCCCTTATGGCCATGCTCAAATCGTCTCGTCCATCAGAGTTTGTGAGCACGTCGAGGCTGAATCTCTCATCTGTTGGCGCAGCGTCGTAAAGTCGGATTTCGAGAACCTCAAGATTATCGAGAGATGCATCCCGCATTGCATCGGCGAGGGCGCATCGGATTTCTCTCCGCTGGAACATGTGCCGACGAGTTGGCATCTCAAGCTTGAAAGTAACTTGACGTAGAGCGGGGAGGGATTTGGTCAGGACGGCCAATAAACTGGGGTGCAGGCGGTATTGGCCATTTTTCACGTGAATATGAGAAATGGCGCAGACCTCGGGTAGCAGTCCTGAAGACAGTAACAGGCTTCCTTCGAGACCAAGATACTTTAAATCGTTGCGAAAAAACCAAATAGGCTCCCCTTCGTGCATATAGTCATCTTCTGAAGGCGGTTGGTAGGACGACTCAATCTTGGTCACGAGCTTAATACCGCTCTCCTCGCCAGCATCGGATGCGTAATTCCAGACCTGCAGTCTCGTAAACAGATCAAGAAGTGCCTGTGTGATTGCGAGACTGTTTGCAGCGGCCTCTTTCCGGCTCTGAAACTTTTTGATACGCTTCTCGCTTATGGGCGGCAGAAGAATCTTGTAATGTAGAACCTTGACTTGGGCGCGGCGCAAAGGGTCGGAGAAGTCTTCGTCGAATTGATGCAATGAATCGCTGTCGCTACTGAGGTGGACGGTCTCCACCGCGGAAGAGGTAGCCATTTCGTCGTCTTCGCGTTGGACTTTCTGTCGCGTTCTCTGGTGGATGCATTACTTTTTGATGAAAGGAATTGACAGAATATGTAGGTAGTTATGCTCAACAACCCCTCACGCAGAAGCCAGGGGGAGCAACTCGCGCTTGTGGAGTGCTGCTTGATACCTGTCCCGGGCCAAGCCTCCGGAACGGGCGGGCCATGTAACCTGCGGGAAGATCCAACAGCGAGCGCCAGGCATCTTTGCAGGATGCGACCTGCATTTGTGGGCTGCATGAGATGTTTCCAGCGTGCAGTGTTGGTTCTTAAACCAGTGGCAAGAGGCTGTTGGAAGGTGATAAGGGACAAGATCTCCACACTAAACCCTGTGTTTAATTTCATCTCAACGCGAAAGGCTTGGTGTGTTGCTTGACCATTAATTATTGGCTAATAATGTTCACCCATAAGGGAGGGACGCAGTGCTTGGTAAACTGTAAGCAAGAACGCGTCTCCCGGGTCGAGATCTTTATAGACTTCTCAATTCACATTGGCATGACAATGGTTCCTCGACTTACTTCATATCATTCAATAAAAAAATGAGCGGCATAATGTCTCTGAGAACCACGTACCACTGCGGTCGCATAGTCCCTGGGCCCCGTGTATGCGGGCTGTGCCATACTTCGCTCCTGTCAGTGCCGTCGAATGCACCTCGATGCATGGCTCACTCTATTTAGTTTCGCCACAAGTATCTCTTTATGGAAGTTGGTGTAGAGTGTTGAGAAAGAAAAAGAAAAAAAGAAGAAAAAGAATAGCTGGGCTAAGTGAGCAGCACAACGTACCACCATGCACGCAAAGCTCATCCTGCTGCCCAAGTTGAAGACCGAGTTGCAGGCCACAAGGCCTAGGACTACTCTGGCCCCGTGCCAAGCTTTGGATATTCTGGAAGCGATGATGTTACTGAGTTGAAACATGGCGGTGTGAAATGCCGTTTAGATGGCATGTGAGCAAACTTGGTTCGAGTTACATGAGAATCCCTCGGATCACACTAAGTGCAATTGAGGAGTTGGTCAGTTGACCTTTTCGCAACAGCAATTAGACAACGGCTTCCATTGGTCAACACGAATATTATGATAACGTAGGCGATTCATCTTTAGAGCGACGGAATGTTTTTAGTAAAGCAAATTGCAGAAGAAGAGATCCAATCTCTATCATCGCCATTGCTGTGCATATGTATATTTCTCTCCAGGGTTATTTCCTATTCTCCTGTTTCCTAGTCGCTGAGCAACGCGGCAGATGGATTTTGTTTGAGACGCCACTTACACAGTTTATACCTAACTCAGAATTATTTAGCGCTACGCTGTATTCATGCCCAAAGATATCCGTCACATGAAGATTACCGTGCGCCAGAATCGCCGGCATGATATCCGCGAATACCATTACTACCCAATCAGAAGCATCCTCAACAAGTAGTGTTGAAGAATCCATGGTGCCCGCTTTTCATTATGTCGAATGAAGTGCGCGAGGATCGTTCATGCCGCAGAACACCTTTCTGCTTCTTCTTAGACGTCACTGAAACATTTGAGGTAGAAGCAATGATTGATGCCGACATCTGGCCTCTGTTGTAGTGCCATGAGTCCATTGAAAGGGGATGGCCAAGTCCGACGACGTGCCTGTTTTCATCAAGTTTTGCAGGGACATCAGTTGCGGTTGCACTATGTCATCCAACATTCGCACTCGTCACATGACTATCCTGGTATTGCATCACAGTCAATCAGTCTTGAGTGAGGTTCGCAGCCACATCGCAGAACCATGGTTCTCCGCGGTCGGTGGGTGTATGTGGATTTCGCTGTTGCGATACTGGGGCCGAAGCACGCCATCGGAACTCGCTCGCCGGCCATTAGCGGTAGATAACATCCGGCGAACAGCATCTCGGGTCGGGTCGCGGGGGCTTAGTCAGGCCCATTATAGCTTAAGTTTCAAGTGTACAGACAAAAATTGACTCTTCTCTTGCATCAAATTCAAAACGCCCCGGCAAATCAATTGGGGTTAGAGCTCAGTTCTTTTGAGTTGGTCTTTCGAAATGCAGCTACGGTCGTCAATACTGGCCTCTGCGGCCCTTGTGCTCTCGAGCAGCTTCGCTACTGCGGCTAGCGATGCTCAGACTCCTCTCGTCGGCCCGGACCGGGATTCCATTTCATCATCCTCCCGACCAAACATCGTCTTTGTTCTTACCGATGACCAAGATCTTCACATGAACTCTCTCGAGTACATCCCTCTCATTCAAAAGCGCCTCATTGAGCAGGGAACTCTCTATAAGAAGCATTTCTGCACTACCGCTGTCTGCTGCCCATCACGAGCCAGTCTTTGGACCGGCAAGTTGGCTCACAACACCAATGTGACGGATCTCAATCCTCCCTACGGTGAGTTGCCCCATGCACCGATCGGTTGAGCTCAGGTTCTGGCGCGCATGCATCAAAAAACTCAGGTTGCACTCGTTAGTTTGGCAATGGTTACTGACAGCACTTTACAGGCGGATTCCCGATTTTCGTGAAGAATGGTCACAATGAGAATTACCTGCCGATCTGGCTGCAAGATACGGGATACAGTACTTTCTACACTGGAAAGATGTTTAACGCGCATACTGTTTGGAACTACGACAGTCCGCACCTGAAGGGTTGGAATGGATCCGTACGTTGACCCAAAACTTGATGCAGACCGCGGATAGCGAATACTGGCCCGTTTCTAACACGATGTAGGATTTCCTCCTTGATCCTAACACCTACGACTACTGGAATGCCACATTCCAACGCAACAAGGACAAGCCAGTCAACCACCCGGGCGAATATTCAACCGACCTCGTTGCTCAGAAGGCATATGACTTTCTCGATGATGCTGTTGAAGCTGGCAAGCCTTTCTTCCTGGCCGTAGCTCCCATCGCCCCACACAGCAACGTGAACTCTAGCGTCCTTCTTCCCGTAAAGGGACCGGACGACGACGTTCCCGTTTCCGACGACAAGTTCAGGACCAGTATTCCAAAGGCTGCCAAGAGACACGAGAAGCTTTTCCCCGACGCCAAGGTGCCACGTACGGAAAACTTCAACCCGGACAAGCCGTCCGGCGCTGATTGGATTCGTCGCCAGCCTAAGCTGAGTGATGAGAATGTGGAATACAACGATGAGCACTACCGAGGTCGTCTTCGTGCGCTCCAGGCTGTGGACGAGCTTGTTGATGGACTCATCGACAAGCTCGAAAAGCACGGCTTGCTGGACAATACCTACATCTTTTACACAACTGACAACGGATACCACATTAGCCAGCACCGGCTGCAGCCCGGAAAGGAATGTGGTTATGAGACGGACATCAATATTCCGCTGATTATTCGTGGCCCCGGAGTGCCAAAGGGAGGTGTCACGGAAGCCGTCACAGCTCATGTCGATCTCGTACCCACAATCTTGTCACTGGCAGGCGCGCCTCTCCGCGCAGACTTTGACGGAGCTCCCATCCCATTGTCGACGAAGGAGCTTGCAGAGTCTCCCATGACCCGCGAGCACGTTAACGTTGAGTACTGGGGATGGGCCATCACCGAGAGCAAGTTTGGTTTCAACGGCGATGACACTAAGCGGATCTTCAACAACACCTACAAGGCTTTGCGTGTTGTTGGCGAGGGTTACAATCTCTACTATTCTGTATGGTGCACCAATGAGCACGAGCTCTATGATATGACTGTAAGTTCGACACCTATTCATGTCCTTTGGAAGAAGGCTGACCATACCCTTCGCAGACCGATCCTGGTCAGCTGCATAACCTCCTACACGACGATGAAGCTGCCCTTGCAGCACGTGCCACGGTGCTAGGATACCCTCTCAAGAAGCTCATCCCAAGGCTTGATTCTCTTCTCTTCGTTCTCAAGTCGTGCAAGGGTTCAACATGCTCCCAGCCGTGGAGAGCACTTCACCCCCAGGGTAACGTCGCTAGCCTTCGAGAAGCCTTGTCGCCGAGGTTCGACGAATTTTACGTTGAGCAGGCGCGTGTTGAGTTTGATCGTTGTGAACTGGGCCACATTGTTGACGCCGAAGGACCCCAGTTTGAAAACGAAGGGAACGTCTACTGGCAGGGAACCAAGTGGAGTGATTGGACGTGAAAGATTCGGGCCGATGGTTGGCAAATTGGATAACGACACTACAAATACATAAACAGGAGTCCGAGACCTTAGACTGCATGACGGAATGTTTAACGATAGTTTCCGCATCCATTCCGCCCGCGTTCCGCCCTAGCGCCCGTGGTGGAGTAGATCAGACCATGCCAGCGCACTAATCACGTCGCGATGATGCCCACATTCCCCCTGCCACGATGTGTCTTTCCCCTCTTCCCCCGCATGCCATTTGTGTCTGTGGAAACAAGTTTTGCTGAACTAGGCCGGAGTTAAAACCAAATGCTCGTCATGTTGATTCCGTAATAACTGACTCAGGAATCTGATTCGTCATCGGAACGTTGGAAGGTTTACCTTCCTGGCGGATTTAAGCCAGTGCGCGGTCCCCCAAACTCATCGATAACAGCAACACTCGGCGAAGAAGGAAGACCAGGGAAGCCGATGAATCCACAAGAACTACAAGCGCACATCTCAATCAACTAAGTCAGTATGGATAACTACATTGGTCACTGCAACTGTGGTTCCATCAAGGTGGTGTTGAAGAAGAAGCCGGAGCAAGTCGTTGTTTGCCATTGGTGCGTCAAGCAATATGATCCTGCGCGGAGAAAGTGGAGAGACTGACATCATCCCTCTTCACACAGCTCGAACTGCAAGCGTGCGGGTGGCCGTAAGCTTATTTGACAACTGATTAATTGCGTCAACTAATAGTAATAGCATTCTCCATGAACCTTTTCATTGACGACGGCCAATGGGAAATTGAGGATGAAAAGAAGACTCTGTCAGAGTACCTTGACCACAACACCAATTCCGGAAACACGGTGCACGTGAGTAAACCTCAATGTGAGAAAGAGTTATCTGCTAACTGAGCTGCCCGTGCAGCGATTCTTTTGCAAGAACTGCGGAAGGTGAGAATTTAATTCGCCTGACAAGATGCTATTGAGGTACTAACCACCTGCGAAGCCCCATCAAAACCACTTCGCCTTCCATCCCGGACAAGGCTCTGATTAAGGCGTCTCTGTTTGATGATATTCCCACCAACAAGAAAGAGGTCTATTCTGAAAAGGCATTGCATTGGAACTAATAGCATGAAGATGCCAGTTAACATGTTCTAATTTGGCTCGTCAGCTAGGAAGTAGGAATCGTGGCATGTCGAATGCACAGTCAAATCCTATCTACACAGCTATGATATCTACATTGTGAACAGAACAATGCGAACTGCACACTATACCAAACATGGATCTTGAATACAGAGCTATAATACAAATGAGCCTTTTTCAGTGGCTGCCTCTATATACCGCCAAAATTCGCGCCTTCGTTCTCGAACTCTCCCTCGTACAGAGCCTCTGATCGTCTAGTGGTCCTGTTTGACACTATCGCCGACGGGAACGTTCTATTGAAACCCTTGTACTCGCCCAAGCTGGGTGGCAAATCATGAATCCTCGTTCCCCAATCACTCTCACGTCGACCCAATGTCAACACCAACTCCATGCCCTCCGTAAAGAAGGTGTGGTTCAGCCAGTTCTTCCTGTACGGCTCTCCATTCAAGGTGGCGCTTTGAATGTAGATTCTCCGGTACGTGGGGTCGAAATTGACGTTGCGGATCTTGGCTGTCTTACCCGTCTGAGGGTGCTTGATCTCCACACTCTCGAAGAAGGGCGGGGTGATGAGGTAGACGTCTTGGCCGGGGTTGGGGAAGAGTCCCATCATCGTAAAGGCCACGAAAGAGCCCATAGCTCCACTATCATCGTTGCCAGGAAGGCCGTCGGGCGCAGTTGAGAAGAAGGATGGGACGTAGAAGTGCGCACGCCTGGCTGAGAGAGCAGGGCGCCCGGCATAGTGGTACTGGAAGACCGTAAGGAACGACGGCTCGTTGCCGATGTAGGTGATGTTCTGATCATGCAAGAAGTCAAGCCTCTTGACGAAGGCATCCGGACCACCATATGTGTTGATCAAGGTTGCCTGGTCGTGCGGAACAAAGCTATCAAAGATGGTTAGTTAACTCATGTAGCCAAATCGCATGAATTCGGGGGCACTTACAATCCATACTCCCAAGCACTGCTCTCATAGGTTTCAGGTCCGTTGTTCTGCAGAGAACAAGAGCTGGCGCCGTCGAGGTTACTGCAGTTCAGCGGGTTCTGGTATGCCCAGGTCTGGTTCAGGAACTTGGGCTGGAAGAAGCCTCTGAATCCAGTGTCCGTGCCGTTGAAGAACGATGACTTCTGGTCCTGCTTGTACAGGTATCGCCAGTTGTGACTAGAGTCCAGATACTTCTGCTTGTCGTCGTCCTTGCCCAGCCCGTACGCCACCTGGGCAATGCTGAAATCGTTGTAGCTGTACTCCAGCGTTCTAGAAATGCTCCGGGTGAGGGTTCCGAATCCCTTCACATCAAAGTCCTGAACTGGGATGTATCCGAGTCTGTTCCAGCTGGCCAAGCCACCGCGACCATGAACACTCCAATCATATGGCTCTTCTTCAGCGTCCTTGACCATTGCTTCATAGCCGAGATCCCAGTCAATTCCATCATTGATGCCTTTGACATAGGCATCTGCTAGAACGTTGTCTGCATTTGATCCACCCTGGGTGAGACCCTTGCACAGACTCATCCGGCAGTCTGGCAGCCAACCAACGTGGACATAGGTATCAATCAGGGATCTCACCATCTCGGTCACGGCAGTGGGATCTAAGATGATCAAGAACGGAATCTGTGAGCGGAAAGAGTCCCAAAGGCAGTAGAAAGAGTCCCAGTAGGGCTCCCTGCTCCTCCACAGGGGGTTCTCTCCGGTGTAGTTCTGAGGGTTGACCATGGTCCGGTAAATACCGCTGTAGAAGTTTCGTGCAAACTTCTCGTCGACACGGTCGGTCGAAACCTTGATGGGGCTAAGCTTCTTCTTCCAAGCTTTCTTGGCTTCTTTGTACACCCGCTCGACGTTGTAGTCGGGGATCTCAGCAGTCGCATGAGCGCAAGCCCGCTCGGTGCTGTGAAAGCTCGTCGCCACACGGGCGGTGATGGGTTGTTCAGCCGACTTGAAGCGGACGAAAGCTCCTCCCGGGATAGGATACCCATTGACGGATCGTGCAATTGTCATGTTCTTCACATCCGCGCTAGCACGGCTGTCGACGAAGACTCCATTATCGAGGATTTCGGCACCCTGGAAGTCGGTGCAGAAGTGCAGGACATATGAGCCAACACCGAAGCTAGGATTGAAGCGAGCGGTTCCTGTAATGCGTCCAGACCGGGCATCAACCTTGATCGTGGCATTGTCTTGCCTCGAATCTGAGAGATCGGAAAGGTCTTGAAGGATGAGAGGCTGTCCTTGTTGCGGGAAGGTGAATCTGAACAGTGAAGTGCGATGCGTTGTCGTCATCTCGACCTGAATGCCGTCCTTCAGTGTAATGTTCATCAACCCGGGCTTCGCTTGGACATCTTTCTGGTGGAAGTATCCGTACTTGGCCCTCGACTTCTTGGGGAACGTGCAAAAGTTGATGACGCCGCTGGGACATGTCGTGTAGGCGAACAGCGGAAAGTTTCCCAGAGATGGTGAGCCGCCGGTACCGGAGTCGTGCATGCTAGAGAAGCCGGTGATAGGGTTTCCGTCAAGAGTGAATCCGCCTTGGTTAGAACTGCTGTTTGTGTCCGGCGAGGCCTTTGCCATACCGTACGGCAAGGTCGCGCCGACGAAAACATTTCCTCCATTGCGTGAGCCGATGAGCGGGTCGACATATTGTAACGGATCCCAGCCGTCATCGTCGAGAATCTCTGCCGCATTCTTGTTGAAGTCGACTATGCCGCTCACCCAAGCCTGCGCCTGGTGGGCTGCTCCGGACGCTGCGTGTGATAGAGATGGCAGATGGGTGTTTGGCATAAGCAGCCAGCGAAAGACCGCTGCGAAGCCATGGAAAGACCACAATTCAGCCCACATTGCTGCCGGCCTTCGGTCGCTGAGGGAGAGTTTTGGTGAGGTGAAGTGAAGTCCGATGGAGAGAAGCCGTCTGCACCAGACCTCCTAAAATTTCGTCCGGATCATGGCATGTATGAATAGGATAATGGGTGTCTCTGCGACCACGTGACTAGACGTCAAAGCTAAATTTGGTCTCAAGTTCGAGTAAGGTTTCTCCGAGCTCTCCTCAGGATGTCCTGCAGGGTCATGATGAGGCATTCATTGGGCATCATGGCGCACGGAGAGAACAGCGGATGAATATGTCGCGGCTGGACTACCCCGCAACAACGCGTGTCGTAGGAACCACAACCTTTCTTCTATGTTTCTTTCCTACATTTTGATTAATATCTATGATGATTCTATTGACAATCTAGATAGCGTCGTAGGCGGCAATCGTTCGGGAGATTTTCGATCTATCGTCGCATTGATCGAGACATCCCCCGCTTGGACGGAGATCTTAGCACTGTCAGGCCAAGTCTGCAGGAGAAACTCTAACAACGGGTCGAACGGCGTTTCCATCCAAATATCTCATTCGTGAAGCCACCCGTTTCAAATCAGAAACCAAAAGATTTTTTTCTCTGTCGTTTAGACTTCGCTGTCGTTTCCTGTTGTATCTCTCCCACCGCCTCGCCGAGTCAGGATACTTTGGTCTGTGGTGGATGGGCTTGGCGTCCGCCACCCCATAGTCCGGATCTGTTACCAAAGCGGAGGGAGGGCGGGCTTTGTTTCCAGCTGCTCCGACAGCGGCAACTTGCATGATTCCGTGCTTCGAGAATGCCATTGTGGAAGTTTGGAAGAAAAGATGAGAATGGACGAACGATGCTGCTGAGTTTGATATTGCATTGCGAAACCGCGTCGGGTGCGACTTCACGATCCGATGTTGACCGGCTGGCTTGGAGTTGCAGTGTCGCTCGTGATATGCGCGGCTCTGTTGGCCCTATGGACGGAGCGGCGTGTCCGGCCCACGGCAATCGTACTCGGTTCATCGCCACGGCAAATGCGCCCGTTGACAGCGGCTGAAAATGTCGGTCCCGAGGTCAGGGATGATAGCTCTTGGCGATGAAGTATGGCAGGGCTGTTGATTCATGTTTGCCAGACAGTTTGTCCGATCTAGTGAACGTTTTGGAACTGTTTCCCCAGAGCGGGTATTCGTTTGTTTGGAAGTTCGGCAGGCGTTTGAGCAGCTGTTAGGTGTGCCTTCCCGGTCCACACCCAGCTGAATCGCTCAGCTGAATGTCAGAAGCATGTCAGCTTCGCCGAGTAAGCCCCGTTTGCACAAGTCAGTTCAGAAACTCGGGTGTGGTATCGGTTCTATTTCCTGTTTCTAGAAGTTGAACAAACAAGCTGGGGAAGATGCCCACCTCCGCAGTGAGGCTATGGCTGTTGCTTTGTAAGTTCCATCGTCTACCAGCCCAGATCCTTGCATTTGCCGCACATGCAACCCTCCTTGGTTTTGGTGTCAAATTCGTCAATCACGCTCCGAGGCTTAACGAAGGTACCCAAAGGCTCATACTTCAGGTGAGAAAAGCCGAACGACTCGGGACCCCCGATTTCAAGACCCCTAGCAGACCCAGTCCACTTATCGCTGGCGGCAATTCCCAACACAATGACGAGCAGTCCATATCTGTACTCGGGCGTTCCGATTGCTTCGCCGTTTTGAGCGTCGATAACGGCGATGAGATCCGGCACCAGGGCAAGCACATCTTCTTGCTTCTCCTTGCCTGCTTCCTCTGCTGACGTAGCTGAGGCGGTCTTGACTGCGGCGATGTTCTCGTTCTTGAAGGGAATCTTAACAAACCCTTTATACTGCTGGGGTCTCTGATGGCCGGGTTCATCTGAACCAGACACATCTGCACCTTCGATTATGCATTCGCCATAGACATGTCCCTTTCTTAATACTCTCTCCACGGCAACGATCTTGCCTTTGAACAGAACCTTGGCTCCAGTTGAACCACCGCACTCTTCAATGATCATCTCCGCAACGTTTTCCACGCGGTTGAGCTTCCTGGCCTTAGCCACAGCGCGGCCAATTCTCCAAGACTGAGAGAGTGTATGCTCAACTACCCATCTCTTGGTCTCTGCCCCAGTCACAGGGGGATCGGCAACAGCAACCTGTGAGCCCATCTCTGCTAGGGCAGCCCTCATGACACGTTCAACCTGCTTGTCTGAAGATGCGCGCGACATAGTGACAATCGCTCCATTACCATCACTCATCGTGACTGGCGTCCAGATAGGGCTTCGCTCGTTGAAGACAACCGGTGTTGTTTGCCATTTTGTCGGGTACGCCCTGCCCATCCAATCGCCATCGACTGCAGGAACATCCATGTTGGTGCTGGAGCCAATCATCATGCTCTGCAGGCCATTCGCGCCCCCAATTTCAACCGCAATCATGTGTGTCGGCGGCTTTCCGATGTGCTTGTACATCTCTGTCTGTGCCTCTTGCATTTCGTCCGCGGACTTCTTCTCAATAGCCACGGTGGGTGACCCGGCGTAACCCCCGCAGCCGACGAGTGCCTCATCGGGAATATCAGCGGGGTTTACGACCCTCACAACGGCACCCTTGCGGAGCTTCTCGCGCAGGATGATCTGTTGCGAGTAAGGAGACCCGCCTCCTCCCGTTCCGAGGATGTAACATCCGATACTGATCCAGTCCAGATCTGTTTCGCTGATGTACCAGACGCGATCTTCAACTCTTGGCTTATATTTCAAAACGTCAACCTCCTTCTTGGCCTTGACTCTAGACGTCTTCTTGGCACGAGAATATGTGGTGTAATCCCGAGCCGAGTCATCTTCGTCGCTCAGTGGGATAGACGCGAGATCCGTCCTGGAAAAGTCAAAGTCGCCGGCAGCGCGCACAATGAATCGCGACTTGTTGGCAATGTACTGTGATTGTTAGTCAAGACTTCTCCTTCTGTGGACTTGGTATACTCACGGCCAAGGGTATTGTGTCCACGTCCACAATCTGGACCGACGATGGGACTGCCCCTGCGGCAACAGCCTTCTCTTTGACCTCTTGCTCCACCTCACTCAATATCTCCTGGCTTGTTCGAGACTCAGTTGATTTGACAGTGTCAATGGTAGCACTGACACGTGCAATAGCCGCACCGATGGCATTGGCGACTCCAGCCCACTCGGGTTTCAAGACTTTGCTAGCCCCGCGAAGCTCATTTGGCGCGATGACAGCACCACCACCCACAAGAAGAGCCGGAATATCGTTGGGCGAAGTCTTCATCGTGTCGATAACCTTCTCGATCTTGCTTTGGACGATCTTAGTGAATTGAGATAGTTCCTCAGCGTCAAGCGCGCCCTTGACCATGCTCGCATCACCGATAGACGGCGCTGATGGCTTCCCTTCGGTGGCTAACACGGTGCAATCCGTCGCTGTCAGAGTAGAACCTCCAAAGACGAGGGCTTCAGTTTTGATCTTGTAGCCGACGCTGTCGGGGCCCACCGTCAATTTCTCTCGGCCCTTACGCACAACGGAACCACCTCCCAGGCCTATGCTTTTCACGTCCGGGCATGAGAAGTTCAGGCGAACACCTGTAAACTCGCTGAACGCCGCCTGTTGTCTTGGAAATCCGTTTGCCTGCAAAAGACCAACATCGGTAGTCGTACCACCGATATCAACCACCATGACGGCTCCGTCAAGCTGATCCTGCACTAGGAAGGCAGCGCCGCGCATGCTGTTTGTTGGTCCACTGGAAAATGTCCGGATTGGGAGATTCGCAGCCATCTCTCCTGAGAGAATAGTTCCGTCGTTTTGGGAGATGAAGACTGGGCAGTGTAGACCCAGTCTCTTGATGGGTTCCTGAAAGGATCTGATCGTCTTACGGGCGAAGTCTAGTACAGTGGCGTTGAGTATAGCAGCATTCTCACGCTCCTGGAATCCAAGATTGGCCACATCTTTTGAGCATGTAACGGTACAGCCAGGAAGCTCTGAGCGGATGATTTCGGCGGCCCTCTCCTCTTGCCTCTCTGTCGTGTCGATTGGGCTGAAGATGCCGTTGACGACAACGTTCTTGATCCCCTTCTCACCGATGATCGAGCATTGAGCCTTGATCTCTTCAGGGTCGATATCAGAAATGAGACAGCCATCAACCTCCAGGCCACCTTTGCATAAAGCATAGTGTCCCAGAATCAACTCCCTGAGGTCTTCGGGCCAATCCAAGCAAGGCGGGTCGTGCTTGGAAAACTGGTTGGTCAACCTGATAACAGCCACAGGAGCCAGTCTGGTTTCATCCCTTTCAATTAGGGCATTGACGAAATGAGTCGTGCCGATGGTGACGCTCGCGATCTCGCTGGGCTCGATCTTGGAAGACTCAAACATCGTCACGATCGCATTGTTGATGCCATCGCTGGGGTTTGTCGTTGTTGGTGACTTGTGCCATGCGACAATGCCCTTATCCGGCTCCGAGGCCCGAGAAGGGTCCAGAACGACGCCGTCTGTGTTTGTCCCGCCGACATCAACACCAATGCGAAGGTGGCGTGATGTGGACGCCATAATTGTCGTGCTTTTTTCTCTGTCTGGTTTCAACGAATGACGGTGTCTATATGCAGGTCGGCAGTCCAAAGATATCGAAGAGCCAGGTTGTCGAAAAGTGTCCTGAGTGATGCGTCCAAAATGTGGTACGATGCTGACTGCACGCAAATCGCGTCTGGGAGGGGCGGAAAGTGGGATGTGGGGCAACAAGGGCAAGCCGTCTCGGTCTCCGAGACGCGGCGCCGGGACGGAGACCGGGCTCGGAACGGCCCGCCAGAGTCGGCCTCTGCCGTCCGCATCAAATCTTTCACTGGACTTCTTCGCAGCGATCTCTGTGGGCGAGCATCTCCAGAATTCGGTATGCACATCACCAATTGTTTGTGAGCCGGCAAGAAAAGTGTTGCAATTTGCCGGCATTACTGGAGGTGCTTGGCAATTGATTCATATTGCATGCATAGACCCAATGAGGGTATGCAAGCGCAGCCAAGTCCTCCACCGCCGTTGCTTTGCTCCAGGACCTGTTGTTATTCCCTCGACGAATTATCTTGATTGGTAATGGATCGTGACTTGTGTTTAATTGACAATTATTATAAACTAACTATAACGTACGTATAGTATCTATGTGAATAAAACAGCTTAATTCCTTCTAAATTAGAGTCTAATATAAAAAGTCTTTTAAAAAATAGATCTTAATACGTTAGAATATTATTAGTTTAAATAAATAAATTAGAAATAAGTTACTTTATACTTTCCTCTAAACGTAAAACTACTTTAGATACTTAAAAGTATTATAATATATTTCTCTAAGTTTAAAAGAACTTAAAAACTTTAATCCTATATAACTAATATTATAAAATTTAAATATATATATAAAATATTATAAATAGATATAAAAAGAAGTAATTAATAAAAAAAACTAATAAAAGAGATAATTTTATAACTTTATTATTAAATTATAAAAAAAAAGAAAGTTTTTCCCTTTATATACTTTTTATTATAATTAAGATTATAAATATTAAAATAGTAATTAATATTATTATTTTACTTAGTAGAAGTAGAAACTTTTTATTAATTTAAATAGAAAAGTTAAAATAATTATTAAAGTAATAAAGTAGTAATAATAATAATATCTCTTATATTACTTCTATTTTTTAATTTTCTTTTCTTATTTATATTATAACTAATATATATATTACTTATTTTATTTTTATATATATATATATAGTTATATTATAATTATAATACTTTTTTTTTATTTATAATTTTATTTTTAATATTAATTATATTATTTAAATAAATAAAAAGAATAAAGCTATATATATAGCTAATATAGCTAAAATATAAACTACTTTTACTAATAAAAAGTAGAAAGAAAGAGAAAGGGAAGAAAAAGAAAGTAGTAGTACTTCTCTTATACTTTTTCTAAAATTTAAAAACTTTAAACTTAAAAATAAATTATTTTATCTTCTATTTTTAGTTTTTTAAAGTCTTTTTTTATTATAATATCTTTATTTTACTTTATTATTCCTAAAGATTAGTTACTAATTTAAGTTATTTTATAGAAGTTAAAACTAATAAACTTAATAAAAGTAAGAAGTTTATAAGAAATAAAAAAACTAAAGAAAAGTATAATTTAGAGTTTATAATTTTTATTCTTCTATCTACTTATAAATTATACTAAAAATATAAGTAAAATATATCTCTAATCTATAGTTCTAATTAAGTTATTATATTATTTACTAACTTTTAAATAGAAATAAAAACTTTAAAAACTAAAAGTTAAAAAAAGGAGTAGCTATTACTACTAAGTAATATAATTTACTTATTTTATTTATAAAATACTTAAATAAATATATTATTTAGTATATATATATTTAGTATAGAGTAAAAAAGTAAATATACTCCTTATAAAGAGAAGAGAAAAATATATAAATTTATATTACTACTTATTTTTATACTAAAGCTTTAATTCTTTTAGATTTTATATAATAATATAAATAAGTTTATATATATTATCTTATAATTTTTTATATTACTATTTACTTAGCTAACTATTTATTAAGTCTTTACTCTTAAGAGAACTATATTTTAAGAAGCTTTTAAAGCTTATAATAAAGCTAAAATAAAAGCTAAAACTAAAGTTAAAACTAAAGAAGAAGCTAAAGCTATAAAAGTTATAACTAAAACTAAAGCTAAAATAGAAAGTAAAAATAATAATAAAATAGTAGCTAAGATTATAGCTTCTTTTCTAATATTAGCTATTACTTTATTAGTTAAGATTACTATAGAAAATATATTAGTTTCTAGTAGTTTATATATTAGTTTATTTTCTAAGATAACTCCCTCTATTTTTAAAGTAGCTAGTATTTATATTATTATTAATAGCTTTATTAGTAGATATCTCTTTAAAGAGATAAAGTTTATATATAATATTCTAATAGATAACTATATATTTACTCTCTAAAAATATAAATAAAGTATAGTATTTATATTACTTAATACTTTATAAAGTATAAATATTTTAAACTCTTAAGAGAGCTATATACTTCTTAGTTATTAAACTATTTTTAATTAAAATACTTAGCTTATAGGTTTTATTTATTACTTATTTTTTCTTCTTTACTTTACTCTACTATTTATAATATATTTTAAAAGTTTAGAAATACTTTAAACTATTTAAACTTTATATAAAAAAGTATTTTTATAAAACTATTAGCTAGTATCTTATTAATAAAAAGATATATAACTTAAAATAATTACTTAGTATATTCCTAATAAAGCTATATATTTTAGATATCTATATAATAAAAATAAATTAAAATATACTCTTTTTTACCTACTATAAGTTAAATTATTTACTAATTATTATAATAGATCTTTTATATATCTCTAAAGTTAAGTTTAAAATCTCTAAAGAGCTATTTAAAAGCTATAGTTTTTTTTATAATATATTTTAAACTTAGAAACTTTACCTCTATTATTAATATAGTTATTATACTTTAATATATAGTTTTCTATTAAATTAAACCTCTAAAGAGAGATATTATAAAACCTTAAAATAACCTTTATATCTCTTTATTATTAGTAAATAATATATTACTTATAATTAATAATATTTAAATTATTTTACTTCTTAAAATACTAAAGTAAATTATAAAGTATTAAGTATAATATAAATATTAAATTACTTAGTTTATAGCTTAATAGTATTTTAGAAATAGATTTATTAAGAATTATAATAATAAAGTATAAGTAAATATAATATCTAGCTATATTATAATTATAATATAAAAGATTAACTTAATCTTCTCTTAATATAAAAGGACTTATTATAAGTTTATTTCTCTATTAAACTTTTTAAGTAAAATAAGGGGAAGTAGTATAATTAGTACTCTAGAGTTAATAAAGTTAAACTTCTTTATAATTTATTTAATATACTAATTATATAAAAGATAGATTCTTTATATTATTTAATTATAAGTAATCTTAGTTTCTAAATACTATTTAGCTAATCTTTAGTCTTTTAGCTTATACTTCTCTTTAATCCCTTTTATAACCTTTTCTACTTCTTTTATATAGTCCTTATAGTATAAAATAAAGATATTATTAATATAAAAGAGTATTAGAATAATATAAAGGCTTAGCCTTAAGAAATATGAAAAGGTATTATTATTATTAGTTTTATCTATCTTAAGCGTTTAGTACTAGTGTTATTATCTTATACTAATATTATTATTTTATACCTTCTAATTAGTATTATTATCTACTACTATTATTAATATCTATTATCTTTAATTAATATTATTATTATTATTATTATTACTATTTAATCTATATAACACTCTTTATACTACTTTAATTAAACTACTTATATTATATACTCTTAAGTAATAAACTAGGAGTAACTTACTACTAGAAGAGTTTTTAAATAGTTAAAAGCTTAAAATAAAAACTTTTAAGTTTTAAGCTAAAAAGTTACTTTAGTACTTTATTACTACTAAATAGTCTAATAAGTTACTTTTATTATTAAGTAGATAGATTTTTTTCTAGTATTTTATATTTTAATTAAGCTAGTTAGAAGTCTAAAAAAGAGGTATTTTAAAAACTTATAAATACTCTAAAAAAGTATAAAGAAAAGTATAATATTATTTAATCTACTATCTTTTTTAAAAGTTAAAGCTTTTTATTAAAACATTCTAATTAAAATAACTATTTACTAACTAAAATATAAAAGTATAAAAAGTATATTAAAAACTTTATATAAACTACTACTTTATTCTAATTATCTCTTTTTAATTTACTAAGTATTTTATACTATAAATTAAATAATTATAATAGGATATATAAATCCCTTAAATTATAACCTTTAAGTCTAAAGACCTTACTTAATTTAAATAAAAGTATTAATAAAATTATTATAAAAAACTTCTAGAAAATCTACTCTTTATAAATAAAACTACTTTATTATATTTAAACCTCCTAATTAGCTTTTTTTTCTAATTACTAACTATAGTTTCTTTAAGTATTATAGTAGTTTTTATATTAAGATTACTATAAAGATACTAATTAGTTATTAAGTATATTTTATAATTTAGCTTATAAAGCTAGCTATTATTAATAAGTATTATAATAAATATAACTTTTAAAGTTAAAAACTATAATAAGTAATAAGAAAGGTTTATATTAGATAGTCTAAATAGTAACTTATATAACTTTATTATAATAATATTTAACTTAATTATTTTAGCTATAGTTTAAAAGGTTCTCTTAAAAGCTTATAGCTTATTAATTAGCTATATTTTTATTAATAAAGTACTCCTCTATAGCTTTAAAATGTTTTATTTTACTCTACTTTTATACTATTATTTTATCTATAGTTAGATTAAGCTTTACTTTTTTATAATAATTAGAAATTAAGTTTATTAAAAGTTTTAAGTTTATATTTAAATTAGATATTAAAATAGCTAAATATCTAACTTTTTATACTAAAATACCTTAATTAGTATATTAAGTATAATTATTTTAAAGTTTAAGTAGTTTATTCTTATTATTTAAGATAATTTCTTACTAACTATCTTTATTATTTATAAACCTAAAAGACTAACTAAGTATTAATAAGTTTTATAGTATAAATATAAGTAGTATAAGAGTAGCTAGTTAGAAAATAAGCTATATAAAAGTTACTAACTACTCTTTAATAACCTCTACTTTTAAGTTATTATTTATAGTAATAACTAATTACTATAATTAGTAGTATAAATCTTAAATCTAAATAAGCTATCTATATAAAGTGAAGTTAATTAGCTTAGATTAATAGAATTCTTTAGAAATCTTTTTAATCTACTAGATTTATATACTTTTTAAGAAACTATAAAGGTTATTTATTATATTATTTAGCTTACTCTAAGTCTTTATAAATTAGTAGTTATACTAACTATTTTAAGTTATTAATCTAAACTACTTATATATTATAAACTTATATTCTTACTTTTATAGCTACTAAAAGCTATTGGAACAGGGCAGTGGTTTGCACAGAGTTTTTGGCATGCTTTTCATGCTTTTGCATCTTAGTCAGCAGGTAGTCGTCTCGATCAGAGTGCTTTAATAGGAAGCTTTGGCTTCCGGGGGAGACAGAAGATCAAGCAATACCACACCTTTCCTTGTACTTTTTGGAGCGTTCGTGAGCCCTTAAAGTGCCTCTCTTTTAGACTCCCAGCCGGCTTGATCAGAGCGCAAAACACTAGAAAAAGGTCTATCTACTTAGCAACAAGGGCAACTTATCGGACTGTCCAGCGGTGGCGAGGCACTAAAGTGACCCTTCGGCTCAGGGCCTGAAGGCCCTCACTTTAGGCCTTTAGCTATCTGAGGACTCCTCCGGTAGTGAGTCACTCCTGGTCCGTTACCCAGGAGTGCACAACATAGGCGGCTTGATCAGAGTAGTGTGGAGAGTGTTGTGAGGGTTGGACGGCGACAACGACAACAACGACGACACTGATCAAGGACGACGGACGCCAGCGACGGTGGCGGACGACGATACTGATCAGAAGGTGCGGGACGACGACGCCAGTGCTGGACGCCCAAGACGGACGAGACCAACGACGACAACACCTTCTCACATTTCTCAAGGCCAAGCCCCTACGTTGTACCAATGGTGCCTCGTGGGTGAATCGAACACCCGATCTCCTCATTACCACTTTCACAGATCAACCGAAACTGAGGAAGAAGCGCGCTATAGAGAGGGGACCACGGAAGACCCTGAACAAATTGAAGGAGACCCTCACGAGCATTGAGGAACGCGATATGAGGTCACTGATCTAGCTGAAAAACGGAGTTTAAGAAAGAGATTAAGACCAAAGTCAAGGGAATGTGGTAAGAAGGGAAAGAAGTTAGATCAAGGTAAGGGATGAACGACTACGACCAAGCAAGAGGGGTGGAGTGGGCCAATAGGGCTAGGGATCAGAGAATCCAGCCAAGTGCGCCACAAAACCGAGGATGCAAGGGTCTGTCTATATCCACCTGGACTTCTCATCAGCCTATCGGAAGCCACGATTCAGAGATATCGCCGAAAGTCTGGAGGGCCCAAAACGCAGTCTATCGTGTGGGAATCTCCTTTGGAACTCGATCAAGGGGCGCTACGGGCGTAAAAGCCCAATGGCCAATTTGGCAGCTGACAGCAGCAGCCCTGGGTCGCTGTGGGAGAGGCTTACTGATCGGAGTCGCGGTGTCCCTATGGGTTATTGGGGAGGGGAGTAAAAGATTAGGACGCCTGGTCCTCTGCGCGTTGGACAGCCCCGAAATTCTTCGTTTTTTGGACAACGAATTACCTGTTCAGACACCATACCAGCTATTACATTCACCAAGATTCGAAAGTTTACCACGTATCAACCCGATCACAATGGACTCCAAGAATACTGCATTCACCGCCTTCCGCGACCCGGTCGTCCATGATTCTGAGGACGACGAGACTGGTCAGGACCGATCCCCGACTTTGCCAACTCCAGGGCCGGCGGGCTCGTCCTTGGGAAGCTCCTCGGTAGAACCTGGAGGATCTGGTCAGCAACACCGGAGCAATATTCCTTCGGCAGCTGGGCACCCGGCGACCTCACAGGAGAGGGCTCCGGAGGCCCCACCTGTGGTCATGACTGCGGAGATCTTCCGCCAGATCATGGCGGCCTACGCATCCCCGCAGCCTGGAACCAACACCACGGCTAATACAGGCAAGCCTCAGGAAGAAGAGATAAAAGCCCTGAAGATGCCTGCCCCCGGATCAGCTGGAGCGCCAGAGTTTACGGGTACCAATGTAGTCAGTTTCCTCGAAACTTACGAAGATCAGACAGACGCGGCGAGATGGACGGCTGGGCAAAAGGCCTCATCCTTGCACCTGTATATGCCCTTCGAATACCGCGCTGCAGTGAAGAGTGGGTCGCTCAGCACTGACTGGGAAGGCCGCAAGGGGTACATGATGAGGACGTATGGTCACTTAGACGCAGACTACACGATGCGCCCGAACCACCAGCTGCAGAGACTGGCTGCAGAGCCATTCATTCGGGATGATCAGCTCGAAGAGGCTCATAAATTTTTCCTCAAGGTTGAGAACATCCGGGCCCGGGCAGCTACCCGAAACCGAGTGGTGATGCCAGATCCAGAGCTGATCGAGCTGGTTGCGAAACGCTTCTCGAAGAAAGCGACGGAGAAAGCTTCAGACGCCTTGAAAATGACGATCGTGGAGCTCTTTGATCTGGGCAGCTTTGAAGACTACAAGGTAGCTTTACTAGGCTGGATCGGCCAGGAACGACAGCTGGCGTCGGCATTTGGAGACTCGGAGACCCCTCGCCCACAAGTTAGAGCACCTAAGAAGGCGGGCCCTTTCGCATCAAACGCGCCTGTTCAGGATGGTACCCCCGGCCAAGTCGCAATATTACCAAAGCCTCGGAATGTGCCCGGACCGCAAGACGCCTCTCATGTGCCGGATAAGATGGACGAATTGGCTGAACAGATGAAGGTCTGGGGATTCGTGACAACAACGGACGTCCAGACCACGATGCACAAAGAGCTAGCTGATCTGCGGGCGAACCAAAGCCAAATGAGTACCTCGAGATCATACGCAGCAAGAGCGGAGTACCCCAGAAACTTGAACCGCAACGGCCGACGTATGGATAATGCGAACCCCAGCTCGTTGTCAGGTTTCGTGCCTGGTCCGAATGACGTCTGCTGGTATGATGGTTGCGACGCTCCGTTCTTCTGGAAATGCCCCCAGTTGAGGATGGACACCGACATGAATCTGATCAAGTACGTGGCTCGACAATACGGTTATGGACGGGGAGAGCATTTCTGCCCAATCGCATGGGATGTCGTCTTTGAGGGTCGGGCTGGCGACAGACTTGACCGCGAAACCTTGTTGATCCACGTGAGAAACCACGCAGAAGACTCCCACTTACACAGTCTGGCGACGTCAGTTATAGAAGGACAACTTGGTCGACCGTTCAAGGTGAACTTGGAGCCCCCGAGGCTGATCAATACCACTCCAGCAGCAGCAAAAGTATCATGCATCATTGCAATTCATCCCAAATCCCATCGCCCTGGAATGGACCAACAAGCAGCCCTTGCGTATGCCGCTACTGCCTCAGCACGCGTGGGCCAGGACAAACGGGCCCCCCAACAAGGACGAATTATTCACGGGCGGGTTACACGCGCGTCAGCGCGCCAGGAGCCAATGTCACAAGCAAGGATCGAAGATATCACTGATCACCTCGAACAAGAAAGGCAACGGGGTTCCTCACTGATGCAGCAAGACACAGTGGAAGCTGATCATTATGCTTCTAATCCCCAGAAGATGCCCACCCCTCCGCTGGAAGAGGAAGGAGACGTGGAAGAAATTGAGAGAGCATGGGGAGATTACAGTCGCGCGCAAGCTATGAAGCTGGTTGATCGGATGTACGGGGGAACTGTCACCATACCCGTAGACATCGCTCGGAAATACTGGCCGGACCTGATCAGGGCAGAAGAAGCAAGGCGGGCAGCAATGGACGCCAAGGAACATGTCTTCATCAAAGCACCAAGAGCCCTGGCGGAGATGGCACAAGGACCAAAGTCACGATTGCGAGCTGAACAGGCATTGGAAGAATACAACGCAGTCGAAGATCTGGCTCAGCATAAAATGGTCTACACGACAAGCGCAGAGCCTAAGAATCAGAACACCAGCTTCCTTCCTGCAAGCTGGTGGTCGCCGCACTTCAAGCTAGATATCAGAGTTGGCGGGAACAGCCCTGAACAGGGCGAAAAGATCTTCGCAATCCTCGACAGTGGTTCCCAAACGAATGTCCTTCGGAAGAGCGTTGCAGAACGATGCGGAGTATTGATGACGCCGACAAAAATGAGCATGCAGACTCTCTCCCCAGGAGAGTCCCTTTTTGCAGGTGGTGCTATTACCTTTTGCTGGATCGCTGGCTTTAGGGTGCCGATCAGCTTCTTTATTATGGATGACGACAAGATGGACCCGGCAGCATCGATGTTACTGGGAGGACCTTTCAGTACCCAGATGTTACAGACCTGGGAATATACTGTGGATTTAATTCACACCGTGGTCCGGATCGGCGACACAGCAATACATATCCCAGTAGGCTTCACCCGCCTGGGAGCAGAAGAGGATATGGAAGACTTCTTCCCTGACTGGCAGAACTACAAGAAGGCCCTGGCTGCAATTGGACTTCTGGAAAACTAGAGCCCGGCGAGACTTCTAGGTGTCCGACCGGGGGAAGTCTACCTAGATCAGAGCGAACTCCCAAGCCATTCGTCGAGGATGTTATGGAAGAAGACGAGAAGCAGGCGACTGAGGCTGACCAGCTCAAGCCAACACCTAACGAGTGGCCATTTGAACTGGAAGAAGACGACGAAGAAGTGATCCCAATCACAGATGCAGCCGGGGAGGAAGCCCTCACCTTTATGGTGAAGGCAGAGCTTGAACCTCAGTTGGCAGCTCTATGCACAGCAGCAGCCGTAGCGGGCAAACACAGAGACAATTGCACAGGATGCCGGCTGGGAACACACAATACACCTGATCAGACTGATCAGGAACCCCCCAGTGCGCGAGTTTGGTTCGCATCATCCCTGAACAGGCGAGAACACCGCGCGAAGGAATGGGCGAAAAGAAAGGCAGTCAAGACGATGACCGCATTATCTCAGCAATTCGACCGTCTTTTGCAAAAGAAGAAGGCCAGATCAGGCAAGGATCACGCGACGCCGCCTTCAGGACTAGCAAAAGTCTTTACGATGTACAAGCCGAAAGCGAAGAAAGTTCATCCAGTGGACGATGACCCAACGGACGGATCAACACCAGAAGGCGACCCCCTTTGGAAAGTAAAGAAAATGGAAGCCCTGGGGCTGAAGAACCGCCATCAAGTCGGCAGATTCAAAGGACTTATTACACCGAAATTTTCGACGATTACAGAAGGATCCCGCCTGACCAACGACCGTTTAACCAGTATCCTTGACAAGTGCGCCCATCTTCAGCCAGGGGAGAAGGAACTGCTGCAAGCTATCTTGCTTAATAGGGAAGCTGCGCTGGCTTGGGAATGGACTGAAGCTGGTCGACTTGATCCGGCAGTAGCCCCCCCACAGCAAATCAAAACGGTACCGCACAAAGCTTGGCAAGCAAAAGGGATCCCAATTCCAGGGGCACTCAAGGACAAGGTTTTGGAAATGCTACGAGAACGGATCAAGAGGGGTACGCTAGAGGAGAGTCACGCGGCTTACCGAAATGCCTGGTTCTTGGTACGGAAGAAAGATGGTAACTGTCGACTGATCAACTCAGCAACGAAACTCAACGCGGTTACTATCAGGGACGCTTTCATTCCCCCAGGCGCAGATGAGTTTGCCGAAGAATTCGGAGGCTGCTTCCTGTTGTCACTTCTAGACTTCTTCTCAGGATATGATCAGGTCCCACTGGATGAGAAAAGCCGCGATTACACGACATTCGCTACCCCTCTCGGCCTTCTTCGGTTCTGTTCAATCCCAATGGGAGGGACAAACTCAGTAGCGCAATTCCAACGGATCATGACACGAATCTTGTACGACTTGATTCCCCACTGTTGCAAAGCCTTCTTAGACGATATCGCAATCAAAGGGCCAACTTCACGCTATAACGACGAAGAACTGTCAACCTGCCCTGGGATCAGGAAATTCGTTTACGAACATCTTCGGAACCTGGACAAGGTGCTGGTCAATGTGGAGCTTTCAGGCTGCACGGTTTCAGGGGAGAAGTCGCAGTGGTGTCAAGAATCAGCAGTTATCGTTGGCTATTTATGCGGGCCCGAGGGACGCAGCCCAGATCAAGCCAAAGTTCGCAAAATCCAGGAATGGCGTCTGTGCAAGGACATTAACGACGTTCGCTCCTTCCTCGGAATCGCAGTCTTCTACCGAGTATGGGTGGAAGACTTCGCAGTGATCGCGCTACCTCTCACGGAACTTTTACGGAAAGCCACGAGATTCACATGGGGACCAGCACAGGCGGAAGCAATGGAACGACTGAAAAAGGCTCTTACAAGTTCGCCAGTCCTGATCAAGCTTGACTACGGCCCGGACGCGGGGATCATCATCATTTGCACAGATGCAAGCCTACAAGGTTGGGGTGCAGTATTGTGCCAGATGATCAACGGCAACCGGGCAGTAGCCAGGTATGAGAGTGGGATTTGGAAGGGCCCGGAGTTACGCTACGACGCAGGCAAATTGGAACTCCGCGCAGTCCTCATGGCGCTGAAGAAGCTTCGAATGTACGTCTATGGAGTG
Organism: Colletotrichum endophyticum; assembly: GCA_027406105.1. Lineage (NCBI taxonomy): Eukaryota > Fungi > Ascomycota > Sordariomycetes > Glomerellales > Glomerellaceae > Colletotrichum > Colletotrichum endophyticum. The sequence continues at coordinate 5,226,811 of JANVYF010000002.1, forward strand.
CGCTTCAGGCTCGAGACAGATGCCCAAGTTCTGGTGGCACAGCTGAATGGTGCTGCTTCCGATGTGCTGGGCGCCCTGATCACACGATGGATTGCATGGATCCGACTTTTCGACTTCGAAATCAAGCATGTTCCTGGCAAATTGAACACTGCTGCTGACGGCCTCTCAAGAAAAGCCCCAGGACCGTCAGATCATGAAGAATACGAAACCCCTGAGAAAATTGAAGAGTTCATTGACGCGAACGTCTTCTACGCAAAGATCTATGCGACGCAATCCAGGCATAACGCTTCCGATGAGACGATGCTACACACGATGCCAGCAGGATGGCTACGAGCTGATCAAGAATGGTCCCAAGATTCCCGACAAATTGTATACCACCTGAAGACACTACTGCGCCCACATGGCATTGCTCAGCATCAATTCAAGAGATTCAAACACCGGGCCTGGAGGTTTTTGACGAAGGACGGTTTGCTGTTCAGACGGCCAACGAAGAAGTATCCGCAGCCAAGAAGAGTGATCGACGGAGATCTGCCGCGAAAGCGCCTCATTGAGGCTGCTCATGCTGAGTCGGGACACCGCGGCAGGGATGCAACTTTCCATCGCTTATTCACACGCTACTTTTGGGACGGGATGTACGAGGACGTTCGTCTGCTAGTACAAAGCTGCCACATCTGCCAGAAGGCTCGGCCAGCTCGTCAAGATGATCAACATGTGGCAATCTACCCAGAGGCGACACCTTTTTCGAGGATCTCAATAGACGTCCAGTGGATCGGCAAGTTCGCCTTGATCGAGGGGCGCTGCAACCTGACAGGATGGCCAGAAGCACGGCAAAGCACCGTAGCGAACTCGGATGCAGTAGCAAAATTCATTTTCGAGGACTTTATTTGCCGGCATGGGGTTTTCGAGCGCCTAGTGGTAGACGGAGGCCCAGAGAACGCAGGGGCAGTAGATGTTCTGAACAGGCGATATGGGGCTCGGAAGAAAGTTATTTCTGCCTACAACGCGCGAGCAAACGGGCTCGAGGAAAAGGGTCATCAACCAATTGCTCACACGATCTTGGCCTGGTCAGACGGGGGTCGTAAGGTCTGGGGGCCAATGCTTCCGACTGCCCTCTTTGCCGATCGGACGACCTTAAGAGGGCCTACCGGTTTCACGCCCTTTTACTTGACATACGGACGGGAAGCAATCACTCCGATCGAACAGGACACATTGACGTGGCGAGTACTGGCTTGGGACGAAGTCCGGACTCCTGAACAAGAACGTCTGATGAGGGTTCGAGCGTTTGAGCAACTTGACCAGGACAGGGAGGCAGCGGCAGCTGCAGTAGCACGGGTTCGACAGAAGCGGACAGATCAGTACAACGCAAGACATACTAAGACTTTGCGCAAAGCCCAGCTGGATGTAGGAACTTTAGTACTGTTGTACGATGAGAAACGGGCAATCGACAAAAGCAAGGAAAGGAAGCTTCAGTATCGCTGGAAGGGCCCTTTTCGAATACGGTCCCGGCTTGAAACCGTCTCTTCGTACGTACTAGAAACGCTTGGAGGGGAGCTGGTCAGCGGCACTTACAGTGGACGCCGGCTGAAGCCCTTTTTCAAAAACGAGGATGGACTTTGGGAGTCGGAAGACCCTAACTGGGCTGCGAAAACCTTGAGGGACGAAGTGCGGGCTGTCTTCCCTGCTCAAAGCCAAGCGGCTGAAGATGGGGAGGATTGGGAGCTAGATGAGCCTGAACAGGCTAATTCAGCACCTTTAACCCGTTTACAGGCAAGGGAAAAGCAGTTGCAAGATGAGAACAACAAGTTGGAAAAGGAATTAAAGAGGTGGAAGGAAAAAGGAAGGCAGATCGAAGTCGCACTGCCCCAGATGTCGTTGGAAGATCGTGATCAGTATCAAGCTTGCTTAGATACCTGAGCGGTCAGTTGTTTTTCATAAAGTTTTGCATTTTGAGCACACGCGACGCACGAATGATTTGAGTGAAATTCAGTTCAATTTGAAGAGGATCTGGCTATGTATTTGCAACCTTCTCGATGGAAAAAGGTTGAAAAAGGGGAGAAAGGAAGCCAGATCAGCAGCAAAGAAAGAGCCAGAAACACGCACAACCCCATCCAATTCCAGTAGTAACAACCGCACATTCCCCTTTTCCCTTCTCAAGACCGATACCCTTCATACCCCCCACACACCAGGCAGATCAGCCTAAACGTCGTCAGTGCAGCGGTCGAGAACCTCGCGAGGACGAAAAGTTCCGAAAGGACCAAAGTCCCAGTTCACCGCCTCAGCCGAAAGGATAGTAGGCAGACCACCGTTGAAGCCAGCGGCCTCAAGCTGATTAGAGCCAACGTCAACAGCGTGGCGAAGGTCGAAGGATGTTGGAGGGGAAGTACCGACGTTGCTGGGAATGACGGAAGGAAGTTCACCACCACTGTTGCGACGATCGTACTTGTCCTCCCGATCAGATCCATGGTCCTCCCACATAGCCCGGCTCGTCTTGAAATCGCAATGGACCTCGGAGTACAAGCAGTTGCTGCAAGAATTGCCCTGAACGCCAGGCAAAGAGACGCATTCGAAGTAAGGCCACATTGCCCGAGCTTGATCAGAAGCGTTGTTGCTGTACTCCTCATAGCGCTTGAGGCAGCAAGGACAAGGAGAGCGGTTGCGAATGCCGTAGGCATGGACCAGGAGACTAATCAAACCCAGCGGTCGGTTCAACTTCCAGTGCAGAGGACCCCAGAAGCCAGCATGCGAACGCTCGACAAAGACTCGGCGCGCCCAAGGCAAGCCAAGGGACAAGCAGACGCCAGGAGCCACCTTTACGTCGCTGAGCTGCTTGACGATGTTCTCGAAGTTGGCGAAGGCGCTCCAGAGCCGCATGTTCGCATCGATCCAGTTGTATCGGAGGTCGGGGCTGACCAGAACCAGCTCGTCGTAAAGCTCCCCATAAGGGCGGTCGAGTTGTTTCCAGCCGGTGTACATAGCGAACTGGGACACAAGAGAAGGTTAGCAGATGGTCTCGGAAGAAGATCAGGAAAAACCTACGCGAATGAGGCTTGTGTTGACATGGCTGTGCTGACCAGCCAACTCTTGAGGGATAGGCTCAGCGAGATACCATGGCTTTTTGGTAGTCTTGGGGTGAGCAACGGGATTACGGACTTCGCGAGGAGGCATGATGGTGGAAGTCTGATCAAGTGAAATATGGTAGGCTGGGCAGTGAAGGTGAAGAAGAAAGAGACTGTTGAAGATGGGTTGTGGTGAAGCTGGCAAGTTGAGAGGAATAAAGTGAGGGAAAAAGAGGTCTCTTAAATAGACCAAAAATCGACGCTGGTCAGGCAAGAGGGTGAAGGCGCATCACCACCTGCCCTCCCCACCTTAAACAACATCAGACGACGCAACCGATCAGCAGACAATAGGCAGGAGCGACAGCCAGCAGTGACACAGCGGCTATTTGAGGTGATCACGACAAAGAAAGGGTTATGCAGGGACGTTGTTTCAACCGAAACAAGTTTGAAGAACAAACAAATTCTGTTCAAAGGGGAGGTGAATCACCGTTTTGAGAACAAGAAGGCGCGATCCCCTCACTGCGCCTGCCTGAACAACAGCTGCATTCACCACCACGACCTCACCTTCGTCTGAACTGATGAACTGCTAGCGCCAGCATCAGCTGCTAGCGCCCCTGACGACCGCTGCCTCTGAAGCATAAAAGGAGGGCCTTTTTCCCCTGAACAGCCAGTTCTCAACTTCACATCATCACAACAACCTACTTCACAAGTTGACAACACTTTCACATTTACTTCAAGCACCAAGCCTTCCCTTTACACAACTTCACCTGATCAACAGCAACTCTACACAGTTCACACAGTCCCCTCCACAGCTCTCCAACCGCCGGAGCCAGCAACCATCACTACTACCCTTGCTCCCTCAATCGACGTCTGAACAGCTCCTGCCCTTCTTCCCAGTCACCATGTCGTACTCAGGCCCTTCCTCCGCTACTCCTACTCGCACGTCAGCGCCCTTGGCCAACATGTGGACCAAGAAGATCCCCGTCACCGACGCGATGCTCCCGCAGGGCGACTTCGACGACAATCGAGTGATCCACAACCTCTCCAAGGCCCAGCCAACCGCGACTGCGAAAAACTCCCAGTTCTACGCTCCGAACAGTGAGCAGGCGCTGATCAGATTGCCCCGGTTCCCGTCGAACTTCTACAAGCGCAAGGCATTCAGCAACCAGACCCCCACAAGTGCATCCGACAGACCGCCTTGGCTTGCAGTGGGAGGCGACCTCGACGAGCCACTGATCAGACAAGCTTGGGGCGATGGGTTTGACCGCAAGGATTTCTGGGACGGACTCCCAAAGGCTCGAGCCTTAGAGCACATCGTGGGCCTCTACAATTTCCAGGGTCGTCTTCAGCGCAAGGACTGGATCGACGTGGACGAGATACGACAAGTGGCCCGCTGGCAGGTCAGAGACATCAACCGGCATTCACCCATCATGGCCTACGTTATGCCAAGACTTTGGGATACCTCCTCCCGATCCCACACTACCTTCAACCTCAACCTCCTTCCCCCAGCTGAACAGTACAATCTCAAGCGCGCCGACTACGTGCTTATCCCTCTGTTCAATGCGAGTCGCCGCCACCACACTGCGATGATCGTGAATCAGCAAAACGGCATGGTCTTCTGGTACGATTCTATGTGGGATGGAGAGTCGGAGAAGTGCTTCATCAGCGATATCCGAGCCCTCAAGGCGCTGTACAAGCACCTTGGCGCCAGCAACAACGCGCTTCGCACCATCGATCTGACCGCTTGCGTGGTTGACGGCTTCCAGCAGCCGCAGGAGTGGGAGTGTGGGCTCATGGTGTGTGAGTGGTTCAGATCAGTGACCCGGGACGGCCGGCACAACTGCCAGTTCACAAGGACCTGGAGCGAGCTGAACAATACGACAAGCGACCCCTACAGCTTCCTGGAAGGCATGCGGACCCGATGGATCAGAAAGATTTCCGAAGAATTCTGTCAATCCGAGCTGATCAACTTCGCCTTGCGCAGACAGCCTACCCAGACCCGGGATTTGTACTACCAGTCGCGGCAACCAGTCATCACCGTGGACTACGACTCGGAGGTGGAGGTCATCGAGGAGCGGTCGGCGACCCCTACACAGCCCGTCTTCCGACCGGCTGCGCCTGCGCCGCCTGTGTTCACACCACAAGACTTGCCGATGCCTGGTCAGTCCTCTGGGTTCACAGATGATGAAGACAGCTGGCAGGGAATCATCTCAGACAACGAGAACGAGCTACCCAGGCCCCAAGGCAATCGCGCCCAGCACGCTGATCAGGGCACTCCAGTGCAAGGGGTTGGACATTTGGCTGCCTCAATGTCTGATCTGAGTGTGAGCTCAGAGTCTTCGATGAACTCGGTCTCTAGCCGCTATGAAAGAGCGAGGCCCAATCTGACCACAGACGAGGCGGCGGCATGGAGGCGGAGCGAGACGAAGCGTCTTGAGGCTGCGGAGGAGTACTTCGCTGACAAAAACACGGCTGATCAACAAGCTGCAAGCCCTCAAGAGAACCCTTTGAACTACAGCCAAGACGATTGGGTCAAGCGCCACTACAACGAGGTCGCGCGAGTTGCTGCTCAGACCGTCCGATATGGACCCTTCCTGCCGCCCACTACAGCTCCCGACTTTGAGGGTTACGTCCGCCACGATGCCCGCCAGCAATGGCTAGCTTCACAAGCTGGATCGCAGAACGTGCCTGACAACCAGTCGGCATCCTCGCAGCGATCCCAGCGCAGGAACCGCCGCAACACCCGGGGAGGCCGCGGTCAGTGATTAGAAAAGAAGGCTGATCAGGAGGTTTGAGTGTGATGGGGTGGTTTCGTTTGCAGGGAGTGGATTTTCTAGGAGTTTTTCGCGATGGTTTCGTTAATGCTTTTGCTTGGATCGGGCAGGGTCTTCGGGCCCGGGGGCTGTAATTTAGGGGATTTATGCATCCCACTGCAATTATTCGATTCGCGGCATAAAATGCCTGGCGAATCGAAGAGGGACGATTGGAACAGGGCAGTGGTTTGCACAGAGTTTTTGGCATGCTTTTCATGCTTTTGCATCTTAGTCAGCAGGTAGTCGTCTCGATCAGAGTGCTTTAATAGGAAGCTTTGGCTTCCGGGGGAGACAGAAGATCAAGCAATACCACACCTTTCCTTGTACTTTTTGGAGCGTTCGTGAGCCCTTAAAGTGCCTCTCTTTTAGACTCCCAGCCGGCTTGATCAGAGCGCAAAACACTAGAAAAAGGTCTATCTACTTAGCAACAAGGGCAACTTATCGGACTGTCCAGCGGTGGCGAGGCACTAAAGTGACCCTTCGGCTCAGGGCCTGAAGGCCCTCACTTTAGGCCTTTAGCTATCTGAGGACTCCTCCGGTAGTGAGTCACTCCTGGTCCGTTACCCAGGAGTGCACAACATAGGCGGCTTGATCAGAGTAGTGTGGAGAGTGTTGTGAGGGTTGGACGGCGACAACGACAACAACGACGACACTGATCAAGGACGACGGACGCCAGCGACGGTGGCGGACGACGATACTGATCAGAAGGTGCGGGACGACGACGCCAGTGCTGGACGCCCAAGACGGACGAGACCAACGACGACAACACCTTCTCACATTTCTCAAGGCCAAGCCCCTACGTTGTACCACTATTAACTATATAAGTAATTAGATTAATAGTATAAAGTATATTATTATTAGTACTAAAGTATTTATATAATACTTTAAAAGTTTAGATATTACTAATAAAGTACTTTTCTAACTCTCTATCCTATATAAAATTATACTAAAAAACTATACTATTTTACTAATTTATAATTATTATAATATAATAGTAATAACTTATATTAAATAAAAGGATAAGTATATAATTAGTATATTTAAAATTATATTATTTAGTTAGAAAAAAGAAGTTAAAGTTAAAAGTAATATAAGATTAAGAAGAGGTATTTTAAAGTTTTAGTATAATATAAACTATAAAAAGTAAATATTAGTTAATATCTCTAACTTATTAGTAGGTTACTTATTATATTTTATCTATATTAATTTAGTCTTTATACTAAAGATAACTTTAAAAATTATAGAAGCTTATAATATACTTTAAAGTTTAAGCTTTTAGAAGTTTATTTTAGAAATCCTTATAGTTAAACTTATTACTTTAAGTTTATTTAATTAGTAGTTTATTAAAGTTACTTCTTATTATAAACTAAAGTAGTTTATTAGATATATTTATAGAAGTTTAGTTACTAAATACTTTATACTTATAGAAGTTTAATAAGAACTAAAGTAATTTAATTAGTACTTATTTACTATTTAGAGTATAAAACTAAGAGTTTTTTATAGTTATAATTAACTAAACTTTAAAGAAATTATAGATTACTTAATTATTATTAAAGTTACTCTATAAAAATATTATATTAATAATAAAGATCTTTTTAGTTTATATATTAGCTAAAAGTACTAATATATAAGTAAAAGTAGTAGAAGAAAAGCCTAAATATAATATAGTAATTAAGAAGAAAAGTAAAAGCTATTTAGATATTAATTAAGAGAGTAAAAGTAATAGTAATAATTACTAGCTTTAGTAGTTAGAAAACTATAGAGAGGATTATATAAACTATATAGAGTTACTATTAATTAAGTAAAATTATATAAAGAGAAAGCTTAATACTTAAAAGTAATATAAAAATATTATTAACTTATAAAGTAAATTATTATAATAATATAAAATTAAAAACTAGCTATTTAGAGGAAAAAAGCCCTCTTTTTATACTTTAGAAGTAGTAGTTATTAAGGGTATTAGTAGCTAATACTAATACTAATAGTTTATTAGTTTAAATAAAAATAAGATTATAATAGTAAATATAGCTATTATTTAGATAAGTATAATAAAAGGATTATACTTTCTTATTCTTAAAATAATAATTTACTTCTTTTTTAAATAGAATTTATTTATTTTTTAAACTTATTTTAATTAAAATAATATCTTTATATAACCTTTTCTTTATTATAATTACTTTAAATAGCTACTATATTACTATTAGCTATTACTCTTATTTATTATTTACTAATTAGTTATATTATCTAATATTATTTAAAGTAAGAAGAGTAAGTAGTAATATATTTTTACTTTCTTACTTAACTAATATTAATTTTTAATTTATTTAAAAAACCTCTTTTTCTCTTACTTTATTCCCTTTAACTTATTAGTTTTATTATAACTTATTTTTAATAATCTCTTTCTTCTTTATTTTTATTATTTAATTTATTATATTTTACTTAATTAGATTTCTATTATTATATTTCTTTATAAAGTTTATAATCTTATTACTTATTTTAAAACTACTAAAAAGCTATAATATCTTATTAAACTTATCCCTTAAGAGTTAGTTAGTTAGTATAACTATATTAATATAAGCTTTATTTATATAGGTTTTTCTTAATCTTCTTTTAAAACTATTTATTAACCTTCTCTTATATTCTAATTTACTATATATACTAACTAGAAATAACTTAACTACTTTTATAAAAAGCTTTATAATAAGTTAGTTCTAATTAGTTTTAACTTTTAATATAACTAGATTAATATAAATATATAACTATAAAGTATTTTTACTAATTTTAAAAATATTATTAAGTAGTTTAATAATATAAAAATAGTTTTTAGTATTTACTTATCTTTTAATTTATTTTAAATATATTAAGTTTTTATTAAGTATTTATATATTAGTTTTTAAAGTCCTCTATACTAAAAATTAAACTAACTACTAAGTTTAATTAATTTCTTAGTTTATATTTATAATATTTATAATTACTCTCTTTATTCTTACTACTTTAAATACTATAAGGAGTATAATAATAATACTTCTAATTAAGTTTAAATAATATAGCTTTATTTTAAATATATCTCTTTATTTAGTATTTAAAGTAATTCTTATAGTAACTATTTATATTTTAAGGTTTATTATAATTTTAAAATAAATTAAACTATATAAGAGGATTATAGATCTAATTAAGAGAATAAATATAATTATTATAATAATAGTAGTAAACTTCTTTTTATTATTCTTAGTAATATTAATATTTTCCCTCTAATATCTTTTAACTTTTATTATATTATTAATATTAACTCTAATTAGCTTAAAGTTACTAGCTTTAATAGTAGTTTACTTATTATTCTTTTAACTAAAGTAATAAATTAAAACTTTAGTTTTTTTAGAACTTTTTATCTTTATAAAGTTCTTAACTACTATATTAATAATATTTAAGTTAATCTACTTAGTATATAAGAAGTATAAAAAGTATTAATCTTAAAAAAAGAAAAAAGGAATATATAGTTATTACTATTAGAATTAGATAGGGTTATATATATTTCTAGTTCTTTTTTTATTACTAATCTAACTTCTTTTCTCTCTTTTTTTAACTTTTTTTTATTAAGAAAATTATAAATATATAACTAAATTTTCTTTAAATTAAACTAAATTTCACTTAAATTATTTATATATTATATATACTTAAAATATAAAACTTTATAAAAAATAACTAATTACTTAAGTATTTAAATAAACTTAATACTAATTATAATCTTTTAATAATATCTAAAGTAGTATAACTTTAATTTACTTTTTTTTTTCCTTTTACTTCTTTAATTCTTTTTCTAATTTATTATTTTTATTTTATAATTATTTTTCTCTTATTTATAAATAAGTTAAAAGTACTAAATTAGTTTATTTAAGCTTATTTAGCTCTTAATCCTCTCTATTTTTAGCTATTTAGCTTTAAGTAAGGAAAATAATTTATACTTTATCCCTTAAAGTTTTTATAATTTAATTAGAGTTTTCTAATTCTTAAAATCTATTTTTATTTTTAAAAAAAAGCTTTAGCTAGTATTTACTATAAGTATTACTAACTAGCTTTCTTCTAAGTATTTCTAATATATATAAAAAGATAATTTTAAGTTAAGATTATATTTAAAAAGAGCTTTTCTAATAATATTAAAACTTTTTTTCTTTATTTTTATTAATTACTTATTTCTTATTATATAATAATACTAAAGTTCTTATATTTAGCTAAACTTTATATAAAGTTTTAATATATTTTATATTATATTAATCTATCTATTTCTATTAAACCTATATTACTATAGCTACTACTACCTCTTTATCTTAGTTAAGTTACTTAAAAGCTTATACTTTTATTAGATATTTTTATTTAAAAATCTAAACTTTATCTTAAATTAATACTTACTATATTAATATATCCTATTTAATTAGAGTAATTACTTTTTATTTATATATTAAGTAAAAAAGTATAAAACTAATAAGCTTTTTTAAAGTTATCTAATTAGTAAAGAAAGTAGTTAGAAGTATTAGCTTTTAGACTTTATAACTTCTATCTAATTAAACTAAAATTATATAAATAATTAGTTAATAACCTTTTTTTTTAAACCTATTTACTTATATATTATAAATAGAAATAACTTTCTTTTAAACTTTATATTACTTATTTAGAATATCTATTACTTTTATATTCTCTAAACTTCTATCTACTACTAAGTATTTAAAAACCTTATACTAATAAATAAAGTCTTTAAAAATAAATTTTATTATTATATCTAAGTTTACTATAATATTTTATTATACTTCTAGTTATCTTATTAAGTTATAATATCTTTTAATTAAAATAAATTTATTAATTTATTAGATATTTATTAAGATCTTTAAAAAAGGTATTACTTCTAAATAAATTACTATATATTAATTATCTTAATAAACTAACTAAGCTTTCTAATAGATATAATAGCTTTATATTAGTAAATAAATATCTTTATATATCTTATTCTAAAAGTAATATATAAATAAGTAATAGAAAGTTATATTCTTATTATAATATCCTAACTTAATATAAATAGCTTTAATAAAATACTTTTATAATAGATCTCTATTAATTACTTTTCTTAGCTATAAATATTTCTTTATTAGCTATCTAAATAATAAGCTATCTTTTATTAAAAACCTCTAAGTTTAATATTTAAATCTCTTAAATTAATACTAAGTAATATTATATAAGTATAATAATATCTTTAGGTAATATATAATTTATTAAGAATCTTAAGACTACTTTTAATTAGCTTATAGCTATCTTATTAATATTATATATAATATTATCTTATTAAAAGTATTATACTATAATTATATTATATAGACTTTTATATAGAAAATATTTATATTAATAAACTTTTTAATCTTCTTAGAGGTTTTATATTCTTTATAATCTAATAATTTTAAAACTTTTCTTAAGAAGCTATTAATAGTAATATTTAATTTACTAAGAATATATTTAATTTTAAAATTAAAAAGTTAAATCTATATAATCTATTATATAATTAAAGTACTTAATATATTAGAAGTAGTATTATTTAGCTATACTACTAAAACTTAAGTATCTATTTTAAACTTAAAGTATACTCTATAGATATATATTTAAAACTTCTTTAATATTATAAGGATTATATAAAGTTCTAATTTACTTATATTATAATATAACTTTAAACCTTTCTAAATCTTATTTTTATATCTAGCTACTACTTAGTTACTATTAATTATTTAATATAATATTATACTTTAACTTTATAAGCTTATATCTATATAAATAATAATAATCCTTATATTTAAGCTATAGTTAAGCTTAATTAAGACTAATAAACTTATAAAAGCCTTTTTTAGTTATTTTATTATTTCTATTTATATTAGTTCTTATATAAATCTTATAGTTTTCTATAAAAGTTCTATAAAAAGTAGTATAATTACTATAAAGTCTTCTACTTATACTTAATAGAAAACTATAATTCTAAAAAAGGAGTAAATATTATTAATATCTTTATATAAATACTATTCTTAAATTTTATAAACTTTAGCTTAATTTAAGCTATATCCTTTAAGCTTATATAAATAGCTAATAATAACTATTAATTTTTAATACTATTATAACTTCTCTTTTAAAACTATATAGCTTAAAAGCTTTATATTAACTAGTATTTTATTTAAGTTCTAAAAATATTTATAAATAAACTTTTTAATCTTAAAGTAAGTTAATAGTTCTTTATTATTATAGCGTGAAGTTAGCCTTTTAATTATAATATTATTTAAAAAAACTTTATAATAGTAGGAAATTAAGTTATATAAGATTTATATTATAATTTATTAAAATTATACTACTAAATTTATCTTTCTTATTAGGATTAAATAAAACTAAAGAAAGCTAAGAGGGGTAGTAAATATTATATAATTATAGCTTTTCTTATCTAGTAAAACTTAATTATATCTTAAGAAGAAGTTTAAAAATAATAATAAGAAGTAGCTTTTAAATTTTTTAATAAACTTATTTATACTTAGGGGAATAAAAGTATCTTTAATAGTAATTATATTAAGTTTTATTACTAAGTTAATTAGTTAATAGTTATTATCTTTTTTCTATATTAAGAACTAAGTATTTTAGTAAACTATATAACTCTTTTTTAGTATACTTTTCTTAATTTATTTATATAGTATTTCTAAAACCTTATCTTTAAATACTTTTAGAATTAAGATCTTTTTTATTTATTAAGCTTTATATAATATTATTTTAATTTACTATAAGGGGGCTATTATTAGATTAAGTTAATTAGTTTTAGTTTATTTTTAAACTAATATAATTTCTTTATTAAATAAAATAGCTTATAATAGTTCTTTCTTTTCTAGCTAAAGATAAATATATTTATTAAGGATATTAGTTAAATAGTTATTAGTTAAGTAAGATCTTTTTATAATTATTAAAAATTTTAATATAATAAGTCTTTTAAATCTACTAACTTAATAGTAGTTTTTTAGTTTTAAGATTTCTATTTTCTTTACTTTCTAAAAAAGGTTACTTTTTAGTATTAATTTATTTATTAAGTTATTATCTACTAAATAAACTTTTTTTATTTTTAGTTTATATATTATAAAAACTTTTATTAGTTCTAAAAATAGTATTATATAATTTTTATTTAATCTAGCCTTTTTCTTTTATAAAAGATAGTTAAATTACTAAGATAATATAGTTATTATCTTAACTACTTTTCTTTTTACTTATTCCTTTATATAGTATTCTTATTTATTTAAGGATAATATAAACTAAACTTATATACTAAGAGGTTTTAAATTAGTTTAATTAGGTATATTATATATTCTTAGCTAATATCTTATATAATTATCTCTATATTTACTTACTATAGCTACTACTATATATAAAGCTACTAATTAAGGTTTAAGCTTTATTTTTACTATAAAAATAAAAGTTTCTTTTCTAGTTATATTTATAATTAAAATTACTTCTTTATTATTTTTTTCTAGTTTAAATAGCTACTTATTAAGTATTAATTTAAATTAGTTAGCTTTAGTTACTTATTTCTTATCTTCTTCTATAATATTTTTAATATATAGTTTAAGAGTTTACTTTAATTTAAGTAAACTTCTTTTAGTTAAATACTTAGAAATTTTATTAAGCTTTAGTTTTCTAGAAATCTAATTATAGCTAAAGTTTTTTTATAGTTTTATTAGTTAGAAAAGAAGTTTTTTATATTTTCTTCTACTCTTAAGTAAGTAAAGCTTATTAAGATATATATTATTATATTATTAATTTAGATTATAGTATAAATTAAATCTATAATATATTTTTAAGTTTATAATATCTAAATATTAAAAGGTTTTTTTAATAATATTAATATTATTAAGTTTATTTTATTATTATCTATAATAAAAAAACTAATTAGTATTTTAAAACTAGTAATTTAATAAAAAGTAATAATATTATTTATAAAAAAAGACTTTTTTAAAGAGAAAGTTTATATATTTATTTTTATTAATATTATTAATACTTCATATTATTCTATAACGCTTTTCTAAAAGATATTTATTTAGAAACTACTATTAAAGATTATAAAGATTTTTTTACTCTATTTAAAGCTATTTCTATTAACTTTAATATCTAACTTAAAATATAATAATTACTAGTTTATAAAAAAGAAACTAATATTCTAATTCTTAAGCTTTATACTTATTATATAGATTATTTTATATTAAGCTAGATCTTTAACTATATTATATTCTTTTAATATTTATTTAGTTTATAATTATAACTTTAATCTTTATATTATTTCTACTAAAGTTTTTAATATTTTAATAAAGATATATTCTTTAGTATTTATTACTACTTATTTTACTTCTTCTACTTTAATTAAATCTAATTAATATTTCTAAGTAATATTTATAAATATAATAATAGTTCCTTTATATATCTAATTAATTAGTTTTATAGTTTATATATAACTATAATCTCTTTATACTCTCTTAATTTCTTTTATATCTCTTTCTTCTTCTAATAGAGAGATAAGTATTTTTTAAAGATTAGAAGTATAATAATTAGCTTCTACTATATCTTACTATATTAATAAGAAACTTTATTATTTTTCTTATTTAAAGTAATTAGTAATATCTTTAATTTTTATTTATAATATTAGCTTTTAGTATATTAATATATATATAACCTACTTATAAATAATTTATTTTTATTAAGAAGCTTATTTATCTTAGTTTATATATACTAAAGTAATAATAATATATATAAAAGTTACTTATTAATTTATTCTAAAGTAATAAGATTTAAGATAAATTATAATAATATATAATATTTTTATTACTATTAGAATAATATTAATTAACTTTAGAAACTTTAAGTTTATTTTAAATAGTTAACTAAGTTATCTTTTTATAACTAATATTACTAAATTATATAAATAAGAGTTTTCTATATAGTTTTTTATATAAATTAATAAAGTTTTATAGTTAAGTTTATTACTAACTTAACTTTTAAAAATAATATCTTATATAATTAAATAGAAATACTCTCTCTATTTATAACTATATTATTAAGCTATATATTTAATTAGATTTATATTAATATTTATCTTTAACTAGAGGTATTTCTAGAAGAATAAAATATTATAACTATTATATTAATAGATATTATTTAGACTAAGTATAAAACCTAATAATAAGCTAAAGTTTATATTATTTATATATTAGCTATTATAGTTTAAGTTTCTAAAGTACTCTACTCTTATTATATATAATTTTAAAATACTTATTTAGCTTTAGTTTACTTATAGATTAGCTAGTTCTTTATATATTATAGTTTAAATATCTATTATTATTATAAATCTTTAGACCTTTATCTATTTAGCTAATTTATTTATTTTATCTAATATATAAGAGGTATTTTATAATCTAAATATATTCTAAAGCTTTAGTAATATTATAATTTAACTAAAAATACTATTTTAAATAAGTATATTTAATATAAAAAAGCTTACTTTCTTAAGTATTCTAACTTATAAATAAGAGGTTTCTAAGTTTCTAAATATTAATACTAGCTATTATTCTTAGTTAATTTAGTTTAATAAAGTTACTTTATAGTTTTTAAAGCTACTTAGATTAAAAAGCTTTATAATTATTATTTTTAAAATATCTAAAACTTTCTCTATTACTTTTTTTAAGAAATATTTTATAACTAGCTTAATTAGCTTTAGATCTAATATTACTACTTAATTTTAGGTAGCTATTTAAGCTTAGATATTTTTAATTTTAAGGAAAAATTTATAAACTTCTTTAAGCTAATTATCCTAAATAAATAGCTTTATAGCTAATCTTTATAGTTAGTAGTTTAGATATATTATATAGTTTATATCTAAGTAATTATATATCTTTATTATATAACCTTTATAACTTTTTTAGTTAATATTAAATAACCTATTTTTTATTATAATATAATATTTAAAAAGTATATATAAATATAAAGATAAAGCTTTTTATTTAGCTATCTATCTTATTATATCTATTTAATCTTTATAAGTTTTAAGGAAACTAACTATATTAATACCTATAAACTTTAGTACTTTAGCTAATCTAAAAGTAAGTATTTTTAAAGTTTTTATCTCTTCTTCTTAAAGCTTACTTATATTAGCTATAATATTAGTTTTAAGCTATAGGGATATATAAACTACTATAATCTAATAGAAGATCTCTATAATTATAACTATAAGTAAAGCTTCTAAAGCTCTCTCTTATAAAGTTATTAAGTATTTAGCTACTAAAAGAATATTATTTTAGTATTACTAACTAAATCTTTTAAGTTCTACTAAGAAGTTTCTTAAGAATAAACCTATTAGTTTTAGAGTTAATAAAGTTAAAGATTAGTTTTAACTAATTTTATTATCTTTAGAATTATAAATAATTAAGTTATAAAAAGTAGTAAATATAATATTTTTAGAGTTTATTATAATTAAGTTAATATATAGTAAACTTTTAAATCTTAGTAAATATAATAGCTAGTATAATATCTAAATAAGTAATTTATTATCTAAAAAATAAAGAATTTTAAAGCTATTTAATATATAGAAGACTAAGTATTTTAATCTTTTACTCCTCTCTTTAATAACTTATAAGAATATTATAACTCTAATTAGTAAGCTTCTTTTATAGCAATTTAAAGCTACTACTATTAGCTACTAAATTAGTTATTAAGCTTTTATATTTATAACGCTTTTTAATTAAGTTTTAAAAGAGATTTCTATATAATAGATTATATTTTAAACTTTCTAAACTTTTAGTAATATCTTTAAATTATAGCTTCTAATAAGCTAATAAGAAGTCTAAGTAGATATAGATAGACCTTTATATCCTTAGTTTTATAGTATATTTAGCTAGATTCTCTAATCTTTAGCTTTATTAACTTACTTTACCCCTCTTACTTAGTTATAGTTATTTATCTTTTATTTTAATCTAACTTCTTTCCCTTTTTATTATATTCTTTTAATTTAAGTTTTAATTTCTTTTTTAAACTCTATTTTTTAGCTAAATTAATAATCTTATATTATATTCCTTAATACTTATAAAAGTTTTTTTTAATTTATTTAAAGTCTTTTATAATCCCCTCTTTATAATATACTTTTTCTTTAGTTTTAGTTAATTTATAAAAATAGTAATAAAAAGATTAAGTATTTAATTTACTTATAAAGTATTATTAGAATAATATAAAGGTTTAACTTTAAGAAATATAAGAAGGTATTATTATTATTAATTTTATTTATTTTAAGTATTTAGTATTAATATTATTATTTTATATTAATATTATTATTTTATACTTTCTAATTAGTATTATTATTTACTATTATTACTAATATCTATTATCTTTAATTAATATTATTATTATTATTATTATTACTATCTAACTTATATAATACTTTCTATATTACTCTAATTAAGCTACTTATATTATATACTTTTAAGTAATAAACTAAAAGTAATTTACTACTAAAGAAGTCTTTAAATAGCTAAAAGTTTAAAATAAAAGTTTTTAAACTTTAAACTAAAAGGTTATTTTAATATCTTACTACTACTAGATAGTTTAATAAGTTACTTTTATTATTAAATAAATAGACCTTTTTTTAGTATTTTACGCTCTAATTAAGCTAGCTAGAAATCTAAAAGAGAGGTATTTTAAAAGTTTATAAACACTCTAAAAAAGTATAAAGAAAAGTATAATATTACTTAATCTACTATCTCCCTTAGAAACTAAAGCTTTCTATTAAAGTACTCTAATTAAAATAACTACCTACTAACTAAGATATAAAAGTATAAAAAGTATACTAAAAACTCTATATAAACTACTACTCTATTCTAGTATAAAGACTTTTTTATTATAAAACTAAAAGAGATAAAAGTCTTTACTTATTAGATATAATTTAAAATAAAGAAAGGTACTTAAGAACTCTTTATACTAAAGTAAAGGCGTATTATAAAAGCTATATAAAGCGTATTATAATTTAATAACCTTCCTATCTTTTTTAAAACTATTTAATAAGTAATAAGTAATAAGAGGGTTATTTAGCTTATATATAGTATTTAGAAATATATTAATAATATTAAATTAATAAATTTTAAAATTAAATTATACTATAAAAACTATTATAACTTTAAATATTTTTATAGTAAGAGTTATAATATAAGTCTATTTTAAAAAGTACTTTTCTTAGAAGTTACTTTAGATATAAATTCTAGCTTTATAATAGTTAAGATATCTATATTAATCTAATTTATATATAAATACTTACTTAAGAGGTATTAGCTTATTCTTTACTTTTAACTTATCTATAATATCTTAGATACCTATTTCTTTAAGTTTACTAATCTTAATATTATATAATTTAATAAAGTAGAAATAAAGTAGCTTTAATATATATTAAATATCTCTCTATATCTTAAGTAATTTAATAAGCTAATTAATATAAATTTTTCTATTTAATATTATAGATATATATTCTAGCTTTACTTAGTAAATAGATATAAAAATAAAGTAATAAAATAAGTAGTATTTTTAGTTTACTTTTTTAAATACTTTCTATTATTCTAATATATATATTTTAAAGAAAGTATCTTAGTTTTATTTTATTTAGAAAAATATAAAATATATTCTAAAATAAGGAGATTACTTTAACTTTATAATTTTAAGTTAGTTTAAGTTAATATAATTATATACCTACTTTAACTCCTCTTCTATAATACTCTTTTCCTTAATACCTAAATATAATTATACTAGCTAAATAAGAGAGTTATTTTATAAAAGTAGTTATATATTAATATCCTCTATATTTAGATTTTATAAAAGAGAAGTATCTATTTAAATATATATCTTATCTAAGATTATATCTTTAATAGAGGTTATATCTTTATTAATATCTTAAATCTCTTTTATTATATTATTATTCTAAATAAAGTTTAATAATAGTATTAAACTTAACGCCCTATATATCTTAGTAAAGTTTAAATTTAACTTAAAGGTTAATATCTATCTCTTTTACTTATTATTAACTATTTAAAGTTCTCTTAGTAAAGAGAGGTATAGTAATAATATTTTATTATCTATTATTAATATAAAATTAGCTTTACTTTATACTTTTAAAATCTAAAGTTCTATAAGTATAAGGAATATTAGTTCTTATATCTTATTAATAACTAAGTAAACTTTTTTACTTTAAATTACTATCTTTATATTATTTTTTAAGTAAAATATCTTCTTATTAAAAATTATATTTTATATAATAATAACTTCTTAAAGTAAAAATATTTAAACCTTATAGAGGTTATATAAGTTTACTATATATTTTACTAAGTATCTAATATACCTTTATATTATAACTTTAAAGTTATATCTATTCTTATTTACTTTATATTCTTTCTTAAAAAGGTATACTTTATAGCTATATATATAGACCCCTCTTTATTAAAAGTAAAAATTAATTAAGAGGTTTACTTTATAAGTAAGTTTATAGTATTTAATATAGTCTTTTAATTAATCTTCTTTAACTTAAATTAATAAGAGCTAGCTATAATATTAATAAGAGCTTATATTATAGAAAAATACTATAGCTTATATTATTTTAACCTATAAAGTAAATAGAAAGCTTACTACTTAAAGTATTATAATAGCTTTTATAACTAGTTCCTAACCTATTTACTCTATACTTTTATTTAGTTCTTTAATATATAAAGAAGTTTATTTAACTTTAATCCCTATTTCTAATACTTAGATCTAAAACTCTAATAGTTTATTAATTATAATTATAGTATACTTACTATCTTATTTAATCTTATATAATATAAAGCTATATTATCTTTATACTTAATACTTAAATATTTAAATAATAATAAAAACTAAATATTAAGTCTTATTTATATATAAAAAAGCAAAGAGTTAACTTATATATTTATCTTTAATAACTAAAAGCTATTTATTTATATTAAAACTTACTAAGTAGTTAAATAAGTCTTATAAGATCTTATAGAAAAGTTATATTACTTTTTATTTAGAAGTATATTATAATATAACTTACTTTATATATATTATTATATAGTATTAGTATTTAAAGTATAGAATACTTTAGATCTTTACCCTCTAAGTATTAAAAATAAGTTTCTTAAACGCTCTTTAGCTAAGATAACTAAAGTAAAAATACTATATTTCTATAATATTAGTATAAGTTTAAATAAATTCCTAGGAATATTACTTTATATAAATTATTATAAGAGCTAGTAGACTTATAATTAAAGTATTACTAAAAGAGATATATTTAAAACTAAAGTATAAAGAATAAAGTTAGTAATCTATAAAAATAATATTACCTTTTTTTAAAAGCTTTTTTACTTTTATACTATCTTTATAGTTTTTAATATAAAAAATATTATTAAATCTTAAATACTAAATACCTATTTTTTATAATAAATATTCTAAGATAATATTAATATAAAAGTTATCTATAAAAGTAATATTTTAAAATATTAAATCTTAAAATCTATTTACTCTATTTAAAATATTATAAAAAACCCTTATACTTCTTATTATAATAAAATATAAAGTTATACTTACTTTAACTTACTTTTTTACTTTATAGATAACTAAGCTTTCTTTAAAGAGAGAGATATTATTAACTAAATAAAAAGCGCTATAGTTATTTAATACTATATTACTAGAGAGGATTCTTAAACCTTAAGTATAAGTTATATAAATCTTATTAAGTTTAAATTCTAATATAAAAGCTTCTACTTCCTCTACTATAATCTCTATAATAATATCTTTAGTAATAATATAAGCTATTATATTAGATAAAAAGTTTACTTTAAAAATAAAAGTAATAGTTAACCTTTTTAACTTACTAGAGTTATTCTTAAATAATCCTTTTTTATTCTAATTCTTATTATTCTTAAGCTTAAAAGTATTAAAGTTCTTTATAATAAGCTACCCCTTATAAGCTATTTTAATATAAAACTTAAAATATTTTAGTCTATTAATTTTAAAGTAAACTTAAGTTACTTTTTTAAAACTTATATAAGTTTCTTTATTTATAAAAGTAAACTTAAAGTAATTATAAATAGATAAAGTCTATTTATAGTTTCTTTTCTATATATAATATAAAGCTAACTTATTTTATAAAAGCTTTTCTAAAATAAAGTTACTAAAAATTATATTATTAGATTATTTAACTAATATTATAAAAACTCTATTAGTATAACTTTTTAAATAAGTTCTTATTATATCTTTATAAAAAAGGTCTTTAAATATATTAATATACTAACTTATATTTTAGATCTTAATATTAAAGTATTCTTATTTAATAATATTAATAAGCTTTAGATTAGCTTAAAATAGAGTAAAATAGTATTAAATTACTTAAAAGAAGGTTTTTAATATAAAAGTTCTTTATACTTTAAATAGTTTATACTAAAAAGCTTTAAGAAGTATACTTTAGAAGTCCTTAATCTAAATATTAAAGTTAATAATAGAGGCTACTTAATTTAAAACTATAGTATATTCTTTATAGATTATAGTAAAGTTATTTAAATTACTTAAAGTATAATATTACTTTAAAATATATATTAAAATATAAAAAGTATAATCTCTTTTCTCTAAAAATTTTACTTAAATAAGTATAAAGATTTCTTCTAAAATAATATCTTTTACTTATTTATTTAAAGCTTTATATACTTATTTCTTTTATATATATTTTACTTTATAAACTATATATATAATAAAGTATAAAATATAAAGTTTAAAAACTTCTATAAATCTCTTAATAAAAAAAATAAATATAATTAATATAAATAATAATAAGTTAATAGTAATTTTAGTAATATTACTTTCTATAATAACTTCTTATATATTTAAAGTAATAAAAGTATATAAAGTAACTATTTTATTATAAGCTTCTTATTCTACTTTATAATATTTATATTAATTCTTATTTTCTTTCTAAATTTAGTTATTAAATAAAAATATACTTTTAACTTTACTTAAATTAAAAAAAATACTAGAAGTATTATTTAAGTTAATATATTTCTAGATATCTTTAGCTTTTACTTCTATTTAAAAAGTAATATATTAAACTAAGAAATTATAATAAAAAATAAGTTTATAAAAAGTATTAAAATTAATAGTTATTATTATATTAGAAGTATACTATAAATTAAAAGTAATTATAAGAATAATATTTAAGAATTAAAATAGAATATAATAAATATAAAATAAATTAAATAAAGTTATAATTTATTTTATAAATAGTAGTTTAGAAGTATAATATAAACTAAGTTTATAACTATTATAAATTAACTATAATATATATATAATATCTATATAAATAAAATAGTTTAATTCTTTCTAAATTAAAATCTAACGTAAAAAGTTTTTTAAAGAATAAATCCTAATATACTAGAATATTATTAGCCTAAATAAGTAGGTTAGAAGTAGGTTACTTTATACCTTCCTCTAGGTATAAGGCTGCCTTAGATGCTTAAGGGTATCATAACAATAATGATTATAGTGCCTGATAGCGACGGTCTAACCATCCATCCGAATTTGAGCTCAAAATTTGGGCGGCGAAATTTGACAAAGTGGGTAGGCTCAAATATCTAAAGATTGATGCTGGCTACTGCGGGATCGACACGTTTCTCATGCATTTGTCCATGATTTGTTCCAATGCTTGACCTCCATTAATTTGCAACTTCACGTAAACGTCACATGGCTGCGCTGGTAGGATCGCGTGTTTTTCTCATAAGCTGACATTCCAGTCTCAGTCCGGATTCAATGTTGGCGGGATGAGACAGAGCTGACCCGCGCCAGCCACTTGAGACAGACACGCCTGGCAAGTGCGGTACTTGAAAGGCAGCCGTGGCAATCTTGCCCAGAGACAGCCCTCATATCGGCCTCGGTCCATTTAACAGCCCGGCGGGGGGATCTTCGGTACTTTGGGATATGTAACATATATCCCCGAGCATGCGGTGATATGAAGATGCAAATGCGCTGTGGTTTGAGTTTTCATTCGGCTTATGAGATCTCACTGCATGTGCCATTTGATTTGCCACGCTTATGTTCTTCGCCAACGGCTCTCACCTGAGACTAGCTCCTTCTAAGAGGAATGCTACGGGGAGGTATCAGGACAGGGTCACTATGGCATCTGACATTGCATCCAACAAGTGCCGCTGAAGATACATTCGGATCGTGCCGAGCCAGCTTGATGCTAGCGGCGATAGCTTCGTCTCGAGGTCCCCAGATTTCACAATGATGGGATTGGGCTTTAAAGTGATGCGAGATAAGAAGTGTACTGAGCCTAAGTCACGGACGTCGCAGACTCTTTTATGATATAGACTATTCCCAGCAATTGAAGACTTATTCGAGGCAAAAGGGGCACCGGCAAGAGCGGAGAAACAACAAATTATCACACGCAACTAAGCGAAATCACTTCTATTTCATGGGAGGAGATTCAACAAGAGGGCATTTACTACGTCGGGGGACAGGTCTATATGGGCGATGGACGCCGAGAACTAGATTAAGCATGGCTGATCATTCTTCAGGCAATAGGATACGTAAATTGACCAATTGCCCGCGATGCCTATCGTGTTTTGCATTCTTATGTATGTGAGACTTGGCGAGGAATAGTGGAATGCATTTCCCGATGATCTCTCGTGAACGGCATATGGGTCAATTGTGACGACGGCTCAGCTCATGTGGCTTGAGACACGCGCGGCCTTTCTGCACCTTGGATCCTTTCACATGTGATCTTCAAGTCTTCAGTTATAATTCGAATCCCGCCCTTCTCTCACTCGGCCAGGGAGCTTGGCCGCAAAGGGATCTTTTCAATCTTCAACATTTTCTGGAATCCTGACGAGATACATCATCATGCCCTCCTGCCAGCCACCGGGTGTGTTCGCCGATGGAGGGACGGTTGTAACAGATTGCGCTCATAGCTCGGGTGCCAGAGAATTTCATCGGAAGAGAATCGTCATCTGCTGTGACGGGACTTGGAATGATTCGTATGACTGCTTCCACCTCGCGCCATGACACCCAGACTTGGATTGAATTGTCGCTGATCACCTTCTGAAGCAACGCCGAAGGGGGAATCCAGACCAATGTTGGACGTCTCGCAACCGTAGTGGCTCATAAGTGCTGCAATGGCATGCCTCAAGTGGTCTATTATCACAGGGGAGCGGGAACAGAGCAGTCTCTCACCGCCAGGGCTCTCGGTGGGATTTTCGGACAGGGCGTAGTGGCAGTGAGTCAAGAGTCACATTCGGAATCTAGCTATATGTACTAATCATATTCCAGGATATCGCAGATGTCTATCGCTTTGTCTGCGAGAATTACAACCACGGGGACGAGCTCATCTTCACTGGGTTTTCCCGTGGCGCCTTTACGGCCCGATCTGTCGCTAACATGGTTTGCACCTTGGGACTACTTAACAGCTTCGGACTGGACAGCTTTCCAACTATCTTCAAAGACTATCAGAACTTTTCGAGCTGGGTTTCAAGCGGTACGAAAAACGAAAAGACAGGAGAGTGGAAATTCAGTACCAAGTTTGATCGAAAGAAGCATCTGCTGTGCTTCAACCTCGAAAGCTCGCACCGCCTTTACAGGATGGACGAACAGTCCAGCGAAGACCCAGACTGGATGAAGGACAGAAAGACATCAGAACAAGATATCGACGCATTGCGGCAGAGATGGTTCAAAGACCTTCTTCTTGAAGGTGCCAGGAATGGCCTTCAAGCGATGGCTGACTACTACGCATCATTGTTGTTTCACGCATGTCTTTCCGACTCGCATTGACAAGCAGCCATATGCTAATCAGTTTCTCCTCTCAGTACAAGATGATTGTTTGCGAAAAGAAAAGCTATAGGAACGATTCGACACTTGAGGAAATCTTGAGAAGCAGTAATGATCCTTGGGTGCCTGGGGAAATCGAGGTCAAGGCTGTTGGTGAGTGCAGGATGTACTCCGCATCGCGGAGACCAGAGCTAACATGGTCCGTCAATGCAGGAGTTTGGGACACAGTTGGTAGTCTTGGAATGCCATACAGCCTCTCGAAGATGGGCCGTAGCGAAGACGAGGTTCGTATCATCCTCATTATGCTTACGGGCTGCAAGCCTTTTTCACCACTGTTATTGATACCTCGAAACTGACGGACCCGATAGATTCGATTTGGGAGCCAAGATGTCCACGAACGCATTCAACATGCGTTCCACGCATTGGCTTTGGACGAGTACCGAAGGCCGTTCAAGCCGACCTTGTGGAGTAGGGATGTCAGCAACAAAAACACGCACCTTCGCCAAGTCTGGTTTCCCGGTAGCCATAGCGACGTGGGTGGGGGGCTGGCGAATCAACAAATGGCCACTATTGCTTTTGCTTGTAAGATGATATTATAACAGCACAACCTTGTCTATAGCTGACATGTATAGGGATGGCCGACCAACTGAGCTCCATCGGGGTTGAGTTCAATCCTGAGGAAATGACACGAATCTTCCGTACAGTCGATCTTGAAGTCGCGCCTCGGTCTTGGGCGCTTGGACAAATCAGCTCAGCCGAGTTTTGGACTAAGCTCGCTGACAATACAATCGGGAAGCTTGCTCATTTTGGTGAAGCTGCGCATCGTGAGCCTGGCTTATGTACGAAGGATAACAATCCGCTGAAAAGCCGGCTCAAGAACACCAACGAGTTGATCCACCCATCGGTTCGAATGCGTTACCTTTACAGAGGCCTTGGTCTAGATGACAACGGCGAATGGAAATGCGAAGCTCTTTCGTCAAGCCATTACATCCTTGAAAAGTCAGAGGGGTCTCGCGATGATTGGGTTCGAAGACCGGACCAGTCCTACCTATCCACCCATCGAACCCTGAGTGGGAATGTTTCCTCTATTCACGGCGGGACTAAGATTACCTTCTTGGAGGATGTGCGACCTCACTCTGTTGTGGCAAAACAGCTGCCTTTCGAGAGCGATCTCCAGATGAGTGATGTGGAAATAAGCACATGGCGCTCGGATATGCCTTACTGCGGTCTACCGAACGATCAAGGGTGGCAGTCTCGGGAAGTGGGAGAAGAGCAGGTCAGACGAGACGGAGAGCTGATGAACGACGGCAACGTCAGAAACTCTAGAAACGACAGCAGCATATCGCAACATGACCAGCCGCGACCGGTGGAAAATGCGGCGGACAGATGGGCCTGGGTCAGATCACCGCCGAAATCGAAAGGTGCGCCATCTGACGTGCGAATCGTACTCCATGAGGAGCGAATCGGCCTCTGGGAGCGTCAATACATGAGGATCAATCAGGAGAATATGCTCAGGGAAGACCAGTGGAAGCGGAAACGAAACCCCGATCGCGGGCCTTTGGGCACTCTCGCCACAACCGTCTCGGGCCTGTTCAGTCGTGCCGTACAGGCTGGGAAGAAAACAGTGGAAGCGGGCTACCAAGCCGCAGCAACGGTTGTCACACTTCCTCCGAAGCTTTACACGACTTCGGTAGGACGTTTGTCGCTTGCTGTGAGCTCAACTACAAGTATGATGATATGGGGGACTGTGAAACCAAAGGAGGATGT
Source organism: Colletotrichum endophyticum (assembly GCA_027406105.1). Lineage (NCBI taxonomy): Eukaryota > Fungi > Ascomycota > Sordariomycetes > Glomerellales > Glomerellaceae > Colletotrichum > Colletotrichum endophyticum. The sequence continues at coordinate 5,253,332 of JANVYF010000002.1, forward strand.
TATGAAAATGTTGAAGGGGCCGCCTACAAACGTCGATCCGGACAAATACGTGTGGGAAGACATTGTCGCATGGCAACATGGAGACTTGAGAGTACGCCGCTGATAATGGAGGTCAGGATCAGAATCCTTGACGGATGGAGGAAATGGTGATTTAGCTTGTCTTTCATTTGTGTCTCCCCCTCAGATTGGCTTCACTTGAAACTCATGGGGTTCTCTATGTCTGCAGTATTGAAGAAACACTTGAATTTCTGTCTTCCCGACCGCTGGCATCTTCTGGATGACAATTATTGATTAGTTGCGCCAAGTCCACAGCTCCAACAACAGTTGACGGAGATGTGATTTAATCTGCTCACCCCGCAGGAAGGCCTGCCGAACAAAGCCAAAGGACATGCACAAGTGAGGATGGCTGGTCGTCGTAATGCACAGCTCTCTCATATTGACCAAAGATCCAGAATAATCAGCTCACCTTTCAACAGATCTAGAAGGCTGTGAAGTCCCCGGGCGAAGGGAGATTGACCATGTTGTTCATGATAACTCATCCGTCGGCAATTCAATCTCGGAGCCATCCAATAACCCGTCAGTCCTCGCAATGGCCCCGCGCAATCCGTAGGAATGAACACACGCTTGAAATGTCGTTGCACGGACCCATCAAGTCGGCACCATGCCGACGGGTTCATCAGACCGCTAGATCCCGAAGTAGTATCGCTGAAACCTACCCTGCAGTCCTCAGAGCTTCCAGATGCAACCGCCCAGCCAATACGAGACCGAGGAATACTAATATCCCCATACCAAGAGACGAAAATGCGATGCCAGCCGCGGCGGGAAGGACATGGAGGGTGTGTCCGCTCCGGGGTCTAAGCCCAGCGTCACATGGGGTTTCAGGGCGGCGGCCGACAGTTGAAGGAGTATCAGTCAGCTCCTTCTTAGCTGTCGGCAACCATGTACGTGACGTGGTTTGCTGGCTTTGCCATTTTGCCCACTTGGGTGATGGGATGACGGTTGAAAATTGCATCCGTGCTTGATAATCTTAGATCTTCTTGGCTCTCCCGTCCCATATTTAGCTCGTTCGTTGGTGTTGGGCGAGCCGGCCGCGGCGTAGGGGCCCCATGGTGCCGCTGCAGGCAAACGAGTCGGCCGCTGCTGTATGCGGGGAATCCTGGGGTGGGATCTGTCGATTGTGGACTGCGGCCCGGCCACGAGGCCTCGGCCGAGGAACTTTAATATGGTACGGCCAAGGAGGTGCGTTTCGGTAGTTGTGAGAATTGCCATGCGCCCGAGGGGGAATCCGATGACCCTTGGATGACTTTATCGAGATGAGGTCGTCTGATGATTGTGATGATTCGCGTATAAGACTGAGATCCCCGGGCGGAATGTTCATAAGAGTTTCTGGACCATGCTTCGAGAACATCACATCGAATTCACTTGGAGCTTTTCAGCCTCATCACTCTTCGCTTGTATAATTCGCAATGGCTCCTAGCCGCATCGACGACTCTCCTGAGAATCACCCGTCTTCAGATACGGCTTACGGGCTAACCGCATCATGGCCAATAGCTTACGATTTAGCTGGCTCAAACCTGCCATGTCGTCTTGAGGGAGAAATTGGCGATCTCGTGGTGTTGGGGGAGATCCCAAAGCAAATCGACGGCACGTTCTACCGGGTCATGACTGATCCGTTTGTCCCGCCGCACCCGGGCAACGTCCCCCTTGACGGCGACGGCAACATCTCAGCATTCCGCATCCGTGACGGCAGGGTGGACATGAAGATGCGCTACGTCGAAACGGAGCGCTACAAGCTGGAGCGGAAAGCCAACAAGGCTCTGTTCGGCCTCTATCGCAATCCGTACACGCACCACCCCTGCGTGCGCGCGGCTGTGGACTCGACGGCGAACACCAACCTCGTGCTCTGGGCGGACCACTTTCTCGCACTGAAGGAGGGTGGTCTGCCCTACTCCGTCGACCCTCATACACTGGATACCATCAAGTATGATCCGTTTGGGCCGCAGGTCAAGGCAAAGACCTTCACGGCGCACCCGAAGGTGGACCCATATACTGACGAGTTGGTTGTTTACGGCTACGAGGCCAAGGGACTCGCGTCTCTCGATATCGTCATCTACTCTCTGGATAGCCAAGGGGTCAAGCACGACGAGCAGTGGATCAAGTCACCATGGTGCGCGCCAATTCACGACTGCGCCATCACGCCCAACTGGATCATCCTGGTCCTCTGGTGCTTTGACGCAAGCATAGAACGCATGAAGAAGGGAGGACACCACTGGGCCTGGGACTATGACAAGCCGGCGACCTTTATCGTCGCCCCGCGCCGGAGCACCACGCCTCTTCCGCCTGGCTGGAGCCCCGGAGAGTACAGAGTATACCCGTGGAAGAACTGCATGCTTATCCACACCGGTGGCGCATGGGAGAGCGAAGACGGGTCCAAAGTCTTCCTTGAGACGTCGCGCGTGCACGACAACGGGTTCCCCTTCTTCCCGACCGATGACGGCAGACTACCTGCCCCCGACGCGGCATCCGACTACGTCCGCTGGACGTTGGATCTCTCGCAGCCGAGCAATACCCAGGTGGCGGACCCAGAGATCATTCTAGATCTTCCGGCTGAGTTCCCCCGCCTCGACGAGAGGTTCTTGTCCAAGCCGTACAAGCATGTCTTCATCAATGTACACATCAGCAAGGACGAGAACGGGAAGCCGCAGACTGTGCATAACGGGCTGAACGGCTTGGCGATGCTGGACTTGGAGACCAAGCAGACGAAGTACTTTTACGCCGGGTTTGAGTCTCACATTCAGGAGCCCATCTTCATTCCGCGGAGTGACGATGCCCCCGAAGGAGACGGGTGGGTGATGGCAATGGTGGAGCGGAGGGGCGCGAACAGGAACGAGATTGTGGTGCTGGATACGAGAGATTTCGAGAAGCCTATTGCTCTGATTCAGCTGCCTTTCCATGTGAAGTCTCAGGTCCATGGAAACTGGGTCGACCAGAGACGGTTGAAGGGATGGAAGAAGCTGGCGAAGGATGTTGAGGTTGATCCCATTAGTGGACAGGGAGCATTGGAGCCTCTGTAGAGCGAGAGATTGGGAGGGTCATTGTGATGGTTTCCTGTGGTTGAGAGAAGATGATCAGCATTTACTAGGCGAAAGCATTATGATATTCCCCCCTAGCTGCATCATCCAATACCACAATGGGGCGAAGTGAGTGTGCTGACATGTTCAGCTCAGGCTATTTCAATTAGAACCGCTGTTGGGAAGACATAGTCATATCGCGTTTACAGGACGTGACAACACACAACATCACTTATCCCCTCAACTCAGAGACGTTGTCGGCTTTAACACCAACAGGTATAGATCAGGAAAATACCGGCCGGAGAGGGAGTTGATAAAACGAAGCATGTTTGGGGGGTATCGCTTTGTATTCAAACACCACGCTAAGCATAGTTGACATCCAGTCTCACGTACGAAGCATCAATCGCCCAGTCAGCTGGTTGCAAAAGAGGTGCATTAAGATCTCTGTACCCAGCAGACATGGACCACTTCCTCCGCACCCATTCCATCCACAACCAACATCCTCTGTCCTCCCATACATCCTACGCCCTCCTCCAACCAGCAACAGCCTCTCTTTACGGCATCGCAACCCAACTTCCGGCAGCGAGCACAATACTGGCGCACACGATCGCGATAACGGGGCCGGTCGTGAGCGGGTCCGGGACGGGGATGTTGGATAGCTGCAGGACGGTGCGCTGGGTGAAGTTGCGCTCGGCCTCGACGAGGGCGAGGGCGGTCAGGTTGCCGCAGGCGGTGTTGAGGGCCTGGTCCATGATGACGGTGGGCAGCTTCGCGATGGCGGTGTCGAGGACCTCGGCGTTGTACTGGTTGCCGTTGGGCGAGGCCGCGAAGAAGGTGGCGCGGTACGTGCTGTTGGCGCCGACGGTGGAGAGGTTGGCGATGCGCGAGTACTCGGCGCACGACATGATGGTCGAGGGCGGGTTCGCGGCGACGGGCGCGGCCTGGCGGACGACGACGGCGAGGCCGGGAGCCTGGTTCGGGTTGGCGATGGCGGTGGCGAGGGCGGTGGCCGCCAGGAGGAGCTGGGCGAGGAAGTAGGCGTGCATCTTGACGGAGTTTTCTTTCTTGTCTTCCTTCTCTGGGTGTCTTGAGGAGCTCGTCGGGTGGGATATATTACGTCGGAGTAGGTAGGTGATGGATGGGACGATGTCGTAACGAGAGGACTGCCACTGAACAATGCACCCCAAAGCTTAAAAGTGGCCGGCCACTGGAGAATAGTAAAATGAATGGAACAAGAAAGAAAGAATAACACACGAAAAAAAAGGTTAAACGGAAAGGAAGGTTGTGTCAATCAGAATGGAGGGAGAGAGCAGCGGGCAGCAGACAGCACGCAGACGGGGCGCCAGGAACGGCTGCGTCGTTATATGTGCCATGATTGGAGTTCCTGGTTGTCAGTGCAAGGGGTTGAAGCGTCTGAGACGAGATGACACATTTGGGACCTCAGATCAGACGGTCTGGTGTCTTGGGTGAAGCCACACCAGCGAGAGCTAGCCGCCATCTGACGGGACGATCTAGCTGGCTAGCTTCGTTCTGCTGAAGATTATTGATGTCCCAAAGAGGAAGACTCATCTCTTGATTCTAAAAGTTGGAGTCGAAGACGCAGAATTGAGTCGAAATAAACTCGCATCATCGGTGACAACGCCATGCAACTGCAGGAAAATAGGGGCACGAAACCTGGGCAACACTGCAGCAAATGCCGTCTGACCGATTTTACCGCTGCACAGACCAATCATCGCCTGGATTGAAATGTGGTCCGGCTGTGGCCCCCTCCTGTTTGATCCTCCTCTGGCTCGACGGTCGTTGTTTTTGGTCGCCACTAGCATGACGAGCCCACGGGATCGAACCAGTCGGGCCAAATGTCAGGCTGTGAAGAGCCATAATCATCAAAGCTTTTTCTGTTTACCAAGTGCTCCTGTCATGCTTTCTGAATCAGTTGAGGCGGTGACAGCCCGCGACTCCTGTGAACCAAAGAGTCCCAAGACACCAAGACACAAGCCTGGCACATGACCGGGGTGGCTAGGGCCACAGCTAATCGGGCGCCATCAAGCTCTAGCGTCGCGGGAGTGGGAAGCCTTTTTAAATTATTATTCTGTTCGTTATTCATTCGTATGGCCAGTGATTGGCGGTGGTGGTATCTTGCTGCTGTATGTACGGATATTGCGGAAAATGACTGCGGCGCGAATCTCGGAACCTCGGCGCCTATCGTGAACCACGCCCTCCTCCCTCCTCTCTCATCATCACATCACGTCTCCCCTCCCCCCTGTGTCAGCCCAGCCTGTATCGCAGCGTCAACCGCCCTCGCCGCCCTCCTCTTCCCTCCATCCTTGGGCACCGGCTTCTGCATTTTCGCCGCGCCCAGCCCGCCCAGACTCAGTGGCGCGACCTCGATCGGGGGCACGCCGCACTTGATGGCCATGCTCTTGAAGAACCCGCCGACCGGCCGCAGCTCGTCCTGGAAGACGGCCACGTTCGTGAAGCCCTCGCACTTGTACCCGCGGAACAGCTGCGCCTCGCACCCGTCCGCCTTGTTCGCCATGAAGACGCCGCACTGCGCGGTGCCCGGCAGATCGTAGCACTGCCCGTTGCGCTCTGTGAACTGCGCCATCTTGGACGCTGTCTTGGGCAGCTCCATGTCGACGAGCTGCGCGCCGCTGCGGCACGTCTTGACGCCGGGCGAGCTGCCGTAGAGCTGCACCGTGATCGGGATGGGCGGCTTGTTGTCTTGTGGCGGCGCGCCCGGGGCAGTCGTGTTTGGCTGTGTGATGTCGACCTGGCCGGCTGTCGCGATGGGTTTCGGGGGCGACGGCGGAGACGGCGGTGGATCTTCGCGGTCCATGATTCGAGGTTGAGGCATCGCGAGGGCTGAGGAGGCGAGCCAGGCGGCCACGTAGGCGGCTCTGAGGATCGCGTGTGATGCTATTCGCATATTTGATGACGGATCTTTTTGACAATCTCGAATTTCGATGTTTTGCAGAGACTTAACAGAGCCGTCAACTATTGTCAACGCCAACTCGAACTTTTCCCGCTTTGATGGCGGCGGCGGCGTGTCATGGGATGAAGAGACGGGAACGCCAAGCTGCATCAGCCGTGTTTCAGGACGACTCCGTAAGTGAGATGCACGGATACTCTCTTGAAACACCCCGAAAAGAGCCTCACAAGATCAACTAAGACTGAGTATAGACAAGAGAATTGGATGAATGATTGAATTAGAAGAGGTAATAATACTCTGGTATTATCCGATCCTGGCCGTTGAGGCCGGCATATGCAGCAATCGACAACAGCAACAGCAACAACATCAACATGACTCTGGTATCTGCGTCTAAATGAATCCAACCAATGTTTCCCACGAAACACAACCAATGGCGCCCGCACGCGCTCATCACCGACTCGTACATCATGAATCGTCTTCAACTCTAACCTTCTAACCGCTCTTCAGCACAGAGTTCGCCGGCGACACCTCGCTCTTCTGCTCCGCGTTCGAGATGGCGCTTTCCACCGCCGCAGCCACATCAATGTGGAAGAACGGCCTGTTCATGCCCTGCAGCGCCGCCAGCTTGCCGTCCCCGCGCCCAGCCACCGGCGCGACGCCGTCATTGACGTTCTTGCTGCTCGGCGAGATCGTGTCCTCCTCGTCGCGGCTGCGCTGCGACGTGACGCGCGGCGCCTGGTTGGAAGCGGAGTCCACCGGCGCGAAGCTGAAGATGGGCTTCCACCGATTGAGCGTCTCGTCCTTGACGGACGGGTAGCCGAAGCCGGCCGCCGCGAGAGCGCGACGCGTCCAGCGGTTGTTGACGTTGGCAAAGTGCCACTCGACGACCTCGGGCTCCGCGTAGTGGTCGAGCTGGTTGCGCACGTCGACGAGGCTCTGCACTGAGGTGACGTCCATGTTGTTGACGGCGGAGCAGTCGAGGACGATGGCGCGCAGGATCGGGCGGGTGTCTTCCATGTCGATCTTGGCTCCGCGGCGGGGGCCGGGGTCGTTCCAGGGACGATCCTATGACACGTTAGCTGTCTTCTTTAAGGGGGAATTTTCCATGGAGATGGGAACTTACGCCGAGCTTCTCGTAGCGGTCAAGGATCGTACGGCGAGAGTGCTTCATGATGAATTCGGTGAGGCCGTCCATGTAGTGGGCCGCGTTGGTGTAGTTGAAGCCCTCGCCGAAACGGTACACAAAGACGCCGGGGAAGGGAGTCTCTACGTCGACGATGGGGTTTGACGCGTCGTCCTTCAAGAGAGGGACGTAGGCCTCGCGGGAAGGCAGGTCGATGGCCTCGCCGCGATCGTTGAAGGGCACGCCCTTACCTGCAGTGTCCTTGCTCGCGCGGTAGACTCTGACGCGACCGAGGAAGCGGCCCTTGGCCTTGGCCAGGCGGACCAGCAACAGCGCCGCTGAAGCGCACATGGTGAGGTAGATACCCTTCTCGATATCGGTGAAGATGGTGAGGATGACGCCGCCGAAGAAGATGAAGACTTCGAGGGGCGAGACCTCCCAGAATTGGTAGACCACCTTGGGCGGCGTAATGAGATCGCCGACGGCGTGAATAATGAGGCCTGCGAGACTGGCCATGGGGATGTAGAAGAACACCGACGTGAGAGCATACAGTGCTAGAAGGACGATGACGGCGGTAAAGATACCAGCCAGGGGCGTGCGGACACCGGCCTTCGACTTGATGGCTGTCCGGGAGAAGGATCCCGTGGCAGGGTACGCGCCCAAGAAGGGTCCGAACAGGTTCGTGAAGCCCACAGCCACCAATTCCTGCGACGGGTTGATGACATAGTTGTTGATTCGTCCAAAGGACTTGGAAATGGCAATGTGCTCAATGATAAGCACGATGATGGTCACCGGTAAGTCGGGCGCCACAGCCGAGAGAAGCTCCGTGTCGATCTTCGGGGCCCCGGCGTGCTGGAAGCCGCTAGGCACCTTGCCAAGAATCTTGAACTTGGCCTTCTTGGCGTCCCAGTTGACGTTGCGGTTGACGAGCCAGCTGATTAGCACGTACAGCAAAATCACAAACGCCATGCGCAGCGTCGACATGAAGAACCAGAACTTCTTGCGGTGCGGCTGGCGGTCCGACATAGTGTTGCACACGAAGCGGATCGCGTACAGCAGGAACAGCGCCGTCAGGCCCATGGCCGCGTCGAGTTTCGCGCGCGGCAGCGCCTTGAGCGTGTCGATGATGACCATGTACGTCGCGCCGCGGGTGTTGACGCCCGAGATGCCGAGGAGCGCGGGCACCTGGCCGGCGGCGATGGAGATGGCGGCGCCCGTCATGAAGGAGGTGATGGCGACCAGCGGGATGAACTCGACGATCCAGCCGAGGCGGACGAGGCCGATGCCGAGGAGCACCGCGCCCGAGATGATGGCGAGGGCCTGCGCGATCTGCGGCGCCTCGTACTGCGGGTGGGTGTCTTGAACGCGGAGGACGATGTTGCCCACGAGCTGGGACATGACGGCGACGGTGCCGATGGTGATGTCCTTGGAGGTCGCGAAGGCCCAGTAGAGCAGGAAGCCGACGAAGGAGGTGTAGAGGCCGTACTCGGGGCTCAATTGGGCGAGGATGGCGTAAGCCATGCCCTGCGGGATGACCACGAAACCGACCGTGACACCTTACACGAGACCTCGTCAGCCATGGGGATTTCTCTCGGCGTGTGGGGTAGAGAAGGGAGGGCAGCGTGAAGGGTCCCCCGTGAGACCCTGCGCCGCCAAGCTTCTTTCTTGTGTAACACACATCAGGATTGGGAGAATCAATATCCAACGTACCAGCGATGATATCTCCAAGCAGCCATGTGGCGTTGTAGTGGAAGATCCACTGCCAGAAGGGGAAGAGGGACTTGATGTAGGCGAGCGTGCCCGGGATCGTGGGCCGGTGAGCCTCGATGAACTCAGCGACGGTCGGCTCTCTCTCCTCGTATTGTTCGACGTCGTTGAAAGAGGCTGCGGCGGACTGGACGGCCTCTCTCGGCTCGTTGCGGTACCGGGCGTCGACATCGATGCCGAGGCCCTTGGCCAGGACACGTCCGGCGTTCGGCATGGCGGGCGGCGGTGGGCTTTTCTGATATGCCTCCGTGAATTGAAGTTTTCAATGGCCCAAAAGGTCCAATCCTGTGCTCGTCGCTTCAAAGAATCGACAGGCTGAGCGATTGAACCCGAGAAGGATCAGTCAAAGAAAAACGAGGAGGACCTGGCCGGGACAGGGACAGCCCAGACGAGATTGTGCGGCGGCGGAACAGGGAAACTTATACTGCCTAGAATGCGGCAACATACGAGAGCTACCCGTGATGATGTATTCCCCTCTTGGACGTAGATGCTTGGCCGCGTCGCCAAGAAGCGTGGCTTCGGATCGTCCTGGTCTCGCCAAGGACTCGATTGGAGCCCTGTGATGTTGCGCTCCCACATGCCGCCCGGGGTGTGCGAATCCTATTTTCTGACGACATTATCAATCTCTATTGTGCAGGCATGGGTGTTGACACCCATCTTCTCGTTCCTTTCCTCTCTCGTCAAGCCAGATGATCTCCCGTCGTGAAGCTATTTGTCCAGCTGCGTGAGAAAGAAACATCCAGTGCTGGATTCCAGTGTTTTGGGATGGCCCATGTTTGGAGTAGCATCAAAGGGTCTAGTGCGTCTGGCGTCTGGCCCGGGGGAGGAGGCAACGAAGAGACGGCGGGGCGGACGGACACCCACCCCCATGGGCTGACCGAAAAAGGGTCCTGTTTATTTGTTGGAAAAGTGTAAATGTGATATGTACTCTGTCTTTAGGTACTTTGCTGTGGAATGGCCGTGTCTGGCTACATGGGGCAGAGGTCCTGCTCGTCCCGGGTTAGTTTAATTCCTCCCTCTCCGGCGGCCGGCGGCCGGGGTGGTCCTGTCCTGACTCTCTGTAGGACGTGGGGGCGGCGGGAGAGCTGTCACAAAAGCAATTCCGCCGTCTAATTCAGCGTCTGCGCCGGGCACACCTTGAAATGGCATGTGCCGCCTGTATACATGCCCGTGTCGTCTTTTGGGCGGCTAACACGCGGGTTCGCACACAGAACACATAGCTTGCTTGATACACTGCACATGTGCAGGTGACATTCCAGTTCGACAGAAGAGCTACCTTCCCTGCATCAAAAGTCTTCACGATCGGCATCGTCTGTCCTGAGTGGTCGATCGTGAGTGAGGCGAGAAGCACGGCAGATAGCGCCTGGGGCTGATCGGTAGACGCGAGGTTAATGGCGTTCCAGACCAACAAAGATGTCTAACCTCGCGGGATGTCTGGGACGTTGGAACAAGACTGGCCCGGCATGTTGGGATGGGTGGTCTAGGTACTAACTAGTCGACGGCCGAAAGAAACTACCGAAACCTGAACGTACATATGAGCAAGATACTTGAGGCTGGTTCAGCTTCTCCGCGGCATGCGCTCACCATGTATGTGCATATTCACATTCATATGTCGTCCATGTATGCTTCTTGCGCCTTCGCCTTTCCATCCAAACCGTCGGGGATGAACTCCTCTTATTAAGCTTAAATGCTAGATGGCTATTCGGTTACAGCTGTCATGCCCATCCGCGATGCCTTGTGCAGCATAGTCGCTGTTCCATGCGACCCAGAGCGCTGCCGGATACCCGAGAAGCGCAACAGAAGCACACGAAGAATGTCACTCTTTTGATGATGAGTTGCGGCCCCCCAGACCATCCACAGGTCTTGCCCCCTCCTTGCCACGGAGCGAAACAGGCGACCCAGAACACCAGCAGGCAAAAGCTGAGCTAGCTAAACAAAAAGGCTGGTCCCTGTCTCATCTTGGTTCTTTGGTGCATTCCCTGGGCACTGGGCGAAGGGGAGGACATGGGGGCAAAGAAGCGCATTTGGCCCGTGATGTGGTGTTGGAGAGCGAAAAAGATTGGGTCCGGGAAGCATATTGGACGATGGTGTCGAGCACGCCATTCTTGGCGCAAATGAGACCAACATTGCAGGATCCCTCCCTCCAGAAATCGGGGAAAGGATCGCACCCGCGCCAAACAAACACAGAAAAAATACATGAGTCTTTTCGACTCTTTTCGGGGAGTATCCCTCTTTCTGGGTAGGGTCCCTTGGCATTTTCGTCAAGACCCGGGCGCCAGGGCATCGCCAATGGTTGCAGAGGTTTTTGACATGACTGTCAATTTGGTGTTTGCTTGGCACACGATCTCGCCATCACTCCCCAGCAATGCCAGCTTTCTCAAAGCCCCCAAAGTCTCTGCGCCTGCGCCCAGACGCCATGATCTCGCCTTTTGTGAAGGGGGCGTCGATGCTTGAGTTGCGGCCTGTTGAGCTTGGTGTTGCTTGTTCAGTCTCGGCATCGCGGGAGGAACTCAGCCAAGCCTGCCTTAGACTTTGAGGCGAAAGTTTTCTGTCCGAGGTGCCATCCGATGACGGGCTCTTGGTATTCTTGGTGTTTCTTGGGTTCTCTCCACAAGGAGGAAATTCTCACGCGATATGAGAGGGGGAAGCGGAGGCGAAAAAATGGGCTGGAGCTGAAGACTGGAGGCGAGAATCGCAGCTTGGTTCAGGACGGACTTGTCTCGGAAGTCATTTTGGTGACGAGTCACTGCGACAATTTTCTGCGACTAGATTTCTTGGGTAATTGTGAAATGAGAAACGGGGGGCACACAGCTCATCCGCGGTGCTATTACGCGAAGGAATCGAGGCATCATTCTGCAGAGCGTGGGATGTGTGTCAGTCCCACGACATTAGCACGTCCCAGCTGAACGGAAGAGACCTCTTGTTAGACATGCATGCCGCCATGCAAGAGTCTCGCTTCAAGGTAGCACCCAGTGCTGGGATGAGGTGTGGCATTGGGACCATGGTGCGTGCGAGATCTTCGCTCTCTGGTCTTCTGTTCACACAGGGCACCGTAGGATCCATGTTCTCATGGTCGCCTCGTGGTGGGAGATCGATGTTCGAGCCCAACCTCTGCGTACGGCTGACCCATTAGTAGCTCTATCGCGCCCGCTAAGAACGGCTAGGCATAACGAACGTAACAGCATCTCGAGACTGGGCGTCGTCAATCATGACGGAAGTGGTCCAGAACGCAATAGATCGTCCTGATTCCTCATCGCAAGGTCATTGAAGTAAGAGGCTGACCGACTCGTCCGTCAGCCAGAGGCAGATGGAAAGAATCTCGACTTTCTTCCATCACCACTCGGGTGGCAATGTTCCGGTGAAGCGGATTCCTCCTAGGCCGCCCTTGCATATCCCGTCTTGATGCAGGGCTTCGGCCCGGATATCATATTGCTGCTGACACTGACAAGGGTATGGCGAGAACCACACTGCAGGATTGGGATGGCGAGGCCTGGAGGAGGCCTCGTAGAAGCAGACTGTTGGTCGCGACATTAACTGTGGAGTTGTATATACCTGTGTGAGTCTGTTTACAGGATCAATGGCGAAGACCTTCCGCCTCCTATCAAAACGAAAAGACGGAAGCACTGGCTGAGATCATCCCAGGCCGTGTCTCTTTTCCTGCATTGCGTAGTGATTATGCAGTCCGCGACAATGACAGCGGCCACGACGAGGCATATCCATCCTTCAGGCACAAACAAGTCAATATTGGTCAAAAGATTCTGCTATCGGATCCCACCTCCATGAGCGTTCTTTTGATCATGATCATTTCTCATGACAGAGATTGGTGCGCTGGCGATTTTCCGTGGTGCATGAAATGCTAAGGGAACAATAATTGCCCGAGTTCGTCATCGGCTGGCAAGATGTCGTGATCACATATTTCACCTCTAAACACAGGAGACAGGAGATTGATTTGTTGAAACCTCATAATTGTTATTATCAGAAATCAATTGCAGATTTGCATCGTAAAACAGCCTAGACAAACAGCATCCTCCCCGTAGATCTTCCATTCTGCCCTCGAGCAAGAAGAACAACCATCGACTTGGCTGGGTCCGGAACCCCTTTCTCCTCAGGTCGACCTTCCCATGCGCTGCGTACACCGAGTCCCACCTCCCATTCTCCCGTCGTAACATCTACCTCTTCAAAGTCGTCACCGTCAATGGAAATGCCCAACCAGTGCACCACTTCTTTCTCGACATCGCCTGAGATGCGTAGTTTCTTGCCATCCTTCGCATCGGTCACAGCGGTGTGACTCACAGTCAACTGAGGCGGTGACATACCCATTTTCGTCTGTCCCTTGAGCAATTGGATAGCATCCGTTGTCAGCTCGGGCGTCCTCGGAGGCGCTTGTCGAAGTCGACCGGCTTTCTCAAAAGCATAGGCGTACCGAAACAGATTGCTGTCATCATATGCCTTGGACGCAAAGGTGAGGTTGACCGGCATGCCCGTATCAGACATCAACCCCATGGGTACGCTGACCGTCGGGATTCCCAGTTGACGTATAGCACAGTTGCCGTTCGAGTAAAGCACACCGTTGCGCCATGCGTCCGCCGCAGAAGCCTCGTTGACGTCAGCATCCGCCTTCCCGACGTCGCCGTTGCACGGCCAGACGACCGTATCGAGACCGCGCGCATCGAGCCAATCCTCAAAGTCCGCCTTACGCCTGGCCTCGAGGCCTTGAAGGGCCTTTGCAAGACCGGGTATGTCATAAGTACCGACGCGACCGCTGGTAACATGCGCAACAACGTCGGTATGCCGGACGAGTGGGTCATCCGACGCGTACTTGTCAGGGATCGATCCCGGCGGGCGAGGAAATATGGTCGCCGAGTCCACTTGGGCAAGACTGACGGCAACGTTCTTGTCGCCGTTGTCGGCGAGAAAGTCGTCCCAGGCGTAGGCCATCAGTTGACACATGTCGAATTCATTGTGGTGAGGAGGCGCAATGCCGTCGGCGGAGCCGTCATGAGTGCTTCCTGAACCTTGATTCTCAAACTTCGTCACAACAGGGAAGTCTACTTCTTCCACAGCGGCTCCAAGGTCTTCGAGAATCTTCCTGGCGTTGCGCCAAAGGTCAACGACGGATTGCCGAGTGTGAACCTTGCGTGCGGCTGGGTCTGAGTCGAGTCCGCCAATGTACATCTTTGGAACGCCAACTCTTTTTCCTTTGAGAGCCTTGTTGTCGGAGAGCTCCTGGTACGACTTGGGCCGGATGCTGTCGACATCTGGGAGCTGCACATAAGGCTGCTCTCTCCAAAAGTCGCAGGACTTCTTGTCATCTTTGGCAACAATGACGTCCAGAAGAGAGAACATGTCCTCAACCGTCCGTGTATGAGGCACCACAGTGTCACAGGTAGGAAACAGTGGCCAGTTTCCTCGGATGGATATGATACCCCGTGATGGAGTGTAGGCCACCAGGCCGTTGTTCGAAGCAGGAGAGCGACCCGACGAGATCGTCTCCTCTCCCATGCCAAAGACACCGAAGCTTGCCGCAGTTGCTGTCACGGAGCCGTTGGAAGACCCCGAGGCAAATGCAGCTGTCAGATACTCGGCGTTGTAGGGCGACTCGGCACGCCCATACACACCGCGCTGCATGCCTCCTGCGGCCATGGGCGGCATGTTCGTCCGGCCCAAAATCACCGCGCCGGCATCCTTGAGTCTTTTGACTGTGAACGCGTCCTCACTTGCAACCAATTTCCTGAAGGCAGGCGAGCCGGCGGCTACCGTCATGCCCTGTTCCTTGTACGAATCCTTGATGGTGCATGGGATGCCGTCTAGAGGGCCGGTCACTTGCCCAGAGGCACGTCGCTGGTCTGAGGCCTGAGCAACCTCGAAGGCGTTTTCGTTGATGAGCGGGATTGCATTGAGAAGTGTGGAACGGCGGTCGTATTTCGCGATACGGAGCAGATGCTTCGCCGTCAGCTCGACACTGTTAATGCGGCCTTGGGATAGGGCTGATTCAAGGTCGGCAATCGTGGCTTCCACGATGGAAAGTGTCTTTTGACGAGGTTAGCGGCCGTTGCTTGCGGTCACGCAACATGATGCCACATTTCGATCAACTCACTTGAGGGGTGCTAATGGAACCCATGGCTTCTTGATGTCGGCTTTTCAGATCGACGATGCAGTGCTTGCTTAAAACGCGTACGTGCATGTTGAGGCTTTGATTGCCCGCTCAAGATGGGCTTCGGGGTGCTATTTATGCTTCACGAATGATTCAAGGTAATTAATGATTGCTACTCATGAACACCATTCTTTTTCTTCGAAATTGTTCAGCTTGAGGGGCCAAGATGGTGTAAATTATCAACTATTGATTCATAACAATCTTTCTGATGATTTAACAGCTGCAGAATGTGGTAGTGGAGGTTCGAACCTGCAATTTAGCAGCTGCTAATTGATGTTGTGATCTCAATCAGTGTTCCTTCTGGCCCCCGCCCTCCGTCCCTTTGGTCAGATAAGCTAGCAACTTTAGATTTGACAAACTTCGAACGAAGCCCATGTCTGGCTGCCAGCAAACAGGGGTTCAAGGTATATCATCAAAGGGAGATCCTCTGCCTCGTCTGCCAAACAAGGCTCGTGTTTCCATCCACATTGTTTCGCCGCTCTATCTCTCATCAGTCAACACGATGCCAAATGCTATTGATTATGAGGAGGTGCCAGGAACGGTTCGTCTTGTCGACGTGGCCGGGAATGCCTCTTCGGAACTACACGATGCGTCCCACAACGACATCGTCCTCGTACCCCGTCCTAGCTCTGATCCAGCCGACCCACTGAACTGGACGCATCGCCGCAAACTCCTCGCCGTCAGCATGGCATATCTCTACGTTCTCGGCACCGGCATCGCAACTTCGCTCCAGTACTCCGTCCTCGCCGACATTACGAAAGACACCGGCATCTCCACCGCGAACTTGGTCCAAGGAACTGGTGTGATGTTCTTGTTCTTCGGATGGGCCTGCTTGATATGGCAACCCATCAGTCTTACCTACGGGCGCCGTGGTGTGTACCTCATCACGATGCTCCTCACCGTGCCCATGATGGAGTGGACTGCCTATTCGACGTCAGCCGGGGAATGGTTCGCGCACCGTGTCTTGATCGGCATCATCGTCTCGCCGATTGAGTCGTTGTGTGAGGTCACGGTATTTGACCTTTTCTTCGCTCACAACCGAGGGACGTACATGGGCCTCTACGTCTTCATCCTGTTCGGGTCCAACTTTCTTGCCCCGCTCGTCGCGGGATGGTTCAACGACGCATACGGCTGGCGATGGACGATGCATTTCGGAAGTATCATTTGCGCCGTGTGCTTTGTGATCATGTTCTTCTTCATGGAAGAGACGATCTACTTCCGAGGCCATGTCATTGACGGCCGAGAAACTGGCAGTCATGGGCTAGGAAGTCACGGCTTAACGGACGTCAAACATGATGCAAGCTTGGAGAAGGAGACCCAAGAACCAACTTCGTCGTCTCAAACCTCTGCAACCCAGTCTCTTGCTCCACTTCAAGATATCAACTCGGGATGGAGCAAGTATACACTCTTCAAGGCCCTCCCTGGACGGCCCAGCAATGGCGACATGCTACGCATGGCCTACCGACCTATCATCATGATCTTCCGATTTCCGACCGTTGCATGGGCTGGCTTCCTCTATGGTATCAACTTGGCTTGGTATAATGTTTTGAACGGGACCGCAAGTCCGGTTCTTACAGGCAACCCCTACAATTGGTCAGCGGCGCTGGTTGGATGTGTCTACGCGGGCCCCATCATCGGTGCAGCCGTGGCTTCGCTCTGGTCTGGGAACGCAGCGGACTGGATCGCCCTTCGGCTAGCCAGGCGCAACAATGGCATCCGCGAGCCTGAGCACCGTCTATGGGTTTTGACCTTGTCCGGTGTGACCTCCGCAGCTGGCCTCATCACCTGGGGTGTCGGCGCCTATCACAACGTCCACTGGGTTGGGTTGATATTCGGTCTCGGCATGCTAACGTTCGGCGTTGTGACGGGTGGCTCAATTGCAGTGAGCTACAACGTTGACTGCTTCAAGGAGATTGCTGGAGAGACAACCGTGTCTATCATGCTGATTAGAAACACGATCGGATTTGGCTTCAGCTACGCCATCACGCCTTGGTGGACCACACAGGGCCTGCAGGACTGCTTTATTACTGCGGCTATGGTCTCTATTGCGTGTACTTTCACGTTTGTGATCATGATTATATACGGGAAGAGAATTCGCCGCTGGTCCATTCCCGCTTACCAGAAATACATGGCAACGACAGTGGCTTCAAATGAGTGAGGTGGAAGAAGTGAAGACCGGGAATGGAGTGTGTTTGGAATTCAGTACAGAGAAATCTGATTTGGAAGGATTGAGGGTTACGAACTTTATACTAAAGATTGGAGGAGAATAACGTCTAGAATACTGTTTCCATGTCCTTTTAATAGAGCTTGGGATAACATCAAGCGCATGCCATCTGCAGCCATACTAAATTTCATCGCATCTGAAATGTTCCAATCTTTAATACTCCAGTTCTGACGATGCTCGCGGCACACTCAGGAAGTGGCCTCTGCCAGCTCAAGGAGTCTTTCGGCAGCTTCAGCTGCTGACGGGATGTCATGTTCCAGGTTCTTGACCAAATCCCCCAGGAAAGTGATCAACCGTTTTGCTTCAGTGCGATAGACCCCATGCTCGTATCTGGAGGCATTGCGAAGCATATGGCCCACCCCGAGAAGCTGATGCACAATCTGGATGCTTGCAACTTTGAACATGATGAGCGGGGCTTTGATCACCTCTTCTAGGAAGCTGTTGGCGAGAGTCATGACCTCTTGAGCGGGTGCTTGGCAGTAGAGAAGGGCCATGATGTTGACAAGCGTCTCTGTGCAAGTGATCTGGACTGACATGTACTTGCAGCGGTTGCTCTGGAATTCTCCATCTGCTTCAGTCAAGCCCAAGAGTATGCGAGACTTATTGGCCTTGAGCTGGGCTAGGCTGTTGAGCAGGGTTGTTGGGGCGGGCTTATCGTAGAGGACGGCCAACACTGCCTTGCGGTTCTTACAGCCATGCAAGCTGAAGATTGCATACTCCAGCAGCCGAAATAGGTCCGTGATGTAATCCCATCCAGCAGTCCAGGCTTGTGTTTCTGGGTCCATAGCCGGAGTAATGCGAGGATAGAGAACTGATACTTGCGATTCCGGCATCCTTACGACATGTCCGAGGACACATGCCGAATGGACCTCCAGTCGATAGGCACACCAAAAGAGGCGTCGGCGATCGTCAACTTCGAATGTCGTGATGTCATCGGGCCAGCGACTTTCATCGTGAAAACCATGTTGTGCAACTGAGGCATGATAGAGGCCCAGGTACCGGTGAAGGTCGCTGTGGTTTCCGTGACGCAGAGAGTAGACAGCCAACAGCCCGAAGGACCGCAGATAGTCCAGGTTCTGCGATTGGGGGATATGAACTGGAATATTGGACACAGCTTCCGTGAAGTAAAGTTCGCTATCGGGGATGGAGATGCCTTGAAGCAATGTGTCGTCAAAGACTGCATTCATGGCCGCCATTTGGGAACTGACGGCGCAGAGCGACATGAGCAATGCGTACGATGGCCCATCGGTGTCGCTGATGCCGTTTTCCCAGCGCACCTCAAGATCCTTTTCGGAGAGGAACGGAAAGCTGCCATGATTAGCACCCGCCTAATGACCTGCAGACTGCAAGATAAAACTTACTAGCATTGATACATCGTATCGCGGTAGATTCGAATCAGTCGGCGAATGGCATAGAATGATTTGAATCCACCAATGGGTCCTTCCCCACCGTAGTCCTGCATCGCAGGAGGCTTTGGGATGGCCGGCTTTCGTCCCCTTTTTCGGATAGGCCGGCTCATTGTGCATTCAATCTCATAGTCATTACAGTTGAGACAGCTCTCTCTTGCCTGTTTCCCCTGACCAAACCTTGCCAGTCCGGGACGGCATCTGAGGCCTCTCGAGTGGCAGAAATCGCAGGCTTGCGAGGCCCTTTGTCTCTTCTGAGTGTGGGACATTATGAGCAGCACGATAGAAGATCAATATCACAATGGGGAATGATACAGTGCTTGAGAAGAAAGATGAAGATATTATCAACTGGAAAGAGTGAATCATCAGGGGTTACGAGTGTTTGTGGAAGTCTTCTCAAACTATTTAGCCGCTGATAATTGCGATAGCAGCAGTCGATAAGAACTGCCGATGGGCGAAGAAGGCCTTATCGCATTCACCAGCGGCTAAATTAGTTCTTGAAGAGCTGATAAGAGGCATCGTCTCCATCGAGGAGGACCGTGCACCATAAACCTTGATTTCTATCGCAAAAAGGGTCATGGGACGCCCAGACGGCACCGCGCTACGTGCCCGGCAAAGTGAGGTTTTGTATGCTTCGTGGCATGCGGCAAAAGCTTCTAAATACTACTATCTGTGGTTGTGTCTAGTATCATTATCGTCATCGTTATTCTCGTCTCTCTCTTATTACTATCATCGACACGCGTCCTTAATTGAAGTAAAGTCTCCAAACTGTGGATTTGTGGAAGAAGGAAATACGGGCGGCCACGCAGACGTGGGAGATTAGGTGGTCTCTAGATCTAAGCTTCGCTAATATCTTTCAACTAAGTTCGAATTAATAGGACGAAATATAATACGTGTTGAAACCCTTTGTGAAGGCGTTGGCTCACAGGTGCTGGAATATAGATATTATTAGGATCCTAAGGCGGTGCCTTGATTTTGATGCGCTAAAAGGCTCTATCCCATCTTCTATTAGATTGGCCTGCTACTTTTCCAAGCGAGTGCCAAAATTGCCCAGGATTGTAAAGCTCTCAAGTGGCTCGCGACATGACATGACTGGCAATAAGATCCTGCACCGATTGGACTAGCCCATACGACAAATGGTCGCTCGCCAGCTGGCAATCGCAGTCTGGGTCAGGGGCACATACAAGATCGTGCTTATCACGAGGTGTTAGATCTTGGCTAAGATGTGGGCTCACCGAATGCTTACCTCCAAACAGATATCTCGGATGACGCCGCTACGGTCAAGAATGTCACCATAGTTGGGAAAAGTCCTGTTTGCCTGCATAGCTTGAGCAGCGAACATGCCGAATTGAGTTCGATTGTCGGGGCGTCCTTGACTGTCGACATTGGAGGTCCGCCCAGGTGTGCGATAGGGATTCCCAACAAGCACAACAGCATTGATGGATTTTGTTGTCTCGTGGTTCAATTTACTGAGGGCTTCTAGAACCACTGTTGCTCCTTGGGAATATCCCAGTAGAGCGTACTTTTGATTGGGGCAGTGCTGTAGGCCACGGCGAATGGTATCGACCGTGTTCTGCACGCCGACGGAGACGTTCTGATCGAAGCTAGCGGGATAGTATTGAATGAAATGCTTGGATTGCTTAACTGAATAGGTCCTCTATAGAGGTGGGCGTGAGGCCCCTATTATATATGATGGATACCCTGCTAGCTATATATTCCTTAGCTTTACGCTACTGTAGCTTAACCTCTATTTAATACTCCTACTTAATCTAGAGTAGTAGGCTAAAGATGCTAACTAAAAAGAAAAAGAAAAATAAAACGTTAAGTAAACTTTATAATACTTTATTTATATAATATTAAGTCTTATTTGTTAGCCTTATTAAAAACCTTAGTATTAAAAAACTTTATAGGAAAATAACTAGTTACTAAAGGGAAAAAGAGTCTATTAGCTATACTTTTTTCTAAACTGTTATATAAACGTTAAGTTACTTCTTTATTAGTTTAATATAGCTTTAAATATATATATTAACTTTAGTATCTTTATTATTATTATATTATAGCTTTCTATCTTCTATAAGTAACTATTACTAAGCTTTATAGATAGTATGCTTTAAGTATTTTTCTGTTCTAGTATATATAAAGTTTATAGAATACTATATTATGATTTCCTTATAGCGTTCCTATAGCTAATTATAGAGATTTCTCTATAATCTCTAAAGAACTACTGAAATCTAGCTATCCTCTATAACTTTAGGTTTAGTATTATTATTATAGATAATTAGATACTTTCCTTTTTTACTATTTAATATTACTAAAGTAGTAAAGTAGTACTATTAATCCTTTATTTATTTATTGCTTCTATTAACTTAGTTTTAGAATAGTCTACTAAAGAATTCTAATTAAGCTATTTTACTACCTTTAAGTACTCTAAGAAAATTGCTAATAATATTAGTAGTTATAGCGTCCTTAAAATAAGGTAGTTATAAGTTTTTTACTAAAGCTTTAGAGTAAGTAATAACTTTAGGATAAATATAGGGGCTATTAGGGTGTTAAAAACTCTAAAAGGTAGTAGAAATATAGTTAAATATAGTGTATAGGTTTTTAAGTAGATTAAATAGTATAAAGGCGTTTAGTAATAGGTTAATTTCTAAAGTTATAATAAACTACTTTAATGCTAGCTGAGAATTTTAGGTAAATTTAAGCTTATAGTCCTTAAAGAAAGTATTTAAATAGTAAAGAGAATAACCTTACTATTAGAATAAGGTAGTAGTTTGTATAGAGTTTTTAGCATGCTTTTTATACTTTTATATCTTAGTTAGTAGATAGTTATCTTAATTAAAGTACTTTAATAGGAAGCTTTAGTTTCTAAGGGAGATAGTAGATTAAGTAATATTATACTTTTCTTTATACTTTTTAGAGTATTTATAAGTTCTTATAGTACCTCTCTTTTAGACTTCTAGCTAGCTTAATTAGAGTATAAAATACTAAAAAAAAGTCTATTTACTTAATAATAAAAATAACTTATTAAACTATCTAGTAGTAGTAAAGTATTAAAATAACCTTTTAGTTTAAAACTTAAAAACCTTTATTTTAAACTTTTAGCTATCTAAAAACTCCTCTAGTAGTAAGTTACTCTTAGTTTATTATTTAGGAATATATAATATAAGTAGCTTAATTAGAGTAGTATAGAGAGTATTATAAAGATTAAATAGTAATAATAATAATAATAATAATACTAATTAAGGATAATAGATACTAGTAATAATAGTAGATAATAATATTAATTAGAAGGTATAGGATAATAATACTAATACTAGATATTTAAGATAAATAAAACTAATAATAATAATACTTTCTTATATTTCTTAAGGCTAAGCCTTTATATTATTTTAATAGTATTTTATAAGTAAATTAAATATTTAATCTCCTTATTACTACTTTTATAAATTAACTAAAACTAAGAAAAAAATATATTATAGAGAGGGGATTATAAAAGACTTTAAATAAATTAAAAGAGACCTTTATAAATATTAAGGAATATAATATAAGATTATTAATCTAGCTAAAAAATAGAGTTTAAGAAAGAGATTAAAACTAAAATTAAAAGAATATAGTAAGAAAAGAAAAAAATTAAATTAAAGTAAGAGATAAATAATTATAACTAAATAAGAGGGGTAAAATAGGTTAATAAAGCTAGGGATTAGAGAATTTAACTAAGTATACTATAAAACTAAAGATATAAAGGTTTATTTATATCTACTTAGACTTCTTATTAGCTTATTAGAAACTATAATTTAGAGATATTACTAAAAGTTTAGAAGGTTTAAAATATAATCTATTATATAGGAATCTCTTTTAGAACTTAATTAAGAAGTATTATAAGTATAAAAGCTTAATAGCTAATTTAATAGCTAATAGTAATAGCTTTAGGTTACTATAAAAGAAACTTACTAATTAGAGTTATAATATCCTTATAAGTTATTAAGGAGAGGAGTAAAAGATTAAGATATTTAGTTCTCTATATATTAAATAGCTTTAAAATTTTTTGTTTTTTAGATAATAAATTACTTATTTAGATATTATACCTATTATTATATTTATTAAGATTTAAAAGTTTATTATATATTAATTTAATTATAATAGACTTTAAGAATACTATATTTATTACTTTTTATAATTTAATTATTTATAATTTTAAGGATAATAAGATTAGTTAAAACTAATCTCTAATTTTACTAACTCTAAAGCTAGTAAGCTTATTTTTAAGAAGCTCTTTAGTAAAACCTAAAAGATCTAGTTAGTAATACTAAAGTAATATTTTTTTAGTAACTAAGTATTTAGTAACTTTATAAGAGAGAGCTTTAGAGGCTTTATTTATAGTTATAACTATAGAGATCTTCTACTAAATTATAATAGTTTATATATCTTTATAGCTTAGAACTAATATTATAACTAATATAGATAAACTTTAAAAAGAAGAGATAAAAGTTTTAAAAATACCTACTTTTAAATTAGCTAGAGCGCTAAAGTTTATAAGTATTAATATAGTTAGTTTCTTTAAAATTTATAAAGATTAGATAGATATAGTAAGATAGATAGCTAAGTAAAAGGCTTTATTTTTATATCTATATATACCTTTTAAATATTATATTATAGTAAAGAGTAAGTTACTTAATATTAATTAAGAAAACTATAAAAATTATATAATAAAGATATATAGTTACTTAGATATAAACTATATAATACGTTTAAACTACTAGCTATAAAGACTAGCTATAGAGCTATTTATTTAGGATAATTAGTTTAAAAAAGCTTATAAATTTTTCTTTAAAGTTAAGAATATTTAAGCTTAAGTAGCTACTTAAAATTAAGTAGTAATATTAGATCTAAAGCTAATTAAGCTAGTTATAAAATACTTCTTAAAAAAAGTAATAGAGAAAGCTTTAGACGTTTTAAAAATAATAATTATAAAACTTTTTAATTTAAATAGCTTTAAAGACTATAAAGTAGCTTTATTAAGCTAGATTAGCTAGAAATAATAGCTAGTATTAATATTTAGAGACTTAGAGACCTCTTATTTATAAGTTAAAGTATTTAAGAAAGTAGACCTTTTTATATTAAATACGCCTATTTAGGATAGTATTTCTAGTTAAATTATAATATTACTAAAGCTTTAGAATATATTTAGACTATAAAATACCTCTTATATATTAGATAAAATAGATAAATTAGCTAAATAGATAAAAGTTTAAGGATTTATAATAATAATAGATATTTAGACTATAATATATAAAGAGCTAGTTAATTTATAAGTAAACTAAAGTTAAATAAATACTTTAAGATTATATATAGTAAGAATAGAATACTTTAGAAACTTAAACTATAATAGCTAATATATAGATAATATAAACTTTAGCTTATTATTAAAGTATATACTTAGTCTAAATAATATTTATTAATATAATAGTTATAATACTTTATTCTTTTAGAAATACCTTTAGTTAAAGATAGATATTAATATAAATTTAATTAAGTATATAGCTTAATAATATAGTTATAAATAGAAAGAGTATTTCTACTTAATTATATAGGATATTATCTTTAAAAGTTAAGCTAGTAATAAACTTAACTATAAAACCTTATTAATTTATATAAGAAATTATATAGAAAACTTCTATTTATATAGTTTAGTAATATTAGTTATAGAAAGATAACTTAGTTAACTATTTAAAATAAACTTAGAACTTTTAAAACTAATTAATACTATTTTAGTAGTAGTAAAAATATTATATATTATTATAATTTATTTTAAATCCTATTATTTTAAAATAAACTAATAAGTAGCTTTTATATATATTACTACTACTTTAATATATATAAGCTAAGATAAATAAGCTCTTTAATAAGGATAAATTATTTATAAGTAGGTTATATATATATTAGTATACTAAAAGCTAATATTATAAATAAAAATTAAAAATATTATTAATTACTTTAAATAAGAAAAGTAATAAAGTTCTTTATTAATATAGTAAGATATAGTAAAAACTAATTATTATACTTTTAATCCTTAAAAGATATTTACTTCTCTACTAGAAGAAGAAGGAGATATAAAAGAAATTAAGAGAGTATAAAGAGATTATAGTTATATATAAGCTATAAAGCTAGTTAATTAGATATATAAGGGAACTATTATTATATCTATAGATATTACTTAGAAATACTAATTAGACCTAATTAGAGTAAAAGAAATAAAGTAAGTAGTAATAAATACTAAAGAATATATCTTTATTAAAGTACTAAAAGTTCTAATAGAGATAATATAAAGATTAAAGTTATAATTATAAACTAAATAAGTATTAAAAGAATATAATATAGTTAAAGATCTAACTTAATATAAAATAATCTATATAATAAATATAAAGCTTAAGAATTAAAATATTAACTTCTTTCTTATAAGCTAGTAGTTATTATATTTTAAGCTAGATATTAAAGTTAATAGGAATAGCTTTAAATAAAGTAAAAAGATCTTTATAATTCTTAATAGTAGTTCTTAAATAAATATCTTTTAGAAAAGTATTATAAAATAATATAGAGTATTAATAATACTAATAAAAATAAGTATATAGACTTTCTCTTTAAAAGAGTCCTTTTTTATAAATAGTATTATTACTTTTTATTAGATTACTAGCTTTAAAATACTAATTAGCTTCTTTATTATAGATAATAATAAAATAGATTTAGTAATATTAATATTATTAAAAAAACCTTTTAATACTTAGATATTATAAACTTAGAAATATATTATAGATTTAATTTATATTATAGTTTAGATTAGTAATATAGTAATATATATCTTAGTAAGCTTTATTTACTTAGGAGTAAAAGAAAATATAGAAGACTTTTTTTCTAACTAATAGAACTATAAGAAGGCTTTAGTTATAATTAGACTTCTAGAAAACTAAAGCTTAATAAGACTTCTAAATATCTAACTAAAAGAAGTTTACTTAAATTAAAGTAAACTCTTAAGTTATATATTAAGAATATTATAAAAGAAAATAAAAAGTAAGTAACTAAAGCTAACTAACTTAAGCTAATACTTAATAAGTAGCTATTTAAATTAGAAGAAGATAATAAAGAAGTAATCTTAATTATAGATATAGCTAGAGAGGAAGCTTTTATTTTTATAGTAAAAGTAAAGCTTAAACTTTAGTTAGTAGCTTTATATATAATAGTAGTTATAGTAAGTAAATATAGAGATAATTATATAAGATATTAGTTAAAAATATATAATATACCTAATTAAACTAATTAAGAACCTCTTAGTATATAAGTTTAGTTTATATTATCTTTAAATAAGTAAGAGTATTATATAAAGGAATAAGTAAAAAGAAAAGTAGTTAAAATAATAATTATATTATCTTAGTAATTTAATTATCTTTTATAAAAAAAAAAGGCTAGATTAAGTAAAAATTATATAATACTACTTTTAAGACTAATAAAAGTCTTTATAATATATAAGCTAAAAGTAAAAAAAGTTTATTTAGTAGATAATAACTTAATAAATAAATTAATATTAAAAAGTAACCTCTTTTAGAAAGTAAAGAAAATAGAAGCTTTAAAACTAAAGAACTACTATTAAGTTAGTAGATTTAAAGGACTTATTATATTAAAATTTTTAATAATTATAGAAGGATCCTATTTAACTAATAACTATTTAATTAGTATTTTTAATAAGTATACTTATTTTTAACTAGAAGAGAAAGAACTATTATAAGCTATTTTATTTAATAAAGAAGCTATATTAGCTTAAGAATAAACTAAAACTAATTAACTTAATCTAATAGTAGCCCCTCTATAGTAAATTAAAATAATACTATATAAAGTTTAATAAGTAAAAAAGATCTTAATTTTAAGAGTACTTAAGGATAAAGTTTTAGAAATACTATAAGAATAAATTAAGAGGGATATACTAGAGGAGAGTTATATAACTTACTAAAATATTTAGTTTTTAGTATAAAAGAAAAATAGTAACTATTAACTAATTAACTTAGTAATAAAACTTAATATAGTTATTATTAAAGATACTTTTATTCTTTTAAGTATAAATAAGTTTACTAAAAAATTTAGAGGCTACTTCTTATTATTACTTTTAGACTTCTTCTTAAGATATAATTAAATCTTACTAAATAAGAAAAGTTATAATTATATAATATTTACTACTTCTCTTAGCTTTTTTTAGTTTTATTTAATTTTAATAAGAGGAATAAACTTAGTAGTATAATTCTAATAGATTATAATATAAATCTTATATAACTTAATTTCCTATTATTATAAAGCTTTTTTAGATAATATTATAATTAAAAAGTTAATTTTATACTATAATAATAAAGAACTATTAACTTATTTTAAAATTAGGAAATTTATTTATAAATATCTTTAGAACTTAGATAAAATACTAGTTAATATAGAACTTTTAAGCTATATAGTTTTAAGAGAGAAGTTATAGTAATATTAAGAATTAGTAATTATTATTAGCTATTTATATAAGTTTAAGGGATATAGCTTAAATTAAGTTAAAGTTTATAAAATTTAGGAATAGTATTTATATAAAGATATTAATAATATTTACTTCTTTTTTAGAATTATAGTCTTTTATTAAGTATAAATAGAAGACTTTATAGTAATTATACTACTTCTTATAGAACTTTTATAAAAAGCTATAAGATTTATATAAAGATTAGTATAAATAGAAATAATAGAATAATTAAAAAAAGCTCTTATAAGTTTACTAGTTTTAATTAAGCTTAACTATAGCTTAGATATAAAGATTATTATTATTTATATAGATATAAGCTTATAAAGTTAGAATATAATATTATACTAGATAATTAATAGTAATTAAGTAGTAGCTAAATATAAGAGTAAGATTTAGAAAAGCTTAGAGTTATACTATAATATAAATAAATTAGAACTTTATATAATCCTTATAATACTAAAGAAGCTTTAAATATATATCTATAGAATATACTTTAAGCTTAAAATAGATACTTAAGTTCTAATAGTATAGCTAAATAATATTACTTCTAATATACTAAACACTTTAATTATATAATAGATTATATAGATCTAACTTTTTAATTTTAAAATTAAATATATTTCTAGTAAATTAAATATTACTACTAATAGCTTCTTAAGAAAAGTTTTAAGATTATTAAATTATAAAGAATATAAACTTTTTAAGAAAATTAAAGAGTTTATTAATATAAATATCTTTTATATAAAGATTTATATAATATAATCTTAATATAACGCTTCTAATAAGATAATATTATATATAATACTAATAGAATAGCTATAAACTAATTAAGAATAATCCTAAGATTTTTAATAAATTATATATTACTTAAAGATATTACTATATCTATATAGTATTATTTAATATTAATTTAAGAGATTTAAATACTAAGCTTAGAGGTTTCTAATAAAAAATAGCTTATTATTTAGATAGCTAATAAAGAAATATCTATAGCTAAAAAGAGTAATTAATAGAGAGCTATTATAAAAGCGCTTTATTAAAGCTACTTATACTAAATTAAAATATTATAATAAAGATATAACTTTTTATTACTTATTTATATATTACTTTTAAAATAGAATATATAAAGATATTTATCTACTAATATAAAGCTACTATATTTACTAGAAAGTTTAGCTAGCTTATTAAGATAATTAATATATAGTAATTTACTTAGAGGTAATACTTTTTTTAAAGATCTTAATAGATATTTAGTAAATTAATAAGTTTACTTTAATTAAAAGATACTATAACTTAATAAAATAGCTAGAAGTATAATAAAATACTATAATAAACTTAGATATAATAGTAAAATTTATTTTTAAAGACTTTATTTATTAATATAAAGTTTTTAAGCATTTAGTAATAAATAGAAGCTTAGAGAATATAAAAATAGTAGATATTCTAAATAGGTAATATAAAGCTTAGAAGAAAGTTATTTCTACTTATAATATATAAGTAAATAAGTTTAAAGAAAAAAGTTATTAACTAATTACTTATATAATTTTAGTTTAGTTAGATAGAGGTTATAAAGTTTAGAAGCTAATACTTCTAACTACCCTCTTTATTAATTAGATAACTTTAAAAAAGTTTATTAGTTTTATACTTTTTTATTTAATATATAGATAGAAAGTAATTACTCTAATTAAATAAAATATATTAATATAATAAATATTAGTTTAAGATAAAGTTTAGACTTTTAAATAAAAATATCTAATAAAAGTTTAAGCTTTTAAATAACTTAATTAAGATAGAGAAGTAGCTATAGCTATAATAGTATAAGTTTAATAGAAGTAGATAAATTAGTATAATATAAAATATATAAAGACCTTATATAAAGCTTAACTAGATATAAGAACTTTAGTACTATTATATAATAAGAAATAGGTAATTAATAAAAATAAGGAAAGAAAGCTATAATATTATTAGAAAAACCTTTTTTAAATATAATTTTAGTTTAAAACTATCTCTTTATATATACTAAAAATACTTAGAGGGGAGCTAATTAATAGTACTTATAGTAAATACTAGCTAAAGCTCTTTTTTAAAAATAAGAATAAACTCTAGGAGTTAGAAGACCTTAACTAAGCTATAAAAACTTTAAAAGATAAAATATAAACTATCTTCTTTACTTAAAGCTAAATAGCTAAAAATAGAGAGGATTAAAAACTAGATAAGTTTAAATAAGCTAATTTAATACTTTTAATTTATTTATAAGTAAAAGAAAAGTAGTTATAAGATAAAAATAATAAGTTAGAAAAAGAATTAAAGAGGTAGAAGAAAAAAAGAAAGTAGATTAAAGTTATATTACTTTAGATATTATTAGAAGATTATAATTAGTATTAAGCTTACTTAAATACTTAAGTAGTTAGTTATTTTTTATAAAGTTTTATATTTTAAGTATATATAATATATAAATAATTTAAGTAAAATTTAGTTTAATTTAAAGGAGATCTAGCTATATATTTATAACCTTTTTAATAAAGAAGTTAAAAAAGGGGAGAAAGAAAGCTAGATTAGTAGTAAAGAAAGAGCTAGAAGTATATATAACTCTATTTAATTCTAATAGTAATAACTATATATTTCCTTTTTCCCTCCTTAAGATTAATACCTTTTATCCCCCCCCTTTATATATTAAGTAGATTAGCTTAAATATTATAAGTATAATAGTTAAAAGCTTTATAAAGATAAAAAGTTCTAAAAGGATTAAAGTTTTAATTTACTACTTTAGCTAAAAGGATAATAAGCAAATTACTATTATAATTAGTAACTTTAAGCTAATTAGAGCTAATATTAACTATATAATAAAAGTTAAAGGTTATTAGAAAGGAAATATTAATATTACTAAGAATAATAAAAAGAAGTTTACTACTATTATTATAATAATTATACTTATCCTCTTAATTAGATTTATAATCCTCTTATATAGTTTAGTTTATTTTAAAATTATAATAAACCTTAAAGTATAAATAATTACTATAAGAATTACTTTAAATACTAAGTAAAGAGATATATTTAAAATAAAGCTATATTACTTAAACTTAATTAGAAGTATTATTACTATACTTTTTATAACGCTTAAAGTAGTAAAAATAAAGAGAGTAGTTATAAATACTATAAGTATAAATTAAGAGACTAATTAGACTTAATAATTAGTTTAACTTTTAGTATAGAAAACCTTAGAAACTAGTATATAAATACTTAATAAAAACTTAGTATACTTAAGATAAACTAAAGGATAAATAAATACTAAGAGCTACTTTTATATTATTAAGCTACTTAATAATATTCTTAAAGTTAGTAAAAGTATTTTAGAGCTATATATTTATATTAATTTAGTTATATTAGAGGTTTAAGCTAATTAAAACTAACTTATTATAAAGCTTCTTATAAAAGTAGTTAAGTTATTTCTAACTAGTATATATAGTAAACTAAGATATAAGAGAAGGTTAATAAATAGTTTTAAAAGAAAATTAAGAAAGACTTATATAAAAAAAGCTTATATTAATATAGCTATACTAACTAACTAACTCTTAAGAGATAAGCTTAATAAAATACTATAGCTTTTTAGTAATCTTAAAATAAGTAATAAGATTATAAACTTTATAAAGAGGTATAATAGTAGAAATCTAATTAAGTAAAATATAGTAAACTAAGTAGTAAAAATAAAAAAAAAAGAGATTATTAAAAATAAGTTATAATAAAGTTAGTAAGTTAAGAGAGATAAAAAGAGGGAAAAAGAGGTTTCTTAAATAGATTAAAAATTAATATTAGTTAAGTAAGAAAATAAAAGCATATTACTATTTACCCTCCCTACTTTAAATAATATTAGATAATATAACTAATTAATAGATAATAAGTAGGAGTAATAGCTAGTAGTAATATAGTAGCTACTTAAAGTAATTATAATAAAAAAAAGGTTATATAGGGATATTATTTTAACTAAAATAAGTTTAAAGAATAAATAAATTCTATTTAAAGGGGAGGTAAATTACTATTTTAAAAATAAGAAGGTATAATTTTCTTATTATACCTACCTAAATAATAGCTATATTTATTACTATAACCTTACTTTTATCTAAACTAATAAACTATTAGTACTAGTATTAGCTATTAATACTTCTAATAACTATTACTTCTAAAGCATAAAAAGAGGGCTTTTTTCCCTTAAATAGCTAGTTTTTAACTTTATATTATTATAATAACCTACTTTATAAGTTAATAATATTTTTATATTATTTTTAAATATTAAGCCTTCTCTTTATATAACTTTACTTAATTAATAGTAACTCTATATAGTTTATATAGTCCTCTCTATAGTTTTCTAACTACTAAAGCTAGTAACTATTATTACTATTCTTACTCTTTTAATTAATATCTAAATAGCTTCTACCTTTCTTCTTAGTTACTATATTATACTTAAGCTTTTCCTCTACTACTCTTACTTATATATTAGCGCCTTTAGCTAATATATAGACTAAAAAGATCCTTATTACTAATATAATACTCCTATAAAGTAACTTTAATAATAATTAAGTAATTTATAACCTCTCTAAAACTTAGCTAACTATAACTATAAAAAACTCTTAGTTTTATACTCTAAATAGTAAGTAAGTACTAATTAGATTACTCTAGTTCCTATTAAACTTCTATAAACGTAAAGTATTTAGTAACTAAACCTCTATAAGTATATCTAATAAACTACTTTAGCTTATAGTAAGAAGTAACTTTAATAAACTACTAATTAGATAAGCTTAAAGTAATAGGTTTAACTATAAGGATTTCTAAGATAGACTTCTAAAAGCTTAAACTTTAAAATATATTATAAACTTCTATAATTTTTAAAGTTATTTTTAGTATAAAGATTAGATTAATATAGATAAAATATAATAAGTAGCCTACTAATAAGTTAGAGATATTAACTAGTATTTACTTATTATAGTTTATATTATACTAAAACTTTAAGATACTTCCTCTTAATCTTATACTACTTTTAACTTTAACCTCTTTCTCCTAGCTAAATAGTATAATCTTAAGTATACTAATTATATACTTATCCCTCTATTTAATATAAGTTATTACTATTATATTATAATAATTATAAATTAGCAAAATAGTATAGTCTTTTAGTATAATTTTATATAGAATAAAGAGTTAGAGAAATACTTTATTAGCGATATCTAAGCTTTTAAAGTACTATATAAGCACTTTAGTATTAATAATAACACGCTTTATATTATTAATCTAACTATTTATATAGTTAATAGCTTCTAATAGCTATAAGAATAGGAGTATAAGCTTATAGTATATAAGTAGTTTAGATTAGTAATTTAAGATAGCTAATATAACTACTAGTTTATAAGAACTTAGAGTAAGCTAAATAATATAATAAGCAACCTTTATAGCTTCTTAAAAAGTATATAGACCTAATAAATTAAAAAGATTTCTAAAGAATTCTATTAATTTAAGCTAATTAACTTCACTTTATATAAATAGCTTACTTAGACTTAAGATTTATACTATTAGTTATAGTAACTAGTTATTATTATAAACTATAACTTAGAAGTAGAGGTTATTAAAGAGTAGTTAGCAACTTCTATATAGCCTATCTTCTAACTAGCTATACTTATACTACTTATATTTATACTATAAGACTTACTAATACTTAGTTAATCTTCTAAGTTTATAGATAATAAAGATAGCTAGTAGAGAATTATTTTAAATAATAAGAATAAGCTACTTAAGCTTTAAAGTAATTATACTTAGTATACTAATTAAGGTACTTTAGTATAAAAAGTTAGATATTTAGCTACTTTAATATTTAATCTAAATATAAGCTTAGAGTTTTTAATAAATTTAGTTTCTAGCTACTATAAAAAAGTAAGGCTTAATCTAACTATAGATAAAGTAGTAGTATAGAAATAGAATAAGATAAAGTATCTTAAAGTTATAGAAGAGTACTTTATTAATAAAAATATAGCTAATTAATAAGCTATAAGCTTTTAAGAGAACTTTTTAAACTATAGCTAAAATAATTAAGTTAAACGCTACTATAATAAGGTTATATAAGTTATTATTTAAACTATCTAATATAAACTTTTCTTATTACTTACTATAGCTCTTAACTTTAAAGGTTATATCTACTATAATACCTACTAATAATAGCTAGCTTTATAAACTAAATTATAAAATATACTTAATAACTAGTTAGTATCCTTATAGTAATTATAATATAAGAACTACTATAATACTTAGAGAGGCTATAGTTAGTAATTAGAAAAGAAAGCTAATTAAGAAGTTTAAGTATAATAAAGTAATTTTATTTATAAAGAGTAGATTTTCTAAGAGTTTTTTATAATAGTTTTATTAATACTTTTACTTAGATTAAGTAGGATTTTTAGACTTAAAAGCTATAATTTAAAGGATTTATATATCCTACTATAATTATTTAATTTATAGTATAAAATACTTAGTAAATTAAAAAAGGATAATTAGAATAAAGTAGTAGTTTATATAGAGTTTTTAATATACTTTTTATATTTTTATATTTTAGTTAGTAAGTAGTTATTTTAATTAGAGTACTTTAATAAGAAACTTTAGCTTCTAAAAGAGATAATAAATTAAGTAATACTATACTTTTCTTTATACTTTTTAGAGTATTTATAAACTTTTAAAGTATTTTTCTTTTAAACTTCTAACTAGCTTAATTAGAGTATAAAATACTAAAAAAAGGTCTATTTACTTAGTAATAAGGGTAACTTATTAAACTATTTAGTAGTAATAAAGTATTAAAATAACTTTTTAGCTTAAAGTTTAAAAACCTTTACTTTAAGCTTTTAGCTATCTAAGGACTCCTCTAGTAATAAATTACTCTTAATCTATTACTTAGGAGTATATAATATAATTAGCTTAATTAAAGTAATATAAAGAGTATTATAAAAGTTAGATAGTAATAATAATAATAATAATAATACTAATTAAAGATAATAGATACTAATAATAGTAGTAGATAATAATACTAATTAGAAAGTGTGGGATGATAACGTTAGTACTGGACGCTTAAGATAGATAAGACTAATAATAATAACACCTTCTTATATTTCTTAAGGCTAAGCCCCTATATTATTCTACTATATTAGTTGTTATTAAGATATTATAAGTTAAAGTTATAAGTTTTTAGCTAGAGAAAGGAGTAGTTTATTATTTTTAATGCTAGCTGAAAATTCTAGATAATTTATAGCTTATAGAGCGTAGAAAGGTAATTTAAATAGTGTATAGAATAATACTACTATATTAATAGTTATTAAAATATTATGTGTTAAAGTTATTAATCTTTTATTATAGTAAATAATGCGTTTTTCTGTATAGACTATAAGGTTGGTGTAGTAATTAGCTTACTTAGGAATATAGTGGGTTTATTATATATGCCTGTTTAGCTTTATAGCTTTAGAGCTTCTATTTAAAGCCTAATGCTTTTTTAAACTTCTTAAAAGTAACCCTTCTTAGTGGTTTTATTAGTTTATTAGCGATTTATTTGCTTGTTAATATATATTAGGGGTTGATAGTATCTTTTTAGGCTTGTTTATAAAGGAAATAGTACTAAATATTAATATACTTTGTCCTAGAGTAAAACTAGGGGTTTTTACTAAGTGTGAGGGCGCTTTAGTTATTACTATATAATGTTATAGCTATTTTTGAGTTATTACTGTAAACTACTATAGTAGTAGGGGTGTTAACTTTACTTATTTTACTAATTAAGCTTCTAAGCTAGATTGCTTCTTTTATTGCTTAAGTAAAGCTTATATATTTAGCTTTATAAGAAGAGAGGGTAACTACTATTTATTATTTTAAGTATTAACTAATTACGCTGCTACTAATATTAAATAGGTAGCTAGCTATAGACTAGTAGGTATTTATATCTTTAGCTTAATTGCTATCTAAAAAGCTAACTAGCAACTTAATAAACCTTTTATATATTAGTTTAAACGTTATAGTGCTTTTAAGGTACTATAGGATGCGCTTAATAGCTTTTTAATACTTCTTAGTTAGATTTACTATATACTAACTAAGTATTAATACTATAAAGGCTAGGTCTAGTTATATATTAAGTATAGTGTATATTAAGGAGCTAATATAGTAGGCGTACTACTTCTTCTGTTCTTTTAGCGATTCTTTACCTTTTAGAGCCTTTTAAAGCTTCTTACTACTATCTATAGGTATGCTTATAGGGTTATAGTCTATAAAGTTAAAATCTTAAAGGATCTTCTTAATATAGGCTTACTAGCTTAGATATAGAGTTCTCTTAGCTTTATTATAGCATACTAATATACTTAAGTAGAAGTAGTAAGGCTTAAGATCTAATATCTTAAAGCGCTAGCTTAGTATATTTTTTAGCTCTTAAATCTTAGCTTTATTTAGTTTAGTAATAAGAAGATTATTAATATATATTATAATTAGAAGGTTTCTTTAGGTAAAGATACTACTATTTGATACTAAAAGCTTAAAGCTTAATTTACTAAGGGATTATGAGAGAGTTTTATACTAGATTTATAGTAATTGCTTTAAGCTATATAATGCCTTCTTTAGCTTATAGACCTTATTATTTCCTTCCTTAAGGCTGTATAGCTACTTAATATATAGATCTTTAGTATTAATAGGCTTATAAAGGAATACTATTTTTATATCTATCTATTTAAGTTTTTAGTTAAGTGTAGCTACTAGAGTAAAAATAACTTTATAGCTTATAGGCTTAACTACTAATATAAACGTCTTATTATAATTAATACTTTCTTTTTATTTAAAACCTCTAATAACTTAGTATGCTTTATAGTGTAGTAGTTATCTATTAGTGCTACGTTTAATCTTAAAGACCTATTTACTTCTGAGGATATCATAGTTTAGTAGAGTGTTAACTAGTTCTTAAGTACTATTATTAACTAAGGATTTCTTTTTATTCTTTATTATAGTATGCTACTAGAGCTATTAATAACTTACTTTTACTTAATAGTAGGTTTTAAGCTTAGTAAGGTTTATAATAAGGGTAGTAAATATAATTAAGGCTATAAGTAGCTAGAAATATAGATTATTAAAGTATAAAAAGCTAAAAATATTTTCTAGCTTAACTAGCTTAAAGAGCTACTTGCTATTAATATTTAGAAGGTAGTATCTTAAACTAAAGGCTTTATTAGGCTTGAGGATTATGCTACTTTAAAGTTTAATATATCTAGCTAGTATATATTGTTCTCTAAGCTGTTCTATTATTAGTTTAGTAGCTTAGAGGGGTTCTATACTTATATTTACTATAATAGTGTTTAGAGTACTATTATTATTATCTTTAGGTAGAAAGTTTTTAATTAGAGAGTGCTGAGATATATTATTATTATTAGGCGGCCTTAAATCTCTTATTAGTATAGTAATCTTTAGTATAGGATCTAAGACTCCTATAGATTAGAAATGCTAAGCTTTAGTAGGCTAGTTAGTTACTAGTAGAGGTTTTATAGAGGGTTTTATTAGCGTAGTATAGTAGGTAACTTTTTTATTAAAAACTATATTGTTTATCTTAAAAATGTAGCCTGAAGTTTCTTCTAGAAGGATATAAATAGAAGGACTAGCGTAGCTTAGTAGGTAGTATTTTCTAGAATGATTGATAAGTTTATAGTGGTTTTTTGTTGTCTTTAAGGTATATATAGGGTAGCTAATAACCTAAAGGTGGGAAAGGTTAGGTTTTAAGTTATATTAGGCTTTATGAAGTGTGATTTTGCTTAGTAGCTTGCTAGATAGGCTGAGGGTATATAAATAGTTAATAGTATTAAGTAGGAAAGGCTAGTACTTTATAAGTAGGTAGCTGTTAATAAGTATAGTAGTAATATGTTCCTAAAAAACTTAGTTAAGGTGTTCTATAGGCCTATTTAATTAATACTACTTAGTTAGCGTTAGCTGTATTATAATGCTACTTATATAGTAATAATTAATAATATTTACTGAAATGTTCTTGCTACTTTAATTTATATATAGGTAATAGTATTATTATTTAAGGTGCTTATTTTAAGCTAAGAAGTCTTTTAAGACTTATAAGAACTAGGATTTTCATTATAGTAGGAAAACCTAAGAAAAACTAGTAGTTATATAGAGAAAAATAACTTAGTAATACTTACTTTAAATATTATTTTCCTTAAATAGTCTATAGATATTAGTATAGATTTAACTAAATAGTATAGTTATATTTTTTGCTATATTGCTTAAGTGTAGTTAAGCTATAAGGTAGCTTCTAGCATATATAGTATAGAAGTATACTATAAGCTTTAGTGTTATTCTAGTTAAGCATTCTTATAGTTACTATAAGCCTACTTAACTTAAGTATACTATATAGTAATACTAAATCTCTATAGCTAGTGATTTTATAGAGTATAAGGTAAGGCTAATAGTAGGCATTAGGTCCTATTTATTAATAATATATAGGTGACTTTATAATATTATAGTAAGAACTATAGTATTATTAAATATTACTATAGCGCTAAGTTAGTTAAAAATAAAGGTAACGCTTTATATAGCTAGTTAAGAGATAGAAATTAGGTTAACGCCTAACTATAAGTAGTAATAGGTATCTTTTAGTATGATTTAGGGTGATATTATATTTAATAGGCTTAGTTAATAAGTCTTAACCTTTTTAGGTATAATAATACCTCTTATACTATATATAGGTTTACTAGTAAAAAGTTAGGTATTTATAAATATATTAAGGATATAGGATATATATTATAAGGTATTAGAGTTGAAAATATAAACTTTTTATAGTAGTTTTAAAGTAGGGGGAGTTCTAGCCTTACTTAGGTTATAGTATTATGTTATAAACTAGAAATTAATAAATCTTAGTATACTAGATATTTAAATGAGAGATAGACTTATTAGAATAGAGGAATCTTTAGCTATAACTATAGAGAATTAGAAACTAGGGAAGCTTATAAACTAGAGGAATAGTAGATAAGAGAGGAATATAGTATATAGTATTTATTAAGGAATTATAGGTTAATACTATTAGTAATAAGGTAGATTTTAAGTTGTAGCTTAAAAAGAGAGTTTAGCGCTTATATCTAAGGTGTTATTTCTATCCTTTTTAGCCTTTTTAGCTTTAAACTTAGTATATTTAGCCTTTCTATCTTTATAGTATTACTTATATTCTTAGTAAAGATTAGGATACTTTTTAAAGTAAGTAGCTTTTATATAACCTTCTTTTTAGTATAATAAGTAGGTATACTTTAAGTGAGTGCTATTAATAAGTAAAGTAATATTAAGCTATTTATATTACTAAGTAATAGCTTATTCCTTTTATTTAGTAGTAATTAGGGCTTATTTAAAAGTAATAATAAGTTTTACTAATTTATCTATATTTTATTTTAGTAGGGGGCTATAGAATTAGTTAAAAGATATTAAGAAGATAGTATAGTTAAGCTTAAGTTTAATAAGAAACTTATAAATAAATAGCAGCTTATAGATCTTAACGTTAAGGTATAAAGCTTTAAGTTTACTATAAGTTTTATAAAGTTAAGATATAAATATAGTAATTATTCTATAGTTTATAAGTATTAGAGTTTTATAGTGCTTAACTAGAGCGTTAAAAACTACTATACCTTTAGGTATATATTAATCCTTAAAGGTGTTTATTACTATTTAAACTATAAAGTAGCGTTTACTTTTATTACTAGTTAATACTCTAAATATAGTAATTTCATCCTAAAAGTATTATCTTAAGCTGTCGCTAAGGTGGGATTATATATAGCTTATAGTATAATTTTATTTCTTTATCTAAATAATAAGGTATTCTTTATATTTCTAAGTAGTTTTATTATTATATAAGCTAAGGTAGTTTACTAGAAGGGTAAATAGTATTAAGTAACCTGCTATCTAGAGGTAATCTATTATCTATTAATTTTATTTTATATACTTATTAGAGGATTTAAGCTTTATAACTTTAGTAAGGCTTATAATACTTATTTAGTTTAGGTTCTTTATATCTATCTTATACTTTTTATTTATAGCTACTAACTAAAGATTTAAAAACTATAGAAGGTTTAAGTATTAGAATAAAGTATACTAAAGGTTTAAAGCTTAAATTATTACTATACTATATTACTTTATTATATAGGGATTTAGAATATAGTAGAGAATATACTATAAGCTTAAAAATATCTAGTTTACTTAGTGTTAATAGAATACTATTAGGATTTATAAAGCTTATAGTTATAATAATTAGGGTTGAAATTATTACTACTAAGCTATAGTTTAAGGGATTATCTTATTTTAAGAAGAATATCTTATTGTTTTATATATAATTAAATTCTTCTATAAAGTATAGAAATAGTAGTTTATTTAGAAATTAATATATCTATAGTAGTATAATAAAGTATAGTTATAGGTTATATTAATACTTTAGTGCTCTATTTAGCATTTTTAGCTTTTCGCTTAGGATTGCTAGTATGCTATAGGTATTATAAGTATTAAGCGTAAGCTTAAAACTTATTTATTTATTTGAGGCTAGTTAAGAGAAACTTATTATATCTTATAATCTTAGAAGTAATTTTATTTTATAGTATATTTAGTTTATTAAGGTAACTTTAAGTATATAAGGTTATTATAATAAAGTTTTCTATTAAAGTAGTATAGTAATAGCTACTACTATATATTATATAGGCTTATATTAGGTATAAGTGCTAGTTTATTAGCTTCTACTACTAATTTTAGCGTTTTAATAATGCTAAGTTATGAGGGCTTAGGGGTATAGTATTATGAGGTATTAGAGTAGAGAAATACTTAGTTTATTTTCTAATTAGTGGCCCTCTAGGCTTATAACTTATTGAATGAAATGCTTGGATTGCTTAACTGAATAGGTCCTCTATGGAGGTGGGCGTGAGGCCCTTATTATATATAATGGATGCCCTGCTAGCTACATATTCCTTGGCCCTATGCTATTGTGGCTTGACCTCTATTTAATAGATAGATGATGGACTCTGTAGTGATCTTGGTGGTATTTACGATTATGCGTTCTATGGCACTCTGAAATGACAGAGAGACACCTTGAGGCTCACCAGACCCTCGAGCATTGAGAATCTCTTGATTATACTGTTAGCACTTATGGAAGCTTGATTTGATTTCCTCACCTACTATAAGGAGTGCATTTTGAACTGGCTGGGCACTGCTGATATTGACGCGACGTATCGCGAGAAAGCTTGGATCACCGCAGCGACAAGAGCCCTGGGCGCGAGCCAAACTCGCAATGCTCAAGACGACAGCAGCGACAAAAGTAAATAAGGTTGCTGAACAGAGCATTTTGAAATTGTCTAGAGCAGCAAGATCAAGTGTCAAAGAAGATCTTTGCGGCCAAAATCAACGCTTCTTGTACGATGTTAAATACTTCACACAGCTACATCTTTATGGTATACAGCTGGGCATTTCCAAATCTGCGGATT
Organism: Colletotrichum endophyticum; assembly: GCA_027406105.1. Taxonomy (NCBI): domain Eukaryota; kingdom Fungi; phylum Ascomycota; class Sordariomycetes; order Glomerellales; family Glomerellaceae; genus Colletotrichum; species Colletotrichum endophyticum. The sequence continues at coordinate 5,294,047 of JANVYF010000002.1, forward strand.
CAAATTAGGATAGCCGGCGGGATACGCGTATACAGAGATAATTAGGGCTATACGAGGAAACAGTCCATATGCAAGCTTGCATAATTACTGAAGGGTCAGCTACTTTGTCCTTCGGTTATTCGCCTTTTCCGTGACATTGCCATTCATCACAGGAAATTGAATCCCGAGAAATTATCGACTGATTGCACTGGATAGACACGTTACATAGCAAGAACACGATGGGCCAGCGGACTGAAATTCAAAAAATGATTGACAAATGGAAACGAACTACTGAGTCTAGCTTCAGTTGAAACTACGGTTCAAGCTCCCCCGTTGGAGAGATTCCGGCGCTGTCTCAAATCTCCGTGTTGCCAAGAGATGAAATCATAATAACCGTAGGTACCCTGGTTCCTCTTCTTCGTGAGTCCCAAGACTTGCCTCTTGGATGCTACCCTCGTGGATAACATGTCGCCGACGAAGTTGGTGACTTGCTTAGTGGCATACGCCGCACCTCTGACCGGGGCAGTGACTGCGGTGCCAACGGCCTTGGTGACGCGTCCGATGCGCGCAAAGGTGCGTCCGAAAAAGCCAGGCTGGGGCTTGTTGGCGTCCTTCTCAGACTTCGAGTTCGCGCTCTTAGCGCGTCTCCTTTGCTCCATCTCAACCTCATCCTTCGTTGTCCTAATGTAGAGACGCTCCCACATGCCGATCTGCTCCTCGTGGAGGGTCATGTTGCGCTTTGTGTTGACCCAAACCCACCTCTCTCCATCGTCAACCTTCCTGACCTCACCCCCATTAACCATCGGGTCCATTTCTTTCCAGACCCATCTCTCGCCATGCTCGTCTTTGCTCAATTCTCCTCCCGCAGGAAGTTCCTGCCAAACCCACTTTCCATGCTCATGGTTAGGTTGGCGCAGGGTTTCCCAGATCCAGCCTTCAGTGCGCTCGGGCTGGTAGAGATCCTCCTCAAATGGCATCTGCTTTGGCACCACCATGGAGTCTTCGATAGGCATACCTCCGTGAATAGAGGACACATCGCCAGTTAGTGTCTTGTAGGTGAATCCGTAAGTCGGTCCAGGTCGTTTGGCCCACTCTGGTCGGTCTGTTGCCGCCCGACGGATTTCAAACCCATTCTCGATCGAGGTCAGTGCAGGACACGTCCATTCACTCTTGTCGGTCAGGTCGTTGCCCTTATATACGTAGCGAATGCGAACCGATGGATGGATGAGTTCATGAGTTTCCCCGAGCGCATCACCTTTCTGGGAAGTGTAGAGGCCGGGCGTACGGCTTCCCTTTTGGGTGTTATATCCCATGAAGGAGTTGACGGGGGACTTCACTGCATCATACACCTTGTCAGGCACACTTGTGAATCCCCCAGGACTGGTAATGATAGCCATGCCCCATTGCCGAGGCTCGTTCTTGAAGCCCACGGATCGGAAGACGCGAACCATCTCCTCGGGAACAAACTCCACGCCGATAGATGAGAGCTGATCCGCCATCCCTGAGATAATTAGTTTTCAATCTCAACAATGGGACATGTTAAATACTGGAAGATGACTTACATGCAAGTGAGACCAGAGGGTTACGGTTATCCTCAGTGCCTCCGCCGACGTCACTATGAGTTCCTGGAAACCACACCTGGCGAAGATGAGTTGTGTTGTTTCCCTCAGCCTTGCCCCATAAGGTGGGCTTGAATGTGGTTCGCCACTCATCCAATGCAAGTGCATGGAATGCATAGTCAACCCTGTCAGAGATATTGCGGCTCGCGAAGCGCAACTAACAAATCCAGTCAGCATCTGATGTCGCGTCGCTTCTGAGTCGAAAGACCGTGAAGCAAAAGCCAGACCACTTGGCTCACCTCTCTGGGGTCACGTCCAGGCCGGACGATATCAAGACGCCAGGGCATCTTGGGATACCCGAGGCTACCAACTGTGTCCCAGACGCCTAAAATTCGCGATTCTGTTAGCCGAAGAAACTGAATAGAGAAACGGTTCTGCGCCCTGGACGTTACTCACCCACGGCCTTGACTCTCACTACTTCAGGAACCCATTTGCCGTCCTCCTCTTGCACACAGTGAATCATTCTGAACTATTCCTTCGTCAGTCGTGGGTCCCACTGAGCTGGCAATTTCTTGCTCCATATGAAGCGGAAATAGCACTTACGCCTTTGAGATAATCTCGATACTTGTTCACCATCTTGCGAACCTTGCTCTCCACTGACCTCTCTGTCTGCCTGTTGTGTTCGTAACCTATATTCTTGAGACGGTCGAATCGCTGCTTATTCTTCTCGTAGTTGGACTTCTCGACATCCTTGATGTCCTTTCCGTCGAAGTACCCAAACCTGTCAACCCATTCTTCTTTCTCATGGTCAGCCTCATCCTTGGCCGCCATCTGCCGATGCAAGTCATTGGTCAGATTGAAGGCCTTCAGATGCTTCTTCTCGTCGTAAGCAGCGAACTTGGTCCAGTTGGGGAAGTCTTGGTAATCGTCGAAGATAGCTCCGAAGTTGCTCAGGCCAAAGCTGTTGAGAAGCCCAATGGAACACACCATTCCAGAAACGGATCGCGCAGTGAAGGCTCCGCGAGAGAAGCCCACAATCACAATCTCGTCGCCCGGGCTGTAGTTCTCGCAAATGAAACGATAGCAGTCCTTGATGTCCTGTAATTCCATGAGTGAGTCTTTAGTAGATGCGTAAACCGGAATACCATTTTCTGAGATTAAGGTACTTACCGTCAGGACGCCTGTGCCAAAAGCACCACCAATCGTTCTCGCCGCAAGTGATTCCTCTGTGCCGACGCCGCGATGATAGTAGACGACTTGCGGCATGCCGGTGCAGCACTTTTGCGCAATCGCGGTGGAGAGCCTGCTGACATTCGTCGTGTAGCCATTTGATCCATTCCTTTGGACATCCGGCACTGTCAGTGAGGTTGTTCTCCGCGAGAGGAGCCAACAGGGCTCTTGCAATACGCCAGGGGTAGCTTACGAGTCGTTCCATGTACCATCACAGCACACGATCAACCGCTTCTTGTGGGTTCCCGACTTTGTGGGATTATGAGCGCACACGTGCTCTGTAATTGGGTAGTGACAAGACATGATGATATGATTGCTTAATGATTCGGCCTTGTAGAATAGAAGGCCACACAATTGACGGAAATCAGACTGTTGAGCGAGTTCGGAAGATGCCCTCCGGTTATTGTTATACGAGTCTAGCCATCACATGAAAACCAGCAACGTCAAAAGATCGGCGACCAATCTGAAGCTTTGTCTCAGACAATTCCATAAGTTCTGCCGAGGAAAATGCACTAGTTCCCCGGATGATGCGGAGGAGAGAGATCAACTACCTATCCCCATATTTCGTTTGGAGGAATCTGAACACATTAGACATTCCATGGCACGAGAGGCGTCTTTCCAAATCCGGACACATTCGTCAGGAATTTGGACTCTGATTTGGCACTTCACCCCGAGATGGCTAGTCGCTTCATGTCAAGAACGACCGAGTCGTATTCGGACTGCCCTGATTCTGAAGGAACATTCCACTAATTTGAACATGAAAGCTTGAATTTCGCTTTTTGTCCTTGTATTGAAGCGTCGAAGACCGTCCGTAGAGTCTCTGAGCTGCTTATGAGACTCAACTTCATCGGTGATATCACTATCATATTCATAGTCCGTTTATAAATGGCGTTGTGCCCTAGACGCCGGCACGACCCTCCCGACCTTTGACCGAAAGCATCTACGTCACTATCCACGCTTTATACCAGTCGTAATACCGTTGCCTGTTTAAGTCAAAGTGTGATTCATAAAGCTGGGGCAGCTGAACGCTTCGTGCCGTTGCGGGAATCTCCATGTCTCAGCCGTAAACCAAACGATGTCTCGGACGGGTCAGATTTCCACTCAAAAGGCCAAGACGGCATGCAATGATCTACAGAATCTCCTCGGATGACCATACATGAATTGCTGAGAGACAACTAAGATATGTTAAAAGGGATCAGCGGAAGGCTTGCATAGTATCGGGAGCTAAAACGCTTGTGACCGTGGAATCCTTCTGTTTTATGACTCTTTCTGACTCATCACCTCATGTTGTTTGCTAAGTCAAAGGCCTTGGAACGTGCGAAGGATGGAGTCCTTCGTTCTGGCGGCTATTTCCTCGATTTCAGCCGCCGTGCTGGTATATGCGGGAGCAAGCAGAACATGGTCCCCCAGAGTTCCATCCTTTGTACCGTTACCTGGGTAGAGGCTGATACCAAACTCATTGAGGCCGTTCAGATGCACCTTATTAGCTATATCATAGGACCGCGAGAATGGCTCCTTGGTCGCTTTATCGGACACAAATTCGATCTAGATCCATCTTAGCAGTCTTCATTTCAGGGAGTGGGAGACGTCATAACCTACTCCCCAAAAGAGGCCTCTTCCTCTGATGTTGCCCACATAAGGATGTTCGTCAAGGTGTTCATGCAGGAGTTTCTCAAGGAGAGCCCCTTGACGTCTAACGTTTTCGATCAGATTGTCCTCTCGCACGATGCGTTGCACTTCTAAAGCAGCGGCGCATCCAACAGGGTGGCCTTGATAGGTGTGTCCATGGGAGAATGCGCTGTCGAATATGTGAGTCGATGGCTCTAACGCAAACGGGTCTCCCCTTACCCAGTGCCGCTTGTGAGAGCATCGGCAACTCTGTGATTCATCAACAAACCTGCGACAGGGGCATATCCACCGCCCAGGCCCTTCGCCATGGTTTGAATATCAGGCGTAACGCCTTCATGCTGCCAGGCATGCAATGTTCCGCAACGACCCATGCCAGACATAACCTCTGTATCGACGTGAGTGAAAGCAAGACCAACCAGAGAGACATTTACTCACCGTCGAAAATCAGAAGAGCACCGTACTTATCACAGACATTCTTCATGGCCTTGAAGTACCCGGGAACCGACGGCACACAGCCAAGGGCCTTCGGCACATTAGTTAGGCTTGTAAACTTGTGCGAAGAGTATGCGATGGAAGCTTACTGCACCGACGACCGGTTCAGCGACAAAAGCGCAGACAGTCTCAGGACCCATTCCCTGAAATTTGTGGTCCAACTCATCGGCCAGCTGTTCGACGTACTGCTCGACTGTCTGGCCCTCAGTCATGCCGCGATACGCATTGCATGGCGATACTCGACCGATATTAGGTAGAAGCATGTCTGTGAAGAGACTTCTACGTGCAACATGGCCGCCCATAGATAGTGAGCCAAGGGTTGTGCCATGGTATGAGTTTTCTCGGGCGATAAACTTGACTCTTTGCGGTTGGCCAATCTCAACGAAGTATTGACGCGTCATCTTCATCGCCGCATCCATTGCCTCCGAGCCTATGATATCACAGTCAGAGAAGCTGGACCATACTTTAGTTAAAAGTGCATGCGTCTTACCAGAGCACATGATATATGCCTTTGACATGAGACCATCAGTTCCTCGAATCAGCTCATCCGCCAGCTCTTCCCCAATGGGGTGCCCAAAGAACATCGAGTTGCAGTAGGCAAACTTGTCCAGCTGCGTAATCATCGCCTTCTTAACGCGCTCATTGTTGGATCCAATGCAAGCCACCGCAGCCCCGCAGGTCGTGTCCAAAATGGTCTGGCCATTGGAGAAGGTTAGGTACTTTCCGTTCGCAGAGACTACTTGTGGCGGCGCCGCTTTCAAGCTGCGATGGAGAACAGCACTCTTGTTTGAGGGCATCATCTTCGTGATCGCTGGCTGGAGCTCTGCATCGGTTGCTGCTGTCGCATTGACCGCAGCCCCCGCAGACGAAGTGGTCGACATCCTTGCCACTTGAGCGCGATAGAGTCTCGCGGCCAAGGGCGATGCTTTGCCTCGCAATGACATCGTGAATATGCTTCCAGATATACTGTAATATGAGACTGAGAATGTTCTGAATGGTCAAGACGTCGCGTTTGTGAGATTGTGGGAAGAGTGTAGGATCTGAAGCCACCAAGGTCTGAATTACAGTCCGAGGCCCTTATCACGGTCAAAGCCACAACTATGCCGGCCGCTTCTTATCGGGTTAATTTAGTTCTCAACGGTTCTCACTGCTACCTGCTGATCACTGACCTCCGATTCGATAAGCACATGCGTATGCATGGCTTATCTGCAGGGCGTATCTGGCGTGTCCCACTGCGGAGTTGATGGGCGGGGTCGGTCTCCTTCCACGTGGGCGCAGCGGAGAATTACGACTTTACTGCTGATATGCCTTCACATTACTTCAGGTTTCTTCTCTTCTTCTTATGAACGATTCAACCGTAAACCTGATCTCAATTAGTCTCATGAGAATATCGTGTATTGCAAACGCAGATGGACTCTCGAAAGAGATCACCTTTCGTCTATTTGTTAGAGACCGCATAATTTTCCTATATCTACGCGGCTCTAGTTCCTTTGCACTTCATTACTCCTATCGAAAGCGATAGTAATAATAGTAGTAATAAGGACGACAATAACGATAATAATAGAAGTAATAATTAGGATAAAAGCGACGATGATAACAGAAGACGACGACGACGATAAAGTGATTAAAGTATAGCCACTGGATTCATAGTCGCGCTAGCACAGGAAAAATAGGAAGTCTCACTTATCACAGCAATCATTACTTGTCATGTTGTTCGCTGTCTCATCGTCATCCTTGCTTACCTACACCGGGAAACAAGAATCGGAGATGTTGAAGTTTGTATGCGCTTCCTTGAAAAGAATAAAACACCTGATGTCTTGCAATACATTGAAGAATACAGTTGCCACAACTACCTATCTTGAAAATTACCAGTATTCTTTCACATGTCCTTTGCGTTTTCCACGTTCCTCACGCTCGCACTGACCAATTGACTCTTTGCTGCAATATTCTCAGCCAGCTGCGACACAGGCGCGTTGCTCAGAATGTCGAACACGCTGACATCACTCTTAACATCCTTGAATACCCAGGCGCGCACCTCGACCGCCACCAAACTGTCAACGCCGTACGCATTCGCGGGTCTACTCGAATCCAGGTCCTCAATTTCGATCAACATGGCCTTGGCAAGCTTGCGCATCAGGGCACCGCACACCAACTCCGATGCCTCCACTAAGCTCGTGGCCGCCGCCAGCGCAGCTTGTAGCTCTGCTGTCGTATCCTCGCTGACAACAGCAAAAGACTGCGTGTCGTAGATGCGCAGGTGCGCAAAGCGGCCATCCTCAAACCAATAAGGCTCGTCATGGCCGTTTTGCTTGAGCAACCCGCCGGTGGAGAGACCGACGACCGACTGGATTGGGAGTTCGTCGGCCATGGCTGCTTGAACAGTGGTCAGCAGCTCTTTCTCGCGGACACCGATCATGGCGCCCGATTTCAGGTAAGTCAGAATTTCGCCGCGCTCGGCGGTGATGCCGATGCCGAGCACGACACCGACGTTGATGCTAGTACCCTTGAGGCCGTGGGCGCGGCGGTTGTGCATCAGAGCGTCCTGGTAAGTGTTGCCTGCGTTGTAGTTTCCTTGTCCACGGGAGCCTACGATGCCGCCCACCGAGGACAAGCAGATGAAGAAGTCGAGGTCTTTGGGAAGCAAATCGTGCAAATTGCGCGTTCCCTGCACCTTTGGACGAATGGCGGCGACGTAGTCGTCAATGGTCATTCTTTCAAAAGTAGAGTCCTAAATCGTCGTTAGAACTTGGCTGCGTTGTTTCCTTCAGCCCCGATGACTATGACAGTACATACCTGAAGTTGCATGGCGCAGGTGAGGACGCCGGCTATGGGAGGGAAGTCGGCCTTGATCTCATCGAGTGCTGCTGCGAAAACTTCCTTCTGGCTGATGTCGCACGCGAAGGCCTTGACATTGACGCCGCGTTTGATAAGATTGTCCACAAGCTCCCTGGCTGCTGGCTTGGTAGCTCCCGATCTGGACGTGAACGCAAGATATCTGGCGCCGTGATCAACCATCCACGACGCAATGGAGCGGCCCAGACCTCCCAGGCCTCCGGGAAGAAGATAGGTAACGTCCGGTCGTAGGTAGAATGGCTTGATTCTCTGGGGAACGATCTACCAGTAATCCGAGTCAGTCTATTTCCCCACTGAAGGTAAAAGCAATGAAGGGAATGGACAATGACGGTTAAGTAAGCGGTGTTTGATCTTACCGGGACCAGGTCATTATCTCCCGCCTTTAGAACCATCTTGCCAATGTGCTTGCCGGTCTGCATGATCCGGAAGGCCTCCTCGATCTGAGAGTAGTCCATTACCGTCAGCGGATCGATAGGTCTGATGACCCCTTCCCCCAGAAGCCTCATCACATCGGAGATGATTCTAGCAAACAGCGGGACGTTGCTTCTGTAGATGGAAAGCATGTTGACACCGGCAAAAACGATGTTGTGCATGAAGGGGCTCATATCCAATCCGGTGTTTCCCACTAGTAAAGGCCTCGCGTTAGCCGGAAGTATGTTTCGCATACGAGGTGACTTACCAATGTCTCGCTTGCCGACCTCAATAAAGCGGCCAAAAGGGGCAACGCATAGCCAGGTCTGGCGGAGTGCCTCACCAGCCAGAGAGTTGATGACAACGTCCACGCCACGACCATTCGTCATGCGCTTGATCCCATCGGCGAACGAGAGATCTCTGCTGTTAAAGATATGATCTTCACGAATACCGTACTGTTCCATTAAGAACTGCTTCTTCGCCTGCGATGAAACCGTGACGTAGATTTCTGCTCCAATATGCTGCGCCAGAATGATAGCAGCCTGTCCGAGGCCGCCCGCAGCAGCATGAATCAAGATGGACTCCTTTGCCTGAAGTCGTGCGACGTCGTAGATGGAGTAGTAAACCGTCGTCCAGATGCACGGAATTGTGGCTGCGGCTTCAAAAGAGATGTTATCGGGCATCTTCTGGTACATTTCTTCCGGATTTCGAAGGAAGGTACGGTAACAACCGAGGCGGAACGTGATCACCTTATCTCCTACCTTGTACTTCTCGACGGCTTTGCCCACTCGTGTAACGACTCCGCTGCACTCAACACCGAGATCTGTGTCGGCAATTTGGCCCATGGAGATCATCACGTCGTGAAAGTTCATGCCGACTGCCTTCACGGACATTTCGACAAAGTCGTCAGGAAGCGGCTTTGCATACTCCTGATCGTCAACGAACTGGAAGGTATCGAGCATCCCTGGAGTACGCACAGCCAGTGAGAGCGCCCGCCCTGGTTGGTTGTAAGGAAGCATTTCCGGAAGTGGCTGCTCAGCACTGCTCTCCAGCATGTCGTTGATCGGCTTGTCTGGCTCGAGGCGGGAGACGTAGACTTTGCCGCCGCGTAGAGCATATTCCCAGTCTGGACGCTCGATCTTGCTTGCGTTGGTGCTAGATCTCAAAATGCGAAGAACCGAGTCCTCGGTGCTCTTGAGATTGGTGGCATCACTCGGATCGAGGTCCAAAAGCGTCAGCTGAATGCTAGGAACTTCTCCTCGGAATGTGCGGCTCAGTCCTGGAAGCAGGTTGGATTCGGGCACTTCACTATCCATAGCAGCACCTTGAGTAAGCCACAAAGTGCTCTTCGCTGTGAGGATGAGATGCTTGAGCGCTTCAAAATCAGCCTGGCTGATGGTGTCCATGAAAGGCTCCGACACTTCGATGAAAGAGAGGCAAGCCTTCGATGAGAGATCTTGATTCCCGGTCTCCTGAAGTGAAGTAATATCCACTTGGCAGCCCTGCGACCTCAAAGTGTGGATGATGTTAGTGAAGAGCAACTCGTCGAAATCGTTCATCTTCACGGGTCTAATTGCCACAATATCTTGAGGCAACTCCTCAACGGGGAGAGGAAGTGCTCTCGATATCATTAGGGAGACGGAGTAGTCCACGGTCGCGTGGTCACGGAAAACCATGTCCAGGCCTGTGAATCCCTGCTGCTGAAGACGGGTCTGCCAACCTTGCTCCGTGAGCATGGGGCCCCAGTTGCGATTGTCATTGACACCTGGCTCTCAGTCAGTCCCATCCGGCAATTGAAAGGAAAGAACTCAAATCCATCTGGGTAGTGTCTTACCGTTCCATAATCCTGACAAGGTACCAAAAATCAACGGCACGCGAGCCATCGTGCCGGTAAGCTCGACCAGCAAGAGAGTGCCGCCACTGCAGGTAAGAATGTCAGTAGGTTGGAACTGAATCAAGAGCAATGGGCGCCTGAAAATTAGGCAGGAAGACGACTTACGGCTTCAGCATGGTCCTGCAGTTTGCAAGACACGCATCAATGGAAGTGGTGGCGTGCAATACGTTGTTCGCGATGACAAGGTCGTAAATTCCCGGAGTAATGCCTTGCTTCACGGGATCCTTCTCGATGTTCAGGACCTTGAAGTCGAGGAAAGCAGCCCACTCTTTAAAGTCCTCCTCAGCAGGTTCGAAAAAGCCACTGCTGATGTCGGTGTATGTGTATTGTGAGAGACAAGCAGATACTTCTGACAGATCACCAAGAGCGTTTAGCACCACTGTTGTGGTGCCTCCAGTTCCGGCCCCGACCTCAAGGATCTTCATGGACTTCTTGTGCTTGAATGACTCGATGAAGTCCTCAATAATGGGGTTCCACTTCTCCGTACCGATGCCGTTGCGGTAGTAGTCCGTGAGAAGATCATCCTCCCTCAGCACCTGGAGCGGCTCAAGCTCGCCAGAGAAGATCTTGTCAAGGACCGCTCCCTGTTTGCACATCAGCTTCCCGTCAATGGTGGCATTGGAAACCTTGGCCAAGTGCGCATCGTCAAATTCCTGCGTGGTATTGAGCCAGTCGAGGTCAGGAGTCTGGCAATTGAGCTTTCCCTCGGTCGCCAGGCTGTATTGCAGCTGCATGAACTTGTAGAACTGTTGGAGATGTGGAGCGAAACCTTCGGCGTCCTTAGGAGTGTACATCTTCAGTATGCGCTTGCAGATAATGAAAGAGGCCAATTCGAGATCACGGATCGTCTTCCAATTGGTGTCTGGTATCTTGTCCGTGGTACGTCCAAACCACTCGCGAGCGGCCGTTGGGTTAAGGTGTTCCATGTCGACTGCCCATTCGGGACGGGCACCTAGCTTTCGAAGAGACTTAGCTGTTGATCGACTGGAACCGTCAGAAACACTTTCAAGTGCAATATTGCGACAGCCCTTCATGATGACAAGTGGCTCAGCCCAGGTCTCATCAGACACGGCCACCATTGATTGCGACTCGTTGAATCCATACGGAACAGAGCTTGAATATCCGTAGAGCTTTGTACCGGGGGCCGTGTTTAGTTTTGAAGAGACGTAAACACTCTCGACGAAGCGGGGAATCTTGGCCTTGTCCAAAGGCACGTTTGCTGGAGTCAGGGCTGGAATCATCATCTGAATAAGGCCGTCCAGCGTCGCCGGGTGGATTACATGGGGGAACTCGAAGTTCTCGGGCATGTATCTCTTGGTATCGGGAACCTCGAGGGCGCAGTGGGCCTCATAGTCACCAGACCCGATGTAAGTCAGATTGGTGAAGGAAGGCCCCCATTGCAAACCCAGCTCTGCCATCTGTTTCGTGAGATTTGTAAGTTGAAGACCTTTTTACTATTTATCGACCTCGAAAATGTGAACTCACAGCAGCATAAACCTGACGAGGATCTTCAGCACGCAGGCCTGCGTTCGCCATCATCTCATACTCCTTGCGATACTTATCAGCCTCGGCCGTACGCTCGTTTCTAAAAGTCTCGTTGACAGTGTCTCTGTAGCTCACTGAAACGAGACCGGAGCAGTGCTGCTGCCAATCACCCTGACGATTGCGGCAGGAAATGGTGAATTCGTTCCAGAACGAATCGGGCAGTCTGGACCCTGATCTCCAAGGCCTAAACTGCAACTTGGTCTCGACTGGTTCCTCGACCGGGACAACGATGGCAGCGCCGGCGGTGATATCGCGAAGATGATAGCCTTCGATCTCTTTCGTGTGATCGGCGATCTGGTTGGCAGCCTCGATGGCCATGACGAGCATTCCGGCGAAGGGGTAAAGGATCGATGACTGGACCTTGTGGTGTTCCATCCATGGCATCTCGGATACTCGAAGGTAATTCGTCCAGCTTGGCTCAAGCTTGCTCGAATGCGGACTCAGGCAACCGAACAGGTCATGTCGCGGGTGTTCACGCTTCCTGAAGGCAGCGGAGACGGGCGACTCGTACCAATAACGGTAATTCCGGTTCCAAGCAAATGGGGGCATGTCTGTCAGGGGAACTGTGGCACCAGTCACCCGATTGGTGTTTGTAAGCTTAGCAGGGTATCCGTGTTGGGCGAGTTTGCCGGCGGCCTCGAGGGCTGTGACCGCCGCATTTTTTCCTCTAACCAAGACTGATACATAAGGGAGCTCGAGCTTCCCTTTCTCCTGAGCGCTCAAGATCTGGTTGAGTGGCCCCTTCAGCGCAGAGTGGGGGCCAACTTCCAAAAAGAAATTGATGAATGTGGCATTCTGGGTCGTTCGCCTCTTGTTAGGCCGATAGGCAAGAGCGGCGTCCACGGCTTGTGAAAACTTCACTGGCTTGACCATATTGAACACCCAGTAGGCGGGACCAAGATCATTGTCTACGACGACTTTGCCGGTGACAGACGAAAACATGGCCACACCCGAACCCTGCTGTGGCGTAACTCCCTGGAGGGACTCGAGATAGTCATAGACCAAGGTCTTCATATGCGGCGAATGGTAGGCCGTCTTCACCGCGAGTCTCCGAGCGAAGACTCTGTCATCGGTCAGGAATGTCTGGATCTGATCAATGGCACCGATGTCCCCGGAAAGTGTGACACTGACAGGGCTGTTGATACAAGCAATGACCAATTGGCCGTCAGTTACTCTGTCGAGGTATGGTTGTACGTCAGTTTCGCCTAAGCCCACGGCAAGCATGGCACCGCGCGTCTGAAGCCCGCTACTCAGCCGACCACGGTGGTAGGCAATCTTCCATGCCGCTTCTCTGGTGATGGACCCCTTTGCATAGGCAGCCTGAACATGGTTAGCACCAACGATGTATGTGTGGAAGCTCGTTGATGGTGGCCTAGGATGTCGGACTCACAGATATTTCACCGCTGGAATGGCCAACAACCACAGATGGCTTGATGTCCCACTCAGCCAAGAGATCGACAAGCGCAACCTGTAGCGCAATGCAAATAGGCTGGCTGAAGCTAGGTTCGTTGATGTGTGTCGCCTTCTCCGTGCGCAAAAGCTCGTCTAAGGAGGAAAAGCCATGTTAGTTGGGTGAAAGTGTACGAAACATGAAGAAGTGCTTATTATACTGACCGTGGAGGTTCCATGGGCAGCCAATTATCGAAAGATAGTCGCCAGCCTGAAGAATGCTCTTGCGGAACGCAGGATAGACCAGAAGCTCACGGCCCATAGCAAACCACTGTGCACCCTGACCCGTAAAGATGAAACCGAGTTTGGGAACCTGCGAGGATCTGACAGGCTTGGGATAGTTCTTCTCGAGGCTCATCGTTAGCTCCTCCGCAGATGAGGCGACGACATACGACTTCCACGGAAGTCTGCTTCGCTTCTCAGACAGAGTGAAAGCGAGTCTTTCCAGTTGTGACTCGGCCTCGTCAGAGGTCTCTCCGACTTGCTTCTGTTGAAGATACTGCAGCAAAGAAGCCGCCACTCGATCGCAACCAATTTGTTCGTGCGCAGACCACACAAAGACCTTGGGCGAAGACTGGTGTTCAACGCCGCCCTCACTGTCGGTCTCACTAGGTGTGGCGACACCTACTGCGGGTCTGTGGAATCCGTTGACAGAGCCGTTGACCTTGGTGCCATTGCTGTTATGGTGCCCATTCGTAAGCTTGTGCTGGTAGCCAACATCGCCGTCGGTTTTACCACCACGGACAGTGACGTGGAGACCTCTGAGATTTCGAGAGGTGAGGTAGTGGTAGGCGTCATCAACGATACAATGAGCGTTAGTTCCGCCGTAACCAAAGGAGTTGATGCTCGCTCGTCGGAGGCCGTCAGTGGGCCACGAAAGAAGCTCTGTTGGAACCTGAACCACTCATCGAGTCAGCGGAAGGAAGTTCATGCGGTAGCTCATTTGACCACACATACCTGAATGCCCCATCTTTCCATTGGGATCTTAGGGTTTGCCTTCTCGAACCACAGGTTGGGTGGTATCTGACCCTTCTCCAATGCATAAATGGCTTTGATAAGCCCTCCGAGGCCACTCACGCCTTCCATGTGTCCGACGTTCGTCTTGATGGATCCAACAATGAGCGGCTTACCAGGCGGCCTGGCAGCACCCAGTGTTGCCCCAATGGCGGAAGCTTCCAAGGGGTCACCAGCTGCAGTTCCCGTTCCATGAGCCTCGAAATAGGTAGTGTCATGGAAGTTTAAGCCTGCGCTCTTATACACGGACCTTATCAGATTTTCCTGGGCTTTGGCGGAAGGAAGAGTGATGCCTGTTAAGGTCAGAGGTTTTCAATCTCGATAAGGGACGAACTCAAGTGGCTCCTAATACTTACCTGGCGTGTGGCCATCTTGATTGACACCAGTCCCGCGGATCACGCCGCGAATGACGTTGTTATCCCGCAGCGCGAGATGCAGAGGTTTGAGAACTACGACAGCCGCCCCTTCGCCTCTGGCATAACCGTTAGCCTTGTGATCGAAGGTCTGAGATTTGTTATCGGGGCTCAGAAAGTGCAGAGCAGTCATGCTGAGCTGCATTTCGGGCATCAGGATGAGATTAGTGCCACCGACGAGAGCCTGAATGAAAGATGAGTCAACCATGAGATCATCGATGAGTGAGGACTGATATTTCCGAACCGTTTCTGTTTCGCCTGTCCGAAGACTCTGACAGGCCAGATGAAGTGCAACAAGCGATGAAGAGCAGGCGGTATCCAAACTGAGACTGGGTCCTCTCAGATCGAAGTACCACGAGACGCGGTTGGAAATGAGCGTAGAACCGTTTCCCGTGGCCTCGTACAAGCTGTAGACGTGAATAACTAATCATCATGTGTGTGCATGGCGTAGTGGGGGCGGTCTTACGGTAAGTCTTCAGGATCGTGAGCTCGCAGACTCGAATAGTCTCGCGTGAACGATGCCATGTAGCACCCCATTGACGTTCCCGCAATGTCCTCAATTCGGATTCCAGCTGCTTATGATTAGATGTTGGAACGCTTTTGAAAAGACTAGCAAAATGACAAACCATTCTCCAAGCTCTCATATGAGACCTCGAGTGCCATCCGCTGCTGAGGGTCCATCGCATGTGCCTCCTTGGGGGTAATAGCGAAGAACGGAGCATCGAAAGCGGACACGTCATCTTTCAGAAAGTGACCTCCTCTGACGTTCATCGAACCCTGCCGCTCAGCATAAGGGTGGTAGAAAGCGTCGATGTTGAATCGACTCTTTGGTATCTCAGTCATGGCATGGCGGCCTTTGGAAACCATGTCCCACAGATTCTCTGGGTTTGTGGCATCGCCAGGGAAACGGCCTCCAATACCAATTATGGCAATTGGCATGGAAGCATCCTCCTCAGGAGGGGGAGTTCCAGTTGCAGTTGACATGATTGCAGTTGAAGCGTTTATGACTGAAAAGATAGTGTTGAAGGTGCCTGGTGGCTGGAGAAAACGAGATCGAGTCTTTGGGGGATTCGACTTCCTTTAATCACTTGCCATCGACACATGATTCAAACACAAAGCTTCAAAGAAAATTCCTTTTATTCGGACGCTTATTGGCGCTCATGATGTCTTCTCCTCAGAATGCTGTTGGTCGTTCAACTCTCAGAGGCACAGTTGCTGCCTGCAGGCACAGCCATGTAAGTCCAGGCCTGGACTCGTATCATTGAGGTTCCTGTCACAGGCTGACCAAAGACACGGCGTCGTCACGGAGAGATAGTCGTTCTCACGAAAGTCCTTTCTCGATTCAGTTGAGGCGTACTCATCATCCTGCATCTGCATTGATGGTCCGATGGTCATTCGAACCGAAGTTGGTAGACATGATGACGATGGCTTAGGTTGATCGGTCCGTGTGCCAGCCGCTGACGCTTTCCCCAGCTCTTCCTCAGCCTGATATCCCCCCACGGTCTAGTTTAGGTCATATCCGATGTATCCGCAGGATCCAAGATGTGTCAAAGCTGACGAACTCTCATCCATTGGCCGGTTGGTTGCAAATCATCGACTGACAGCGGGCCACAGATGCCTAAAATGGAAGCAGCTTCATGCGCTGATGGCATACATTCATCCGTTTTTTCTGCGAGTTTGGGGGCGAAAGGAAGTAGTCCCAACGGTGAATCACAGATAAGGGATGTAATATGGGTTGGGAATGACCACTTTCGGTTGCTTCTACGATACGCATGCTGCGGATAACCAGTTCATGCAAACCTCGGTGGAACTTGAGAGCGGCACGAAGTCTATGGCCCCCGAATGTGCCGTAGGGTTCCGCAGCAGCATAACGTAATATTCAGGTGACAATGAATGAAACAACACGCAGTCAATCTGGGGTGGTACGCACCCGGGCAACTCTTGTGGGATAGCGTTCCTCTGAGCCACCCGTGATAGGAATGCTGTCTCGACATTAGCGTGGCGCATGTTGGTTTTCAAGGAGGCACGGATGGAGTCAGAGTACTTCGGACTGCAAAGTATTTATTTTGCCGTCTTGGTCTCGGTCAAGTCTTTTAATCAGTTCCGGCTTGACAGTTCCTACATTAATCGCCCCCAAAACAGTTACCTTAGTTCTACTAGGACTCCCTAATCATGCGTATTCTTTGCCTTCACGGTCACGGTACTAACGCCCGCATTCTGGAAAGTCAGTTGGAGAGGCTGCGTGCAAAACTCCCTCATGATTGGATCTTTGACTTCCTTGACGGCGAGCACGTTGCTCCACCAGCTCCAGGTAGGTAATGTATCTTTCACCCTGGACTCTGGCAGTACTGAAAGTCGCAAAGCCGTAGAAGCTATATTTCCCGGCCCTTATCTGTGCTATCATGGCCAGCCTGTTGAAGAGGACGTCAAGGTCGCCCACGAGTTCCTCTTGGAGGTGGTACGGGAAGAAGGACCCTTTGACATGGTGGTGGGGTTCTCCCAAGGTGCTGCCTTGGCAGCTGCGGTCATTGCTCGCCACGAGCAGCAATATCTCACCGAAGATCTTTTCAAGGCGGCAGTATTTGTTGGCGCGTCGATGCCATTCGACCTTGATACGGGAAAGGTTCGTCTGACGTACGACGGGACGGGACGTCTGCGGGCGGAACGCCTGGATGCGGCCGGAAACGCCATCCCTGAAGAAGATGGGTCACATTGGGTGAACGACTGCAGGACAGCCACTGTTATCGACGAGTTCGAGAGCAGGCACCCGGACGTTCGGCAGACTGCACCCCAGAGTATCGAGGTCCTTCTAAGGTACCATCCTCGGACCCACCCGCAAAGGATTCAGATCCCAACGGTGCATGTAGTTGGCGCTAAGGACGGATACGCCCAACAGGGGTTAGATCTGGCATCTCTTTGCGACTCGCGTGTTTGTCAGACCATTGTGCACGAGGGTGGTCATGAATTTCCTAGAGAGGATGAGGCGCTTCAACGGGTCGCTGATTGCATGCAAACGGCGGCCGCCCAGACTAGGTACCTTCAGTGACTTGGCTCGCTTGGGAGTTGGTCAAGACCGAAGTGTGCAATGTCTTACGCGTTTATCTTGTTTCTTATGAGAGTTGAAACAAATCTCCTTTGACGCTACCAATCTTTCTTCCTCACTATGAATGTCTGCGTCTCTGTATTGAGTTGCGTAAAACCTAGATTCTACTGATTCATTTACGCACTCGGGTTAGTCCTGAACATATAGCTGCGATAAAAATGGAAAGCAGCTGTGTTCATCGTCACTAGGTTCGATTAATTCTGCTTGGACAGCAAGAAATTACGTATACTGTACTCTTCTCATTGACATGGAGGTCAGGGCTGTTTCTTGTCGCCTTAGTGATGCTGCTGCGCCCTTCAATAGCAGGGTGCTGTGCCTTTCAGGATCAGGCTGATGTACCATTCAATAGCAGGCTGCTGTGCCCTTCAATAGACTTGAAAATGCTATTACTTGCATGGCGGCAAAAACGATCAATGGGGAGTGGGGGACTTATTTCCGTGATTGGTGAAGAACGGGGTGTACGTACCCGAAATGGGCTCATGCTGAATCACTTTTGATTGTTTTCTTACGGCACAGTCAAAGGTCCTTGCAGTCGGTCAGGAGTTCTTGCATTCGGTCTCCTTACGAAAACGCGTCGAAGCAAGGCTAGAGCTGCAATCCTACCCTCCTAAGGGCGGTGGAGGCACGTCGATCCT
Source organism: Colletotrichum endophyticum (assembly GCA_027406105.1). NCBI lineage: Eukaryota > Fungi > Ascomycota > Sordariomycetes > Glomerellales > Glomerellaceae > Colletotrichum > Colletotrichum endophyticum. Next base: position 5,312,253 of record JANVYF010000002.1, read on the forward strand.
TTTCAACACAGCCGCCTGTCATTGATGGAGTGTCGGTGCGGGATTTCCGCTCGCAAACCCATTAGGAGATACGAAAGGTCTCGTCGAAAAGGTTCAGCCAGCAGCCGTATCACATAATTTGACTCACATCTCTCATCGACGAGTACAGGGGCACAGAGCCCTTTTCCCCTTGCACACGATTATCATTACCCTGGTATTCTCTGAGTGAACTAAGTCGGGCTCCTGGGAGTCCTGTTCATACCTTAATCACTTAGTACTCTGGATTTACAGCCAAAAGCAAGAAAAACACCCGAGCCTCAGAATGGCACAACCTCCAGACCCGGGGACTTCACCTATGGCGTCGCATGAACCTCTACGGAACCCTCCCACTCCCCAAGCCTCAAACAATCAGCAACTCACGGAGGACGATCATGTCGAACCTGCAACACCATGGAAGACTCAAGGCTGGCGCTTTTGGGCCGTCTTTCCCGGGCTCTGTCTCGCTATGCTGCTGACAGGCTTGGATGCGTCTATCCTCGCCACATCTTTGCCAACCATTGTCTCTGACCTCCACGGCGGCGCACTCTACATCTGGACCATGAACGGATACTTCCTCACTACTGCCGTTGTCCAACCATTGATGGGACAAGCTGCCGACATTTTTGGCAGGAGAATTCCTATGCTCGTGGCTCTATCATTGTTCACTCTCGGGAGTGGACTTTGCGGCGGATCGACTTCTTTACCTATGCTTATTGCCGCGCGCCTCATTCAGGGCTTTGGGGGAGGAGGCCTGTTTGTCATGACGGACACCATCATCGCCGACCTTACCCCTTTGCGCGATCGCATGAAATATGTGTCCATGGTCATGATATTCTTGTACTCATGTTCCCGTCTTCTTGTCTATGTTAGGACCATTACTGATTTGTTCATAGCACCCTAGGCTCCTTTCTGGGTCCCATCATCGGCGGTGCTATCGTCGACAACACGACTTGGCGTTGGGTCTTCTATATAAACTTGCCCATTTGCGCGGCCGCCCTCCCCCTTGTCTTCCTCTTCTTACGCGTCAATCACAAACGAGAGGGCACAATTGCCCAACGACTTGGACGGGTGGACTACTCCGGCAACTTCATTCTCGTATGCGCTGTCGTCTCAATTCTCATCCCGTTGACATGGGGAGGCACTACCTACACCTGGAAATCATGGCATATCTTGTTGCCCCTTCTGGTTGGGTTTTCTGGGCTTGTATTATTTGGTGTACACCAGGGAAAGTTCGCCCGTGAGCCTACTATGCCTCTTCGGGTCTACAGCAACATGTCTTGTGCTTTGGGCTACAGCATTACCTTCTTGCACGGCATCGTCCTCAGCTGGCTCAGCTTCTTTCTTCCAGTATACTTTCAAATCCTCCTCGAGTCCACCCCTCTGCAGTCTGGGGTCAAACTTCTCGCCGTTGTCATCCCTCTTGCCCCGGCTGGAATGGCCGGCGGCATCGCTATAGCTGTAACCGGCCACTACAAGATGGTCATAGTTGCCGGGTTTGTCCTCATCTCAATAGCGGTCGGCTGCATGACCACACTGGATGCCAACTCCTCCACCGCCATTTGGATCGTATTCCAAGTTCTCGCCGGATTGGGCGGCGGCCTATCCCTGACTGCTACCCTGCCCGCTGTCCAGGCGCCGGTGCCCGAATCAGATGTGGCGATCGCCACTGCGGCATGGGCTTTCGCGCGGTCTTTTGGAGCTATATGGGGTGCCGCCATCCCTTCCGCCGTCTTCAATTCCCGTTTCGACGAGCTTCTACATCTCATCCCTGAGCCGTCGGTACGTGACCTACTCGCCCATGGTGGCGCATACGAGCATGCCATCCGTGTATTCATTAAGCAGTTTGACGCTCAGCCAGTGCTCAAGGAAGAGATCATCCATGTGTATACTGAGGCACTCAAGAGAGTTTGGACTGTGTTGATTCCGTTTGCTGTTGTTCCCATTGGTCTGGCTCTCTTCATGAAGGAGGTTGAGTTAAGAAAGGAGCTGAAAACCGACTTCGGACTTAAAGAAACACCGGAAGCTAGAAGATAAATACTTAATAGAAGTGTTACAGTTAGCTACCTAATAGTAAGGTCCACTAATAGCATCTAAAGGTCAACGCTACATGTCAGATGATATATAGTTTCAAGCGTCACATGCAGCAAACCCGCCCCGCGACGAAGCATATGGTCGTGCGGTACGACTTGTGCCCCGTGTATCTCAACAACAACGCGTCGTCTCGCCTCTGACTATCGAAACTTCCTGGTGGGTATCTTCTGGCGGAAGAGCTCATCTAGCTCAGAGGTGGTTTTCTTCCCCAATTCGGGGACCTCAAACCATACCCAAGCAAAGCTGACGATGCAAAGTGCCGCCCACACAAAAGCTGCCTTAGCTCCTAGATTCGCTGTTGCCAAGACTGTCAGCACACAGTTTGAAGCAACGTTTCAAAAAGGGTTATGTAAGCACGCACCACTGTCAGTGTTGATGAGATACGGCGTGACAAAACCCATGGCCCAGCTGATGATGGCGTTACTGAACATGGCAACGCCCTGCGTACGCGCCCGGAGTCTCTGCGAGCTGGCCTCAGCACTAACTGCCCAGGTCGTCGCACCGATGGTCGGCGCGTATACAATTTGCGCAAAGCTCATGAGGTATCCTATGATGTACAGAGACGTCGAGGAGGTAAAACATCCCGCAATGCCCACCGTCATGAGTAGTATGAAGTTGAGAACAGTACCAATGAGCAGAAGGGTTCGTCGACCTGGTGTGTTTTTGGTGTCAGCTGAAACCACTGCGACCGCAGTCTTGACTTGAGTCCATCATACCGACGTAGTTCAAGATGAACCAGGACACAATATTCCCAAACATGGCTAGGCCGAACCCCCCAAGCGCAAGCTTGAACGTCAAGCTCACCGGCAATCCCGTGATGCCCAAGAAGTACAATGCCTGCGCGTAAAATGCAATGCCGGTGAATTGCTGCACAAAGAACATGCCGCATGCAATCCTGGTCCGCCGGAAGTTGGTTTCCTTGAAGCAGTCCGCATACTTCGCTCCCTCTTGTAGACGTACCATCTCATTTTCCACCGAAATGGCACTCCGAATCGACTCCAGTGCAGCCTCGGCACCTTTCTCGTTGCGAGGATAGAGCTTACGAAATGAACTCTTCGCAGCCTCCTCACGTTGGCTGCGGAGGAGGAACCAGGGGCTCTCCGGCATGACAGCCGTGTAGAAAACCAAGAAGCAAGGGAATGCCCACTGCGCGGCGAAAAGAACTTTGTAAGAGGAAGGTGAGAGGATGGAGAAGCGCGTATTGCCGATGCCGATGGCCGTCATCTGGCCCGCGTTGATGAAGAGGTTGACGGCGGCTGTCAGCGCCGGTCGGAGAGGCTGCGGTGCAATTTCAGAGATGTAGATCGGGGTGAGGGTTAGAAAGAAGCCCAACGCCAGGCCATTAATCTAGCATCAATCAGCTCTTGGTAAAAGACAGAGAGATTTGCCTGATTTTAGCAAGTTAGGCTCACCATCTTCCCTGCCAACAGTAGACCAGGCTCGGAGGCGGCATATTGAAGTCCAATGCCGAGTATGGATATGGCCGAGGCAATCTGAAACCCTAGGCGCCGGCCAAATCTATCAGATACCCAGCCACACATAATACTTCCTGGTCAACAGTTAGAGTATCTTCATACCAGATAAGGTTGGAGCGTGAGCATACCCAGGAGCATGCCCAAGAATGTCATGGCCCCCCATAATGCGTTCCAAGTTGCAGATACGAGCAACTGGCCCTCGTATTGATAGCCAAAAACCATCTTGAAACCGGGTAACGCGATAGTTATTGTACTGATGCCTGAGAGGAGGAAACTTTCAGCGTCAATCCGTCACCTGGTTGTCAAAGTGTTCGGATCGAAATTACCAATATCGAATCCCCAGAGAATAGAAGCAACACCGGCACAAACGCAGTGCGCAATGATGGTGGGATTTGCTTTTGCAGACTCCCAAGGCGAAATCGCAGCCTCCTCTCGCCTCTCCACCATTTTCAGTGAAACATTGTCAGTTTTGGTAACATCCATCTTGTATGTCGTAGTAGTGGTTTTGTCCGTGTAAATAACCTTTCACATCGCTGGACAAAACCGAACAATGAGAGGGGGGGGGCAAACTTTTATGGATCAGGCATCCAGTGAGTTCTTTCGCCTAGCAAATTGCATACTGCAGCTTGTTTTCGATTTGATCATCTATTACTACCGGAAGACGAGTCTGGGGTAATGGGGGAATGACCCACTAGTCTGGGAGATCCGAAGTTTCGTCCACTTTCCCCGGATGAAATCGAACCTGCGGAAAAGCCGGTTCTGCAACGCCGACAAACACCAGAGCCACGTCCCCACAATGGCCCAGTTTTAGCCCAAGGCTACAATCTATTGATTTTATCGTTGGGAGAAACGTCACCTAAGTCATTCGCGTCCCTCGGTGAGTACTCAGTGGCTTTACTCCGCACTGAGGGTCTCAGGCGCCTTGTGGCATTGGACGGGATGTTGGAAGCCCTCGACCGGGGGAGCATGCCGGGATTTCCTTGTAAGTGAAACGACGGATTCGCCTGCCGGCATTTTACCTGCTCGTTTTAGCCTGATTTGCGACATTGGCTTCTTGATAATTCGCCGCGGAGGATTGCGCAACTGTGCTTTTGTCCGAAAATGGTAGTCATCTCAACTCTGTAGTTCGGGATATCCGAGCCTGTCAGCGCGGCCGTTGACATCAAACGACACGTCCTGGCCTGACGAAGAATATCACGATGCAAAACAGGTCTTAATGAAGACATCACCCTCTCAAGGAGGACTAGGTGACTCGATATACAAGCAGTCTGCATTATCTGCTCTTTTGACGAACTGACTCGTACGATGTCATACTCGAATCCAGTCATACCAGGTTTCAACCCTGACCCATCAATATGCCGCGTTGGCCACGACTTCTTCCTTGTCACCTCGACTTTTGAATACTTCCCCGGTATTCCCATCTATCACAGCAAAGATTTGGTGAATTGGAAACTCATCGGTCATGTCCTCACACGCCGGTCTCAGCTGGACATGAGGACGACGGAGCCGTCTGGGGGAATCTGGGCGCCGACATTAAGACACTGGCACGGCCGGTTCTACGTGTCTGTCGGCTGCACCCAACGTTTCCGTCCCAAGGAATGGGTGAGTGATTTCCCATCAGGCTCTGGCGTGAACCTGCCCTCGCCTAGACCTACAACAATCAACTTTGACTGACGTGACAAATAAGGACATCACCATACCCCGCGGGTTCTATGTGACTACGGACAACATTTGGGAGCGTGACTCTTGGTCCGAGGCCGTTTACTTTGACGTTCCTGGAATCGATCAAGACGTACGTCGTGTCGAAACTGCGCAACTTCTCTTATATACAAAAACATGCTGACACCCAAACTACCAGCTCTTTTTTGATGATGATGGAAAAGTCTACTTTTCCGCGGTTAACCAGATCAAAGAGGCCGGCGTAAAGCGGCATGGTCTGGGACTAGCGTCTTTCACGACTGCTATCGACCTTTTCACCGGAGACTGCATCGGACCAATTCGCTGGAACCGGCTTTCTGATTTCGGTCTGGGCATCGCCGAGGGACCGCACATCTTCAAGAAGGATGGGTTCTATTACCTCAGCACGGCGGAGGGTGGCACGGATGAGGGTCATCAACAATGGATCTTCCGTTCAAAGAAAGGCCCTTTTGGTCCGTGGGAGGCGGGCCCCGAAGGACCGGTGAATCCCATGGTTTTCAACGACACCCATCCGGAGATCCGCAACACGGGTCACTTGGACCTTGTTGACGACCCGAACGGCAAGTGGTGGGCAGTCTTTCTCGGCGTGCGTCCTCAAAACGGTGGTTCTGAAAGCTCGCAACTGGGACGGGAAACGTTTCTCGCCCCGGTGAAATGGGAAGACGGTTGGCCCATCGTCAACAACAGGGAGAAAATCACCCTTGAGATGAAGGTCGATGGTGTCGCAGCCCAGCAGAAGGAGACTTACTGGCGCGACGAGTTTCGAGGGCCCGAGCTTGATCCTGGATGGTATCATCTGAGGACACCTCTTAAAAACGCGTACAAGCTTGGCTCCACAGGCTTGCATCTTTACGGGGGCGCTTATCAGATCACGGAGTTTGAGTGTCCTAGCATGCTTCTTCGCAAGCAAACACAGTTCTCGATGGATTGGACGGTGGAGCTGGAATTCCATCCGGATGTTGTCGGCGAAGAGGCAGGCACGGCCATCTGGTGGTCCCAATTTGCTCATGCTTCGATCGGTCTGCGCAAGACTCCTGAAAACCATCACGAGATCATTTGCAAAGTGGTTGATGAGAAGGGGGAGTTTACGGTAATTATGCAACATGTGACGGTCTTATCTGAGCTGAGAAGCAGCTAATAGTTCTTTAGGAGAAAGTTGCGAGCGTCGGCCACGAGACCACGGTCAAGTTCACCATTCAAGCGCGATCACTGGGCTATGAGCTTTTTTACGCAACGACTGACTGCAGGACAAAAGAGAAAACGCCACTTGGCGAGCTCCTTGGCTCAGTTTCTAGCAGAGCATTGACGCATCGGATTTCAGGACGTGAATCTCCCAATACTGGTGCTCACTTTGCCATCTACGCGCAAGGAGCATCAGCTAAACCCTGCCTGGTGCCTGCTAAGTTCAAGTATGTGAATTGGAAGTTGGTGGAATGAATGCTTTCGCATTGGAAGTAGTCTAGGTGAAAGACAAGATTAAAGAATAACAGAGAAGAGTGATGGAAATCAGAGTGTTCAACCCTTCGTAACATCATGCCTCCTACTGCAACACTCTGAACGCCCCCTCCCTAGCCCCACCCACACCCCCGGGCAGGGGATGTACTCGGCGTGCCGACGTGTCGCATCATCACGGAGGTGAACCTGGCAGCTGCCGATGCCGCCTGTGCCGACGCTGGTTCTAGAGTCCAGCATCATGCCCTCAGACTCGCCCAATCCAAAGTCCGGCGGGTGCGACTTCGTTAGGTACCCGATCCTGATTCCTCCCTGCCTACGTACACCAAGGATCTTGCACTTCGTTGATTCTGGAGTGACACGAGAGGCGAATACTTCTTTTTAAGGCCGAGCAGAACTGAACGCTGGCGCTTTGGTGCTGACGTTGTCCGGTGTGGGCGCTGATAGGTTGTGTTTATCGTTGACGTGAGACAGTCTTTGCTGTTCTGGGTTGATCTCAGGCAATCTTGCGACGAGGTTATGATGCCTCCAAATTCACTCGCTGAACACAGCAAATCTGAACTCCTGAAGGCTGGGTTACTCATAGGACTCTGGCGTGTTGGACCACTGCTATTCCATGTGAAGCATGGATATGGAACTAGACCCAGAACCCCGGCGCAACTTGCCAATCATGCGAGGGTGTAGTGTAGAGAATGACTACTGCGACAACTTAGCTGTTGCATGACAATAGTCTATGTCAAAAGCAGAGGCTCCTCAGATGCGTCCAAGATCTGCGTCCAGTCGACTCGAGCTCCGTCTTCAGACTTTCGTTTCTGCCAGAGGTCTTCGAGCATATCCAGAGATAACGCAATATTCTGGAATCGTCGCTTCTTCAAAGTCATCTGCAGTCGGCTGCGGACTGCTTCCATGTGCTCTTCCTCAGTTGCCTCACCGCCCGCAAGGAACAGCGGAAAGAGAATGGCCGATTCGGCATGGCTGCCGACTGGGATGTCGGAGACATGCCGTAGAATATTTGAGATCTGTGTGCGAAGTTTTGTCGGCAGAATATCCCAGCCACTGACCGCCTTCAGCCAATCGTCTTCTGCAGATGAGGCTTCGTCTTCCATCCGAGTGCGCACGAGGCGGTAAAGGAAGATCAACACCGCGCTTCGAAAGGCGTTGGCCAACGCTACTAGCTCTGGCGCAGCATCGGGGCGGCAGCGCCAGTCTTGCAACTCTTGTTCAACCTCGGCGCATGTGCTGTGGAACTGGATCATCCTTCTCGCTGTCTCTTCAGCAGGTAAGTCAAGGTCCAGTTTGGTTTCTTCATCGAGAAAACAGAGAGTTGAGACGTAGCGCAAAAGCTCTGTTGCCACACCAAGGTAGGTATCAACGACGTCGGTGATGCCGTCCAGGTAGCTGCAGTCCAGAAGAGGACGCCTCCGGAGTGTGACGCTACCAACGATATCGTGATACGCGAAGTTGCGAAGGATCCACTGGCCCTCTGAACTCTTTTTGAAAACATCTGGTCCATGCAGTGTAACTCCTGAGCTGGTGTTTACACTAGCAGACTCGATGATGTGCTTTGCTCCATTGAGGTGGGTATACCATCCGCGGTTGCTCCCCGCGCAAACCTCGCCAATCACGAAGGCTAGGCAAGTTGCTGCTTTGGTCTCATACCAAGTAATGTCATTCTGTGGTGTGCTCAGAGCCGTGGCGAGATTGGTCATTGCCGTCGAGTGAGCCTCAATTGCCGAAAGCTTGTACGATTGGTCACTCAAAGCTAGGTGCCCTGAGGCGAATGAGACAAGTGCGTCGTACAGGACAGACGACTCCATAGCCATGGGCAAGAACGCTGTAGCAGTCATGATCGTCAGGCCCTGCGTGCTGTGATGTATGATTAACTTGTGACTCACCTGATAGAAATGAGTTGAACTGCTCATTGACTGTCAGGTAATGACTGAGAATTTCGATGTAATATCGCATGACCTGTCTCTTTTGTGGTGGCTCGCACGGCTCAATAATTGATACTGGCGGGCAGAGTGGGAAACATCGCGAACGCTGTGGTGAGTTGTCATCGGCGTCCGGGACCCCACGCGACGGTTTGGTTGATTGCTGTTTGCGATCAACCCAGCTGGTAGGCACGACATCGCGAGTTGTGCTCCGAACGCACTTCAGATTCAAACGCGCACATGCGCCACAGACTGGAAACGTGTTTTCGGTACACTTTTTGCGCCTACGTCCTCCGAGATTGTGAGAAACACGCACTGATGAAGGGGATGCCGAAAAGATAAGGGTGCTCGGTGAACTCACCGATATCGGCAGGTCAAACAGCCAGTCTTGTCGTGCTTAGACCCTTTTCTCCGGCGCGGATCAGTTTGAGGAACAGAGGCCATATTCGTCTTCGCTTAATTGAGCAAAAGGAAGGTCACGGCGAGTGGTGAAGGAAGATATGCGGCGGCGTGTTGGGCGTAACAGGCGTGACGTAGGGATCTTTGGTGTTGAGAGGTAAAAAGAGGACCCCGATGGAAACCAAAGCACAGCGAGTGGATTGCAGACAGGAATAAGCGGAACTTTTCTGTCAGACTTTACTGGGACACTTTCCTAATTAAGTCTAGTATTTTGTTGTCGGTCAATGTGTTCTTCCCCGCGTTGGCGTTGACAAGGACCGTCATCGGCACTGACTCCGCACGCCTTTCTTGTCATTTTAACTGCTCTTATCTAATTCGCTCGTTCAATTGACGCGATCTAGTGGGCAAGGCGTATCTTATCTCGCAGTATCTTGCATCTCCGGCCAGATTGCGCGTCCAAAGTGGGCACGCATGCATTGAAGAAGACCATGACTCGCTCGAAATTCGAACCGACTCAATTTAATTGAAAATACGGAGACACGCAAAGTCAATTCAAGAAGCCAGTTGAACTCAAGACATTGGGTATTTTGTGACTCAAAAGACATCGACAACCGCTAATGCTAAGGTATTTTCATCTTTGACAAACTTGGACTCTTCCAACCCTCAGCACCCCCACCATTGAGGCAATCGCGACAACCAGCTCACACGCGTCTGCTGTTGTCTTCGACCATGGCAACATGCGAAACATCCTTCTCCTCCTCTTGCATCTTCTCATGGAGCCTCTCTTGCACGTCGTGGCGAACCTTCTCCTCCTCAGTGGGATAGGCGCGCTTAAACATGCTCCAGAGAGAATGCTGGAACAAATCATCCATGGACTCAATACTGCGGCCCTTCATCTCCGGCAAGCAGAAGAAGACGAATATCGCACCTATGTAGGTCATAACAGCGAAGAACAGGAAGGTACCGTAGCCCATTGTTCGCAGCATGTGGGGCGTGGCAGAGGTGATGCCGTAGTTTACGATCCAGTTCGTGAAGAGACAGCAAGACATGCAAAACGATCGGATACGGGCGGGGAAGATCTCAGCACTAGACACAGTGTTAGTAAGAGTGTCATGTTTTGTACGCCTTGTGCAGGGGCACTTACGCAGTCAAGTACGGCGCGACGGAGTGTCCAAATGACCAGCCGAAAGCATAGAGGTAGATCCTTTGATGTTTGTTAGCCCAAACTCGGGTATCATTGAGAGGGACGAAGCATGCTTACATGATAATTCCGACAATTCCACCAGGGGTTGTACCGCTTCCTGCCTTCACATCAGAGAAGCGGATGAAAAGCCCAATGTAGAGCATAGCTGTAGCCTGGATGGTGGCACCGATGATGAGGGGGAGACGACGGCCGACGCGATCAACAATGACGGTGACGTAGACGATAGTAGTAGCCAGCTTGACGACTCCGTATACGCCGGTCGTAAGAAGAGAACTGGAACCCTTGGGGACGCCAATCATGGCGAAGATCTGGGGAGCGAAATAGTTGAGCGAGTCGGTGCCGGTAAGCTTGTGGAAGAGGAACAACATGATGGCGAGGAAGAGGCGACGACGGTTGCTAGCATTCGTTCCAATATCCTTCATGACAACAAGGTAGTTCGTTCCTAGACGAGTTAGCAAATTTAAGGCGTTAACTCCTCGTGGCACCTTGGCACTTACCCTTGGCGGTTACTTGCTCTGCTTCGACCTGAGCAGTGATCTCCATGTACTCTTGTCTAACATACGGGTGCTCTGCAGGCAAGCCTCGAAGCTTGCAGAGATTCTTCAGACCCCTCTCATCTTTTCCTTTTGCGATAAGTGCTCGGGGTGTTTCGACGACGACTGCGAGTTGAGAGATTAGCTAATGCGTACTCAAGTCATCAGTTAGATTGATACTTACACCAGATCAAGACGAAGAGGAAGAATCCGGGAATGAGCTGAATACCAAGGGCCAGTTGCCACGCCTTGTTGTTATTGGGGTCTTGGTTAGGCCAAAGGCTAACGGCATAGTTGACCCAGAATGCAATTGCAAGAGCGAGGATAATCATCAGGTTGTAGGAAGTGGTAAGAGAGCCTCGAATCGACTTGGGAGAGTTTTCTGCCAGGTATTGAGGGGCCAACTGGGAAAAAGAGTCAGCACACCACCAAGAGTCAATCTCAGTCTCCAGTGTTTCTCACCATCGAAGTTGCACCGATGGCTACACCGGCCAACAATCGACCAGCATAGAGGACGTCTAGGTTGGGCACCTCTTGCATCGAGCAACCAATCAAGAAAAGACCGGCCATCGAAGTCACAGCCTTCTTACGACCGAGGTAGTCGGAGAGAGGAGCTGCCAGCAGGGCTCCTGCAGTACCTCCAGCAGCAACTGTCTGATGTTAGGCTTGCATTATCACACGTCGCACTTGTACATCCTGTATACTTACGCATCGCTGCAATATTGCCCTCTGCTCTCAGTGTTAGATACTGGAAGCCATCAAAAGATTTACTGTTGCAGCTTACCTCGCTTGTCGGCTTCCTCTGTACTGATGGTATCAAAACCGAACGCCTTCCGGAAGGAAGGAAACGTCATGATACCACCAATGTTACCCTGGTCGAAGCCATAGGAGCAACCGGCAAAGGCAATCGTGATGCCCAAAAGGAGTAGTTTCGAGTTGAAAATCTCCCGAGGGTCTTTCTTCCACTCGGGAGAGGCGAAAAGTGAGCCTCCGCCGCCCATGTTCGCAATCGATTCTATCAAATCTTTGGGAGGTTGTTGTCGGAGAGGTTAGACGTTGCTTGCGACGAAAAGTCTAACGAACGGTTTCCGGTGTCGTAGAATGAGTTAAAGACAGACTTCGACTGTATCATATATCCGTACTGCCTGAGTCAATAGTTTGCAACGCAACTACCACCCCACGGGGAGAGGGGGCCCCCAGGAGACCAAGAGCCGAACTACCCCGCGTAATCCACAGCGTTTCCTCGAGCCACAACTGCATGGGGAACCATGGGGATCAGCCAATGCGACAGAGTCGGCGAGAAGACCGGTGTCACCAGAACGATCGTCCAGTTGAAAGGCCGCGAATTGCAATGGTTTGATGATCTGGCCAAGTGACCTGCCAACAGTCCCACCATCCCCAGATTCGATATCAGGGGGTTTCCACAACCCCAGGTTTCGTGGGGGCTAGGCAGAATTAGGAAACTCGGCGACTTGTCCTAGACTTCAACCTTCGCCCGTGTGCACACGGCAGCTAAAAGTCGTGGCGCTCCCGGGACATGAAATAGCGGGGCCGGAGTTTCGGCCGGTGGGATCCTGAGTCGCGAGGATTGATGGAAGCGGGGAATGCCTGACGCGGGGCAGGATAATCACATCAACTTGGCGAACAGCAGCTTGGGGAAATACATAGAAGCGACCGCGTTCAGCCAGGGTGCATTGTTGTAGCCGCTGATACAGCAAAGAGACTAACAGCAAACGACATCTATCCCAAGTCAGCATTGAAGCTGTATCAACCAAATATTGGCCCACGTTCCTCAAGACTGGTTTCTGTCTGGCGCTCCGTTTTCAAACATGTCGTCTTCAACCTTGCATACGGCCGCTATCCCTGCGGCAACGGTCCAGGTGCACGCCTCCAACCTTCTCCAACTACCCGACAAGACTTTGCTGTGCACTTGGTTCGGCGGCTCGCAGGAGGGTCTGCCGGATATTAGCATCTGGCTGTCTCGGCAGGAGCCCGGCTCCGACACCTGGTCAAGCCCACAGAAGATCTCCTCAGACACCAGTCGCAGCTGCCAGAACCCCGTTCTCTTCAGAGCACCAAAGACAGGCGCCATCTGGTTGTTCCACACCTCGCAGGATGCAGGTAACCAAGATGGCTGCTACATCATGTCTCGTACGTCGAGCGATAATGGCGTTACATGGTCAGAGGCACGGAAACCCCTGAAGGGTGTCACTGGTGCATTCGTTCGCCAACCACTAGTAGTCCTGGCCGATGGGACTTGGATTCTGCCTGTGTTCCATTGTCGGTCAACGCCGGGACAAAGGTGGATCGGCAACAACGACATTTCAGCCGTCTTCTACTCTCGAGATGACGGTGAGACATGGACTGAAAGTGTTGTCCCTGACAGCGTTGGCGCGGTGCACATGAACCCAATTATCCCGAGCAAGGAGGGCTCAGACTACGTTGCCTTCTACCGCAGCCGTTGGGCAGACAACGTCTATCGATCCACCTCGTCCGACGGTCTCAACTGGACGGCTCCGAAGCCAACGTCCCTGCCAAACCCCAACAGTGGAATCTGCGCCGCTCGTCTGCCATCAGGAAACCTGGCTATTGTGTTCAACCGTTCTGCTGCGGAAGTGGGGATGGCCAAGAGGGAAGGATTGTACGACGACATCACCCCTGAAGACGACAAGCGCCCCAATCAAGCGGCGGTCAACGGGAAGACGGCTATCTGGGGAACTCCTCGCAAGACCTTGACTGTTGGAATCTCAAGTGATGAGGGTCTGACGTGGAGGGAGAGAGTTCTTGAGGAAGGTGACGGCTTTTGCATGACTAATAACTCGATAGAGAAGACTAACCGGGAGCTAAGCTACCCGAGCATCTTTGTGGATGCAGAAGAGTCTGTGGTGCATGTGGCCTTCACGTTCCATCGCCAACATATCAAGTATGTTAGGATCAAGGACATCGAGAAATGGGTTGAGCAAGCATAGATCGACGCCAACCAACATTGAATACCCCTAAAATATCATTTTTTTCAAAACCTGCGCCGTGGGCAAAGCATCAGAAATACATCGATTTATAATTTCTTCTAAACAAGCCTTTGAAACATTTTTAAATCATGACGTTCCTCACCTCACACGCAAAAGGGTGTTGGCGACTCGAAGGGAGCTTGCACCTGACTGGAAGCCTGTGACGTCTCTTCCTGTAGGCCTGTTATTGTTCTACTTATTGGCAACATCGTCCCTGCCGCTTTCATTATTGCTCCTATTGTCGTCTCCTGTCTCAGTAGAGTATGAGGTCTATTCCAGTGCACAGGAAATACGGAAGAATAACAAGCCATGTCGACTAATCATTAGTTCATGTATCTTTATGGCAGTTATTTACTCCATGACCTTTGCTTCTCGGTCGTTTCCAGAACACCCAATGTCTCCAAAGCCCACTTCTTTGTGGCGTCGCCAAGAGGCAGATACGGCCTCCTCATCTCCCACGACGACTCGTTATCAATACCAATATCACGTCCAAGGAAGTGCCAAGCACCATACTTTGTCAACGCAATACCCTTCTTGCAAGCCCATTCTGCGTTTGCGACATCAAATTGCAGCTTTTGGGCCTCCTCAAGCTTTCCGGCCGCCCACAGATCATACACAGCAGACGTCGAGCCTGGGAAGATGTTGCCCATGCCAGTAACACAGCCACTGCCCCCAGACTGCAGAGTTGGAAGAAGGTAATCACTGCTACCACCAAAGACGCCGAATTGCTCATGGGCAAACTTGCTCGTCAACCTCACGACCTTGCCAACATTTCCGCATGTCAGCTTGACTGCTACAATATTTGGGTGCGATGCGAGAGCGGTCAGTTGATCGGAGTCGAGATCCACACCCGACGTCACACCAGGGAAGTTGTAGATGACGATCGGGATGGGAGAGTTGTCAGCGACGTCGCGGTAGTATCCGAGAATCGCGTCGCTGGAGAGTGCCTTTGCCCAGTAACTCGGCGGCAGCAGCAGACCGAAGTTAGCGCCCGCGCTCGCGGCATCCCTGGCGTTCAGGATGGACTCGCGTGTTGACTGCGCTGAAATGCCGGCAACGATGGGGTAGTCTGGCTTTCCGAGGTCTTTTACTGCGCGAGCGGCGGTCTCGACGATGGCTTTGCGCTCGTCGGCTGTGAGGAGAACGAGCTCGCCATTGGTGCCGAGGTAGACGAGGCCATGCATTCCTGCGCGCACCAGAGCCTGGCACTGCTTGTACATGGCATCATGGTCGACAGGCTGCAGAGTGTCGCCGGCTTTGTAGATCGTGACGACAGGGGTGTAAACCCCCCGGGGAAGGGGCTTTGATTTGGAGGCGATGTTACTGGAAGGCATGATGGAAGTGTCGAATTACTCAGATAATACAGACAGAGGCTGGTGACTTTGGCTCGGGATGCCACTCAGCGTTGTCAAAATCTTATTGTTTAAAGGTGAATCTTGGAATTAGTTTGCAGATTGAGCCTGGAAAACAACCCCTCATAACGGTGAGACTCCAACTCCGATGCTGCGGAGACAGATGCGGAGAAGAATTCGGCCAAGCAAAACGACGGACTGTTGCCGGATTGTCGACCGATTTCGCAATCAGGTTGGCAGCCAAACTACGAACTCAGGATATCTTTCGTCCAGTGACATTGTGCCTAATTGCTGATACGTAAGAAACAGAACATTTCGTTACGTGGGAAGAAGGAATCACCCACATCCGGGGCTGGTCCGGGACACTTGTGTAACGGCCCACATCGGCGAGAAAGCCGAACCATGGGGAATGGGCGGTGCGGAGTCGACAGGGATGCACCGCGGCGCTCGGCCATGACGGGGATGTCGCGATTTGTGAGGCAATCCGAACTGGCGGTTTTGCGAAAGCGCGGTCTGGGAGTTGATGGGGCTTGGCAGGCGGTGGCGACTTGTCAAAATTGCTTTTCCATCATTCCAACAAGCAATATGTTTGCTCTGTCTCGACTTCGAGTGAAGTAGACGTGAGAGCTGAGGGGACTGGAGGAACATCATTTGACCACTGTTTTGTGATATCCGACCACCACCTTGAGACACCCGGTCCCCCCCAAACACGAAACACGATGGCGACGAAGGCACAGGAGAGCAACGTGATCAGCCTCACTGATCTCAGCAAACACAACTCCAAGACGGACTGTTGGATAGCTGTTCATTCCAAGGTTTGGGACATCACTGATTTCATCAGCGAGCATCCTGGAGGTCCTTCAGGTAAGCTTTCTTTCTGCCTTTTCAGTTCCGAGTCATTCGTCTCACTGCTATGATGCTTTCCAGTCCTTCTCAAATGCGCTGGCTCGAATGCCACAAAGATCTTCGACAGCGTTCACGCACCTGATATTCTCGAAGAGCTTCCAGAAGAGAAGTTCATTGGCGTTTTGAAGGATGCCACTCCAGACGTTCCGGCTGCAGCATCACAGCCAGAAGGCCAGAATGGAGTAGCTACAGCTCCAGCGGAGGTTGCGCAAACGCCTGGCTCGGCGCAAGAAGAGGACGTTGTCCCTCCTCTGGAGACGATCCTCAGCGCCCCGGACCTCACAGCTGTTGCGTCTAAGGCTCTGACGCCCAAGACATGGGCTTTTTACTCTTCTGCCGCAACGGACCTGATAACACATACAAAGAACAAGGAGCTCACGAGGAGGATCATGATCAGGCCGAGGATTTTGAGAAATGTCTCTCATGTCGACTTCAAAACCAACATTCTTGGCTTCGAAAGCTCGGCTCCATTCTTTATCTCGCCAGCAGCCATGGCCAAGCTAGTGCACCCAGATGGCGAGCTCGCTCTCAGCCGTGGTGCCGCAAACGAGGGAATCATCCAAATTGTAAGCAGTCGTGGTCTTCGCATAATGAGTGGTGACTGATGCAGGTTCTAGATCTCAAGCAACGCCTCATACACCCTGAAGTCAATCGTCAACGCTGCTCCACCGAATCAACCATTCTTCTTCCAGCTCTACATCAATGCAGAACGCCACAAAACAATTGAGATTCTAAGGTCTGCCAAGGCACTCGGAATCAAGGCTATCTTCGTAACAGTCGACGCACCTGTACCTGGAAAGAGAGAGGCCGACGAGCGTGCTGCTCAGGCAGGAACAATCCGGTCAGCAATCAGCAACGCTGAAAGCAGCAAGGATAAGAAAGGCAGTGGACTGGGACGTCTCATGGCTCAGTATATCGACAAGTCGATCACATGGGAGGACCTAACCTGGATCCGGGAGGCAAGTGGAGTGCCAATCGTGCTCAAGGGTGTGCAAACTGCGGATGATGTCCGTCTGGCCGTCGAGTACGGGGTCGATGGTGTTCTTCTGAGCAATCACGGAGGTCGTTCACTCGATGGGTAAGTTTCATTCGCCCCTTGCTTGTCCTTGCTTGTTGCGAGTGATATAAGAGGCAGCTCGCGCTAACGAACGTCATATACAGCGCGCAAGCATCGATCCTTGTCCTTCTCGAGCTTAGAGAGCAGTGCCCCGAGGTCTTTGATAAACTCGAAGTGTATATCGACGGAGGTTTCGAGCGTGGCTCAGACATCCTGAAAGCAATTGCATTGGGAGCAACTGCTGTTGGCGTTGGCCGGCCGTTCCTGTACTCCCTGGTTTACGGCCAAGAAGGAGTCGAACACCTGGCGCAGAGTAAGTTGAATGTTTTCCGTAACAAAATGAAGACAAGATCATTTCCAAGCTGACTCAAATGTTACATCCAGTCCTGAAAGACGAGATCGAGACGTCAATGCGACTTTGTGGTATCACGAGCTTGAGCCAGGCATCGCCGGCAATGGTGAACACTCTAGATGTGGATTATATGGTCATGTCAGAGGCGCAATCGCGACAGAAGAGACCTCTCAGGAAGCCGCGATCGAAGCTGTAAACACAGAAGACACAGAAGATTCTGTGAATAATATCTCTTATCATACCCATTCAATTGAGAATTCTTCTCAAGAACAAATTTTCCACTGATGATCCTTGACTGCAGTAGTTTGGTTTGAATAGACTCACAAGTAGAATACGTCATAGGTATCATTCAATTTATGGCTATGACTGAGACTTCCTTGAAAAAACATGCTCACATCTATTGACTCCTGATACCGAGCAACACATACGATTCGCTTTGTCATCTCACATCCATTAAATCATATATTTACTAAGACAAGTACCTAGGCACGTATAGACAGCTGGGTAATACCCCAGTTACTTCTTCAACGTCTTAGCAAAGGCTTCCACGGCTTGCAAGATGGGTCCATCTGGCTCTAGACCAAGGCTGTAAGCCCTGGTTACATCATAACGGGCCGGCCATGTGTCTACAATCGCCAGGATAGCAGGATCCTTCTTCTCCTCGATCAAAGACAAAGCATCCTTTCCGCCAACCTTCTCCACGGCATCTAGGATCTCCTGCACGGTGACAGTGATGCCGGGGAGGTTCACAACCCTGGAATCGCCAAACTTCTCCGCTGGAACATCCTTGACCTTGATAAGGTTCTTGACCACAGTAGCGGGACTGCAGACCCAAACCTCGAGATCGCGGCTAACAGGTAGGACGTTCTTGATGCCCTTCAGCGTCTCGCGGACAATGCCGGATGCGAAACTCGAGGCTGCTGCCGACGGAGCACCAGGCCTGACTGTGACGGTTGGAAGTCGAACAATGCGACCATCGATCAGACCGCGGCGAGAGAAGTCCTCCACGAGAAGCTCAATCATAAGCTTTTGAGTGCCGTACGAGGTTTTGGGCTTGGGCACGATCTCGCTTTCGCTGACGGGCTGGCGGGGGCCGTAGACGGCGCAGGAGCTGGTGAAGACCACCGTGGTGCCGGGGTAGTTTTTGCGGAGGTGGTCGAGGACGGCCCGGACCGAGTCAAAGTTAACGGTGTACCCAAGCTCGAGATTGGCTTCGGCGCCCCCTGACATCAGCCCGTGCAGGAGGTAGACGGCAGCAAACTTCTTGGAGAAGAGGGAGGCCACCGCCGCGGGGTCGGTGAGATCGGCCTTGAGCGACTTGATTCTCCCGCTTTCCCCTGCTACATCGGCTGGTACTGGGGGCTGAATCACATCGGTGATTGTGAGCTGGTGGGAGGGATTGGCCTTGACGAGAGCGGAGACGAGCTCTTGGCCAACGAAGCCAGCAGCGCCGGTAATGAGGATCTCGGTTGACATCTTAGACTGGTTTTTGAAGATTTTGATGATGCAAACAGAAACTTGGTCTCGATTAACTGTGAGGCTTCTATGATGGAGAGCCACGATCTTCACCCCTCATTGCCCCTCCCCCTCATCAATTACTTTTAATCGTCCGATTTCGCTATGGTCCCACGGGGAACACTTGATTACGTTTTCGGGGTATCTCCTCATTCCCGCTGCAACTCGCTACGAAGTAGCCGAGCGTATCCGACGACATGCGGCAACGGAAATGCGCGCCAACAAGCTGCCGTGTCGTCGTTCGGACAGGTTTCCGGCGCAGGATGCCCAATTTGGACATCGGCGAGAATGCCGACACGACTGGAGACTCGCGGCAATCCTCCGGATGGGTACTTCCCCGCACAGCGTGGGGCTTTGGTGAAGCAGGGGTTCGGGAGATTTTGGGCGGAGGAGTTGAGGCCGAGAACAGCGAGCGGGTATGGGATGACGTTATGGGCGATAAAACAAAACCTCTAGAGTGTTCATCTGTAATCAGACTGTAGTGATATTCTGAGTTGGGCAAGATTGATTTATCAAAGAGTACACTGATACCCGACAAAGCCTAGGTCAAAGCAAACAAATTAGCAACATGGAATACGTGAGGTGAGCTCCCAAACTCTGGAACTACGAACTTGACCCCTCACTTGTTTTCCCCTGAATTTTCACCTGCAGTTTTTGAATGAAATATTGAATCGTTATCTGGTCGGGGCTGGGCATGGTGAACTCATTGCAGTGATGCTAACAGTCATCTGTGGACAGGCTTGGGAACAGTGGCCTGAAGGTCTCCAAGATCATCCTCGGATGTATGGCCTTCGGCACCTCTCAATGGGAGGGCTCACCATGGGTTCTCGATGAGGCAGAAGGCTTGGAGTTGCTCAAGGCAGCTTACGATAACGGCATCAACACCTGGGACACCGCCGACACCTACTCAAACGGTCATTCTGAGCTTGTTATCGGAAAGGCTCTCAAGAAGTTTAACATCCCTCGACAAAAGGTGGTGATCTTGTCCAAGATCTTCAATCCAGTAATGGACGACAACTCGAGGCCCGCGAGCGTCAACGATGGTCCTCTCGTCAACCAGATGGGACTCAGCAGGAAACACGTATTCCACGCGGTTGATAAGTGCCTAGAACGCCTCGGCACCGACTACATCGGTGTGTGATCTTTCATTCCCACGATGAAGCGAGACTAACCTTCGTAGATGTCCTCCAGATCCACCGCCTCGACCGCGAAACCCCACCCGAAGAGATCATGCGAGCCCTCCACGAAGTCGTCCAGTCCGGTAAAGTTCGTTACATCGGAGCGTCCTCCATGTACACATGGGAGTTTGCCCGTCTGCAATACATCGCGAAGTCCAACGGTTGGACCGAGTTTATTTCAATGCAGCCGTTTTACAACCTGCTCTACCGCGAGGAGGAGCGCGAGATGTTGCCGTTCTGCCAAGCTACCGGCGTGGGTGTCATTCCTTGGTCTCCGATCGCACGCGGCATGCTCGCGAAGCCACTGGCAAAGGACAATGCGGACAGCACTTCGCTACGTGCACAGACGGACAAGAAGACACAGGCCTGGTTTGCTGACGCAAACTTGGATATTGTAAGCCGCGTGGAGGAGGTCGCGAAGAAGAGGGGCGTCAGCATGGCACTCGTGTCCACTGCGTGGGTGCTCCAGCAGGGGTGCTACCCAATCGTTGGGTTGAATTCCGAGAAGCGAATTAAGGAGACGGTAGAAGCGCTGAAGTTCAAGTTGACGGAGGAAGAGTGTAAATACTTGGAGTCTGAGTACAAGGCCAGGGCCATTCAAGGAATGTAATTATAATTCAGTTGGCTGTTCTCCAAATATGCGATCTATGATACAAATTCACGCTCTGCTGGGTATCAATCTACCAAACCCCCTCAACCCTCGGTCTTCATGTGTTGGGTCTGGACATCTGATACTCAACATTGGTGAAGTCTTGAGCCGGCAAGGTGGAACTTTCGGGGTTCAACGATGACAAGTCAAAGTTAAATACTGGCGATAAGCCAAAGCTCATGTCATAGTCAAAGAAGAATTCCCCCTCAGAACCGATGAATGTGCCATCGGTGCTCGGTGGCATTAGCTGTGGATCGATTGTACCATTGACACCGTTGGATGCAGGCAGTGCGTCATGTAAGTGAGACAATGAACCATTTTGGCTACGCTTCAACGTTGCCGCCATTCGCTCGAGACCTGGCGCCATGAGATTTGCAAGATGCCATTTTCCCGCCGGCAAAGATCGGAAATGTCTCACGAGACTTGTGGTCAAGTCCCAGACGCGGTCAGGCTCTATCAGATCCCCGCCATACTTCACGGCCACCTTGATTAGAAACATGCATGCGAAAGCAGTCATGCAGTGAAGATACGAAGGCATGCCTATCACGCCAGCAGCAACATCCGGGTCAGTCAAAATGAAGTTGATGGTTGAGGTTGCGACGGAGATGGCTGTGGCTGCGCAGTCGAGGAAGTGGTAGGGTATTGGGTTATCTCCGGACAGCCCACGAAAGATGTGTGAGTAGAGATGAAGTTTTGCAAAGTGGAAATGCAACTTGGCACCTTTTCGTGGAAAGCGGCCAATGTTTTCTGACTCTTCTGTGAAAAGGATTAGCCCGTGTAGTTTGTAGCTTGAGAACGCTTTCTTACCTGGCAATGTTTCAGACCAATGCTTTAACCAATGGTCAAGTTCCTTGTTGAATTGCGTGATCTGATGGACGTAGGATCTCGGCGTCGGTTGCCCCTTGTCTGGACCGAACAATTCTCGAATGCTGCCTATAATTCCTAGGAGCGCCACCTGACTGGCAAGACGTTTGTCCTGCTCGTTCGATACTGGGGACGCTAGAAAGCTCTCCCACTGTTGCATCGATGAG
The DNA here is from genome assembly GCA_027406105.1 of Colletotrichum endophyticum. Classification (NCBI taxonomy): domain Eukaryota; kingdom Fungi; phylum Ascomycota; class Sordariomycetes; order Glomerellales; family Glomerellaceae; genus Colletotrichum; species Colletotrichum endophyticum. The sequence goes on from JANVYF010000002.1 coordinate 5,334,102, forward strand.
TCTTCTTGGACAATTGCTGGCCTCCCGTACAGCGTGGCCAGGTGCTGATCACAAACATTGAGGATGTACCACAATCTTGCTCCATCAGCTGCTTCCTCACTTTTCTCCTCAATGGCGCGGGTATAGCTGTTATGTAGGTTGCATTCTGCCGCTCGTCGGATGGCGTAGCCTGACAACATCCATGACACATCGCTCAGCCAGTACGACGCAACGCACATGGCCCGAAGATAGTCTCGGTCTACACGACGGTCAAACATTGACCTTTCCGTCAGGCGACGGAACTCTGAGCTGCATACACCATATATCCCGTTTGCTTGTGGGTCATGGAGAGCGGCAACTGTGAGAGTGGCGGCGGTGAGAATCGAGCTCCTTCGTCGCAGTTCGTCGAGCTGCTGATACTTGCAACCCACCCCGTACATGAAAGGGTCGAGCCGATCGCGGTAGAGACGGAAAAGCCTCTCGGCATCGTCGAGCCGGATAGCACCGCGGGCGATAAAGTCATCAAGGGCAGGACTTGAGTGTCCCTCAGGGGCATCCGGAGATCTTAGGGCTCGTAGTTTGGTGAGTGCGTAGAGTGAGTGTATCGGTACGTGAGGGAGATTCTCGTCTTCGGGAGAGATTTTAGGGGAGTTGTCGCAAGAAGGACCATGGTTATCCTGCCCTGATACACCAAGACGATAGCCATTGCCATTGGTGGTTGATGCTGGCCGCCCATGTTGTGAAGGAGAGTCTGTTGAGTTTCGCAGCGTTGTGCTCTGAAGCGCAGCAGGTTCTGATGCACCAACCTTCTTAGCGATCTCTTTGAGTGTGGCATGGAGACTTTCGATATCTTGCAGGACAGCCTCGTTGTATCTATGTTGGATGTTAGTGAGAGAGTTTCTTCGACACCGTCGATCGGAACAGTCATTACTGTGTCTTCTCATCAATGATGCTCTGTAAGTTCTTGCCAAGAACACAACCCAGATTGCGTTCGGAGCACCGACGACATGGTGGACCGCTCTCATCCATCAAGCATTTGATCTGCGTGTGCGCAATCAGCAGGGGGTCTTTGGAGGTTGGAGCACAACAAACCTTGTGTTTGCGGCATGCTGCACAAGCCTTGATTTTCCGGGATATTTGCGGAAAAGATCCTTCCCCATTACCTGCAGTCAATAACTAAAACCCGGAGTCAGTCTTTCACTCTCGGGACACGTCAAGGGCGGAAAGTACCGTCATGAACTCCATGCCTTCATTGGCATCAGACCAGCTGCGTTTCGACATGGCCTGTGATGGGCACTCCTCACGCAAGAAGGCGGCGAGTTTCTCGATTCAAGGGTTCCAGAGTGTAGTTGGAGTCGGTCGTGAGGAGTGGAAGAGGAGAAGTTCGGCTGCAAAACACACGCGTTGAGCGGCGCCGGGCGACTGGGTGGTCGGCACTTGTGTGGAGAAAGAGACAGGGATGAGGGCCTCTCAACGTCAGGTGTTTCCCCGCGGCGGATTTGAAAGCAGTTGGAGATGATTGAAGGCGACGGAACGAACCCCGCTTCCCCGCATGACCCCCGCAAGTAGACAGCATCGTGACGGGGCTTCATTCTTTCCGGCTTATTGCCAGATCCCTTTCCGGTATGAATAAGCGCCTGGGATTTCGGATGTTTGGTTACCTTGCGCCTTGAGGCAAACACTATTGAATAACAAAAGATCCCGTACTACGCGTGAAGACATAGTAATGAATATTGGTCGATTAGAACTATTATGTCAACATTCTGGTGGTGAGTTGCCAGTCTTTGCTACTCTGATAGCAGCCATATGCAAGACAAATGAACATTTGCTTTGTAGACTTCTAGTGACGTCGATGAATGTGTTGAGAAGTCTCCTGATTCCAGAACACCATCGGCCAAGCCTTGTCTGACTTACAATCCCATTCAACGCCCCATAAAAACATCAGTCACAGTCACAGTCATAGTCAAAGTCACGCACACACCATGGCCATCTCCATCCTGCCCGCAATCCTCAAAAGCTCTTTTCGGCCCCCGGCCGGAACTTCGTGGACCACCGGAGATGACGTGGGTGGATACTACTGCAGCTGGGGCTTCACCATCTACCGCACCGCTTACGGCCCGGCTGCCGACGCGCAGTGGCGCACCCTTCTGGACAAGATCCGGGCCCAGGCCGTTTCCGAGATAGACGGCTACGTTGAGGCCGGCGAGGAGGACGTCGCTGCCCAGCTCAAGTCCCTCTTCGTCCTCGACGCTCGCTCCGACGCCGCCCTGCTCGCGGACAAGACCATAGACGAGGTGCGCGAGATTTACAAGCAGGTAGCGGTGGCCAGTCGCAGCTCCGGCGACGACTATGACAACGATAACAGGCAGTTGGTGCCCCTCATGCACGACGGCCCCAACCAGCACGCGTTCCTCCTTGCTGACGCCGAGGTGCTAGAGGGCGTCGACCGAGACCCCTACTTCTGGGTCAAGTGCGCCGACGTTGATTTCGTCGAGAGAGATTTGGCCAAGACGGACGGCGGCCCGGGGGCTCGGGGGAGGGGTAGAGCAGCAGCCGGGGTGTGGTCTGGTTGGATGAAGATGACGACCCGCAGCGTGGTCGATTTGTGTGCCGAAATGCTGGTGCGCGATCTGGCTAGCATCGCGCCTGGTGCGAGGACCGCGGACGAGAGGCCTGTGTACAACGGCGAGCTGACGGGGTCGTCACTGACGAGCAAGATGTCGAGCGGCAAGTGAGGCCATGGGTAAGGGGCTGTGAGGATTCTCGAAAGTGGGAGGTTTGGGGACGATAAGTCTGAATCATGGAACGGACTTAGAGGGCTGTTTATTATCTTCGAGATCGCCTGTGTCTAGAGAAGTCAGACTCAGAGGTGTGTCATGAGCTGCACAAGAATTTAAGTACATGAAGAGACTAAACTACACAAATATGCATACACAGCCCCGAGACCACTCAGTTGAAGTTGACCGTGTTCATGGAAAGGCTGTTGATCGTAACGTCCATGACCCTTAGGTCCTCAAGCACCTAACCGCTACATGTAAGTCGGAGGGTATGGTAGTATGTCCACCATCTCACACAGTCACGCAGTATCCACGCATATGCTGATATTCGTGGCCTAGCCCAGCCTGGGTACTCACTCTTTTCAATCCTGGGCGCAGACCGAGTAGAAGGATTGCGATACCATCATTTCAGCGCGACCCAGAGCTTTCCCCCTAGTCCTTTAGACAATGCAGCCCATCCGAACAATGAGGTTTCATACTGTGACAGATTCCACCTGGAACACGGTCAAATCGTTATGTTGGAATAATTAAGGGACGACACCGACGCCGGCAGCGGATACACGGCTGAGTCTTGCGGTAGTCGTTCCAACTACCGGACGGCAGAATTGTAACGGTCAAGGCGAGCATCAGTGGGGTAATTTAGTAGATCTCCTGCTATAGATTCAACATTGCTAATCAGGATACTGACAAATACGCCATATACTGGACCATCTCTGAATTCGGTGACACTTAAGCATGTATGGCCATGCTGCAGAAATCGGACGACGGCACATACCGAAGATCCAGCGTCGGTCGAACTCCCCGGCGTGATCTGCCGGACTTACTGCTCAGTGGCAGTTCTTGATACCGCCACTGACGATCGGCTGAACTTTTCGTTGGCCGAGCACACTTAGACGTCTGACACCTGCCCCAATCGGGAATGAAGCGTTCGAGCTACCCCTTTCGAACCGCCGTTCTTCGTATATCGCATTCGATACGAGCTCGCATAAAGAGCCCCAGATTCACCCAATCTTGTTTGAATGCCTTGCGGGACCCATGCCGACAGGACTCTTCGCAACATTGTTTCTATGAGCATCCTAGAATGGAGACGCCTAGCGCTGCTATTTGCAAGAAGACATCCCGTCGAAATCACACAAAATCACGCAGTGGCTGCTCGGATTGCAAACGTCGCAGGGTAAAGGTATGCGTTGTCGAGTGGACGTTGCGCGATCATAGCATGGCTTAACTGAAAACCTCATAGTGCGATGAAGCATGGCCTGCGTGTTCCCATTGCGCTCGACGCAAAGTCTCATGCAGTTTAACACATACCAAACCCCGCTCCTTAGAAGGTTCTCCATCGTCAGAGCTCAACCATGGTTCCAATTGTCGACATGTCCGGTCGGTTTTTGAGGCTATTTTGATGGCCAACCGTTCACCCAAGTCAGACTACGGCGATGCCGTGATGCCGTACGACGCACCCAAGTTCGACCTTTCACGTCTTTCTGATCCCAGTTTCTCGTCACTTTCAAATAGTCGAGACCAGGAGTTGATGCATCATTTTTGCACTCTCACTGTACACTCAATGGCTACTCGGCCGGATGTTCTTCACATTTGGCGGACCATAATCCCTCAGTCATGCTACGAAAATGACTTTGTTCTTCACGGCATCTTGGCCCTGTCTGCGGCACACAAAGCGTATCTCCTCTCAGGCAATCGGCAACTCTATCTCAACTTATCCGACTACCATTTTAATATTGGGTCAGAAACCTTCCGCTCTCAACTTTCAGACGAGGATGAGCGCAAAAGGAATCAGAAACCTCTATTTCTGTTCGGGGGCGTTGTCATCATCCACATCCTGACATCAACTTTGCGCACGCACAATTCAGAAGCAGACGCAATCGAAAATCTCGTCAGATTAGCACGAGCTATAAAGGGGTTCCGTGTCATTATATTGTCATGTCTCTCGTGGAGTGCCATGACTGATCTTGCCGCATTGGATTCTGGATCTCGACCGTTCACGTCAAAGGAACTCGGAGAGATGTACGAGATGCACCTTCCCCCCAGCGATACATGTGCATTAATTGACTGACCGTGAACTTATAGGGATCTCTCAATACGGAACACAAACCTACCTTTTGATATCCTAGAGGCTCTTGAGGATCTTCAAGCATTTCAAACAAAAAACGCTCCTCCTGGGCTAGATAGTCCCTATGAGAAGGCTACATTGGGCCTGAGAGATATCGCCAAGACCCTAGCAGCTTGCGGTGTATTCTCAGAAGCAGGCATCGTCCTACGCTGGCTGTATTTTCTTGATGCAGACATTCTGACAGACATCAAGACGCTCCAGCCTCCAGCCCTGTTGCTTGTCGCTTATTTCGCGGTGATTCTGTCATCCATGGAGAAGACGGTATGGTATCTCAACGGCTGGGGCGAAGCAATCATCAGACAGGTGGATCAGCTGCTGGAAGAGGACTCAAAGGAGAGGAGCATGTTTGCATGGGCAAAACAGCAAATGCCACATTGAATACCTTAGTGAATCCAGGTGAATTTCAGCATACTGACATTGAACGTTTCTATTTTCCTTCGGCAATGCTGCCCATTAAGCAAAACTCGTATTGACAAAAAGCCATTTCCCTAATTTAGCGCTAAGCTAACAATTTGAGTCTGAGACCCTTGTGGGCTTAGTCGAGGCTTAGCTTCGGGGTGAAGGGAGGTGAACGACCCCGAAGCCCGGAACAAAACTTCTGCTATTCGGGCGGATAACACTAACTATCCAGCCCGGTAATGATGATAGGGAATCAGTAGTAATAATGATGAACACGGCGAAGACAACGATAACAATGACGATGATAATGACGGCAAAAATAATGAAAGGCTTTCTCTTCTGATACAGCTTAAAGCTAGTGTTCCGCCCGGTTTGCTGGGAGTATCCGCCCAGATAGGAAAAATCCAGAACAAAAGCTAAACGAGGTACCCAAATATAAGTAGAGGGCAATTTTGAAGTGGATAAAGCATAAAGAAATGTGGTCTTGCACTGCGTCTGACACCAGAGGCAATCGCCTAGGGTTGGACGGAAATGATTTCCGAGCAAGCCCCAGCTTTCGTATATGAACACACTAAACTACCTAGTACTCTCAAGAGTACTTTCACATGATGTATTATCTCAATGAAAGAGCAAATTTGTTGCCCAAAATCCAGGGGAAGCGTCGTCACGTTTGTGGAAGTGATGGGTTGAATGATGAGACTTAACCATCGCCGAAAGAAAAAGTGTAAGGTCCATCATATTTGCCTGAACTACATACTCTTAGGCGAATCAATGGCGTCATCTGTTTCTAATGGGAAGCTATGCCAAGCTCTCCCGACAAGATCTTTGGTAGGCGCCGCCCGCGGCCAGACCATTTCAACAATCCACAGAAAAATGCCTCCTACTTCTTCTATAGGATCCTTGTCGCGTCGGTATATGTCGTTGTAATCCTGGCCAGGAATCACAAAGTACTCTGCCCGATTGTCCGAGTTGACAAAGCGCCAAGCATTCCATGGAAGACCGAGAAGCGAGCAATATTCTCCAAAAGCAGTCCCAGTGTCGTCTTTGTTACTCAATTTGATTTGGTCGTAACCCGTGACGTCAACTTGTAGAACTTCGAGACAAACCGCAGCACTCCTCTGCTTGGCCGCTGTGATCACTTCGACGATTGAGCGCACCAATCGTGCATCAACTGCCGAGTTAATGACGGCGGTCTTCAGGGCGCCTGTTGAAAAGCCCGGGTCCTTATTTGCCGTCACTCGCCATATCTCCCTCTCGAACACGCCGTAGGCATAGTCTTCTACACCCATCGATTCCAGGGTCGCGCGACTAATCGGAGGTGGCCGAACGGCAAGTGTGATGGACAGGTCTCGCAGGCGCTGGAGCTTGCCCAGAGCTCGGTACGACGCCACCTCTGATGCACCTCCCTTACGCCTGGGGATGCGCAAGGTAAGGTACTCCACGAGCGGGCTTCGTGCGGCGATTTCCAGAATATCCTTCTCTTGAAAGACGCGAGAATTGTACGTCGCCAGGTCCAAGGTCCGTAGACAAGGGCCCAGGACAGAATCCAAAGCGATTCCAGAACTGAGACCGCCTATTTTGAGTGTTACCAAGTGTGAGGATACTCTACGCAGGGCGTCCGCGACGACTTCCCAATACGAGCGGCGGTCGACATATGGCAATGCAATGTTCAAGTGCACCAGGGACGCGAGACTGCACTTTGCAAGCTCTTGAAGCGCTGAAACCTCCAACATATTCAACTTGAGGACTCGTAAAACGGACATGTCGGTAGATTCTCTCCACACTTTGATCACTTCGTCGGACACGTAGAATCCTTGATCCATTTCGATAGATGTTAGAGACGCTGGCGATTGAGGAAGGTCGAGATGGCTGACAGCCTCCCAGGGCTCCGGAGGGAAAGACTGCGTGCTTTCGTCGGGTACGTCGGGTACGGGACGCAAGTGCACCCTTTTCAGATTGGGGGCCATTCTAGTCACATATCGCATTACAGCGGCGTTGTGTATGTTGTTCGGGTTTGGCTCTTCGTTGTTGTTAAATCGTCCGTAGTCTCCGTAACTGCTTGCGTAGGAGTATCTGATGCTGTGCAGGCATGGCGAGCTTGCCAGCCGTAGCTCGTGGTCAGCCTCCTCAGCGTCCAGAACGGCCGCAAGGCCATGGCGGTCTTTGATGCTATGCAAGTGAAAGTTGCGTAGGTGAAGCCTGCAACTGGGATGGTACTCGTGCAAAGTGGTGAGCAGGCATGGCGGGAACTGATTCGGGCATGCGTAGAGAAGGTCTTCCAGTCTTGGAAGCTTCTTGATGAGTTTCACGAGGGGTTTCCAGAACCCGTCTGGTATTTTTGCGATCGTGTACTCATCCCAACCGTAATCTATGCCGTTGTGACCAGCGTCGTAAGATTCTTGAAGCCAGCCATCGATTCTAGTTTCGTCATCGACCCTTTCCGCGGGTGAGATTCGAGGCTTCCAACCGTCTCCCTTTGAGCGGGTAGAGCTAGCTGCCTTCGGGTGGACGAAGTCGGGAGGCGGAACGACGCCCACCACCACGAGTCGACGAACGTGGGCAAAATTATTGTCTCGGGCCAGAGATCCGTAGCACTGTGTGACATCCTGCTCCAAATACCCGGGGTACTTGTCGAGGCCGGTGACCGCGAACTTGACGGTCCTCGCCAAGACGGCACTGGCCACGGAGCGGTATTTCTTGTTCGTCAAGGAGAAGTTGGCAAGGCTCTTAACGAATCCGCTGTCGTAAACAAATTCGCATATTGTAAGGAGCTCTTCTGTAGCGAGCGAATCAAGTGACGCTTTTGGCGGCGGCGGCATATTGTCACCTTCAATGAGAGATTGCTGTTTTGTGGATTTGGTTCGTAGAGGTTCAGCTTCATGTCACTGAATGGGTCAATCGTCACGTCATGTTACATTCACGCGTTATTAAAGTGGTGTTCCTTGTAGTGGCCACTATTAACCGATGGCTTTCTAGGGTATACCTGCAATTAGCGGCACTCTTTGCTGCATCAAGACACTTAAAAGAATGAAAGATCATCGACAGCCCAGAGCCACTTTATCTAGTCCGCGATATGATGATGCAGATGCCCACTATTTTCAGGCCTAAATGCTGATTGAATATGCCACAGGGGATCAGCAATCAACCTCTAGTTTCCTCCTCAAAGTCTGCCTAGCTAGAAATTTTCCTTGAATGTTCCTTTGAAAACAAGTGTCGATATTTCCAAGTATCCCGTCGACTGGTGAATGATACTGGTTTGAAGGGTCCATGTATCGCCACAATTTCTCCAAAAGCCGTCTTGACGACTTTTCTTACTAGCCTAAACCATCGATCAGTCACAACAACTATCGACTACCTTAACTAAGGTACCTTAATAAGCCGTACGTCTATACACTGGTTTTGTTCGGTGGTCGATGGGATAATTCAGACGTTACCCTGCGTATATGCACACCCTGCAGCAGCAGACGAGACGTCAGGGCCAATGTTCCCCATTCGCGAACTTGCCTCGCAAGGGCTTGTTGTAGCTGAAATCGTTGAAGCCCAGAAATATGTTGCTCATCGATTTTAGTAGTTGGAAGTACAATTGATCAGCATGTCTACGCTCAACAGCGGAGTGCAGGACGACGGATAACGAGCTTGACTCCTCTTTCGGTTGGAATTTCTTTCTCAAAATGTGATGCATAGTTTCGCCAGCCACAAACGATCCAGGAAGATAGTTACATCTCTGGGGAGCCGGGCGAAACAATGCAGCCCACGTTCTACCGCGTGGGAATCCCGGTGCTATGGTCAAGAACGCCATCTAGTTGTTTTATCGTTGTCGATGGAAGCCAGCTGGAAATTCAAAGTCAACGCCTTTTCCTTCCTTTCATGACTCACGGTAGTAGTAGGACCAGCCTGAATCAATGATGCCATTGAGAAACGTAGCCAAGCCGGCGATCAACTTCCCGAACAGCCCAGCAATGTGATTATGGAACAAGAGTTCGGCAAGGAGCTCGACACCGAGTGTAGTCGTGATTGAGCTGAGCGCCACTGTGCTCGCGATGAGAGCTAACGACCGAGCATTCTGTCTCGGTGCCGCGGGCCACGGGGGCTTGGTGTGCGATGACGGTGACAGCCGATCACGTAGGCGAAGGAGCCAGCCCACTGCACCCCTTCGGTGAGCCGTTGGGCAGAGATTCTGCTGCGATGATGGGCAGAGATTGTTTTGGAAGTCGCGCAATTCTTAGAGACAGAGCCTCCCTTCCAAACACGGAATCGGACATAGGGTGAGTGAGTCTGGCCTCGGGCCCACGACCAACCAGAGCACGCCGTTGAAAGATCTAAGACTGGGTTCAGGTGAGAGGGCACGCGAAATCTGAGTGAGTGGAGAGCTGATTCGAAGACATATTTGTAGCAGGCGAATTCCTAGGAGAATTATCAGAGGCGGGTCTAGACACAGAGATTAGACGGGGCAACAGATGTTCCGTGGGATTATTGTTTCGATATGTGTTCATAGTGATGCATAGCCAGAGAGAGTTATGTTGTTTTCCCGCAGTAGTAATCCCACCGGCGTTGACGAGCTATTTGGATCTTCTTCAGCCAGCCATCACATGACGGGATGCTACCCAAAAGGGAGGGAGGAAATGGTTCACCATACCCGCTTAACAACCTCAGCCTGGCCCTTTAGGCTGCGGCCGTGAGTTTTGATCTTGGGATTGCCCTACTGCAGGCCGTGCAGCCACGCTCGTGTCGATATGCGTGGCGATCGTGTGGGCTATGCACGTAAGCCGGCGGCCTGTCATTGTTGTCACCATCGTGTTTCTGCGATCTGACACAGACCAGCACCCTTTTGGCGATGATAGACGGGGGAGAGGGAGAAGCGAAGGCTCAGCGCGACTCTCGCAACCTCGCTCCCGGGATGCCGTGCAGACCGCCCCGGATGAGACCGCCGAAGCCGTTCAGAGCTTAGCTCGAACCCAGGGACCCATGCCATGTCTTGCGCGGAGAGACGGAGATGACGGCGTCAACCCATCCCTCTTGTTACTCGAAATCAGATCAAGACAGTGCCCTCTATGAGCTGAGTGAAATTGCTTGTGATGGACCCAGCGAGAGGGGCGGCCTGGAATTCAGCCGCCGTTTTTGTTGTGGAGGAGCATGCTTCAACCCACAGACTTGGCTCATCCTCTGGAGTTGCCGAACATTCAGCTCTCGGCACGAGGATTTCGGAGTGTCTTCCTACGGAGTGCGAGATTTGAGGCTTAGATCAGGCGTTTAAGGAATGCACGCTGGAGAGAAAACGGAAGTTCAGCTCTCCCAAAGATTTAAGCATGAAGATGCATGGAATCTGCCAAGTCGACTACGAGCACGAATTGGCGATTGGGGGGTCGCATCTGCCGCAAACACATAAGGCTTAGCAAAATCGACTGGCACGTCATTTACCACCCGACCGGTTCTACGATTTGACACTTCAACTCGTCTGTTGATTATCTGCCGTCAACATATCCCACAGGGAGAGGGCTCAAGCCACTGTTCCTCTCACCATTCTCTCGATATCTCAGCTATTTCGAGACGAGACTCACATAACGCCATCGAAAAGCCTGTGGCGCCCGTCTCCTCCGAAGACACACACAATGCAGGGCTTCTGAAGACTTCACACACGTTCATCAAATGTGACTCGCACGTGCAGGGCGGGACTCTTCCTCCCGGATCGACATGGCGACCCACGGGCGACATGCTTTCTTTTTTGCTGATTTCCCATATGCAACCTGCGTGCTTCCAGACCAGGTTTTCCTTTTTCGGCCAATAAGCTGCATGGGATACGGCCACAAACCCGAGTCTCCACGGCTGAGAAGCTTCTCCCTTTCCCACACACACCTGCTTTTTCCCTCTCTCACTAATTCCTTCCAACGCATTGTCCCTGCCAAGATGGTTCCGCGGTGCTATGAGCCGATGACTGCATCTCAGACAACACCGTCAACGAGAACCCTTGCAGGCTGCAGCCAGAGAGACGGGTTCCTTGCAGCACTTTCAACCTGAAGCAGTGCCTAGCATACTAGTTGGCGTGGTTTAGGCGAGTGCCTTGGCTACCTCGCAGGTTCCCGCATGTTCCAAGGGCAACATTCCCCCCCACTCTCGCAAGAGTATGCTTATCTGACTATGGGCCGCCTCCACTTCTCCCCTATGATGCTCCGATGAGCCAGCCAGAGGCTGAACGAACGGGTTTCTGCGTAGCGGCGATGCCCATCCGCACGCAAGGTAAAGGCAGCACGCTGGAGCTAGTCAAGCCATATTCGCTAGCGTCCGCAAGCCTGGTCTCGTAAGGCCTGGAGAGCCGGCTCGGGGACACAGGGATGCGATTTCTTATGTCTCGATGGGTCATAGAGAAAAGCAACTGTTCATGGTGTTGAGTTCTTACCACTGCACTACCTCATGGCAATATGAGTGAAGCAATCGCGAGATGAATCCAAGGGAACAAGGAGTCTGAGACCCGGAAAGACGCCATATTGTTGGCGGACGTGGTGGCCGATGTTTGCCCCCATCCCTTGGGAATGGAAGACGCCTTCCGGTCCTTGATTTGGGCGTTGCTTCTCGTGATGTCTACTGTAATTCGGCTGGTATATATCCTGGGGTTTTCTCGCGGTCTTTCCTCGATTGTTTCCCTCTCCATCCTCATCAGCGCAGTCATCTCCTGCATCTCCTTCTTTCGACAAGCTCCAGTCAACCCATTCCTTCGTTTCAACCCGAAGCTTCAAGGGCTCCAGTCTTTAGAGGACCTCCAGTTGCAGCAGCCATGAAGACAACTACCGCCGCCGTGTTGGCCTCCCTTTTCGGGATGGGCGCTGCCCAGTGTGCCAGGGACAACTGTCTGCGAGGTATGTGTTCATCCTATCTCACCCATGCTTCCCACGCGTCCCATTCCGGGAGATCTCGTCTATAGGATCGCCAGCTAACAATCCACTCTCCAGCCATCGCGGCCAGTGCTTTCCCGACCCGAAGCGGTACTGCGGACTGCTCTCGCTTCCTGCAGGTCACCGCCACTGCCAGTGCCGTGTAAGCTTTCATACCCCTGAGCCACATCACTCTTTCTCTGACACGATCGTCTCCAGGACCGCGACCGTGACCGTGACCGCCCCCACCTCCGGTGTCTTCACTTCAACCTTGACCGTGAGCGAGTCCGGTGCCGCCGGGTCCGTGGGCACCAGCACCGTCCTCGAGACCACGACCTCCACCGCCACCATCACCGATGTCATCGGAACCACCGAGGTCGTCACTGCTTCCACCGAGACCGTCATTGTCCCCACCACCGTCGTCGTTTCTTCCACCAGGACTCTCTTCTTCGGCACCACTGAGATCGTCACCGTTGCTACCGAGACGCAGACCGTCGATGCCACCATTGCCGTCATCAAGAAGCGCCAGGTCGCCACCAACATCCCGACCTACGCCTCCGCCTGCAGTGGCTTCGCCCGCTACTCTTCGGCCTGCTCTTGCCTCGGTGTCACGGCGCCCACGAACACCGTGGCCCCGGCTACCGTGACCACGACCACGACCGTTCCGGCCACCGTCATCTCCACCGCTGTTGTCACCGTCACTGTCACCGGCGACGCTGCTCCCGGCTCCACCGTCCTGACCACGAGCACCGTCACCGAGACCGAGCTCGCGGCCACCACGGTTACCTCCGCCGAGACCACCTCCGTGACCGCTACGACTGAGATTGGCAGCACTTCCACGGACTTGATCGAGGAGACCACTTCGCTGACCAGCACGTTCATTTTCAACGCTACCTTCACCACCTTCATTACCCGCACCACTTCTCTGCCGCCTGTCGTGAACAGCACCACGACCACCGGCATTAGCTCTACTTCGGACATTAGCTCTTCCATCTTCTCCAACGTCTCTACTTCTTCCACTGAGATCAGCACGTCCACGGACATTATCTCCACAACCTCTACCGTCTTCCCTAATACCACTACTACTGAGTTCACTTCGATCTCGTCCACTCTCTTCCCTAACAGCACTACCGTCGAGTCTACCACCTCTACTGTTTTCCCCAACAGCACGGTCACGACCGACATCATCTCCTCTACGGACATTAGCTCTTCCACCTTTTTCCCTAACAGCACCACCATTACCACCGAGGGCCCCTCGACCACTCTTTTCCCCAACGTCACTTCTACTACTGGCGTTTCTTCCTCTACCTTCTTCCCTAACGAGACGTCCACCGAGGTTTCCACTTCCACTATCTTCCCTAATGAGACTTCCACTGGAGTCCCTTCATCGACTCTCTTCCCCAACGTCACTTCCACTTCCACTGAGGTCTCTATCTCCTCTACCTTCTTCCCCAACGTCACCTCCACCACCGGCGTTCCCTCTTCTACCCTCTTCCCTAACGTGACCTCCACCGAAGTCTCCTCCTCTACTCTGTTCCCCAACAGCACTGCCATCGAGACTTCCACCGAGGTTCCCTCATCCACCTTCTTCCCCAACAGCACCATCACCTCCGCCACGGAGACGGCGACTTCCTTCCCCAACTCGACCGCCACGGACATCACCGCCTCCACCCTGTTCCCCAACAGCACCGTCGTCGAGTCCAGCACCGAGTTCCCCTCGTCCACTCTCTTCCCTAACAGCACTGCGACTGCCACGGAGACTCCCACCAGCTTCCCCAACAGCACCATCGCCAGCACCATCTTCGACTCCTCCACCTCCGACCTCAGCTCGACCAGCACCGGAGCTCCCAACGCTACCGTGACCGAGATCTCCACCACCACTGAGGCTTCTTCCACTGAGATCGTGACCTCCACTGACATCGCTACTACCACCGATGAGTCCAGCACTGAGACCGTGACCTCCACTGAGATCGCGACTACCACCGACGAGTCCAGCACTGATGTTATCACCTCCACAGACGTCAGCACCACGACAGAGGCCACTTCCACTGAAGTCAGCACCACTTCCTCTGCTTCTGGAACCTCGGCCGTTGACTCCACCCCTTCGACCACTGCCTCCACCACCACCACCGTCGTCTCCACGACCTCAAGCACCTCCTCCACGGCCTCCCCGACCGCCAGCGCCGTCTTCGCCCGCAACATCTGCTTGAAGGTCACCTCCCCCGGCCTCCTCCTCGGCGCCAAGCTCATCCTCGGCCCCAACCGCTTCAACCTGAGGAACGCCGCCGACCCCACCCCTGCCGCCCTGTTCGACATCAACCTCACCACCGGCCAGGTCTTCCAGAACAACGGCGAGACCGTCGCCCTCTCCGCCCCCTTCGAGGCCGACACCCGCCCGCTCAACGGCTTCACCCCCTCCCAGGTCCTGCGCATCAAGCTCGCGCCCCTCGTCTGCGAGACCTCCGGCTCCAGCCTGCCCGTCGGCGTGCCCCTCAACTGCACCGCCTCCGGCAACGACGGCCAGAACACCAACTCCTACACCCGCTTCTTCTACAACAGCAACGACTCCGAGGGCATCGTCCGCATGGCCACCGCCAGCCGCGTCTTCAACCGCGTCAACACCGAGCTCAAGCTCGCCCCTTACTCTGGAGCCGACTGCAACTAGAGAAGAAGCATTTCAAGAGCGGAGTCGGTCTGACGCTGGCAAAATGGACCCGACACCAAGCCGCAAAAGACAAAACATAAGCCGTTCGATTTTGCGAACATGTAACTTTACGCGCCAATTTGCTTTGGGCAATATCTTTGGGAGCCCTCTAATCTTGATACATACATCTGGGATCCCCTTTTTGCTCAATGGATAGCTTTTTTGTCTTTTTGTCTTAATCTTAGGTCACTCGCTTGCCAAATTCAAGTCACTCCTTCTTCTTCTTATAAACTTGATCTCTACCTCGTGCCATTCGTGTGTAAGGTACATAATATCTCATGCCCTTTGCATCGGATTATCGCACGTAGTAGTAAGCGAAATGAATTTTGGCAGACAAAAATTCTCGCCTACGTCAAGCTATTCAGCAGTCATTGGGTGACGAGTCTTAAGGACAGTTGTCGTAATGTATCCACAGCGAGTTCCGGCCGATTTCACGAGTGTCTCGTGTTACCTGCCTCTGCCAGTATAGATCACCGGCAGTTGCATAACGCTCTACTTCAGATGGGCTTGAGTCAATAGCAGATCACTCACATGCAATCATCGTTGGCAAGTTTTGGTTGGTGGGATGTGCAGAACGAGCTGCCGGCGGCATGCAAGTAACGCCAAATGAAGGGAAGTGAGTCGCCAAGACGATAAATCCAACACAAAACACGCAGGAATATTGCAGATGGCTGTATGCATGAATGTTCCACTGCGGTAAGATCTAGCCTTCTGAAAACCACAATCTAATGTGGCAACCCACACGGAACCTTCCCTCCCCTTGTTCTTTCCATATAATCCCTCAGCTCCCCACTTCTTCTTTTGAAAATAGAACAAGAACCACACATCGCTGACGGCAGCAACAGATATCGCCAAACATTGAGCACTTTCGCATTTGCAATTATACCTCTGACCACGGCCATGAGCGCGCCTATCATAAGAAGCGGCATAGGGCCAAAGGGCTTTTCCCCTCACATCCTGTATCTCGGCCTTTTTCTTCTGCCAATCCCGATTCATGCTATGGCAAACCTCATTGACAACGGAGAGGACTTTTCCAACAATCTTGCCTCAGACATTGCACCGTGAGCTCCCTTGAGTATTGCAAAAGCGAACATAAAAGATATCTAAATGCCTAACATAACTTAGGCTTCTGGCTCTGTTCGGCGAACAAGTTACAAAGCAATTCATGAGCGAATCTACAGGATGGGCCGATTGCATAATGCTTGCCATGGCCCCTCTAGGTGTGATTACTATCCTTGTCAGTGCGATTCGGGTGGGTGGCTTTCGGTGGCTTCGAGCCCTTATTGGGAGGTCTACCGAAAACCTAGTCGCTGTAGAACTCGAAGTCATGTCGTGTACCTCAAACGAGTCCTGTGAATTATGGAATGGACAGACGGTCGTCAGATGCCCAGGAACAGCAGATATATGCGAGTTTATCTGCTTGTACCCTCTCAATCCGAATCTCGAAAAAATCCAAAGCGTTCGCATCATGGATATGGGAGAAGCTATCTCGAACTCTAAGCTTCTAATCAGACTCCCTAAATACGAAGGTATGTGAAATTGAACTCATTTAGGAACTGTCCCTAAACAAAGAATTGTTTCTTGTCTTTTCCTCTTGCAAAATTGGATCGCCAATAACTGATCATCTGAATCGACGTACAGTTTTGCAACGTTTGCGTGCTTGGGTCAAATCCCCAAGACAGCTGATTCAGGACACGTATGACAAACTGAAAGAGATATCCAAGAGGAACGCGTGTTGTGACCTTGAATCAGCACTGAAACCTGGCCGCTCATCGAACGCTCCGAAAACCAACCAGCCAGCAGCTCCTACGACTCCCGAACCTCTTCGGTCTCACGAGATTGTAATTATCCGCAATCGGGACCATCATTCGCCGAACATTACATTGAACTGTCAGATTGACAAGCATAGATGGTCACTCTGGAGCTGTGCAGTTTTTGGTGTTCTTCTGCAGGGCGGTGTCTTGGTCTTTTGGGGGATGATGACCGAATATCATACTTTGAAGTTCGAAAAAGATGGTGAGCCTGTCGAAACATATGCAATGCCCCTCTCGGTCACTGGGACCTTATTTTTAGTCTTTGGGATGCTCATATGTGGGCATGTTGTGGACCGAGGGAGTAGGGAGACAGTTTACGAGGTTTCACACGTCGAGGGAGTTCGTCAAAGAGCTTGTGCGATGTCGATGATATGGCTCCAAAAAGAGAAAACAGTTAGCGACCAACGATTCGAGTCCGCGATTGTCTATTCTGGCGTGGAACGTTTACGGGCTCTCACATCGGCACGCAATGGAAATCATTCGGGAAGCCCAGCGGCCCAGTGTGGACCGTCCGCATCAGTCGAAGCTGAGAAAACGGGTAGGCCCAAACTTGATTCATCGACCAGCGACCACAAGGAGCAGCCAAAGCAATCAGATACAACTGGACAGGGTGACCCTAGTCGTGGAACGAAACTTTTAACCACATTCGGCGCCTTCATCAGCGTTTTCGGTATCGGAGGTCAGTTCACAGGCCTTCGAGGCATGCATTGGCTAGCTTCGATCACACAGCTAGCTGCCAGCATTCTCATGACTTTCCTCAGAGCCGTTGTCCGTCGATATCTATCTCAGCCTCCGAGGGGCGAGAGAGTAGATTCTGGATTCGAAATCGAGTGGTTTATCACATCGCTGAACAATCTTGATACAGCATCGTGGCTTCCGTCAAACCGAAGTGACAAGGCTTTGCTGATCAACCGCGTGACCGCGACAAAATTGCTCAAGAACATGTTCGACATCTTCAGCCGGAAAAATGAAAAGCAAAATGGGAAGTCTCAATCAAGCCAGAATCAAGTTTTTATCTGGAGAATTCTGTCCGAAAGTCAAGGAAAATTTTCCTGGGGCAAGACCAGACGCCGGCATTCAGTTGCGGACTCCCGGGCTCCAATCCGCCATGATGGAAAGGGTCAGAGTCCTGACGCTCGCGAACAAAACTTCATAGATCGACCCTCGTATTTTGAGGTCGAGAACTTCAAAACAAATGAGGGCATCTTGGAACTTCGCCGGTCTCTCGGAGAGCTTGGTAACTGGAAAGGTCCCGCGTATGCAGAAGCTCTCTCCCTATCCCGAGCGATTGAAGCTGTCATAGATACCTTTGCTCCGTATATAAGGGATATTGGCGACGAAACATGCTGCCATTGGACTGTTGAGGCTTTTGGAGCCAATGGAGGACCCGACACCATCGAGTTTCATTTAGACAAGACACCAGAAGGGTGGCGAGCTCGCACCGATGAGTTGGATTCCGCATTGTCACTCTGGCTATACTCAGTCGACGACACGAAGAAAGACACGCCATCCTCGAGCTTTCCGTCTCGCCGTGGTAATTGGGCACGCGACAGAAAATCCCGTCACCGATGTGTTCAGATTCTCGGCTCTTATTCGAACGATCTGATTCGAGACTTGAATTGGTGGATGCCAAATGGCCTGGAAGGTATCCTAGAAGCACAGACTATCATTCCCAAGGACAGCGAAAGCTCCCAGCATGACACCGAACCGATCAATGAGGTTCACACAAACAGGATCGGTCGCAGCGGTCTCAGACACCTTTCAAGCGACGACACCACAAAATTCCATGACAGCATGTGGACTAGCAAGGCCCACTCACACAGCGAGTCTCAATCCCAAAGCATAAGTTGGAAATGGAAAGATGTACAGCCCGGTGATCCTCTTCAATCTGAAAAGGTCACAGACGGCGGTTTTCTTTTGCTTGTTGAATTTCAGGACTCCTTGGCAAGTCTTTATGCAAAGGATTTGCTCTCAAGCTTCATGTGGGCCTTCGCGAGTCACTTGAAGCCATTCACTGTTGGAAGACATTTGAAAGCAACAATCGAATCTCCAACAACTGAAAGGTTGCCAAAAAGCTTTGCGTTGAGAAGTGACGAGCTGTCTCATCTTGTTCGACGTATCGCAAGCTCCACGGCATGGACTGAAAGAGAAATCTACTTGTGTGTTCTGCCCTCCTTGAGCTCTAAGAACAACCTACCAGGGGTACATGCCATTGTTGAAAGGGCTTTAGAGACTGTTGCCAGGGACGAGCGTGATCAAAACTGGCTGTGGGTATGGGAAGCATACAATTGGCTTTTTGAGACGTGCTTCAAGCATTTCGATCCAGCCCATCCCGTCTACTTGGAAGCTGTTGCCATAACCCTATGGTTCAAGGAGAAAGTCGGACAACTCAGCGTACGGGAACTCTCTTCAGATCACGACAATCAGTACGTCTCTGACGAATTAAGGGGTGTCAGAAAAAAGTTCGAAGCCTTTTCCGACAGGTTGGACCCCAGATTCTCCGCTACTTCGAAGCGCTTGTGGGATCTCATTAGACTCTGTGATCGTATAAGCCCCGTCTTACTGATTCCAGACGTTGAAGGCCACGATACCATATGGGATGATCTTGAGGACTTGAGATTCGATTCGTTGTCCTTGACAAGCCCAGAATATATTCGCTCGTTTGTTCGGCCAGAAGATAGACGTGATGTTTTCTGGGACACTCAACTCCATCGTCTCATGAGTAGCGATATGGGGGAACGCAGGGATGTCTTTCCGAATAATCTTCGCAGCCGTAAAGCGTTTTGGGAAACGTTCAAGGGATTTTCCTCGAGTTTTGAAGAAATAGTTGAAAGCTTGGAAGATATGACCAGAAACGCATTCGACACCGACAATGACCCGATATCTGTCTCAGATGCCCGCAATAACGAGGAAATGCTGCTTGAGCAAGCCAGACGACTTCTGGAGAGGGGAGTTGACCCAAATATTCTCGACATGAAACACTGGACGGCTCTCCACCACGCTTGCGAGCTTATCTTACCAAAACAGCTCACTTGGCGACAACAACGCCTAGCACCAAGACTTGCGCCTGGTCAAGATCCAACAAGTGATGGCGTGGTTCAGGAAAGCAGGGACGAAGTGAACATGGAAGAGTTCTACGTTAGGATGGCCATCGAAAAGGTGGAAGTTCTCTTGGACAAGAAAGCAAACATCAATGCTCAAAGCCTCGACGGAAGAACGCCTCTACATTGCGCAATCAGAAGCGGCTGTAAAGAGCTGGTACTTCATCTACTCAACCGCGACGCGGACAGAACTCTGGCCGACGTTCACGGTCATACACCGTTTCATCTCGCTGCTATCGGCAACAACACCAGCATGCTTCTGAGCCTCCGCCTAAAGGCTGATGATTTTACAGATGGTCCAAGAGATCTGGCTGGTCGAACAGCACTTCACCTGGCTGCTATGGCCGGAAGTATAGATGCAATGGATACACTATTGGGTCTGGTTGGGGTGAGAGATGGTGTCTTGGACTTCCAAAGACGAACCCCGCTCCATCTTGCGAGTCTATTCGGAAAAGATGAAGCTGTCAAAGTCCTTCTCGCAAGAGGAGAGGTCACTTGGAGTGCTAAGGACTATCAGGGTCGCACACCGATTCACTTGGGGGCTTTTTCTGGAGCCGCGACGGCTGTAGAGCTTCTCATGGAACACGAGAGGAAATACCACGAGAGGATTTCCCAAGAAGCTGAACAGAATCCGGTATGGTTCACAGACTTGGTTTCATTCTCCAAAGATTCGAACCTGCAAACCCCATTTCATCTGGCCGCCAAGGGGGGGAAGATCTGGGTGCTGGTGGTTATGGCGCTTGAAATGGGGAAAATGAACATCCCTGGAGAGTTTATGAGGAGAGTACTCCTACAACAGGATATAAATGGCGAAACGGCCTTTATGGTGGCCATGGGCGAACAGAAGATACAGCCGGCAGAACTTTTCCTCGCTTTGGCAGCAGATGGTCCCCATGGCCTCAAAGAAGATTTGCTGGAAGCCACGACAACAACTGGAGAGACTGCGCTAACGGTTGCTGTTCGCGGGGGCTTTCGCGACGGTGTCGAACTTCTCCTGGATCATCAAGCCAATTTGGACGTGAGGTGTTCCCAAGGAAGAAATCTTTTCCACTACGCTGTCAAAGCAGGAAACATCGACATTGCAGACATGATTGCCCAAAGGCTTCACACATCAGATGCAATGTGGAAAGCAGCCGACGAATATGGGAAAGCTCCCATAGATTATGCCCAGGACGATCAAAAACAATGGGCGGAATTTGGGGCAAACCTGAACCCATCGATTGAGATGTAGATCTTTCCTCTTCACTGGTTGTATGAGCTGCACCCACCTCAGGGGTCCATAGATGCCCGTCTCGAAGAATGCAGAGCTGGCCATTCCCGGCGACTGGCAAGAGTCATGATGCAATTTGTGTTTGCGTGTTACAGCAACTGAACTCTCTCTGCTCTCAAAGATGATTTCTGATATCATCGTCTCCGCCATCTCAGGCGTCATTGCCGTTGTCGATATCTTTAGTATTATCACGATTGTCCTTTTATGATCACCATAAATCACGGGTTTAATTGAGTCCGCGATAGATCCAATCGCGGACCTCTGCACCAGTAAGAATTATATTCTGCCGATCAGATGTGCCCTCTAGCATTAAGACAGCCTCGCATCGAGTCGTCAATGAGCGCCGCTTTGTCTTGTGGACTGACGTTAATTTTGAGCAGACTTCAAGACAGTCAATCCCTCTGGAGTCAGAATTTGAGACTCCAGACCGATTTACTCACATGAGACGTGACACGTAAGCTACTGCTCCTTTGCGACAAAATTGCTTTCAAATAAGACGCACGATTGAAGCAATTGCCACATTGCCCAGTTCAAATTTGGCTTATGATACACTGGGCAGTGACTTAAATCAACAAAGCGTGCTTGACAATAGGCTCTAGAGGTCAGTCAGCCATAGTCACGGGAACGGTACGCTGCTCCTCTATATCCCGCGATAGCCTTATCATGGGGTGACTGAGGACTTTTGAATAATTAGCTGATGTCGCGAGCTTATGTCATCCACCCAAAACAGCCCCCAACCCCCAAACAACACATCGCCCACCCCATCCAACGTGGCATCTTATCCATCTCCCATAAGTTTTACAATATCCCTCGTCCGCAAAACTCTCACTGCAACCTCACCTCCCCTCCCCTCAAAATTCATGCACGTTGCGCGGTTGCGCGGAGCGTGTCTGATGTCCCCTTCAGACCCCTGTCGTTGCGACTCGGAACCCAACCCACACACTCACTACCTTACCCAAGAGGACCCGCCTCCACAGCACGAACCCAACACAGACGCGGGCCGCCCCGACGGTTCGACGTCTTGGTCTAGAACGCCCGACATCCGTTGGACTCTTGCCCAGACGGATGTTCGGCAGGAGCCAAGTTTTTGTGTCAGATTGTCACTGCCTTAGATCGCTTCTTTCCGAAAATCAGGGTACTGGTTCTCAGGATCGGCGTTGCTAAAATTCACGTTCGATGCGTATGCTGATGGCGCATCGCTAGGCGAAGCGGTCACGATCCGTTGAACTTCGTCGTGGAATAGCTCTGGGGCAAGCAAGTCTTGGTGATTTTTAAAATTTTCTCATCAATTTGGATATCTAGCAATTGCAACGATGCAAGAGAAGAGAGAATATGCCGCGCTCAAAACAAAACCTGTTCCTTTTGTTTCCAGGTTGAATTACAATGAAAAAGAAAATCCGAACCCGTTCCTGTGCCAAATGCCCTGCTCCTGTCGGAGGAGGGCGCTGTATGATGTTCTTTTTTTGATCCCGTGCCGAAAATGCTCGCTAAACCCGATTCCCATCCAGCCTTTATATGCAACAGTGGGAGAAATGAAGAAGAAAACCGCAACAGACAACGCGTTAGACAGGTGGTCCCATCTATACGTTGTGGTCTCCATTGGAGGTGACTGTAGCTTCGCTACTTGTCTTCTTTTCCGACTTGCCACCGGCGGCGTTGCTCGCGACCTTTTCGAGGACAACCCTCTTACGGAACTCGAATACGGTGTCGTGCTTGTTGACGATGGCGTTGTGGACGCGGTTCTCGGAGCGCGTCATCCAGATGGGGTAGGGAGCCATGGAGGCGGGGAAGAGGGGCAAGTTGAGGCCGGACTCCATGAAGGCGTACGGGTCGCTCTTCTCGAACGAAGAGATGATGTCCAGCTCAGAGGCAACCTGTTCGCAGTACAGCTCGAGGGGCAAGTCGTTGACGTCCTCGCCGAAGGGGTTCTCAATCTCACGGCCGATGAAGAGGATACCGAGGATAATATACGCGGCGGCGACGGTAGCAGGGATCGTGATCCACTCGAGCTTGCCGACGAGCTGGAAGGGCAGAAGCATGACGTAAACCCAGGTAATCTGGCTGATGGCGATGGTGTAGGCGATGGGCAGAGGGGTGGTGAGAACACGCTCGGTACCGGTCATGATGTCGTTGAGGAGGGAGATGTTGTTGTAGGCAATGGTCTGCTGCATCGGCACCTTAAGCTGACCGTCTTCGACCATCTTGTCTACGAGGCAAGAGATGTAGCTGAGAATCTCGAGAGGAAGGTTACCGAGGGGGCGGGAGGCCTTCTTGATCGTCTTGCGAGGGTTGCTGGCGGCGAAAGAAACGCCGAGGTACTCGCCCGTCTCCTTGAAGAAGTTCTTCTTTCTCTCCTGGACCTTTTCGGGCTCAGCGGCGGTGGCCTCCTGGGCGAAGGTCGACAGGTGCGCAACGAGGTGCTCGAGATCCTCGTAGCCGGTGTAAGGCTCGAAGCGCAGCTTGTGCTTGAGAGCGACGGAGAAGGCGAGGAGCAGGTTCATGCAGCCAATCTTGCGAAGCAGGGACTGTCTGCGGTCAATGTTCTCAGGATCGCCACCATGGATCCAGAAAACGCGACCAAGGTTCTGGCAGGCGAGGATGAGTTGCGCCCAGTAGCGGCGACCCTCGGCGTAACGTTCATAGGCGGTAGAACTGCGGAAAGAAAGACCCATACCGACGACGAAACCCAGAACGGTCAGCAGGACGGAGTCGACAGCCATCGTGGTCTTGAGCATGTGAATGCAGGTAATGCAGGCGGACCACAGACACATCCAGAGTAGGGGGACGATCATCTTGGGCAGAATGCTGCCGTGCATCTGCATGAACAGGGGCCATTTTGAGTGCTTGAGGATGTCGCGAGGACCGGTGAAGTAGTCGTCGAGGTCGATGCTGGTGTTCTTGCGACTGAAAGGGTTCGGGGTCATGGGTCCGGTAGGCGACATGGCTTCGCGCATCTCGGCGGCGTCGAAGGTGGGGATGTGCTTGATCTTCATCGACTCGGAGTTGTGTCGCTGGTGGTTGGTGTCGGAAGCGGCATTGTGACCACCACCACTACCACCGCCGCCGCCGCCCGCAGCAGGAGCGCCCATACCGCCGCCGTCTTCGCCGCCCATTATGTATGGAGTATTTCCTGTGTCGGTGAAAGATGTGTTGATTACTGGTACGTCGGTGGGCGAGGTTGGGAACTGGGACATGTCCGTTGGTGTAAGACACAAACGGGGAAAGCGGGATTAATAAGGGGAGGACCTCGATAACGGTGGTCCAGCCTGATCGACTACGGGAGGTCGATAACGAGGAAGGGATTGGCGGTCGAAAATGAGCGCGGGAGCCCTGGGCGGGAGTCGAGGGTATATGAAGCGCGTAGCCTGAAGGGGCCAAGGAAATTGAACGGGAGACGTTGAAGGCTGAGGCAAGGAGGGGTGTTCCTGGCCCGGAAGGATGGGATGGGATGGTGGGATTACGGGATTGAGGATGGTGTGTGGGAGGACAGCAGGGTCTCGACGATAAAGATGGTGTGGTGGTGTGGTGGAGGTTTGAGGCGTGCAGCAGTGAGTGAGCGGACGGCCGAGCTGAGACTGATGAGACGACGACGACGACGACTGAATTGAGTTTGAGCAGCGATAGTGATGTGATAGTAAGGAAACCTGACGGTGAGAGAAAGGGACCAGAAAAAGGAAATAAGAAAACGGGAGAGGACGAGCTGGACTTGAAGAGGATGCGAAGAAGAAAAAGGCAAAGGATCACGGTTTTGGACGGGGACGGGGACTGGGACTGAGACGGGGACAGAAAAAAAAAGATACAAAATACAATCACCGTCGCGTCCCGTCTTGCTGCTGCTCCTTCCTTCCTCCCTCCAACTTCCGTCAAAGCAGGACCCAAGAGCAGGCACGTTGGACATTGGACAACCAGCAGGTGCTTCTTGCCCAGTTCTTGGCTCCTGCCTGCCCAGTGACTGCCCGTACCGCACCGCTCCCGACTCTTCTCCTGCAGGCCACAGCATGTACCCCTTGCCGCCTTTCCCCTTTGGGCGACACCTTCCCGCTGCTGGATCGTCAAACGGCGTGTGCTCACCATGTCTGGGCCAATGAGAAGCCCGTGTTTCCTCGTCTCGTCCGTCTCCAAAAAATGTCAGTTCTAGGGGGGTAAGAGCGGCCAGCCCCGGGGAAGGAGCCATGCACCGCGACTGCCAGCCCAGGGCCCCAGGCACCGTGGAAAGGCCAGTGAGAGCCGCTAGAAAGGGCAAGGGGGCGGAGCTGAAACAGGGGCCATGCAACCCCACCTCAATTGGGCCCCTGCTCCTTCTCTCTCTGGTTTTTTTTTTTTCCTGAGAATTTTTGTGCTCTTACTGGCAACTGCAGCTGGCTGCCTGCTGCCTTCTCACAGCTTCACAGTGCTTGAGGGCAGGTGCTTCCCAAACAGGCCCCTCGTAGCAGCAGCGAAATGCAAGCCAAGGGGTCGTTTCTGTCTGACCTCGCAGACTTGGCTTCATCACCTCACACAACTGGCCGCGTACACATCACACGTCCATTCACACATCTCGCCTCGTTGCGTTGCCCAAAGTCCCAACATTCGCCGCTGCCTTGAGCTGTCCCGGGATACTCTCCAGTGGGAAGGATGCACATCAGAAAATTGAGCGCTGACTTGCAGCTGTTCCTCCACTCGCCAGCATGCTCACACGAGCCAGAAACAGGGCCACCGAACCACCATCGACACGTGGAGGCGCCCAAGTTGATCGCTTGATGCTTGGGTTTCTTTCTTGATTTCGACACCCTTGCCGGCCCTTCCAGATGCAAGCACACGGGGTCCAGCGATGAGTGTGCTTGAGCAATGCCTCGCACAAAATAGCACCTCATGCGATGATTGGAGCCTGCCTGCCAGCATTGATTGGGACTCCGATTTTCCACTCTGGCCCTGATCGAGATTGATTCGTCCGTCGACTCATGTCTTGGCATCCATCGTTGCAACTGTCGGCTCTCCCTCAGTCACCGTCACACTGTACGAACATGGCCACTACTGGTTACAACACGCCACAACTTCAAGGGAAACAGCTCTCTTTCAGCGACACCGCAGCCCGTGTGTCCCCTGAATGCTCTACACCACGGTATGGTTCAGGTCCAGGTCCAGGTCTAGGTCTAGGTCTAGCACCCGGACACTGTGATCCCTGAAGACTGAGAGGACCCCGACCCCGACGACGCCGCCGCCGTCTCTTCTCCCCTTCTGTGAGTCTTCACGTCGCCTTCTCCCCGATGGCCAGCCCGTTCCACGGACAGGGCCCCGATCGTATTCCACAGCGAACCAGACTGACTGAAGATCTTGCTTCTTCCAGGGCTTCACACCCGCAAAAAAATGCTACAATGTCCGCAGAAAGGGGCCGCAGTTGAGCGAGGCGACATTGCACTCATTTCGCCCAGACTTGCACAGTCATCACGAACTGGGTCTTGGCATCGTCCCTTTAATAATCTGATCTCTGCAGCTGGCATCCAATGTCTGACGCTGACGCGCGGGAAGACGACAGCCACCAACAGCAACACTTTGAGACGGAAGACGCAGGTGGCAGCCAGCAATGCGCCTCTTAAGGGTTAGCTTTGTGCGGCTGCTAGCCGCGGCGCACCACAGCGGCCGGCAATTCTTAAATCTGGAGACTGCAAAACTGCAAAGACAAACTTGCTAGTCGATGCCGACGGCATTGCATCGCCTCGTGGAGTCGATACGCGGCATTGGGACCGCGGTTTGCCTGGGGACGGTTTCATTCGGACAGTCCAGAGTGGCAGAAAGCATTGGCATGGATCGGCCTGTTCGACTGTTCGCTTTGCTTTCCCACATACCGCCTGCATGCGTTCTTGTTGACGTCTTCCTCGAACTTGGGTCTCATGATCCCAATGACGCGCCTTCGCGGATGTTTCTCCTTGATTCATGGTGGTGCCAAGAATCCACTTCCCCTGCATTTCAGCACCAATTTCGTCCGTCTGAACTCTCGTCGCCTCACGGCGTGACAGCTCCCAAGACACAGCGATATTACAAGTACACCGACGATATAGTGTACATTTCACAAAACGCGGTGAAGGACATACCTCGCCTATCAGTCTCTGGGAGAAAAAAACTCATCGCTACTCTCAAGCGAAATACCCCCCAGGCTGACTCGCGACCCGATCTCATTCAATAACCAAGAGAACGATAAATTGATCTTCCCCGAAATCGACATTCATTCCCGCGTCTTTTCACCGGCCGGATCCCCTGGTGGTGGCGAAGCTTCCAAGTCCCTCTTGGCGAAATGGAATCGGCTCCGCTTGGTGGTGGAGACGTCTTGATGGAAGGCGTCGAAATGTTCCAAATTGGGTCATGGCAGTTCCGTCAAGTGGATCCTTCCCCGGCCATTGGCTCACCACTTTTTGCCCACAGTTTCGAACGGTGCACGCCGTGTGTTTGGTTCGATCTTCGCTTGCCCTTGAAGCTCTGGAGACTGGAGCTCCCTATTTTTTTCACTGCTTGCCAGCCAGGAAGACTGGGTGCCTCAGCCCCAAAGTCCGAAAAAGCTTGAACAATTTCAATGGGGCCACCGTTCGCTCAGACGTGATCGAAAGAGCACTGGCTTTACTGGGAGCTTCCCAGACCGCCCCAGATGTTGCGTGAGAGGCTTCCACCGTCGCTTCCGCTCTCCTGGGTTCCAGGACTCCCCCGTCGGTCTCGCCTGCTGGACGTTGTCCAACCACCATGCTGGCTCTTCAGTGCTGCGCTGTGACTCGAGCACCGCACCCGAGAGCGGACAACAGTCGCTAGAAGCAGTTTGTCGTATACGCACGCGAGAAATACAACATGTGTTCACGACATACATATGCCGCCCTTCCACACTAGCGCTGACGTCCAATAGGCGTCTGCCTACAGCCTGCAGAACAGCAGGCCATTAGGCGCTCATCCGTGCATTCGCCGCCCAAGCTCCTTGCGCCGTCATCCACCAAAGGATCAGCCCAGCCGGCAACTTCAGGCCGCTGATTGTGCAGCTTTGTTCTCAAAAAGACGGACGGTTGGTTCTAGGCTCTCAACCTCCGCTGCTGGGGCTCATCAGCCTCAATTGTGGCCAGTGGTCGGTTACTCGTCGTTTATTTTTTGACGCCGACGCTACGCCATACGAACGGTGAAAGAGCTCTCGGTATGTGGGAAGGTGCCGCAGCACACTATGAAAGGCTGTTGAGTTTGCTCACTAAAGAGCTCAGCCTCTTCTTCCCGTTAGATGCCGTGAAAGGAACACAACACGGCGACGTCATGCGGATAGGCTATGAGCCACCCGGCAAGATTGCCAATTTCGAGGGTCAACGTCCGCGGGTTCCCTCCGGCAGTAGGAAGTTTTCCCCCGGTCGGCGACGGGAGGCCATCTGCTGGACCCACCTGTCGGAGCGCGCGCCGTCCGGTTGATTGTGCCGAGGTCTGCCCATGGTTGACTGTCTGTTTGTCGTCTACGGTGGTAGGCCTCCATGAAGCCGCCGAATCTTCCAGCTTCAATGCCGGTCATAGTACCGGGGATGATTGTGGGCTGGAGGCTTACTCATGGACCACGAGAAAGGCCGATGTTCTTACTGGGCCCATCAGAAATCTGGAAACGGCTCAGAGAGTCCTGCCGGCATGGTCTTTGGAACAAGCCATCATGCTGGTGAGGCTATTCGTACCAGTGCAACAGGAATGGGAACCCACTCAACAACTGTGTTGCGAGTTATCCAGATGGCCGATCCCGTCGTGGTAACATCCATTTTCACCCCAAGTAAGACCTGAAACATCTGCTCAGAGGGCTTGATTAACGACGGATGGTCTCAGCGAAGCCGGCTTAGAGACCACTCAATCATCGGTGATGACAGGAGCTCTATAGGCTGTGAAATACTCACTGAACAGTCTTCGTACGCGTGAGAGGCTTGAATGCCCTTCTTTCTGTCAATGCAAGAACGACCAAGGACTGGAGGTGAGCTGAGGTCATCAATTTAACGTGTGAATTGTACTCATCATCATGTCTGACCAAATCGGCTGCTGTCAAGATGATGACAACGACATCTACGCTTGACGGTGAAAGCCTGCTATATCAAAACTGACAGCACTCATGACTTCGACTCAAGAAAAGCATTCATTTCGCTCTATTCCCCGCTCGTGAAATGTTTGGTAGTAGTACAAGATATAAGAATAACATCATCGACTCTCTGACATAGACTGCCTACTCTTCGGTGGCGGACTAAGCGGCGTCGGACACTCCAGATCAACCTCCTCCTCACTCACTCCAAAATAATACACATCGTCATCCGAGTCCCTCTCCGTCAGCGCAACACTCATATGCCTCCTCAGACTCAGATTCCTCCCTAGTCCCCTGCCGAAACCGCCCAGGCTTCCGTCGCTGACGATGCTGCTCCGCATACTCCTCGTCCGCCGCGGTACGCCCGCGCCGCCACCGCTGCTGACCGTTGCCTCGCTCGGCCGCCGCAGCCCATTGATCTCCAGCACTGGCATCTCCACCCTTGCCGGCGACGATGGGTCCGTCGTGACGAGCGTCACGGGTATCGTCGGCGTGCGCATCACCGTCGCGAGCACGGGCACCGGTTCGATCTCGTCCACGTCGCCGTTAAGGGTCGAGTTGTCGCTTTGTTTGCGGCTGCGGTGCCAGAAGCTGGAGCGCGGTTTGCGGATGACGACGACGTCGGATTCGCCGCTGATGGAGGAGGAGCCGCGGTCGGCGGTATTGGCGGTGCTGATGCGCGGAGCGCCGCTGCCGGCGGGGGGCGGGAAGGGGTTCATGAACGACTCGCGGGGCCCGGTAGTGTTGGCGGAGTAGTGAGACGGGTGGGAGAGGGGCCGTAAGGTGGGGATGCAGCAGCAGATTATCGCGACGGAGAGCTCGGTGATGGACCAGACTATTGTAGGAGTTTGGTTGTATGTCTGGTCCATGGAAAGGTAGGATCTGGGGATGGTCGCGATTCGGATGATGGAGATGGCGCAGGTGCTTTTGGGGTTGATGCGTTAGTCCCTTCCTACTTTCATATATGGCAGAATAAGGGGGGTTCTCACAGGAGGCCGAGCGCGAAGCTGGCAATAAGGGCGAGCTTCTGGGTCCTCGTCATTTGCAGACGGCCCAGAAAGGGAATCGGGATGATGAAGATGAGGACGTTGGTGATGAGGTGTATCGAGGCGTTGGCCATCCACCAGCTCATGACGTTGATCGGCGTGTCGAAGAAGGTGTATTTATAGATGAGGTCGAAGCTGACGCCGGCGCAGACCAGGAGCTGGATCCCGAAGAGGGCGAGGAAGCAGATGCCAATGTTGCACAGGAGCTCGACTTTTGAGTACGGGAAGACGCGGCGGTATTGGAAGAGGAAGGCGATTTTGATGGTGACGAAGGCGACTTGGTAGACGATGATGACGAAGAGGGATATCTGACGAGGGTTAGATGCTTTCTTGGAGATACTGCTGGACGGGTTTTGTTTGAGGTAAGTACCTTTTGGCCTTTGATCAGGTTCTTGATGGTGTTCATCCATACGTGCTTCCCGAGTCCGAATCTCGTAGCTGATGTTGCGGTGTTAGTTGAGATGCCCACAGCGAACAGGGGATTGGTGATAGTCTCTTACCTACGCACAACATGGAGTTGTGCAAAACCACGGCAATCTACCCATTCCACTCAGATGTTAAAAAACCTTCTTCTCCCCATCTTCCCAACCTCATCTCACTTACAAAAGCAGACGCGAGCAGGGTATCATCCGCCCCCCATTTCCTAATCATGAACGCCCGCACATACACTCGCAGCGCGACGAAGACGGCCGCGACGACGGTCATGACGATCCCAATCGCGAGGATCATGTCAGAGCGGCTGTCGAGCGAGCCGGGCGGCAGCGTGCCCTCCCATGGTGCCGCTGACGAGGCGTCGTCGGTGCTGTTCGCCTCCATGTCCTTCACCGGCCCCGTGCCGTTCCAGATCAACATTGGCGTGGGCGGCGGCGGCGGCGGCGGCGTGTGAAGTGTCTACCTCCGACGTGCGCAAGGCATTGGGGAGTGGTGGTTCCCGTCGTTCGGGTGACGGGGCTCTCACGAAATGGTACTGTCGTATGAGTGTGTGTGGCCCGTCTTCAGCGAGGTTGTGGCCTCGTAGCCGTTGGGAGGTCCGAAGAAAATATCAACACACCCAGGAAAGAAAATTGGAGGAAGCAAGAAGAGAGAAAGAGATAGGAAAAGACCCCTTGGCAAGCAGCAAGACGGGGGCACGCTCAAAGGGTAATATCAGACCGCAAAGGCAAAGGCAAGGCGTTGGATAGAGTTGGCGCTACAAAGGAGCGTCCTGGGTCGCACCGCACGCGTTCGGTAGATGTCTCGCCCGGAGTTGTGCGTCGTGTCTTCCGGATCCGGCGATTTGGTCCAGGACCACCCACCCTCCCGCAAATGGGCCGCCGACTCGCCCACCCAATAACACGAGAAGCGAAGTGCGACAAGCAATCGCCGGTGCTCCGTTTTGTAGAAGCAAACGCCGAAACAAGGCCCTTGGAGGGCTTTCCGCTTCCAACCTAGAGCATGTCGTCAAATTCGGTCTTGGCATTTTCGTCTACGCTTTCGCGAGAGACGGAAGATCGGCTCTCCCCTCCCCTTCCCCACTGGTATCGCCGCATCACAGCGTGTTGTCTCACTTCATTCCCGCAGGCGTTTGGTTTCGACAGAGACAGGCTCTCGAAAAAGCTTATCATCAGGACATCAATTGTTCTAGACTTGGCAAGAGAAGGAAATTCTCTGGCACGGAGAATTGCGTCTGTTCTCTTCGTGCTACGGCGCGGACGTGGACGAAAAGGTTGTTAATACCTGACTCGACCGAAAGAGAGGAGCCTAAGGGCGGGATCTACTCTGAACATGTCAAGATCCAAGTGTGATCGATCTGTCAAACAAGCCACATGACGCAGATGGGGCCGGGGGGATCGCCCGCGGCCCCGCGCTATTGGGACGATGCTTCTGCGTGTGGCGGCGTGGCGCTTTGCGAGGGATTCGGACTGTACTTTGTTCTGCCAGCTGCTTGGGTCGCGAGAGGTTCGCGGATGTGGTTCGCATTACAATGAAACGCAGCAATTGCTCGATTTGGAGATTCCCGGCGGATGGCTGCGGATCCCGATATCGCGGGCCGGGATGGCCAGTATGGACTATATATACTGATGTTCAAGATCGTCATTTTCCTTTCTCCTGCAGGCTGAGGTTATAACCACTCGCGGAAGAAGATTGGAACTCGGGCCGGGACCTCCAAGATCACTGCAGATAGTTCTTGTCCATGAATAAATCAGAGATTTGGCCGAACTCCTTCTCTTTATAAGTCTGCTCTCTTCCCACGAAGTCTGATGAGTGATCAGCGTTTCTGAGAGGGAGGTAAATAGGAATGAGGCTTGAACTATTCAGTCAACCCGCAATCCTGCCTTCTTCACCAGGGGCAGTATCTTCTGACCAAAGTACTCTAAATCTGGCGCAAAATCGTAGAAATTCGCGACAATACCATCAATCCCAATCTTGTGCAAGTTCTCAAGCTGCTCCACGACCTGCTCCGGGGACCCGATAATCTCAATGTTTCCTCCAATATTTAGACCCTGCTTTTCCTGCTCACCTTTGCGTCCCCGCCAGGCGTGAGCATCACTGTCGTAGTTGCCGTTCGCGGTGCCGAACTTCTTCGTGCCAGTCTGCACCTTCGTGCCCTCAGCAATGCTCCTGGCGTACGCCCATGCTTCTTCGGACGTATCTCGAGATACAATGATGGGGTTGATGAGGATCTTGACCTCGCGTCCTTTAGACTTGACAACCTCCCTGATCGTGGCAATATGAGGCGGCAGCGTCTCCAATGCGCTCTCAATATTCGCTGTCCCAGGCGACGTGATGAAGATCAGATCAGAATACTGCGCCGCAAACTCAATCCCGGCAGGAGACCCCGTGGCATTGATCAGAATCGGCCTACCAAACTCCGGCTTGGGCGTGATCCACGCATTCTCCAGCTGCCACGGCGACAACCTGCCCTTGTACGACAGGTTCTCCGTCTCGCCCCACAGACTATTCACGACGTCAAACAGCTCCCCGGCCATCTGGTAGCGCTTGTCGTGCTCGATGCGCTGGCGCCCAAACATCTCGTGCTCGACCGCGCGGTGCCCCGTCACGACGTTGATGCCCCAGCGGCCCTTGGCGACGTGGTCCAGCGTGGCGCCGTACTTTGCGATGTGCAGCGGGTGCAGCGGGCCGTAGAGCACGTGCATCGTGGAGATGAGCAGGATGGAGCGCGTGACGGCGGCCATGGCGCCGAGGGCGACGAAGGCGTCGAGCGAGGCCTCGCCGTCGTAGCCGCCTTTGGGCAGCCACTGCGTGCGACTGAAGGCGAGCTCGAAGCCGAGGGCTTCGGCCTTGCGGACCAGGTCGAGGTTGTAGTCGAAGGTCCAGGTGTTGCTGGTTGGGTGGGTTGAGATCTTGATGTCTTGGAGGTTGAGGAAGAGACCGAGGAGGAGGGGCTGGCGGGATGCTTTGGAGAGGGGGGAGGAGGGGAAGTCGAAGGGGCCTTTGAGGACTGGGCCGCCCTCGCGGACTGATGTTGCGGACATTTCCAGGAATGGATTAGGGCGATGATTTTGAAAAGGGAGTGGTCCTGATACACTTTGATACTAAGCACATTCTTACATCGTAAGTTGGGATGTGAGCGATGATATGTTCAGTAAGTCGTGCTGGTTATGTAAGTTGGTGATCACGCATGTGTGAGGAGAGATGTCGAAATCGCATCCTGCATGTAATCGTCCGATCAGCGCAGCTTATCGCCGCCGTCGGCTAACTTCAAGCACGCCATCGATATTTGAACCCGAAGATGCTGAGTGTCATCTGCCTGATTCTTTGGGGACCAACACACATACGAGTTCATCTGGAAATGGCAAAAAGAGACTCTAATTGTATTGTGAAGTGACCTTGTTTTAGACATTCAAGCCAGGGAAGTCAGTTGCTTCATAATGATACGCACAGCTATTCTAAACGCCCTCCCAGAAGAAGGTCTCAGGCAAAAGGAAACTGGCTCGTTGAATCTCGTCCTTCGGGTTTGAGCTGGATGCAACAATTACCACATACTCTCCAGCCTCTGCCAGCCACTTCGACCGCTCTTGCGACCAGTATGAAAGCGAATATTTGTCAAGAACAAGTTCGACAGTCTTTGTTTCATTCGCGGCCAGATGCACTTTAGTGAAAGCCTTGAGTTCCCGAACGGGACGCTGGAGGGTGCTCTCGGGATCATGGATGTAGATCTGAACAACCTCATCACCGTCGTAAGGACCCCTGTTCGTGACATGTGCAGAGATCTTCATCTTATGTCCGGCAGACGGCTCAAACGTGCTAGGGACCTGAACCTTAGAGTACTCAAACGTCGAGTACGAGAGACCGTGTCCGAAATAAAAGAGCGGATCGCGGTCGACGACTTCGTAGTATCGGTGGCCGATGAAGACGCCCTCGCCGTAAACGATGTCGTAGTCCGTCTTTGAGAAGTTGAGGTACGCGGGCGTGTGCTTGACGGACTTCGGGAACGTTTGCGAGAGTCTGCCGGACGGGTTCGCCTTGCCAAACAGGACGTCTGCGAGCCCGTGGCCGGTTTCCTGTCCACCGAACCACGCGTGGACCAGTGTGGACGCTTGTGGCTCCCATGGCATCTCGATAGGGCAGCCAGATTGCGTGACGATAATCTGAGGTTTGGTTACTAATGTGGTCTAGATGGGATTGCGAGATGTACCTACTGCATTGGGGTTTGCTGCAAGCACTGCCTGAATCAAGTCGTCCACACGGCCAGGCAACCTCAGGTGCTTACGATCAGCCCCCTCGTACTCAAAATCGGACGAAAGACCCGTGACGACGATCGGAATATCAACGCTCTTCGCCAGGTCGGCAGCCTTTTCAATGGCAAGATCCTCGTCGATGATTTCGAAGCCACCCACCCGACCGGCAAGGGTGAGAGCTGTACCGACACCGCCAGCCAAGTCCTCGTTCACCTGTATGACCTCGATATTGATAGCTTTGCCCTCGGTAAGCGTTGTGTCGCAGAACTTCTCCATCGATAGTCTGTTGAAGCATGGCGTGGGACCAGTTTTGGGTGGCTGTTCCGTCCACAGATCAATGGTCTCCTTGCCGTCGAGCCTCACTTTGCCCTTTCCTGATGTGCTGAAGCCAAAGCGGAAGGGCCCGGTGATTTCTGGCGTGTACACGGCGCGGGCCCTGGCGTAGAACTTCTTCGGCAAAGCTGCATGAAAGCTCTCGGGAACGTCAATTAGCTCTTTCTCTGCGGTTGCTGAGAGCAGAACCTCGGCGTTGGGGTTCTCATCCGGGTTCTCTCCAAAAACCTCGACTGACCACCCGAAGCCCTCGGCATTCAGGGGTTTCAGGTTTTTCAGAAGGGGGCTGAATCTGAAGGCTAAGGAGGGGTCAGTGGGCAATCTTTATGCGAAATCGCCAGGTCGTGACTTACAATGGCAACCAAGAGCGTACGCAACGTTCTCTTTCCCTGCCTCCTCTATGATGGCGTCGTACGGCGTGACGGAATAATAAGGCTCGACCTCAGCACTCCCACCCCCGCTCAAGGCGGGGTTCTTGACGTGATCTCCGATGAGTGCAATCGTTTTCTTCTCTGAAGCCTTGATAGGTAACACTCCGCGATCGTTCTTCAAAAGCACAATGCTCTCAGAAACCAACTTCCGAATCAAGGCCTGCTGCTCCGGCGTATTTGAAGCAGAGAAGTAGCCTTCAGGTTTCGTATCCATGACCTTTTTGGTGAGATTCAGTACGTTTCTAACGCACTCGTCGACCGTCGTACGCATGACCTTGCGGCTGTTGACAGCCAGACTGAGGCACTTCCCTCTCCACTGCGTGGGCCCAGGCATCTCAAGATCGAGGCCCGCGTTGATTGCTTCGGAGGTGCTGTAAGTTCCGAACCAGTCACTCATCACCAACCCCTTGAAGCCCCATTCATCCCTCAAAATCTGCTTCATGAGTAAGGGGTCTTCGCTGACATGGATCCCGTTGATTTTGTTGTAGGAGGTCATAAATGTCCAAGGGTCCGAGTCTCGCATGACCAGCTGGAAAGGCATCATGTGAACCTCTCGTAGCGTACGCTGCGTCATGCAGACGTTGTCCTCAATGGAGTTGTCGGATTGATCGTGGGCAGCGTAGTGCTTCACGCTCGTTGCGACTCCGCGTTCCTGGACGCCATTGATATACGCTGCTCCTAGAATGCCGCTCAAATAAGGGTCTTCCGCGAAGGCTTCGAAGCCACGGCCAAACAGAGGGGATCTCTGGAGACAGATTGTCGGTGCCAGAAGGACATGGACACCTCGAGCCCTGGCTTCTTCACCCAAGAGGTTTCCGACTTTGTGAAGCAGCTCCTTGTTGAAGGTCGCCCCCATGCCGGTTGCGGAGGGCAACATGGGACTCGGGTTCTGGAGTCACTTAGCCCAGTTCGAATATTGTGTGTAGTCCACCATCTGCACGCTTCACTTGCAATCACTTTGCTTCGGAGTACTCACCCGATGAAAAGCGCGGCGACCTCGAATTCCATGAGGACCGTCCGATGTCTGGATCATGGTAAGACAGTTAATCCCCCGCTCTAGATGATGCCGCAACTCACTATCAAGGCTGGAATTCCGCGATGAGGGAGACCCGTTGTCCTGAATGACCCTTGGCCGGCAAGCAAGTCAATCTTTTCCTCCAGTGTGAGTTGGCTTATCAAGCCTTCCACATCAAGTGGATTGTGGTCGGTGGCCATGGCGAATTCGGGGCGCACAAGTGACGGGTAACGCGGGGTTGAACTTGGACTAGTACTAAGAGGTACTCTGATGAATTCGATCGGATCTAACGAATTTGAAGTACAAGTCCAGCGTCCTGACTTCTTGAATCAGAGAGTTTCTTTCAATGGATCGCAGGATCCAAGAATCTGAATCTCATCTGACGGCTCCGGTACCGTGGCACGCTCCTGATTCGGAGTAGCGTCGGAAAATGAGACGGAATTGCG
This sequence comes from Colletotrichum endophyticum, assembly GCA_027406105.1. NCBI lineage: Eukaryota > Fungi > Ascomycota > Sordariomycetes > Glomerellales > Glomerellaceae > Colletotrichum > Colletotrichum endophyticum. The sequence goes on from JANVYF010000002.1 coordinate 5,371,140, forward strand.
GGAGTCGGGGGTCATGCGTCAGCAAAAAGGCGCCGCAGTTTGCTCCCAGACAGTGCCTTTCGGGTATTTAGGCTAAACTCGCAACCTCCGGAACCCTGTCGGAGGACACCCGGAGCCCACGGGGCTCCACAAATACGCCGGCCGAAGTGTACCCGGGCGCCGTGACTGGCTCAACACGGCGAATGCCAATGCCACTGACTCCATTCGGGCAAACCCCTTGCCAGCGGACTCTCCGCCAACATTGGGGTTTGCACGGGAATATGAAGTCCCGTCTGGATGTATGCCAAGAAAGCTTTGAGATGGGGTAAACTTCGGCGATAGAATCAAAGTTTGTAAACACTGAGACTCTAATACGTCGCTGGAGCCATACGACGATCTCACACCGTGACAGGTGGTGCCATGAAGGTTTGCCATAGACGTCGTTATGGTCCCGGACTAAATCGAGCTCTGTCTGCAATTGAGATAGGTCTGCGCCATCACTATTGGCCCTACCAGATTAATCTCGATGTCAATCTCGGTTGGCTTCTATCGACCTGATGGCTGTTGAAAGAGCCACATTCCATCGGAGCCAGGCTTAATTTTAATCATTCCGCATTAGGGATCATCGGCAAGGGGAAAACTGAAGTCAAGCCGGTAGAAGTTCACTCGTAGGGTTTATAACTTTCCGCTCTTGGCCAGGATGCCGGATTTTGGCTATCAAATGCCAGGCCAAACAGCTGGCTCAACTTGTCCTCCCGAGACACCCCAAAATAATATGTCAGGAGCATTTTTCAACGTTTTTTTAACCATATAATTCTCACATTTAGATCATTTATTTCGTCAATATTTGGCGAGACAGCTATCGTATGCTGTAAATATTCTACTAAATAAAGGTTTCCGGGATCCATCCCTTTTATCAAAGCTGACAAGATCACCAGGAGATTTGTTAGATGCGACGTCGTCATCTTTGTGCTTATGCTTGCCATTACTTCTGAGCTATCGAGATACATATCAGGCTACTGTGCTAATTCCAAGAGGCTGGTTTACGCACTGTACACGTCAGCTGAAAGATGACATATTCCATTCTACAGCTCTGTCTTGTTTGCTCTAGTTTCTACTTGCTGTATAGAATGCCTCAGAAAACCCAGATCTTAAGGCTTCACGATGGCGCACTGGAGAGTAATTGGCATTAATTTCGATCATATGCACATGGGCGATCTTTTGCGAAACGCATTTCACCATCCCGATGTCGACATCGTGGGCGTTTGCGATCGCCAGGCGGATCGGACGAAGACCGCGGTCGCGGCTTTTGGTATCGCGCCGGAGCTAGTTTTTACTGACGTGGGGGAGTGTATTCGCCAGACCAAGCCCGACCTCGTCGTCCTCTGCCCAGCGACCGCGGATCACGCCGTTGCCTACGAGGCGTGCTGCAGCTTCGGGGTGGATGTCTTGATGGAGAAGCCGTTCGCAGCTAATATTCGAGACGCGAGGCGGATGCTGGATGCCAGAGACGCTGCCGGAACGCGACTTGCGATCAACTGGCCTTCAAGATGGTTCCCGGCCCACGTCACGACGAAACGGCTGATTGACGAGGGGACGATTGGACAGGTCACCCAAGTACACTACTACGGCGGGAACCGCGGTCCACTCTACCACCTCGCCGACAAGGTTGAGGTCTCTGATAATGAGGTGCAGCGGAAGAAATCGGACTCCTGGTGGTACAAGAAGGAGTCCGGAGGCGGGTCGCTACTGGACTATCTCGGGTACGGGGCGACCCTGGGGACGTGGTTCATGGACGGACGCGCGCCCCTGAAGGTGACCACCGTGACGTCCGCTGGCGAGGGTATCGAGGTCGACGAGCACTCTATTACCATTTGCCAGTACACCACAGGGCTGTCGAAGTTTGAGACCCGCTGGGGCACCTTCACCGACCCATGGACCATCCAGCCACAGCCCAGGTGCGGGTTCGTGGTGGTCGGTACGGAGGGCACGATTTCGAGCTATGACTATGATCCGCACATAAGCGTCCAGAGCAAGGACCGACGCGAGGTCACCAGCATCCCTGCTGACGTTTTGCAAAGTCCATACCGCAATCCGATTGAGTATGTTCTCCACTGCAAGAAGAACGGCGTACCGGTCACCGGTCCCCTAGATCCCATGCTCTGTTTCACCGCCCAGCGCATCATCGACACGGCCGTGGAGTCTGCGAAGCAAGGCAAAACCTTAGACCTTCTTGAATAGTCTCGAATCAAGATTCGTGGGATTCCCCAGAAGAATGGTCTTTGTGGCCAACGTCATTGCGGCAGGCTCAGGCTTCAAATTTTGCTATCCGGGTTGTATATTCTAGCCATATGGAGTATGTTGATCTCTACAAAAGATTTTAACGTGTAACATATAAAGATGAGACCGCCTATTTTCCCTATGATATACAGACTACTTTACCATTATCGCTTATACCGTCGTCGCCGTCGTCGTCGTCGTCGTCGTCGTAGTAGTAGTAGTACTAGTAGTTGTTACTGTCGTTGTTATAGCTACGTTAAGATTTCTTCCCGACATCACCGTGCTGACGCAGATGGCTTTCAAAGAACGGGGTGGTGTTCTCAGGCAAGTCAACTATTGCTTTGGGGCAAGACAGGCAACTTCAACCAAGGTAGATTGTCATCCGACAGCAGGGAGGCCGATGGCTGGCTGATTAATTCCTTCTTAAATGACGTGATTACATATTGTCATTGCGACATGGCACCAAATTTCATGGGCAACATCAATTTCTGAGAGCTTCGGCGCTGGGTCAAAATTAGGATCAAATTCAATACAGTTATACTGAATGTTTCCACATCGAAACATTTCCATGGAAATAAATTTCCCATCTTTCACTGAAACATTCCAGTTCTTTTATCCTCCTCACAATCGGTGGGATTTGGCAAGCTGGATATGCCTAGCCTAACGTCATGATGGAGAATCTCGCATCATAGCTCTAGTCGCGCCTAATCCCTGTTGCCACGCGACTTCGGAGGTCTTGCTTGTATGCGGGCGTCATATTTGGTTGCAAGTGACAGCGAAGTGGATTGATGAATTCGATCTTCGAGTGAGAGTCATCGGAAAGTGCCCGACATCGATCGTTGTCGGGTCATGGTATTGGTTGACTTGAAAGCTCGCTGCACACCATTGGAATCCCTGCGGAGTAGCATAGTCCGTATGCCGGTGCGGTTCCGGCTACTGTCATACTGCGACGTGTTTGCGTGATCACAGGGCCCTACAACATGGTCATATACAACGATACATAAGAAAATCCCGAAATCTTGAACTTCGTCGAGAAGGACTTATCCTGCCGTCTTTCGATCCTCACAAAGAAGCTGCACAGTGACCATGGCGGTTTACGATGAACAGCGTGCGGCAAATGGCTCAGAGTCTATCGCCGAACGCTCTGCAGGCAGTGACTCTGATATATCCAGACCACTGAAGGAAAACCTATGGATTCGCTTTATGAGTCTGATCGGATGGTACCCGTCCGACATGCCAAGCGAGGAAAAGCTAGTGGTGTTGAAGTTGGACTTATCGATCCTCATATTCGGCTGTCTATCATTCTTCACGAAATATCTGGATCAGCAATCTCTAACTAATGCCTACGTGAGGTAAGCTCATATCAATCCTTCACCGGTATGAAAACTCACTGACTTTCGATCACCAGTGGGATGAGGGAAGAAATTGGGATGTGGGGTAACGAGCTGAACTACATCACTGCGACCTTCTGGGCCTCTTACTGTGGCGCTATGATTCCGGCTTGTTATTTCCTCACAAAATATCCCGCAAATCTCGTACTGCCTTCGCTTGAGCTTGGTTGGGGACTCGCGACGCTGGGTTTAGCGTTTGTCAAGAACGTCGAGGCCATATATGCTCTACGCTTCTTCGTTGGACTCTTCGAATGCTGCTCCTTCACTGGGACAATCTACGTGATTGGTTCGTGGTACAAGAAAACTGAAGTGGCACGAAGAATCGCCCTTTTCTTCATTTCGTCGCCATTGGGAACGATGTTTGCCGGTTATCTGCAGGCAGCTGCGTATACAAACCTCAGCGGAGTGCATGGGATGTCAGGGTGGAGGTATGCAACCAGAGTGTTTCTTCTGCAGAGGAGATACTCCTGCTAACGACGAACATAGGTGGCTTTTCATTATCGACGGGATCATTACCCTCGGAATCGCATTCTTGTAAGAGCAGCATCTGACTTTGGCCGCTATCTCACGTACTGATCTCTCACAGTGGGTTCGTCATCTTCCCCGATGTTCCATCTCGCAAGAAGCCCTTCACTCTTACGGGCGCCGACTTCAAGATTGCACAGAAGAGAGTAGCAGGCTCAAGTACCCCACCTCAGCTCCAGCTATCAGCAAGCATTTTCAAGCGGGTGCTTGGTCGGTGGCATTTCTATGCGTTCGTCACCTTGTGGACCCTGTTTGACATGAACTTCGTTCCTGGAGGACAGCCGTTTTCCCTCTATCTCCGTGCGAACAGCCCAAAGCTCTACTCCATCGTTCAGGTCAACACCCTGCCGACAATCACGTCTGCAATTATGATAGTTGCTGCCCTCATTGCCGGAGTAGCGGCGGATCGACTCGGCGAGTTTTGGATTCCCGCCTTCGTAACAACAATCCCCGTGTTCGTTGGAATGATCCTACTTAACGTTTGGGACGTGGGCGAGAGTGGTAGGCTAGCCGCTTTCATGCTGCAAGGGTTCATTGCTCGTAAGTTCTTCCAACGGGACCGTTCCGCCGCGAGACTCTAACATTTGTACACAGCACTGTCTCCCATGGGGATGGGCTGGGCCACCACCATCATGTCAAACGATGCAGAGGAGCGCGCAGTAGTAACGGCAAGCATGAACGCAATAGGGCAGGGTATCATGGCTGGAGCACAAGTCGCGCTTTTCCCAGCGACAGGTGCCCCGCGATGGATACTTGGGTTCCGCAGCAGTCTAGGCACGACCGTTGCACAACTATTCATGATTCTCCTCATACTTTACCTAAGCAGGAGGGAGGCAAAAAGTCGCCGCCTCGCAGAAGATGTACCAGTGGTTGAGCAGGAGCACTACGAAACACGGGAGGCTAAGGTTTGATTCGGATCACTGGCCGACGTAGGAATAATCCAATCCTTTTGCTCATTCTGGGCAGGGTTTATTCACAACAAACTAGACTCCGCGGAGTAGATAATTCAATTCAGTGCAATAAATGAGAGTCCTGCCATAAAGAAAGAGCCGAAGTCAACCGATACCATGTTAGTTTGCTTTCATCTTGAACATCTCGGCGAACTGTGTCTCTCCAGAGATGAGAGATTCCGGGGTATCAAACTCGAGAAGTTTTCCATCTCCCAACAGGGCAACCTTGTCGTAGTGGGTGACGTGCTTGAGCCTGTGCATTACGGCAAGAACTGTACAGTCTCTGAAGTCAGAATCCACTATATCCTGCATTATTGCCTCTGTCTCACTGTCCACACTTGAGGAAATGTCAGTAACTGCATGATGACATCTTTCTCGTCAGAGCACTTACCTGCTCATTGCTTCATCCAATATCAAAACTTTTGATTGTCGTAGCATGGCTCTGGCCAAGCAGAGAAGTTGCTTCTGGCCAGCTGACCACGCGTTGACGCTCATTTCTGTATCCAAACCACCCTGATCTTGCACGAGTGACCAAACGCCAACTCTTTCAAGTGCTTCAACGAACCTGTCGTCATCTAGACTATTTCCGTAAGGGTTGAGGTTGAAGCGAATGGTCCCAGGCATCAAGAATGGATCCTGGGGAATGGCGTTGATGGATGCGCGGAGCTCGGGTTGCAGTAGGGTCGAGACATCAACCCCGTCAATGTCGATCCTCCCTTCTTTCATGTCTGTCATTTGCAGCAAAGTCATGATCAAGGAGGTTTTGCCACTTCCAGACCGGCCGCAAATCGCTACATGCTGGCCGCCTCCGACAGCCAGCGATAGTTTCTTGAGAACAGGTGAAGCGTCAGACCTACCAAGGGGTTAGCTGTACCATTCCATCAAATCGAGTCAAGAGGTTACAAGTAGTTCTTACCCATAAGACGCCACAACGTCCGACAACGTCACAGCTCCGGTTTGCGGCCAGTTCACTGGCGGTGTCCATCTTCCAGCCGCCGACTCAGTTTCAGTGTCCGAGACGAATCGTCTCACTCTAGCGACCGCACCGATGCTGGACTCCAGCTTTGTCCAGCTTTGAATGAGACGAGCCAACACCTCGCTGAAGCCAATGATCATAACGAGGCTGACACCGACGCTTCCAGCGCTAAACTTGTAGTGCCACGTCACGACGATGACAACCAGAATCACTGCTAGGACGGCTACGATCAGGTTGAGAACAAAAGTGAGCCACGCCTGGATACAGCCCTGGGTGTAGTTAGGTCTCTGCGATTGGTCAACATGCTCGTAATTGCGCTCTTGGTACTGTTCTTGCCACCCAAAGGCCCGAATCGTAGCCACTCCGGCCACCGACTCGGAAAAGTGGGTGTAAAGAGGTGCTTTCGCTTCAATACCAAGGAGACGGACTTGCCGCGATGTCTGGAGATAGAAGCGTTGCAGGAAGTAGAGTATGGCGCAGAGGAATGGTAGTGTAGCTCCAAGATACTGGGAGAACACGACCAGGATGATAACCTTAGCAAGTATTGTAACGCCGGCTACGAGAACCTATTGTTAGTTGACGGCTTCTGTGGAAGGTGTTGCCGATACTCACTTGATGTGTAGTTTAACAAGTTCGATGGTAAGTCCATATCCAGCAGCTGCATATCCTCACTAAATCTGCGAATACGTCAGGTACTGCCAAAGACCGATCTAGCCAGTGAGCCCTCACCTGTTCAATAGCTCTCCATTGTCTATCTTGGAGAAGAAAGCAAATGTTGCGCTGTACCCGCGAAATTAGTAGCCGCATACATAGTCATGAGAATTGCGAAAAGGCCGACTTACGAAACAGTAGTCTGGAGAAGGTCTGAATGCAATTTCAATGCTGTGTTAGATATGATGTCGATGAATGCGAACCAGGCGGCGATTGAGGAACTAAGTGTTCCCAAAACCCCGAACAAGGCATAGATACCCATGAAATATCCGACGTCCTGGTTTGCATTAGAAGAATTTGACTCGGACCACCATTTGACCCAAACGGCTGAGTACCATGAGTCAGCTCTGTGTGCCTCGTGTCTAGCTGTGTTGCTTCAAGAAGACTTACTGGAGAATTCCGAAAAGAAAGACCATGATGTGACAGCTGCCGTGTACATGGCAATAGCCTTCCAGCCTGCACTTTTCAAGTAGTAAAGGTAGACTGCCTTCTCGCCGTTCTTCCGTCTGACATCCGTGTGCTTCTGTTCTCTAGGATTCTCCATTTCAGATGTTTCCCCCTGGTGTTTCTCAGAAACCTCAGGGTCAACAGAGGATGCGGAATCATTGGCAACATCTTCGTCAGGGGATAACATGAGCCCGAGCTTGCTGACGTAGCCTTGAGCTTGCACCAGGTCCATGGGGCTGCCTACTTCTTGCACTCTGCCACCGTCCAGCGAGATTATGCTATCGGCTAGGCTCATGATCCTGTCTAGATGCCTGTTAGAGTATGCTGCACTGCATGGACAAAGTTACCTACGGCTGTGAGTTGCAATAATTACGGACGCGCGCTGTCTCCGTAGAAGTCCGTCACGTCCGATCAAACAGGTTGAGACATGGTGCGCAGTGCGGGCATCCATCCCACTGAAGATGTCGTCCAGAATAACGATGCGCTTTCGAGCATAGACTGCCCTTGCCAAAGCCTAGATGCCAAATGTTAGCGCATGGCCAGCGACAGGCCAGAAGATTAGGTCCTTTTCTGTCAATAATACTCACAATGCGCTGCTTTTGGCCGCCGCTGAGATTGCCGCCTTGACTGCCAACAAGAGTGAAGTCACCCATCTTCAAGGCTTGAAAATCGGGTTCAAGCCCGCATGCAAGCGCAACGGTGTCATACCATTTCTCTTCGTAGGCCGAGACACCGAGAATGTTCTGTCGAATTGTTCCGTTCTCTAGCCATGGAGTTTGCGAGCAGTATGCGATCTCTTCACTGTAGCCTATTTCATTTCCACATCTGTTCGTCATCATCGGCGATGTTCTGATCATGTTGCCTAGCATGGCGCTGAGGAGATTTGACTTTCCGCTTCCAACAGGCCCCACAATGGTCGTGACAGTATTGGGCTGGATTCGAACGTGAATTTCATGAAGTAAACTCTGCTCTTCCTTCCAACCAAAGCTTTCACCGCTGAAAGACAAAATAGGTTCTTGAGAGGGATGGCTGGACTTTGGTAGCTCTGTAGGCCCTTTCCTCGCTGGCAAAGCTGTCTGGGAATTTGAGGAAGATGGGTTGACACGCTGATCTTTAATCTTTCTTGGAAAGCTGTAATTACAGAAATCTTGGATGCGATCGAAGCAGGATAACGATTGAACGACCATGGGCAGGATCTGAATGAAGGCGACGACCGGTGTAGTTAGCAAAGATATTAAAGCAATGGACGTGAATGCCTGCGCCGGCAACAGGGTGTCGTTTTTCCAGTAGACGGAGATGATGACGTAGATACCGAAGGTCACGATAGGGGCGAGATTGATCGGGCTGAGGGCTAAGCTTTCGGGTTAGCGACAGCTACTAAAAAAGGGTGTGTGAATCTTACAAAGCAATAATGTTGCTACCAACAACTTCCTGAAAGACTTCGAGGTCTCAATCTCGTCGGTGCGGTGATTCTGGACCGTGTTTGACATGACTTGAGTGAGTCCTAGCATCTTCACAGCTTTCATCTCACTGAGAATTGTTGTGGTCACTCGAATGCGCTCTTGTATCTTTTCAATCCAGTGCTTTTGAGCTGTGTTCGTGGCCACCGATACCTTCGACATGGCGGCAATGAAGACTGAGCCCCATTGGTCAGCACTGCTGGGTTGAAACCGAAAACCTTTGTCTACTCACCAAGAACCAATATGATTGGAGCAAGGCACGCAAGTGAGAGCTGGAGCCCGAGAAGCCAGCTTGCAATGATGATATCAAGCAATGAGCTCCAGAGCAAGTGAAATACAGACATTGACATGTGAATGCGCTCTACGTCAGTGCCCATAAGGGCAACCGCAGTTATGTCGCCCGTGTCCGCCTCTCGAGTGTTGATTGCCTGCTGATAAATGAGTGCAACCAGTCCTCCGCGTAATCTCGTTGTGAAGCGCAGATTGTGATACTGGAATATCGAGTTGCTGACAGCAATGCCCAGGTAAACCAGAGCCCATGCGCCGATGAGCCCTTTACCGAAGTTGGCATCAGGCTTCTCTTGGCCGACGAAGCTCACAGTGGTGTTGATGAGAAATGGCTGGGCGAACGTGAACACTGAGAGACATAGTCGCGGTATGACTGGAGAAAGAAAGGACAAGAAATAACTCTTGATGCACGCTCGCAGTAGACTGTTCTTTCTCTTCTGGTCATCTGGGTTCATGGCTTAGCAAGAGCCTGGAAGCTTTCGGGTCAGATGACAGTTGAGGGTTAATAGCACTTACTGCTGTTCCAAGCGATAGACAGATCGCGATGCAGATGGCGGCTTTCCAGAACGATATCAAGGTTGGGCAAATCCCCGAGAGAAAGCACTCTGGAGTATCCAAGTGAGAAGGTATGTGCCAGCCACCAAAAGCAAGTCCTCGCCCAGAAGCCGCTGGTCTGTTCAGGAGTCGGGATTTTGCTGTACGATATCTCGGGCTCTGACTGTCTTTTCTTCGATTCGATCGACTCCAGAATGAGGAACGCGGTCGTCAACACCAAAACAGCAGTTGCGAGAGCCGGAATAGGGCCTCGTTGATCTAGTAGCCATATTGTTCGAACACGCGCAATACCAAGTATGGTTGACGCGGAAAGATATACGCTGAGCAAAGTTGACGGTCGAGGCGAGCGTTGATGAGTCAGAAGAGAAATTGGAATGATGGTGAGGATGGCGATGAGAACCAAAACATCAGCGGCAACCGATGCAGATGTCTGGAAATGGGGGGTTTGCGATCGCAGGGCTAGAAAGGCGAGGTGCGAAGCCAGAAGTGCAGCTAGGACCACCTTTGAAAATCAACAGGCAAACGACGGTGGTGATGGACAGGCGCGCAAGCGCGAGGCATTGAAGGCACATACTAGTTTGGCAACCAGAAGCCAATAACGGATTGCGAAGGCGGTCGTTTGGCGAAGCAAATGAACGATTCGCGTTGGCGCGAGGAGGATAAACACAGCGGACGGAATGCAAGCAAAAAGGATGTCCTCAAACTGCAGTGTGAAGTCGAAGGAACGACATTCTGGATGGACGCGGGGTCCGAAAGACTGGTCGCTCAGCGACGGACAGGACATCGCTGCTAGGTTCAAGTCTGTGTTGTTTTAGAACAGTTGTCAAATCAGAAAAAGACCAGTGCAGGTCACGCAGTTCTTATCAGGAACTTTCGAGACCTTACTCCTGAACTTCGTGTTCCGTGACGCGTGCCATGTTGCCTTGCGGCACAGCAGTGTGCTGACAGTGGTTCCGGGCAGGTCTATAGATAAGGGTCGAGACCGCCTAGTTTTCCTGTGTACTTAACTACTCTTATCGAAGACATCGACGATGGTAGCGAAGACGACGACGACGATAGCAGCAACAAGGATAACTACGACAGTAAGGTAGAGTACACGACCACAGGAGAAGTCGTCACTCTAGCACAGGAAAAATAGGCAATCTCTGAGAGGCAATGGTTAGCCGTGAATGCGGGCGTTCTCCTGACGAAGTAGATATTATTCGCGACCGCAGTAACAAATTTGCTGGAATCGTTGTATCAGCATGCAAACGTCTCGACCTTCTCGAAAAGGAAATCTGGTTCAGGTTAGTCATTGTTGCTTAGTTGAGTATCCTTGTATAGAGGCTGCGTTGCGGCGAAGCAAGCTATCTTCGGGAAGGCCAATCCGAATTGTCATGCACGTGGAATATTGCCCGAGCTTCGGACGAAATTTACTGCTTTCTGGCTAGCCGAATAATCAACCAACTGCTTTCTGAGAAGCCGCACTCTCGTAATGACAAGACTTTATCACCATCGGACTCCGGTCGTTGGGAATGGAAATGCGCACAGCTAGGTGACGGTGAACATGAAGTGAAGCAGTCTGTTTAGGCTTGGTAGAGGTAGCATTTCCTAAAGCACCATGACGAAGCCGCCTAACACAGGAAACAAAACTGCATATTATTGAGACTTAGCAAGCCTGAACGTCAGAAAAAGGAGATGAAAAACCAAGCCAGCGCGATTTCGTGCCATCTTTATTGACTGACAGTGAAGTTCAATGGCCTTGAGTATCAAGGAACACATTGCGTTTTCCACAAACATTGGGTTTCCATCGGCGGTGAGCGTTTGGACATATGGACTATAGCCAGTTGCCGCACACATTGAACACTCCTCCTCTCTCCCGAGTAGTCAGTTCGTAAATCACATGAATTGTAAATAGCAGATGATCTTCGATAGGAAGTTCGGCCGATTCATGCATCAACTGGGCAAAGAAAGGCATTGGTGTACGAAGCAATCTAACCCACCCTGGCCACGTCGAATAAGAACAAATCTGACATTCCGGTTTATCCATACTATAAGCTAGCATGATTTGGGCTCAGCCACATCGATTTCCCGAGCTCCATAATACGACCATGGGTGTCTCCAATGAGCTGAGAGGTCACAGACGACGTCGTTCGTAATTTCATGTCAACGAGCGGCGTTGCGGATGTTCGTGTTCGTCCGCATGTGGGTTTTACCCGATTCCAGAACCCGAACTTCGGCTACATCGAGCATATAAAAGCCCATGGACATTCCAATACTTGCTTGCAGTCAGTGAAATCTACGACAGCTGAGTTTGTTCCATCGAAGGCTAAACACATTCGACAAAAGCACGATCAACGTATTTCGCCAACGTCTTTCAGTTTCAACTTGGATCTTTTCTACCTGTATCTCAGATTCCTACCAATATGAAAACCACTGCACTGTGTCTTTCGATGCTGAGCGGACTGGCCATTGCCTCCATACAGCCCCAAACATATGTCATACCTACGGGGCAGTTCAATGGCACTACAGCAGCGGACAGTATTATTGGCCTTTCAGCATTTGATGGTCCTCACATCGCGGTCAACAATGGATCGGCTTACCAGTGGTGGTATTTTGACGCCGTGTCTCATAACGCAGAGGCCCTCCTCGTCGCGCAGTTCTATCCGGGGTGGTTTCCCGAGTCGAGCGCAGTCCTACTCCAGATTCTTTGGCCAAATGGAACATTATTTCCTTTCACCCCTATTCCCGTTGGAGACCTTCAGCTGAGCACTGTCGGTGATGGGTCGCAAGGCGTTGTGGATGATGGAGCGATGACTTGGTTTGGATCTTCTGACCTGGGAGTCTATCATCTCACGTTAGACATGCCACAAGTTGGTATATCGGGAAAGATCACCATGCGCTCCCGTGCTCCCGCTCACGTCGCATGTGGGCTCAACACTCCTGGAGGTTCCTTCAACTTCGCCCCATATCTCTCCTGGGCCAACACCATCCCAGATTCGCACGCCACCGTCAACTTAACCATCAACGGAACTGATCTCTCTTTCTCTGGCTCTGGATATCATGACCAGGTATTTCTCCAAGTCTCCTTGTTGAGAGGTTTGCTCTGACAACATGCCTATACAGAACTGGGGCACAGCAGGTTTCCAGAATAACCTGCACCAATGGTACTGGGGCCATTCGAACGTCGGCAGATACTCATTGGTATTCTTCTATCATCTTGATGAGTCGTTGAATGTAACGTCTAGCGTTTATCTCACTGAAGATGGCAAGCCAGTCATTTCTGCCTGTTCGGCTGTCAAAGTTAGTCCTCAGGGACCTGGGACTGCAGTCCCACTGGAACCCGGATCAGCCGTGGAAAGTTGGAAGATTGAGATCGACAACCAGCTTGATGGTAAATACGCATTTTATATGGAGAAACTCACTTCGACAACTCCTGGTGAGAGTGTGTACTCACGATGGATCGGGCTCACAACTGGAGGACGGGTTGGAGACGCCAATTCCACGGGTGCTGGAGTTATTGAGATGATGAACAACCCGGCCATACTGTGAAGAGATTCTTGAGACATCTTGACAGAGTTGTCGGCAGTGATAGAATAGGAACCCACCTGTAATTATATACGTAGGCGCCTACTTGTCTAAGAACTAGATTAACACATGTCATCATAATCCGATTTTCCAGGACTATCAGAAAGCATTTTTCAGGAATAGTATGAAAGACCACCTACTGTTCCTTCGCGTACGCGATTTGGTTTCGAGAGCACCTAATCTTCCTGTATCTGCGCGGCTATATTTCCTGCATTCTTAAATACCCCGACCTTTTCGAAGGCGATAGGAGTGACGACGACGACGACGACAATGATAATAACAACGATAACTACGGCGACGATAGAAGCGACGACAACGACGGTGAGGTAGAGTGTAGCCACAGGTCCTCTTGACTTCCTATGCACTTAGATAAGTTCAAGCTTATGCTTGAAACGATCCATCGGTTGTGCTGATAAGGACACCCTAGGTGCCAGAGGCAGTGATGGAGACAAAAGCAAAGCCCTCAGTGAGCGACGTCGCGTTGCGACAGCAAAATCCGGGTAGTTTCCAGTGTATTCACACCGCAACGCCTGGTGATCTTCTGGCCTTCGAAAATTATTTGACGTGGACTAGTGTAACTTGTACACAAATGCTGGGAATCGTCGATTTCATTTAACCTAGGGCTTCTATGTGCTCTCGATCAAACATTGCGCCGACTCTCTACCGTCACCACTAATGTAAGATGCAATCGAATAGTATGGCATACTCCCGAATATTGCCGATGAACGTACAATGACTTTATGTCTTGAATCGAATCACCCCGGCTTCATTGCAGAAAGCGTATATCTACGTGTGCTTCTATGTCAACCCGAACCCAGCCGACTAGCTAGCGATGCAGTAGTGTGTGAAAAATGTTAAACATTCTTTGTTAGATAAGGTACCATACAAAATCCTTCTAAAGTTCGACAACTTCGGCGTTTGATTGCATTTTAAGACCGTCTGGGCTTGAAGTATGTCCACAAAGGCGGCTTGTCCCAAAAGAAGAACACCTTCTGATTCGCCGCCCATTCCCGGCTTTGAGGCTCGAGCTCCAGGTCGAAATTCCAAATAATGCGAGCAAGAATCAGACGCATCTCAGCGTAAGCAAGACTAAAGAAAAAAAGAAGAGAGTCAGCAAACCGAAGCATGGATCAAGGTAGCCAGCAGGCTAGCGGGCGGTCTTAGCAATACTTACTTCATGCCCAGACAGTTCCGAGGACCGTATGAGAAAGGTTGGTGCATGTGCTTCGCGTCATTTTCAAAGCGTTTGTCGTCTAACCATCGCTCAGGAATGAAGGAGTCCGGGTAAAGAAACTTGGTCGGGTCGTGATAGAGGGCGTATTGCCAGATACCCAAAGTCGTCTATGACTCGTCAATAAATGACCCACATCAAATTGCAAATCAGCTGCAAAAAACTTACGCCTCCAGGGATGTGTTCTCCGGCGACCTGCGCTCCATTGCGAGGAGTTGATCGTGGCAGAGATATGGCTACAGCCGGATGGACGCGCATAGCTTCCTTCAGAACAGCGAGCATGTAGGGCAGGTTCTGGACACTGTTGACATCGATCTCATCTTCGATCTTGAAAGCTGACCGGACTTCATCATTCAGCTTTTGAAGTGTTTCAGGGTGAGTGGCGAGGAAGTAGGTCGTTGCAGCGAGTGTTGTGGCCGTGGTCTCAGAACCAGCCGTAGTAAGAAGAACGCTATTGTCTCGCAATTCAATCGGCGTCAAGGTCTGCGTCAATGATGTCAGTGGAAAAGAAGTACATCGTATACCAGGGTAGATACTTACATGCTCTTTGCCGCCTTTAAGCATCGCTTGTACGAAATCGGGCCGGTCAGTGCCCAGACTCAGCCTCTTTTTCAAGCTTTCCTCGGCAAATTGCTGGCTCGTTCGGCGTTGGGTAGCGACGTTCTTGGGGATGAAAAGCATGAAGTACAGAGGTGCCAGGATCGAAAAGAAGGGCAAGTCGCTGATCGCCTGGATAGCAGGGATGATCTTCATCGAGTCGAAGAAGCTTTCAACCCATGGATGAGACGCAGAAGTGCGCAGACAGCCGAAAGATTCGCCAAACGCCAAGTCTCCAATGATGTCAAACGTTGTCCATTCGAACCATTTCGATGCATCGATAGGCCGCGACCCATTCTCTCCGTGCTCACGGAGGCGTTCCATGAAAAGATCGATATAGGTGTTGATGAGTGGTTGCTGCTCGGCCATGGCACGAGCCGAGAATCCGTGGGATAGCAAACGTCGCAACGGCCCGTGTCGTTCGCGTGAAGCTGAGATCAGACTCTTGTCCAAGTCCTCATTGCCGTACTTGGGATCCTTACCATTTTCCTCCTGATCGCGCTTCAAATGTCCGCAGACATCCTTCCACACATCTGAGTGTGCAAACGCTAGTTCGTTGGGCCCTACTCGGACAATATCGCCATAGCGCTTGTGGAGTTCAAGAATCTTAACGTGAGAGAGCCCGCGGAGAACACTGAGGGCAGCAGGGAGGGGTGTAGCAGCCCACAACTTAGGGCCAGGGAATCGACGCAATGGGTGGAAGAAGAGGTTGTATACGACTACCGACGCGCCATACACCAGAAGCTTGGGTGCCAGATTGTGAGTGCAAGGTCTGTGAAGTTGGGGCAAATGAACTTACGAGGATGGCTGCGAGGGAACCGAACCCTAGCGAAGACGGAATGATACCGCCTAGAATGAACTTCATCGTGATTTACTTTGATCTTGCCGCTGACACTGAGAAGTCCTCTGAGCAAGACATACAGCTTAGCACAGCGGATTGGGACGAAATATTGAAACGGTGATGGCTGCTCTATGTACTCATTGTCAACGACCACAAAATAAAGTTGTATCAGCCGCATTTACTCCAAGACCATCTATCAGGGGTCGATTGCCGTTGAGAAATCGTGAGTAATCGGTGGGGAACCAATCCGACGCCCGATTCTATCGGGGCTCGGGCCGGACGAAAGCCCCGGCCCTCGGGATGCTCACTTCCTAATTCATTTTCATCCCGAGTTCTGCAACACAAGATGGCAGCAGCCATCCCATGTTGACACTTTCACCCAATCAGATGGTCGTCATTACTCCGCTCGAAGATCAAAACATATGCGATGCAACTAGCTCCTGTCCCCGTTTCAGTGCCGTCGTCGTGTGGCCCCGTACAGATAGCAAGGCCCCTCACCGCTTGATTGGCATGCACAGGCCGTAACTCGTCCCAGTGATCGTCGCCTATGGTTTAGAGAAGCTAATGCGATGTAGCGGCACAGGTAGATCATTGAAGTCCGTTGGAAACGTCTCTTCTACGCGGGGAAACGGGAAGTGCATTACTGCCGGCAGCTAATGCACCGCGTAGTACGATGGGCCGCCGCAAAACCCGATATACGGCTCCTCCCCCGCGTCCTTGAACCATCTCGAACCAGAATTCTTTCGCTTCTCTATTGCTTATTAACTTTGAGTCTCTGGTCTTCGATCGCTCTGAAGTGCTATCCGTGACCATGGAACTTTCAGGGGTTATACACCTTTTTCTCAGGGCAGGGGAAACGTCGCCTATGATCTGCTCGTCAGCTCTTGCAACTCAACCCCTCTCAAGACGCCAGTAGCCAAAGCTGCAACGCCAGGAATGTCTCTATTGTTTCTCTCTCTCCCATATTCCTAGCCTTCACGCCAACTCGTCATTTGCGACCCTAACGAACAGACTTGAGGGTTCGCATGGCAATGCCACAATCGCAAGCTCGATACCGAAGAAAAGAGATGACCCGCAGCCCTTAGTGAGTATCAATGTCTCCTTAGCCATCTCTGTCTCGGACCGAGCCCCATCGAGCATTTAGAATGATTTATAGTGCGGATTGGGCTTACCTTGATGCCTTGCTCCTGACGACCGACGAGTTGCGGAGAGTCCGTCGTGTCCTGCAGTACTGATCCTGCGCACATGACATCCTGAACCGCTCAGGCAGCCGCGTTGCTCTCGAAGCTGAGCTATCCATAGCCAACTGCGAATACCAGCGGGACGTCTCCCGGAGCAGCAACGAGTTCAAGTGCCAGACTTACCACTATTACTTTGATATACCGACTGTCTGCCACGAGGCGACTTCATCAGAGACTCCAATCAGACCGCATCTTGCCAAAACACTGTCATATCCTCATGCTTGCGACTAGTCTTCAATCGAGTGGACGATAACAGCGAAGGAGCAGGGACTCGACGCGGAAGACTCAAAAGTAGCGATGCCAATATTTGACTTGGGGATAGTCGGGTGACTCGAGAACAAGTGTTCTCGTCGTGCAGTACGCCTTCCTCCGGACGCAGCGACGCATCACCTTAACGGACGACGCGGCGGTGGGTTTGAGCCTAGAGCAGATTGCCAGCTCGGACTTTGTAGACGTTGCGGGCGGTATCAGGGCGCTCTTTCGAGAGACGGCATCTGGACCTGACGAGGTTTTGGTCGACGAGTGAGTCGAAATCGCGTGAATTCTGCGCAATCAAAGCCGGAGTAGTGACCAAACGAGGACCTGCTGGCTCGTATGAATTTCATCAGCTATGGATAAAAGTCTACATGCTTCAAACATGGCTATCTGGTATGTTGATTGAAGGGCTAGTCTCAAGCTTTGGTCTACATGCGTTTCCTTTGCTTTCTTATTTGGACAGGGCGCTTGACATCATGATCGGCGTTGGTTCCATGTTTCACTACCCACATCGGCCGTGTCCATCCCAGCTTTTGGAGATGTATCCTTGGCAGCCAACCAACAGCTGTGAGTAGAATCAGAGGGTGGTGTGTATTTATGACGTCGGCGCAAATTGCGATTGGGACAGTTGGCCGAGGTTTGGATCGCCTCGTCTTTTAAGATGATGTTTAGCTGTATCTCTGCACAAAATTTCACCACTTCAAGGGTTCAGATCACAACAAATTGGATCACAATGCCTTCAAATATCGCAGCCTGGGCGACAGAAGAACATAGTAGCTGTCTTTGTACAGGGGAGGCTGCGCTGCGTCATCCAGCAACTGACGATGTCCTCATCAGAACCATGGCTGTCGCAATCAATCCCGTTGACGGCGCCATCCAGAAGAACGCTTTATTCCCCAGGACGTACCCGGCCATACTTGGGATGGACTTGGCCGGAGTGGTTGAGGAGGTTGGCTCAAACATCACCCACGTCAAACCTGGAGATCGGGTCCTGGGACTTGCAACCTCTCTCCGCACAGATGATAATGCGAACAGCGCCTTTCAAGCTTATGCTTTGATCCCTTTCAATTGCGTATCTGCGATTCCAGAAACGTTATCTTTTGAACGGGCAGCTGTGCTTCCCCTCGCCATCGCAACGGCAGCCCTGGGGCTTTTCGGAAAGTCGGAATTGGGCCTACAGCTGCCTTCTGTCGAACCCCATCACACTGGGCAAGTGGTCCTTGTATGGGGAGGGGCGACGAGTGTTGGGGGCGTTGCCATCCAGCTTGCGAAGATGGCAGGCTATGAAGTCTTTTCAACAGCTTCCCCAAAGAATCACGAGAATATCAAGAATCTCGGAGCGACAAAGGTGTTTGACTACAAATCGTCCTCAATCGAGGAAGATATTGTCGTCTCTCTCCAGGGAAAGACACTTGCTGGGGTTTACGAGGCTAGTGGGACGGAAGCTGCCATGTGCAGCTGCGCACGCATTGTATTGGGCGCGTCTGAACGTGTGTCGATCTGCGTGGCTTGCGTCAGAGCGCCGCCTTCAACGGCGCCGCATGGCGTGGATATGAAGCCCTTTTTGGCAACAGACATTGTCGACTCAGACTTGTGCAAGACAATTTTTGTCGACTTCGTGCCGAAGGCTTTGAAAGGCGGAGAATTCAAGGCTGTGCCAAAAGCGAATGTGGTTGGTTCAGGCTTAGAGGCGATCCAGAGCGGAATTAATCTTTTAGAACAGGGCGTGTCTTCTCAGAAGATTGTTGTCGCTCTCGGTTCGTAGAGTGAATAGCATCCCTTTAAGTGCAACATTTCGCTCTCGTGTCGGTCCGTGGTGGAACAGAAATACCTATGCACGAAGATCGTTGGAATTGCCCTCTTGTGGCGTTCTCAAATATTGAACACTCGCAGGAAGATCATGAACCTTCCGGAAACACGCGTTCAAACGTCGCCTACAGGCGTCTGACACGCCATCAAGGTTCCAACGAGGACAAGATATAATTAGGCAAGAATGTGTGCGCTCCTGTATAGATTCCAATCCCTCCTAGGTCAACCTACACATCGTTATGTCCAACGGCCGCTACTGATGATGGCTGAGCTTTCTCAACGGTGGATGCAACTCCACAACGCCACACTTGGAAACCTCCCTCTCAAGCACATCACTCTTCCTTCTTCCCACGACGCCGGCACGAGCTATGTTTACAACAACTTGCGGACGGAGCTAGGACTGGACGACATGGTGTTGACCCAGACGCGATCAATCCTTGACCAACTCAATCTTGGCGTCCGTTATCTCGACATTCGTCCGGTCCTTACCTCCAAGAGCGGCACCCAAGATGCTCCTTCCTGGCACTGCGGCCACTACACCAACGTTGGCGACGCTGTTGGGGTCCAGGGTGCCAGCTGCGTTCCCATCCAGAAAGTCGTTGATGACATCAACACGTTCACCAGAAAGAGTCCGGAACTAGTCGTCATCCATATTAAGCGGACTCAGAGAATTCACATATCCCCAGCAACGCCCAGCGACCCATTGGGAGGCAAGTCTACCGAGAGAGAGCCCACACAACGCGAGTGGGAGGATTTCTTTGGGGTTCTAAACCGGCTGGAAAGTCTGTACACGGTTAAAAGTCCTGGGGCCTCGAAGCATAAATACCTCCACGATCTCCCTCTCAAGCACTTCATTGGAAATGGCAAACCCGCTGTAATTGGACTCATCGAAGGTTACAAGAATTCTCCTCACATTTACAAAAGGGGTTTCTGGCCTCATGGGCGCCTCGTCACTAAAGACCCGGATCCATTTACTCGGCTAACCAGAGGCCCGGATGAGGATGACCTAGCTTCTTCTCTATCATTGAACTCAATGAGCAGCTCATATTTCTCTGGATCCAGCGAACTTGCAAAAGCCGAACAGACGCAAAAGAAACGTTTCCCATGGGTCTTGCAGCGACTTGAACGCAGTGTCAACCGAATCGATATGGACAAGATCGAGACAACAGACCTTCTCACTGTCTCCCTCGCCAACAGCCTTCAAAGCTACAATGATGTCAAGGGGATCAACAACACAGTCGTCGTTTACGGTGGCAAAAGGATTACAAACCAAACGGTGCTAGATGCTGTCCAAAAGGCAATTGAATATGGTAAACCTTTCCGTGTCTCTGACGAGAGCTTGGGGAGTGTCATGGACAACCGAAAAAGCAAATCTGCGGCCATTCACTATCGCCACCAAGGTCTTTTGAAAGCGAGATGGGCACCGGAGTCTCAGGCCCTTCGGTTTGATACGGATATCACGGAAGCACACTGCGAGAAGCACGACGTCATGTCCCAGCAGTTATATAATGCTTTACTGCCCAAGATTTTCAGTGGCCGCAAATGGAAGTTCTCTAAAGACTTTCTCAGCCACAGTGAGAAGGTCTCTGGACTTTGTAAGAGTATGCACATTCAATTGAGGACGGCAGGTGGTAAACTGGAAGGGGTGAAAGCCAAGAAGGGTGAGATTGTGGATTTTGCGAAGTTTGGACCCAGTAAAATCTGAAGACTCTGACTGTTTTCTTCGGTTTAAGGCTTCAATATAATTACGAAAGATTTGATACAGAATCATTCGCTACTAGAAGAAGGTTATTTGTACAATAAACTGGCTGCTAGTGGATCTGTGCCAAATCAAATGTGTTTGAATATCATAGCCGCATGAGAAAGGTTCACCTGAATAATAACAGTGAAGCCCCATCCACGCTAAGTAAGAAACTTGAATCAACAAGAATGTAATCCCCCGCAGCTAGTATACTATCGCTAAAGGTCTGTGAAGGAAGGCGAATATGTGCGAAGAAAGGCTAGCTAAGAGAAAGGTTGCGATCTGAACATGCTGCTAAATTTCAAGAGCAGATAGTTTAAGTGCACTAAGAATCAAAACTAAGTCAGCAAGTATTAAACCCCAGAATCAGGCAATTATCGTGCTTACGCTGTAGTAAGGAAGCTCCGTCTTCCAGTAATAGGACTTGCAGCCGCCATTGGTGTTGGTGACACACTGAAGTCACATCGAAGTCAGTATCATCACTGTAGGAATTTACGAGGGCTAACTTACACCCCATCCCCCACTGCTGCCATACTGGCCCGTGTTCCAAGTCAATTTCTGGTTAGAATAGCAGGGGCTTGCAGCCTGTCTCGCTTCGATAGGGGCAGCCGCATCGGCAGAGGCAGCAGTCGCAGAAGCTGCGAGTGAAGTAAAAACGAGGAGTGCGTTGAGGAGTTGCATCGTTGGAAATTGAATGTTGTGTCGTGCGAATGTGTTTAGGCAAGATATTCAGCTGATCGTGTTGACCAACTGGGAGGAAACGTCAGTTAAAATATAGTTAAGTTTAGTTCAGCGCCCACCCTAAGGCAATTAATTAAGTTTAAGGCTTAAACTTAACTTAATTGCTATATTGCGATACTATACTTAATTAATTACTAATTAATTATAAGTAATTACTAAGTAAAGCTATTTAAACTTACTAAGTAGTAAGATTATACCCCTCTTATACTATTACTTTATATATTATAGTATTTTTAACTTTTTTACTTTTATTACTAGTTTCTATAAAGTTTAAATAAGAGATATAATACTAAATACTTTTTTATAGTTAAATAACTATAAAAGTATTATTAATATATATTATAATACCCTTAATTTAAGCTGTAGCCTTACTACCTATTATGTAATATATAGTATTACGTAAGCCGCGTATATAGATATTAGCTTATAATATAGACTACTTTTCTAAATAGTTACTCTTATAATATACTTTTATTCCTAATAACTTATATACTTATAACTTATAAGAGTTATAAACTTAGTTTTATTAATAGCTTAGATTACTTCTCTACTATAAGTTATATATAGGAAACTTATTCTTATTTTTTTTATTAATTTCTTTATTATCTTTATCTATTATATTTTCTATTAATAATAAAATTCTTTTTATAAAAGATATTCTTATATTAAGAAGTAATTAATTTATATAATATATTTAGTTTAAGTTTTATATATACTTAAGAAGTTTTTAAAACTATATTAATTTAAATATAAATAATTATACTAACTTTTTATAAATAATTATAGTTTTAAAAATCTTTAAGTTTATTACTAAATATTAGAACTTCTTAAATATAAAATATTAAGAAGAATATAATAAATAAGTAAAATAATATTTAAAAGAAACTAAATATTTAATAGAAGTTATTAAAAATATATTAGAAAATATCTATCTAATTATAGAAACTTTAAGAAATAAGGAGGAAATAAGTATTATTTTTAATAAAATAGTAGGATTATTCTCTTTTTTAGAGTTTTTATAAACGATTTAAACTACTATTTATAAAGATATTAGGTTAGAATATAATATAGTAATTAAGGATTATATAGTAAGTATTTTAAATTAATAAACCTTTTTAATATATTATTTTAATTTTTAGATATAAGTTAATAAGATAGTTTTAAGCTTTATTCTAATTAATACTAAATTAGCTATCCTAAATAATAAAACTTAGTTAGAAGTAATTCTATAAACTTTTATATATAAGATTAAGAAATAATTTATATTTATTATATTTATAGTTATTAATATAGTTTAAAAAAACTATTTTTATTTATTTAAAAAAGCTAATTTTAATATTAACTTTTCTACTTAATATATAAAGTAATATTATTATTATATAGAAGTAAAAAGACTTAATATTCTAGAAATTTAAAGAAAACTTATATTATAAACTTTTTTTAAAATAGTTAGATATTAACTTATTTTAGATTAAGTTTATATTAAACTTATATAGCTTATTATAAATATTAGTTTAAAGTTTTTAATATATATTTTAGAGTAATATAAAATTATTTTTTTAACTTTAGTTTATAAGTATTTACTTATTAAAGGTTTTTAAAAATTAAATATACTTTTTATTATTTTAAGAAAGAGGTTTAATAACCTTTTTAATATATATCTTAATAGTTACTTATATAGAGAAGAGTATTTTTAGACTTTTAAAATATATAGATATTTAGAATATATTTATAAAAAGTTTTATAAGTTTTATTAGATCTTTATAAATAATAATAAAATTTAAGAAATCTTTTTTAAACTTAATTAAAGTAAGTAAATAAATATTAAAACTATAATTATATATAAAGAATAGATTTTAAACTAAATAAGTAATACTAATTATAGAAGAAGTAGTTTATATAATAAAAGAAGTTAATAATATAGAAACTATAATAAGAGAAGTAATTAGAATAATAGATCTAGCTAAAAGTTAAATACTAAAGTTTTATTTAATATTATAGCTATATTAATTATTCTATAAAACCTTTTTAAAATAATTATATTAAGGATATATTTACTTAATATATTTACTTTATTATATATATTTTTATATAATATAATTTATAATAACTATAATACTATATATTTAATTAATAATAAATTATTATTATTAAATAACTTTTATATAGAGTTTAATTTAAAAGATATTATAGAAGTAAGTATAACTTAGATCTTAATTTTAAATTAAAGAACTTATATTCTTAAAAAGATCTTTAAGAACTAAGATAGATAGGTATTAAGTAATTTTATATTTAAGAATATTACTTATATTAAAGGTTTTTATATTAATATTATATCTAAAAGTTATTTTAATATATAGAAGATTTAGTTTTATAAGTTTAACTATATATTATATATAAAAAACCTTACTTAAAGCGTAGTTATTACTATATTAATCTAAAAGTATAATTTAGTCTTCTTTAAATATAAACTCTTTTCTTTATACTTTCTTAAAAGTATATTAATAAGTTTTATATATATTATTATTATAACTTAGTTAATAAAAGCTTTTTATAGATAAAATATATATAACTATTATAAAGATTAATTAGATAATATATATTTATAATATCTTTATTCTAATTACTTAAGCTTTAAAGCTTTTAAATATATAGTTAAGAATATTTAAGAAATAAAGATATATAGTTTAATATAGATATAATATAAAATATATATTAAAACTTATATAAAGAAAGTTATTTTATATTTAAAGTTAGAAAATAAAGTAATTTATCTATATTATTATATCTTTTAAGATATCTTTTATTACTTTTTTAAAGTAATTTTAAAAACTCTTTATATTTTAATTATTAAAAATAAATATTTAAGTAAACTATAAAGTTTCTCTTTAATATACTACTTATTTAAAGAAGTTTTTATAATATCTTTTTATTTTAAATAATAAATTAGAAAGTAATATAAATTAGTAATTTATATTATATATTAAAATAATAAAATAGCTATAATTACTATTAATAGTAATATATATTATTAATACTAAATAAAGAATAATAGAATTATACTTAAAATACTTTTAGTAGATATAAAGGAGCTAGTTAGTAGTTTAAGGTATATTAGCTAAAAAGTAATCTTAAGAAGTATTAAGATATAAGAAAAAGTTAATCTACTCCTAAAAATATAACTAAAATTAACTTTTATAAGGATTTATCTTTTTAATTAATTCTTATAATAAAAGACTAATTAGAAGTTACTAAATTAAGTTAAAAAAGAATAATATACTTAATACTTCTATTAATAAGCTTTTCTTTATATATCTATAATTAAAAAAAACCTTTAGTTATATTAAAAATAAATATATATATATAGTTATTATATATACTTACTTAAAAAAGAATAAGAAAAAAAATAAAGAAAAATATATTATAAAGTATATTTATAGAGATACTTTAGATATTTAGTTAGATATATTAATAATATATATAATATATATAAAATCTAAGTATTTATACTTAAGAGAGTAATTATAATATATAATATATAGTTTAATAAGTTAAAGTTCTACTTAAAAAAAGATAAATATATAGTAATATTAGCTAAGATTATATATTATATTATTAAAAAAGAATTAAAATTTAAATTATTCTTAAACTTAATATTTAAGCTTCTAAGTATATAGAAATAAACTAATAATATAGTAAAAGATATTTTTAAAAAGTAAGAAACTTTAATTATATAGTTATAAGATATTATAATATATAAAGAAACTTAAAAGGAGGTTTTAAAAAGTCTCTCTACTTTTAAATATATTTTAAAACCTTAAGTTATAATTAAGAACTAAAAAGGGGAAACTAATATACTAAATATATTTAATAATAACTCTTATAAATAAACTAAAGAAATTATAAACTTTTTAGAAGAAGATAATAATATTTATACTACTTTTAATAAAAATTAGAATAAAGATAGTAAACCTTAAGTTTAATTTAAAATATTAATATTAGATATAGATAATAAAAAAATAATATTAATACTTTTTAAAAACTTTTTTAAATTAAAAAATAAAGTAACTAAAGTTATAAATTAAATATTTAAAATAAAAAGTTTAAAAGAAGCTTTAAAAAGAACTTATAATTAGAAAAATTATAAAAAAGTAAACTAGTTAAACTAATATAATTAATAGCTTTTAGAGTAATTTAGAGATTTTATTTTATTTATTAATAATATTTTAAAAACTTATTTTAAAGTAATAAATAAAAGAAATAAGTTAGAATAGCTATTTTTTAAGATTAAATATTAAGAAAAAGTTATTTCTATTAAAAACTAATATATTTAAGAGGCTTTTTTTATAATATTTATACTTAATACTAAAAAAGTAATAAAAAAAAGTTCTTTTAAATATATAATACTTTATTTATATATTTAAAGTTATATTAAAAGTTAGAAATAAGAATATAATAATAAAGATTTAGAATAAAATATATATATATCTAAGCTTTAATTACTTCTTTAAAGCTAAAAAGAACTTCTAATACTTTTAAAATATCTATATAAGTATTTTATAAAAGTAATAAAACTTAAAATTAAGAAACTATAAGAAAAAGGAATATAGTGAGAAATTAACTAATAATTTATATAATTAAGACTTTTACTTTTAAAATAGGTTTTTATATATAAAATTAATATAAATAGTAATTTAAAATATTTTAAAACTAAGATTTATATATAAAAAAACTTCTAGAAAAAGAGTATTTTAGAAAATATATATATAGTAACTCTTATTATAAAAATATTTTATATTATAATAGTATTAATTATTTAGTTTAATTTTAAAATATAATAATTTAATATAAATAATACTTTTTTAAATATAGAGAAAGATCTAAATAAACCTCTAATTTATTATTAATTCTTAAAAAGTTTTAAATATAAAAGAAAATATATAAAGTTTAATAAAGTTTTATATAGTTTTAGAGATATACTTCTCTTTTAGTATAAATATTTTCTAATAATTCTAAAAAAACTAAGACTTATTTTAAACTTAAAAGAGGTATATCTTTTTTAAGATTTTAAATATTAAATCTTAATTTTATTTTATATAAATAATATTTTTATTTTATATTATTAAAATTATTTCTTTAAAATAAAATAAATTATTAATAAGTTAAAAACTAAATATAACTTTAAGAATTAAAGTATTATTAAGTAGTATCTTAAAATCTAAGTAATTAGAAATTATATAACTTAAAAGGTTTATTTAATATATAACTTATATATTAAAAAAGTTATTAAGTATTTTAATTTTTAAAAAGAAATATATTTTATAACTTTATTACTTTTTAGGGAATTTAAAAAGAATAAAGAATAAGTTTCTCTTATATATATAAAAAAGTATTAAGAAAAAGTTAGTTTTATATTTTATTTAGTAATAATAATATATTTAGATATAACTTTTATAGCTATATATCTCTTATAATTTCTTATAAACCTTTTATTAATTTATATAGTAGTAGTTAATTAAATAATCTAATACTTCTATATAATATATTTCTTTATTCTTTATTTTAGAAATATAAAAAGTATATAAACTTTTTAGATTATAAATAATACTTTATTTACTAATAATAAAGAAATATAAAGATTAGCTTAAAGATATATTATATTTCTCTTTAAAAGTATAATATATTAGAAAGCTATATATTAAAATATTATTATAATATTTATAATAAAAGTAGAGCTTTTAAGTTTTAAGAATATTATAAAAAAAGTAATAATATTTAAAAAACTCTTTTAAGATATAATATTAAATATAAAGAAAGATATTTAAAAAATTAACTATAATAATTAATAAATAATTTAACTTATAGTTAGTAATAGAGAATATATTATAATATATCTCTATTATATAGATATTTAGAATATATAGTTATAATAGAAGTTTTAAAAAAGTAGTTTTAATATATTTTATATATTTATAAACTTAATATTTATTAATAGTTTTATAAAAAATCTTTTTAAAAGTAAATTTAAATATTTTTATATATTATTAAACTTAATAAATATATATATACTTATTATAAGAGATATAAAGTAGAAATAATAAGAAATAAAATAGTATAGTAACTAGAAAGTTTATATTTAGCTTTATAGCTAGGAAGCTTAATTTAGCTTATAAAAGTTTAAAAATAAGTTTAAAATACTTAAAAGTAAATATTATTTTAAACTAAAACTTTAAATATATATAGAAACCTTTTAAACTTAATAATAAAGTTTAGCTTTAATAAATATAAAAAGTAGTAATAAATATATCTAATTAGCTTTATTAGTATTAAGTTAAAGTAACTATAAAAAGTTTATTAATTATAATAAAATTAGAGAAGACTTCTTATCTATTATTAAATAAAGAGAAAATAATAAAAGTAATATTAAGAGTAGTAAGTATAGTAAGAGGGGTAGTAAGTATAATAAGTATAATAAGAGCTAGAAGAAGAGTAAATATAGAAGTAAAAGTAGCTAGAAGTATAAAGGTAAGTATAGTAAAAATAGGGGTTTTAGTAATATTACTTTAAATAAAGGTAAAGATATACTAGATATTAACTTTTTAGTAATTAAGATCTTATATTTAAAGTTAGTAAAAAATTAAAAAATTATTTTTAAAATATAAAAAATACTTTTAAAATTAAGAAATATTTTTAAAAAAGTATTATACTTATAGCTTAGTTTATAGAGTTAGACTTTATAATTTTTTAGAAGTAATAAGTAAAAAGTATTATAATAAGTATTAGAAAGATATAGAAGTAGCTATAAGAAGTAGAAGTATATAAAATATATTAATTCTTCTTATAATACTTTATATTAGAAGTATTAATAGCTATAAATATAAAGTTATAATAGTAAGTTTAAGTTTTATTTATAAGAGTAAATTTAAAGTATTTTTTATAAAGAACCTTATAGTAAAGAGGTTTTTAGAAAGCTATTTTAAATAATTAATATAATATTTTTAATATTTAAAACTATTCTAAATAGTATATATATAAAGTATTATACTTATCTTTATTTTTAACTTCTTTAATAGTAAAATAAAGGAAATAAGAGGGAAGAGATATAGAGAAACTAAAAAGTATAATAAACTTCTTATTATTATTATTATTATTAGAAATAAAGAGAAGGCTATTAGTAGTAATAGTTTTTTTATATTTATATATCTTATATATAAAGGTAGTAGTACTTCTTTTAGAATAAAGTATTATAAATTTTAATCTATAAAATAGTTAATAAAAGTTCTAATAATTATATTAAATAATCTAATAATTATCTTAATAATATATAAGTATTATAATAGATAATTTAAGATTTTTAAAAACTTATTTTTATAAAATATAAGTAGTTTAAAGAAGAAAAATTTAATTATAAGAAAGTATAAGAGGTTTTATTTACTTCTACTACTTATACTTAATAGCTTATATTAACTATATTAAGAAATTTTATTAATTCTAAGTATATTTATAACCTATTTTAATAACTAAGTAACTTTATTAAGTACTCCTATATTCTATAAATATAACTATAAATATTAATTTTATTTATTTATTTACTTTATTACTTTAAAAGCTATTTTTATATATTTTATATAATAAATTTAAATAAGTTTTAGGTATATAGTAGTAAGGAATAGGTTTTTTAGCTATTTATAATATCTAAGAGGGTATATTATAATACTTTTAATTTAAACTATAGCCTTACTACTTATTATATAACGTATAATATTATATAAGCTATATATATAGATATTAGCTTATAATATAGACTACCTTTCTAAATAGTTACTCCTATAATATACCTTTATTCCTAATAACTTGCGCGCTTATAACTTATAAGAATATACTTAATATTAGCTTATTTAAGTAAAGATATTCTTTTTTATAAATAAACTACTAATTAATAAGATTATAATTAGTTTACTTCTATAAGTTTAAATACTTTTTTAACTTATTTAGTTTTTTATTATCCTCTTTTTCTTTAAGTATAATAGCTTCTATTTAAACTTACTACTTAAAGTTATTTAAATTATAAAGTTTTAAGTATTAGCTTATATTTCTTATACCTTCTCTTTTTTTAAAAGAATATTATTAGTTAAAATATCTTTTTAGAACTAACTTAATATTAAATATTTATTCTTATTAATAAAAAGATTATTAATTCTTTTCGATATATTTTATATTAAAACTAAAATAAAAAAGTGATATAGTAATATATAGAAGTAACTTTTCTATTAAAATATAATACTTATCTAGCTTTTTTTATTTATTATTAATAAAAATCTTTAAATATTATTAGTTATTATTATTTATTTTTATTAAGTTAAAAATATTATTAATATACTTTTAGTAAGTATAAATAAATAAAAAGCTTTTATTAAGCTATTTTTAAGATATTTATAATACTTAAATATATAATAAGATTTATTAATATATTAATTAAGTAAATTTTTAAAATATTTCTTATAAAAAGACTTATAACTCTTTTAATTTAAGATCTTAAGAATTCTTACTATTAGTATTATTATAAAAAGTCTTCTAATTTTTAAAATAACTTAAAAGATATTTTATAATAGTAATTACTTTTTAAAATTTACTATATAAACTATTTTATTTAAAACTTTATATTTAAAGTATAATTTTCTAAGTAAGTTTTAAAATTATTATAATTTCTATTAACTATAGCTAGTTATTAAAAATTAAAATATCTTAGACTAATATAAAATTTTTAATATTTTAAGAAGAATAAAAGCTATTTATTTTATCTTTAAAGTAAATTATATACTTAATTATAAAGTATATAGAGTTCTATTTTATAGTATTATCTTAAATTAGTTTAACTTCTCTAAATATTTACTAAGAGAGAAGAATATTATTAAATTATTTAGATCTTTTTAATATTTTATAAAATAGATTTTTAAACTTCTATATATATTATAATAAAGCTTTTATAAACTTTATAATATTATAAAGTTTATTAATAAAGTTAATCTTTTATTAATATTTAAAGTTAGTTTTATTTTATTATAAAAGAATATATATATCTAACTATTTCTTAAAATTTTTAAAATTTTTACTAAATAAGAAAACTTTTAATATAAAGTTAAAGATATACTTAAAATAATAAATTCTTTTAGTTTAAGTATTTTACTTCTTTTTTATAAAAAAGTTAAATTAAAAGATTAAACTTACTATATAAATATTATTTAAATTTATATTATTAGAAATTAAAGTTTATATTTAGTTTATAATATTTTAGTTTTAAATAACCTCTTTAAAAATATTTATAAAGTTAATATTATTATAAGTTTTAAGTTATTTCTTTATAATAATTAAATATACTATAATAAAGTAAGGGAGAAAACTTATTAATTATACTAAGTACTCTACTCTAAGTAGAAAACCCCTAAAAATACCTAAGTACTTATATATTAATTTCTTAGATAACTATAAGAGATATAAAAGTAAATATATAAGTATAAACTTAACTAATTTATACTTTATTTATATTTTTTACTCTTTTTATACTATAAGTTATATAATCTTTTAAGAGAAAATAAACTATTAAAAAGAAGTTTAATAGTATTATCTCTATAGTATTTTATTCTATTTTTATTTTAAATAATTAAAGAAGTATAATAAGGATTAAGAAAAAAAATAAAAGTAGAGCTAATTAAAACTAAAAAAGTCTAAAAACGCTTATTTTTACTTAATTTTTAAAAAGTAAAAATTAGTAAATCTTTTCTATAAATTAAACTAAAAAATTCTAAAAACTCTTTTAAAAAGATAGTTATTAAAATTATTAAGAAAAATAAGAAATTATATAAAAATAAGTATATTTTTTATTTATTTACTTAGTTTTTTTTATTATAAACTAATTAAGCTTCTATTTACTTATATAAACTATTTCCTCTTATAATAATACTTAATACTTATAAAAATACCTATCTAACTCTTTATATTTTAAGTTAAAACTACTAAAAATTCTAAAAATTCTAAGAACTTTACTTCTTTCTATATATTTCTTAAGTTTTTTATATACTAAAAAGGGGAAAACTTAATTAGTTTTATTTTATATATATAAAGTTATATTTAGTTTTTAAAGCTTTTAAGCTACTAACTTTACTTTAAGCTAAGTTTTTAACTATCTCTTATTTTATATAAATAATATCTTTATTTTCTTTTTATAGCTTTTTAATATATTATATATTAAGTAGTAAATATCTTTCTAGTATAGTTAGAAATAAATAAAAGTCTTAAAGCTTTATTTTCTAAGTAATATTTTTAATTAAATTATTTTATACTAAAAAGAAGTTATTTAAAATATAATTACTTAGTTTAATAGTATTTTTAAATAAGTTAAGCTTTAGCTTTTATTTCTTAATTTTTATTTAGTATATACTTTTTTAAAGATTTTCTATCTTAACTTATTAATTTTACTCCTTTTTAGTACTCTTAATAAAGTAGTTTTTTCTTTTAATATTATCTTAATAAATTAAAAGATTTAAGTTTCTATCTCTAATAAAGTTATCTAAGTTATAAGTATTTAATAAAGTAATTAAGTTTTTTTTAATAATTTAAATTAAATTTTAAGTAATTAAAAACTAATTAGGATAAGCTAAATATAGCTTTTTAACTTTTTCTTTAGCTTAGTTTATATTAATAAATCTTTAACTTCTATTATTTTTAATTATAATATCTATAGTATTTACTTACTTATTAAAAGTTTAGTTAGGTTTAAGTTAAAGCTATTTAATATTATTACTTCTTTATAATTTAAATTTATTAATAATAAATTAAACTTAATAGTTAAGAAGAAATTTATAGTAGTTATCTCTTATAATCTACTTTTTAGTTATATATTATAACTAAGTAGTTTTTAAACTATAGTTTCTTTTATAAAATATATAATAAGTAAAATTAATATTATAGAAACTATACTTCTAGAAGTTATATAATAATTTAAATTAGAAGTTTAAAATAATAAAAGTAGTATAATTAATAAAGTTTTATATCTCTATTAATACTTTATAGATTTTATATTAGTTTCTAATAAGCTTTATTATATTTTTAAAAATAGCTTATAAATAGCTTAAAATATTAAAAGTAAATCTAAAGTTTTAAATAAAGTTTAAATAGAGATATAAGCTACTTCTCTAATTAATAATTATAATTAAAAACTAACTACTTACTTTATAAATCTTAATAAAGATAATAAAATCTTTTTCTTCTAAATAGCTTTATTTCTTCTTATAAACTTTTATTATATTATTTTTAGTTTAAGGAGTAAATATTATATAGATTTTTATATATCTTTTTATATTAATATTTCTAATAGTAAGTTTATAAGCTAATTTAATATATTTAGCTTTAAAAAAGTTATATTTTTAAAAGAATCTTAAAAAGTTATAAAAGTTAAAAAAGTATCTTTTTTAAGTTTTTTAATTTTATTTATACTATTAGTAATTATTATTACTTTTTTTAAATTTATTACTTTATTACTTAATTAATATTATATTTATAATATTTTTATTTTTATATATCTATTTAAGTATAAAGTAGTTTTTAGGAGTTTTAAACTTTAATATATTTAAAGTATTCTATAGATTAATTAAAGCTTTAAATAGTTTTATTATATTAAATATAATATTAAGAAAGTTATTTTTAAAATAAATAGAAAAAATATAATAGCTTTTTTTAATTATTATATTAATTATATTAGGAATATTTATATCTAAATAATAATTTAAAATAAAAAAGTTTTTAGCTTTTAAAGATCTAAATATTTCTCTAATTTATTTAGTTTTTTTATACTTAACTAATTAATTTTTATAAAAGTAATAGATATAAATCTAAAAGTTTTTATAAAAGTTTTTAATATTATTTATATTTTAAATACTCTTTTAGATCTTATAGATAATAAAAAAGTAAAAGAAGTTTAAAAAAAGAGTAAAAGTAATAAATATCTTAATATTTTTAACTAATATAAAGGAGAAGTAGATATATAAATAGTTATAAAATAAACTAAATAGTTTTATATTATAATCTATTTAAACTATAGTAATAAAATATTTTATAAAGAAAAAAGAATAAAAAAAATAAACTTATAATAAATAAAGAAGTATTATTTATAATATTAATAGTTTTTACTAAAAGTTAGAGAAAATAAAAAAGAAGAGAAAAAATATAATTTTTAAATTATATAAATAATAATTAAACTTAGTTAAAATATTATAGTTAAATATAAATATATTTATTAAAGTAGAATAGTTATTTGCTGAGAGCTAGTAGTTAGAGGAGATTGAAGAGTTTATAAAAAGGCGTGTATTGCTTAGGAGGAAGTTGCCCTCCTAAGAGTCTTTAAATTATAAGCTTATAAGGCTTATACTAGTTATATAACCTACTCCCTTAGTAAGGCTTACTAAGGGGGCTGCGTAAAGTAGAGGATGTATTGCGAGATAAACTATTATATTATTATATATATAAATATATAAAGTTATTTAGTAAAAAGTTAGTAGCTTAAAATACCTCTTTTTATAGATATTATAAAAATAAATTTAGTATTAATAGTTAATATTCTTTTTAAAAATATAATTTTTAAATAGAGAAGGAGTTAGTTAAGTTTAAAAAGTAGTTTTCTAAAAGTAAAACTTATATAAATAATTAAAATAGTTAATAAGGTTTTAAAAATAAGATATAAGTTTTAAAAAAGTAATAAGTATAATAAAAAGAAAGTAGTATATATAATTTAGTATTTTATAAGAAGTTAAATATAGTTATTAAGAAGTTAGTTAGGTTTATAATAATATATTTTTAAAAAAAGAGATTAATATAGCTATAAAAGAATTAAAGTTTCTTAAGATTTATTTATAAAATATTTAAAACTTATAAACCTCTTTTTATAAATAGTAGTATTTTAATTTATATATTTATTTTACTTTTACTTTTAATACTTAATTAAATATATTCTTTTTAGACTAATTAATTTTAAATTTATAATAAAAAATCCTTTAAGTTATTTTTTTTTATTTTATTAATAAATTATTATAATAAATAAGTTTTTTAGTTATTATAATTATTATTTTAATATTAATTATTTCTCTTTTTAGATATAAAAAGGTATATTTTTTTTATTTAGTTAGATCTTTTTTTTCTTCTTTTTAATATATAAACTTTTATATTACTTAGCTTAATTAAGCTTTTTATAATAATAGTTAGACTTTCTTAAGTTATATAATCTTTATATTATAAATATTAAAATTAACTTTAGTTATTTTTATATTATTAGCTAAAATATTTTATATAAGCTTTTCCCTTTTTTTCTTATTCTTATTACTATTATTAATAAGTTAGATAAAGATAATAAGTTTTATTTATATTAAACTATTATATTTATTTTAGTTATAATAAGTTAATTTTAGTTTTAATTAAATTAACTACTAACTTATATATAAACCTCTCTTTCCTTTTTATAAATCTTAATTAAAAGTTTTATTAACTTAATTTAATATTAGCTTAAATTTATAGATAAGTTTTATATTAAAGATTATATTAAAGTTATAATAAAATAGTTTTAAAAATTACTTCTAAAGTTTTCTACTATATATATAGCTCTAACTAAGAAATAAAGAGTATTTTTTTACTAGCTATTTTCTATATATAAAATCTATATTACTAAAAGTTATTTTAATTTTTAAGAATAGTTATACTAAAAGTTAGATAAATTAAAAGTAATTAAAGCTCTATTAATTTATATATATAATACTTATAACTTTTATTTTTATAATAAATATTTTAAATAATAAGTTAAAATAGCTTTTAAAGTTACTAAAAGTAAATAATTAGTTAAAGTAACTTTACTATTTTAGAAGTATATTTCTTATTAAATTAAGTAAAAAGAGGTTTATTCTAATTATATCTATTATAAGAAAGGTTTATTATATTTATATAAAGCTAACTATAATAAAGAAAAAATAAAATAAGTTAGATATATTAAAAAGAGTAATCTATAAAAGAAGATTTATAATAGTATATTTTATATAAATAGTAGAAGTATAAAGTTTTTTCTTAATAACTAATTAGATTTCTTTTTAAATAAAGTAATTAAAGAAGATTATAAAGTATTTCTTAATTATATAGATAAGTTAAATAAAAAGTTTAAGTTTAATAAAGAGAGAGATACTCTACTTATTAGTATTCTAATAATAACTTAAGTTATAATTAAATAAATAAATTACTTAAAAGTAGAAAAAGAAGCTTTATATATATAATAAGAGTATAATATAATTTTTAAAACTAATAGCTTTTAGTAAAATATTTAAACTAATTTAAATTTAAATTTTTTAGAAGTATATTAATTTCTTTTAAGTTTTTTAATATTTTTTAATCTTTTAGTATTTATTAGTTTTTTATTATTATATATCCCCCTTTTTTTTATAAATATATATATTAAAAGTAAAAAAAGTAATATAAATATATAATTAATATAAGTTAAAAATATAAAAATAATTAAATATAAATAAATAAAATATTACTTTTTTTATTAAAAATAAATAAAAATAAATAAGTTTAATAAACTTAGCTATTTTTTAGTTCTTCTATATCTTTATATTAGCTATTAAATTCTTTATTCTTTATAAAGATATTTATTACTATTTTATTTTTTTTCTATTAAGTATTAACTTTAGTTTATAGTATTTTATTTTATTTTTATAATTACTTAATTTATATTTTTATAATATTAAAGTTATTAGTTTCTACTCTTTTTAATATAAATAATTTATTAAAGTTTAAGATCTTTATTAAACTAAATATATTAAGATTAAGTTAATTTATAATAAGAAAAACCTTATTAAAAGCTTATTTAAAGTCTAATTAGATTTTTATTTTAGAGATATTATTTAGATAACTATCTTTATATATTATAAATTTCTTTAAGTAGTTATTAGCTATTATTTATTTAATTAGAATTCTAATAAAAGTTTTAAATAAATAAAATAAAATTTAAAGAGATATTTACTAAATATAAAAAAGGTTTAATTAGTATATATTAAACTTATTAAAAGAGCTTTTATTAATAAATAGCTTTATATTATAAATAAGAATAATATTTCTAATTTATAGCTCTTTATATTATATTTTATATTTATTTCTTTAGTTATAATCTTTAATAACTTAATAATACTATTTTATAATAAATTTAAAAGCTATTTATTAGTTAGAATTAAGTTATTTAAAAGTTTTTATATATATAAAAAGCTTAATTTTAGTATCTTTAACTTTTAATTAGTTTAATACTTATTAAGTAATATTTTTAGTTTTAATTAGAGTAATTAAGTTATAGCTATAAATAAAGTAAAAAGGGGAGTAGTTTATAGAGGATCTAATTAATATTTAATTAGTAAATAAAGTTATATAAAAAACTAAAGTTTAGTTTTCTTTACTAAAGTCTAATTAAATTATAAAAATATAAATAAGAAGTTAATATCCTTTTTTAATAAGTTTATTAGTTTTTAAATTATATATTAAGATAATAAAGTATTATTCTTTATATATTTAATTAAGTTTCTTAATAAACTTTTTATTTTTTAGTTCTCTATTAATTATAAGAAGTTTATAGATCTTATAGTAGTAAATTATATTTTCTTAAATAAACTTAGCTATTATTCTTAAATTAATATTTTTAAGAAGTTAATAAGTTTTTATATAACTAATAAGTATATTATAAACTTTAGTTAAAGAGTAATTATTAATTTTCTAGATATTAATATAAATATATTAAAATAAAATCCCTAAAGGTATAGAAAAAATATAAAGGTTTTTAAAATATTTTAGTTAAGTTTATATATAAAATAAATAGCTTTTTATTTTATTACTTATTATTTAATATATATTTTCTTAAGTATATTACTTTTAAAGTTTAATATATATTATATTATAGTTTTAATACTCTCTTTTAGTATATATATATTAAATTAACTTCTTTTATTTTTCTTTATTATTTATTACTTATTATAATATAAAGTTTAATTTTATTCTTTTTTAAAAGAAAAAACTATTTTAAAATATATATTTTATTATATATAGTTTAAATTTCTTAAAGTTAATCTAAGAAATAATCTTTAAATATAATAATAAAACTAAGTATTTAGTAATTTATTATAAATATTAAAACTAAACCTATTTAAAGTTTAATAAATTATCTACTTTAAGTTTAAGATCTTCTTTAGCTTTAAGTATATAAATAGAGTTATTAATTATTTTATTTAAGTTTTCTTTTTATTTAGCTTTTTAGATATTAAATTCCCTTATTAACTTATATAAAAAACTATTTACTATTTTATTTTTTATATTAAAAATATAGTAAATATTAAAATTAAATATCTTAATTTAAGTAATCTATTATATTAAAACTATTTTAAATAAATCTAAAGTAATATTATTAATTTAATCTATAAAAACTTTTATATTAATTTTAAAAGTAAATTATATACTATATAGATAGTTTTTAAACTTCTTAAAAATAAATAAAACTAATTAAAGTTTAAGCTTTTTTATATTATAGTTAAAAACTACTTTAGTTTAGATTTTACTTTTATACTAAATAATATATCTTTTACTTTAGTAATATTATTTAAGTATAATACTTTACCCCTTAATACTTATATTAGTAAATAAATAGATTTTACTAACTTCTTTTTTATAATTAATAAGTTAAAATAATAAAAAGCTAACTAAGTAAAGCTTAAAAGTTTTTATAGTTAGCTATTATTCTAGCTCCTATTTAAAAAATATTCTTTTTTAAAGAAGTCTTATTAATAAAGTAGAAATAGTTCTATAATCTTTAATTTATACTTAATAGAATCTAATAATATTAAGAAAACTTTTAACTATTATAATATTATTATACTTTTCCTATTTAAAAATCTTAATAACTTTATTCTAATTAAGTTTATATCTCTTATTACTTACTATATAACTAAAGAGGTTAATAATAAGTTAGTAAATTTAAAACTTTTTAAAAGAAATTATAATATTAATAAGCTTAAAGTTTTAAAGTATTATATTTAGGTTTATAAAATACTTAAAGATATATAAATATATCTTTAGAAGTTTAACTATGTAGTTATTATTATATATTATTTTAAACCTCTTAACTAAAATATTATTAAAGAATAGTTAATAAATACTTAAGATTAAGTTATAGAAGATTTTTATTATAACTTTTATAAACTAAGTAATTAAATTAGTTACTCTTTAAAGTAAAGTATATATTTTAAATAGCTTTAAAGATATAATAAATATAGTTAAGTTTTAATTTAATTTATTAAGTAAAACTTAGTTATATTTAGAAAATAAATTTAAAAAACTTATAATTTTATAGTTAGTAAAGTTTTCTAAGAATTTATTAGTATTAAGAGGAATAAAAATATCTTTAATATTAATTTTATTAAGTTTTATATAGGAGTTAATTAGCTTTATATTACTATCTTTTTTAGTAATAAGGAACTAAGAGTTTTTATATAATTTATAGGATTCTTTTAAAACTCCTTAAGTAACTTATAATTTAAGTATATTAATAACTTTATTCTATAAAGCTTTTAGAATAAGAATTCCTTTCTTTTATTAAGTAATATATAGAATAATTTTAATTTTTTATAATAAAACTATATAAAAGTTAATATAGCTATATTTTATAAAATCTTATATTAATACTTTTTTTTAATTTATAAAGATATATTTAAGTATTTTAATCTCTCTTAATAAAAAATATAGTTATATAATTTTAAACTTTAAAAACCTCTTTAAAATAAAATAAGTTTTTTAGTTAAATTATATAAATTATAAATATATATAGCTAATAAAAAGGGAGTTAAAAAGTTAATAATAGCTTTTTACTTTTTAAATTAAGATCCTCTTTTAGTTTTTCTATTTATTAAGAATAAATCTATTTAAAAGTAGATTATTAATTAGATAAACTTTCTTATTTTTATATTTATATATTATATAAATATTAATAAAGCTTTAGTTAAATTTAAGATCTTTTTTAATTAATTTAAAGAATACTTAACCTTTTAAGATTTTAAAGAGATATTATTAGTTTTTAATATTTTTAAAAAAATAAATTTAAATAGTTTTTATAATTAAAATAACTACTACTTTAGTAATAGTTCTTAAGATATTAAATATAGCTAAAAATAAGATAGAAGTAAAGTATTAGTTAGTTTTAGAAATAAAATCTTCTTATTTAAGAAAGTTAGCTTCTTTTTTTTTTTAAGTAAAGAAGTACTCTTTTTTATAGTTTATTATAATATTAATATAATAAGTTTAAACTTTATTATATATATTACTTAGATCTTAATTAGTTTTAAATTAACTTTTAATAGTTTTAAAAGTATTATAGATATCTTTTATATAGTTTTTTTATTTAGGGAAATAATACTAAATCTAATATAAAGAATTTAATTATATAAAGCTAATTAGAATATTAATTTTCTAGAATTTATTACTTCTATAGTTTTTTATTTTTATTATAGTAATAATAAAGTATTTTAAATACTTTAAAGTAAATTTAATAGAAATAGTAAATAGAAGTTTAAAGAATAAGTTATAATTAATAGTTTTAAAGTTTATAATTATTATAGTTATTATAATTTTATAGTTATTAATCTAAATAGGTATATAGTATACTTTAATAAAATATAGCTTTAAGTTACTTTTAACTATTATTTTTATTATTAAAGTAGTAGTAAAAATTAAGATATTATAATTTAAAATATATTAATAACTTATAAGATTAAATTTTATATTAATATTAATTATATTTTATATAAGTAAATACTTATTATAATACTTACTATTAATAGAGATTTTTAAAATAAGTTATAATATAATAATTATAAAAGCTATTTAATTTATAGTTATAAGAATAATAGCTTTAATTAAAAAAATCTTTAAATAGTTTTAATTTTAAATAATTTTATTATATTTAGAAACTTAGTTAATCTATTAAGTTTTTTTTTTTTAAAGTTTTAATAAAATTTATAAAATTAATAAGAATAAGTATATAAATAACTTTTTTTAAATTATCTATAAAAATATATATCTTTTTAATAAACTTTTCTCTATATTTTAACTAAATTTTATAGACTTTTTTAATTAATAAACTAATTAAGCTATAAAGTTTATATAAAATAAGTTTATTAATAAGTTCTTTATTTTTAATAAATTTCTAATTTTTATTATTAAAAAATATAGCTAGCTAGAAGTTACTTTTTAGAAGAAATAGTTTTAAAATAAGTTTTAAAAGAGAAATCTTTATAATTTTACTAAATATTATTTCTCTTTTTATTTTAATAGTTCTTTTTAGTTCTAAAATATTAATAAGAATAGAAGTTTATTTAAAAAAGTTTTTTCCTTTTATTTTAATATTTAAGTTTTTTTTTTATTTTTTTTAGTTAAAAAGTAGATCTTTTTTTATAACTAAGTTTTCTAATAAATTTAAATAACTTTTAGAGTAAAATTATAAAAAAAAGAGTTTTTTTAAGATAGTTAGAGTATTTTTAATATTTTATATAATAAAATAAACCTTTTTAAAAAGAGATTTTAAAGCTTTTTTCTTAATTTTTTTAAAGTTTAATAGTTTTAGCTTTTTTTATAAAAATAAATTAGTTTTATATATTTTTAATTAAGTAATTATAAGTTTAAATATTATAAAATTAAGTAAATCTTTTTTAGTTAAGCTATTAAGTTATATTAAGTTATATAAATAAGAAAATTAAACTAAATCTTTATATTTCTATTTATTAATAGCTAAAATTTAAAAAATAGAGATTTAACTAAATACTTTATTTTTTAATATAATACTTCTTTTTTCTATAAACTTATAGGAAACTTTAATTAAGTTAAAATTATTTTAATTTTTTAAAACTCTAATAAGTATAAATTAAAGTTAGCTAATATTCTACTTAAAGATTTTAATAGCTTAAGTTTTTATAGCTTTATAGCTATCTTAATTCTTAAAGTAAATAATAATAACTTCTTAGTTAAGTTTACTATTTTATTATAATAAAGTAATAATTATTTAGAAGATAAAAAACTTATTATTTTAAAGTTTATAGGAATAATATTTATAAAAGTATTAAATTAAGCTACTCTTTTTATTAGCTATTTTTTAAAAATAATAGCTTTCTTTAAAGTTATAATTAATATAGCTTATATATTAATACTAACTATATAAGTTATAAAGGAAGAATTTAAGATTTTTTTTATTAATTTTAATAAAATAAACTAAAACTAAATAGTAGTTTTTTATAGCTAAGAGAGAATAAATAATCCTTTTAATAGAAATTTTTTAGTTATTTATTATCTTTACTAAATTAGAAAATTATTAATTTAAAAGTTAATTTTAGAAGTTTTTAATATTTTAGTTAAGTTTAGTTTTATTTCTTTTAGTTTATAGAAAAAAAAAAATTTCTTTTCTTAATATTTTTAAAGATATAAAAAATAAAGTATAAATAAGAGTAGTAATCTAAAAAGTTTACTTCTAAGTAGCTTTAAATTTAAACTAATTTATTAAATTAACTTTAAATTTATTAAAGTCTCTTTTTTTAAATAACTTATAAATATTAGTTCTTATAAATAAAGTTATTCTATTTAAAGCTAATTAGTTAAATCTTAATATAATTATTTAGATAATTTAAAAACTAGTTATAATATTAAAGTTATATCTTATAGCTTTAATTTAAATATTATTAATTTTTTATAAAAATTATATAGTTATTTTATAATTTAAATTATTTATTATTAGAGTTATAAAAA
Organism: Colletotrichum endophyticum; assembly: GCA_027406105.1. NCBI lineage: Eukaryota > Fungi > Ascomycota > Sordariomycetes > Glomerellales > Glomerellaceae > Colletotrichum > Colletotrichum endophyticum. The sequence continues at coordinate 5,413,581 of JANVYF010000002.1, forward strand.
TAATTTAATTAATTTAGTTATTTAGAAACTTTTAATAATCTTTATTTATAGCTTTATAGTATTAAATAAAGTAAATTTTTATTTATAATTAAGTTTTCTTATTAAGTTATATTTAATTATTAGTTTAAAAAAGTATATCTATATAGAAAATAATACTTAATATTTTTAAAGTATTAATTATCTTTACTATTACTATTATAATTTTATAATTTTTAAGAAAGTTTAAAATATTATTTCTAATAAAAAATAATATTTTAGCTATTTTAAATTATAATATTTTAAACTTTTAGAGTTTTAAACTATATATTTTAGAGACTTTTTAATAAAATTTAATAGAATTTAAATAGCTTTATATTACTTTATTTTTTAAAGAATCCTCTCTAAATATTTTATTTATATTAAAAGTATTACTTTTAGAAGTTATTATTTTAAAAACTTTAGTTTTTATAATTACTTTAGAATTTTAGTTTAAATCTAAAATTAAAAAAGGTCTTTTTTATTAAAGTTAATAAAAAGAAGGATTTATAAAAAAACTTATTAAAGTATTACTAATAATTAAGTTAACTTTATTATCTATTATTTTTAGTTTAAGTTATTTATTTTAAATTAAAGTTAAAATCTTTAAAACTTTAGAATTTAGTAATATTATTCTAAAAAAATATAAATAAATTAATAAAAAAAGGAGTAGAAAAAAGCTTTTTTAAAAAAAGCTAAAATAAAAAAATTATATAAAACTTAAATAAAGCTAATAATTTATTAATAAAAAGAGTAATAAAAAATTTATTATAATATAAGTTTAAAAAGATAATAAAAAGTAAAAATAGAAATAAAGAAAAAAAGAGATATTTTTATTATTATTTTTATTTTTATTTTTTTCTCTTATTTAAAAAGTATATCTATATTTATTATCTTTCCTCTTTTCTATTATTTTAATAATAAAGTTATTTTATATTTTAAGTTTTTTTCTCTTCTTTTTATAAAAGAAGTTTAATTATTATTAGTAATATTTTTAGTAGTTTTATTTTATAATACTTCTCTTTTATAAGTTAAGTTTAAGATTTAATAAAGTTTATAATAAAACTATAGTATTAATTATAAACTTTAAAAGAAATACTTTATTTTAGTTATTTATTTATTACTTAAAAATATAGAAGAGGAGTAATAAAAGAGATATATATATTTTCTTTTCTATAAAGTTAGTATAAAATTATTTTTAAAAAAGAGAAATACTTCTAGTTAAACTTAAAAAATATTCCTCTTTTCTTTTTCTAAAAAGTTAGTATAGTTATAATATTTTTCTTTTTTAACTTTTTATATTTTTATACTTATAGTAACTTATAATTTAAGAAAGTTAAATCTTAATATTTCTATATATAAGTATAACTTAAATTTTAAATTTTTAAGTTTTTTAATATTTCTTTTTATTATTTAATATATTATTAGAAACCTTCTAATAAGTTTAAATAAAAAGAGGTTTTTTAAAATAAATTAATTAATTTTATCTTTTTTAAAGTTTATAAGAAAAGTAAAATAAATCTTATTACTTTTATAACTTTAGTTTTAGAAATAAGAGTAAAATAAGTCTACTTTATTTTAGTTATTATTAAGTTATTATTATAATAGCTTATAATAAAGTAATATATAATAATTTTAAATAAATAGATAATAAACTAATAAAAGGGATTAATTAAACTTATATAAAACTTTATTTACTCTCTTTTATTTAACTAAATATTTTTTTTTTTAAGTTTTTTTAACTCTTATAAGTTTAGTTAATTTTTAATTCTAAATATTTAAATTATTACTTTTTATTTTAAAAAAATAGAAGTTAAAAAGATATTAATTAAATTTTCTTCTAATATAGTAATACTTAAATTATTTCTTTTTTTAAGTTTTTCTTATTTTAGTTTAATAAAATAATATAAAATAATTATAAAAGAAATCCTCTATAGTAATTTAACTTATACTCTTTATATTAATTATTAATTTTATAATAAAGTAAAAAAGAAAACTTATTAATTATATTAAATATTCTACTCTAAGTAGAAAACTTCTAAAAATATTTAAATATTTATATATTAATTTCTTAAATAATTATAAAAGATATAAAAGTAAATATATAAATATAAACCTAACTAATTTATATTTTATTTATATTTTTTACTCTTTTTATATTATAAATTATATAATTTCTTAAGAGAAAATAAGTTATTAAAAAGAAGTTTAGTAGTATTATTTTTATAGTATTCTACTTTATTTTTATTTTAAATAATTAAAGAAGTATAATAAGGATTAAAAAAATAAATAAGAATAAAACTAATTAAAACTAGAGAAATTTAAAAATATTTATTTTTATTTAATTTTTAAAAAGTAAGAATTAATAAATTTCTTTTATAAATTAAACTAAAAAATCTTAAAAGTTTTTTTAAAAGGATAATTACTAAAGTTATTAAGAAAAATAGGAAATTATATAAAAATAAGTATATTTTTTATTTATTTACTTAGTTTTTTTTATTATAAGCTAATTAAGCTTCTATCTACTTATATAAGTTATTTTCTCTTATAATAACGCTTAATACTTATAAAAACGCCTATTTAACTCCTTATATCTTAAGTTAAAACTACTAAAAGTTCTAAAGATTCTAAGAACTCTACCTCCTTCTAATACTTAAGAACTTTTCTTTTTAGTAATAAAATATATAATAATATTTATAATAGTTTATTAGTTTAGAGAAGTTTATAAATTAAAAACTAAATAGATTTTAAAGTTAATATATAGAAGTTTTTATTATATAACCTCTTTTTAATACTTCTAAATATTATTAAGTTTAGAAACTATTAATATAATAAACTATAATAATATTTCTAATTTTATATTAATATTAGAGATTATATTCTAAAAAGTAAAGTTTTTATAAATAGTAAAAAGAAAGTTAATATTTATAATAAAGTAAATAATAACTTTCTAGATACTCTTTATATAATCTTTTATTAAACTAATAAAATCTAAATATTATCTCTTATATAAAATATTATTAAGTTTTTTAAAGCTTTTTAAACTAATAAGTAATACTTTAATTTTTCTAATATAGTTCTTTTTAAAATATTTTAAAGTAAATAAAGTTATTTTAATATTAAAAATAATCTATTTATTTTTAAAATTATAATAATAATAAGCTTAATAATTAATTTCTAATTAACTATTTAGTTAATAGAGAATAAAATATTAACTATAATTTTTTATTTAGTTTATTTTCTCTTTTATACTTTTTCTCTAAAGTTCTAATTTTTAAATATATACTTTATTATTTATTATAACTTTAAAAAAGTTTTTAAATAAAAAATAGTTAGATAAGAAATAATATTTACTTTATTTAAATTATAATATAATAGATCTAAATTTTAAAAATTAGTTAAAAATATTTAGAAAAGAAATAAAAGTTAAATAGAGAATTATTAATATAATAGATATCTAATATAAAATAAGTAAAATAGAAGAGAGGGTAGTATTAATAATATTCTTATTTTTATAATATATTTAAAACATATTAATAAATAATAAAAATAGAAAATAATAGTAGTAAAATAATAAATTTAATATAGATCTCTAGAAGATTTTAAAAAGTAGATTTTAAGTTTTTTAAGAGGATTATTTAATACTTAAGCTAAAATAAAAGGTTAGAGAATATTATATTAAGTTTATTATAATATTAGTTTAAAAGAAAAAAAGAAGAAACTAAATAAGTAAAAAGGAGTAATTTATACTTTACTAAAGGAGGTTTTATTAAAAATAGAGAATAAATAAAGAAAAGTAAAGAAAAGTAGAGATATTTAGTAGTAAAATATTTATTTAATTTATATTATAATCTTTATTAAAAAAGTTAAGGTAATTAATTAAGTTTAAAGCTTAAACTTAACTTAATTAACTAGCGATAGCTTTATACTTAATTAATTAATTAATTAAACTTAATAAGTTTACTTACCTTATAGGGAGCGCTAGTTTAGTTAGTTAGATAGCATTAAGCTTAAGATAAACTAAAGTCTAAATCTCGTTAAGAATATAAAGAAAGTCTAAATAATAAGCTTTATCTCTTAGTTTTATATAGGGGGCGAGATCTATTCTCTTTATAGGAGGCTTAGGTTACTAAAGTATAAAAGGGTTCTCTTTAGTAACAGAATTAATTATAAATATTAGCTAACACTTAGACTGCCTACTCTTTAGTAACTAGATAAGATAACTTAAGAAGGTAGGGATATAGAAAGCGTAGGTAGTAAAAGTACTATTAATAGTATAGGTAGTATAAAGAGGCTGTTAGATTATAAGGGTTAAAATAGCGCTTCTTAGCTACTAGGGGGCAGCCTATATAAATAGATAATCTGCCTAACGAAAGTAATAAGCCCTATAAAAACTATATATAGAGTTTTACTTATACTTAAAAATATATAGTTAATATATATTTAAGTTAATTTATTAATTAATAGTCTAATTTATATTAACTAATATATTACTAAGCTATTTATAGTATTAAAGAAAAGTTAATAAGTATATAATAATACTTCTAAATAGTAAAAAGATCTCTCTAAGAGGTATAGAGGATTAAATACTTTAAATTAACTAAATCTAAGTTTTCTATTATTCTTATTAGTTATAATATATTATAAACCTTAAGAAGTTCTCTAAGAGGGCTACTTAGGCTTATAAATTAGCTTTTTAGAGGTTTATAATACTTTTAAAACTTCTATATACTTCTAACTACTTAGTTTAAAAGTTTTTAATTATAATAGTTCTTTTTAAAGATAATAAAGAGATATTTAAAGTATAGAGGTTTAAGGATCTCTTTTAAGTAAATTATACTCTCTATAATAAACTTAAAGTAAATTATAGCTTCTTTAAAAAAGAATAAGATAGTATAATAAAAAGTATATAAGAGATCTAATAGTTTATTAAGGAGTTAGTATTTATAAAGCTCTTAAAGTACTATTATATTACTAATATAAGTTTTAATAAGTAGCTTTATAAACTTAAGATATATATTAGCTATAATAAGAGAGAATAAAAAACTTAAGTAATCTCTAAATATATATTAATAATTATAGTTTTTAGTTAAAAGTTCTTCTTAATAAAGAAGGATATAGAGACTTAAATCTCTTATTAAGAGAATATAATCTATAAAGAGTAAAGCTATAAAGTTCTAAATAACTTAAACTCTTTAATTTAATTTTTTAAATATATTAATATACTTACTTAAAGCTACTTTAATATTTAGATATTTATATATTATATAACTAAACTCTTTTTAGTACTTTAATATAGTTTTATAATTAGAAAAGTTATCTCTAATATATAAATATATTTTATATACTTTAAAACTACTTTATAAAAGTTTAGAGTAAATAGAAATACTTTTAACTTTATAGTTTATAATAAGAAACCTTAATTTAATAGGATTAAATAATCTAATAAATTAACTAATTATAGAATAAACTATAAAAGAAGCTTTTAAAAAGGATAAGACTTAAAATAACTATTAATAATAATAAGGATTTACTAAAAGTAAAAAGAATCTCTCTTAGATACTTAAAAAATAGAGAAATTATACTATAAACTATATTATAATATATATAAGTTCTCTAAGTATTTCTATATTAATATAATAATTTAATTAAAGTTATAAATTCCTTAAATAATTATTTAATATATCTTTAATAAAAGAATAGAGAATAATAAAAACTTTATAAAGTATATTTATAAAGCTATAAAGTTCTTTTTAAAGTTAGTATAACTTTATAGAAGAGCTAAAAAGTATACTAAAGTAGTATTTATAATATTAAAAGAATATTTTCTTATAAAATCTATAATATTAGACTTAAGTTTTATAATATATATATTTAATTATATAAAATAGTTTATTACTTTATAAAGTACTTTAATAAGAGATTTCTTATAAATTAGAATATATAAAGTCTTTATTAAGATATATAGTATAACTAAAATCTTAATAAGAAGTATAAATAGTATAATAAATCTATAATTATTTAATATAGCTTTATATCTTAAATTTATAAGTAACTTAATATATTTATAAATATTATATTAGAGAGGAATATAATAAAATATAAGCTTTAGTAATAACTATTTATAAAAGTTAGACTATATATTTCTATACTTATTTAAGAATATTAATAATTAGTATATTCTTAATTATAAACTACTTAATAAAGTAGCTTTTATTATAATTATACTTTTACTAGCTTTTATATAAAATAAAGCTTTAAAACTAAATAGAAAATATAATTATATAACTTTAATATATTATAAGTTTATTAAGGGATTAATAAAGCTTTAGTACTAAAAACTTAAGTATTTAAAACTAAAAGTTTTCTAATATTTATCTAACTTTATAAAAAAGGTCTAGATATTAAATAAATATTTAAGAATTTTAACTACTAACTATAATATATATAAAAAAAGGAAGTTATATTATTAAGTATAATATATACTAAGAGAAGTAGTTATATAAACTTTTCTAAGTAAGAAAATTACTTTAGATTTTTATAACTATAAAAAAAGATATAAAAGTTATACTTTAAGTATAATTATTATTAATAAAGCTTTAAAGTTAGTTTAAAACTTCTATTTAAAAAATAAAAAAATAAATATACTCCTTAATACTCTAAATAAGTTCTTAAATTACTTTTAAACTATATTTAGTATTTAGGTTAAAGAAATTAAAGTAAATAATAAGATATTAAAATATAAATAAATTAGAGAAAAGCTATATATAAAAAGTATTAAAATTAAACTAGCTTCTCTATATATATAAATATAAAATAAAAAAGTAGAAAGAGTAGTAATAGCTATTAAGTAATATATAAAAATAATAATAATAAATATAAAGTTATTAGATATATTTTAGCTAGAAATTAGTAAAGTAACTATATATATATATAACTATATATTAGTAGTAAGTTAAAAATAGAAAACCTTATATAAGCTTTTTTATAGTTATTTTTAATTATAAAAAAACTTATACTTAATATAATTAAACCTCTTATATCTTTAAGTATATAGATACTATATATATATAATAACTAAAGATATTTAACTTAAAAGAAATAAATACTAAAAACTTATATTAAGAGTATTTATTAGTTTTCTTTTAAGCTATATATTAAGTAATTCTTTCTATATATAAAACTTACTAAAAAATAAAATATTTACTATATAAAATATAATATTTAATAAGAAGAAGTTTTATAATAAAAATCTAATATATATAATAGAAGAGTTTTATTATATAAACTTTAAAGTAATCTAAAAATATATTACTTAGCTTATTAAAGTATCTTATAATATTTCTATAAAATAAAAAGTTAATAAAAAAGTAAATAAGATCTTTAATTATATTAAAACTACTATAAGAGAAGAGATTAACTAAAAATAGCTAGAGAAAATAGTATTATATATAAATATATAATTTAAGTTTTAATTAACTTTACTTTTTTTTTTAGAATAAGTAAGCTTATTTATAATATTTAGTAAAACTTTTTAAGAAGTTTCTAATATAAAAAAGTAAGAAATAAGCTTATTAATAATAAAAATAACTTTTAAAACTTTATTTAAAGCTATATTCTTAATAAGAAGTAATCTATATAAAAATCTTTATACTTTCTAAAAACTAAATAGTTTAAATAGCTTATATATATAGTTTAGTTAGCTTTATATAGTTATAAAAGTAAATTAATCTATAGATATAATAAAAAAGTTATAAAGTAAAGAAATAGAGATTAAAAGTTTAAAAACTTCTAGAAAAAGCTTAAAAAAGTATAAAATACTTTCTAAAAACTTCTTCTTATTAAGAGTAGTTTAATCTATATACTTATACTTTATAAGTACTTATTAATAAGAGTTATCTTTCTTCTTAATATTATATTAATAACTTTTAAATTAAAAAGAATAACTAAACTATAAAAAGAAATATAATCTCTTAAGATTTAATTATTACTTTTTAATAAAAAGTTTTCTATAAATAGAGAAATTTTATTTATAAAGTTATAAAAAGTTTAAGTTATAAGAAAAAATTATAAAAAATACTTTAAGAGATTAATAAGTTTTTAGATATTACTAAGTATATACTTATAAGCTTAATAAGTATAATAAACTTATAAAACTAAAAGCTTATTTAATAATTTAAAAAAATTAATAAATAAAAGATATTTAAAATATTTATATTATAACTCTTATAAGAATATTATTTTAAATTTTAATAGCTATAATAAATTACTTTAATTTAAAGCTTTTTTAATATAATATAATAAATATATTTATATATATTAAGTTTAATAAAATAATATATATAAAGTTTCTATTTAGCTATAAAAAGCTTAAAAAAATATTTAAACTTAAAAAAGTTTTATATAGATTTTATTAATCTCCCTTTTTATAGTAGTATTATTTTAAAAAAAAACTAAAAAAGTTAAACTTCTTATAAGTATTAAGAGAAAACTATTACTAAAAAAAAATTAAATATATTTCTTCTTCTATATAGATAACTATATACTTATTTACTTAATAGTTTCTTAAAAAGAAGCTAAAAAAGTAATTAAAAAACTTTAGAAGAGATATTACTTTAAAAGTAATAAAAGCTTATAATAGTTTCTTAGTATTAAAGTTCTCTATAATTAAAAAATAAAGAAACTTTAGCTTTTATAAGTAGTTTATATAGAAAAAATAAAAAAACTTCTTTTATTAAAATATTTTCTAAAGATATAAAATAGAACTTTTATAAGATATATTAAACTACTTCTATATAAAGAAAAAGTTTTAAATAGTAAAATTAGTTTTTATTAAAGAAAAATAAAAACTATTTTATATATAGTAATAATAATAAAACTAAATCTTATATTTATAGTAAGTTATTTAGTTTATTTTAACTAAAATCTTAAATTAAAATATTAATAAATTATAAATTAAACTTTATAATATCTCTATAAGATATACTACTTATATATTAAGTATAAAGTTAAAACTAAAAGTTTATATAATATTTTTAAAATAACTTTTAATATAAGTTTTAATAATAATATTTTAAATTAAAAAAGTTCTTAAAGATTTATAATAAAGCTCTTTAAAAATATTATTATATAAAAAGTAAGTAAATAAATAACTATAATAACTTTAATTATAGAAATAAAGCTCTTTTTACTCTTATTTATAGTTTAAGAAATAATATTTATAAACTACTTTATAATATCTCTCTAAATATAACTCTTTAGAAAGATAAGCTAAAAAGTATCTTTATAACTTATAAAAAATACTCTTATAATAATATAAATCTAATATAATAACTAATAAATAGTTAAACTAATTATTAAAAAGCTTATCTATTTCTAAATAAAGTTATATTATATTAATATCTATAATTACTAACTTTATTAAGAAATTTATAAAAAGTATATATTAATAATATATATTCTTTTTATATAGCTAATAGTAAATAGTTTTATAAAATCCCTCTTATAATAAACTTTTAAAAACTTCTAAATATAACTAAAAATAACTAATTAAAAAGAAACTTTTAAAAAAAATTATACTTTTAAGTTTAAAAAAGATAAAAAGAGCTAAAAAAAAGAAATAAAAAAAGAAAATATTTAAAATAACTTTATATAATAAATATAAAAAGTTATAAAAATAAGAAGTAAAAAATATAAAAGAATTTCTATTTAAAGTAGAAAACTACTAAACAAACTAAATATCTATAAGTTTATAGTTTAAAAATAAAATTATTTTAAACTAAAACTTCTAAAATATTAAAAAACTATAAAATAAAAATATTTAAATACTTTTAAAAGTAAAAATAAATAAGATAGCTTTATAAAAAGTAGCTAGAGAAATAGCTAACTTAAAAATATTAAACTAATTATAAAACTTTTTAAAATTAATATAATTAAATTTAGAAGTATAAAAGAAAGTATAATTAAAGTTATAATAAGTAGCTATAATAGTACTCTAAGTATAACTTAAAGTAAAGTAAAAACTAGAGAAAACGCTTAAAAAAGTAAGAGAAATATAAACTAAAATCTCTAAATAAAGAAAAAATAAATTAATAAAAAGTATAATAATAAGAAGTATAAAAGTTAAAGTAGAATAATAAATATATAAAATATATTTAAAAAAAGTAATACTTTATTTTTTAATAGTTTTATAAACTATAATAACTTTATAAGTAATATCTTAAAAGTCTTCTTAAGTAATATTAATTCTCTATAAAAAATTAATAACTATATAAAAATACTTAATAAGGGATAATTTATACTTTAGTTAAAATAGACTTATTATTTTTAATATACTTTTTTATTTTATAAAACTTATAATAAAAAGTAATAATCTCTATAATATTTATAAAGTAGCTATTACTTTTTATATAGTAGTAATAATAAGTATTCTTACTAAAGAGGTAATAACTAAAATATAAATAGCTTCTATTAAAAGAGAGGGAGTAGCTAAAATAAAGCTTATTCTCTAATTTAAAAGAGAAATCTATAGAGTTAAAAGAGTTATTAATACCTATAATAACTTTACTCTCTTCTTTTTCTTTCTCTCTTTTACTAATAGTAATAATAATAGTAATCTCTTTATTAATAATATTTTTTATATTAATATAAATAACTTAAAAATTAACCTCTTCTTTTTTTACTTTTTTTTTTTAGTAATAATATACTTAATAAAATACTTAGTAGTATAATCTTTTTTTTTTTATTTAGTAAAAAAGAAAATAAAGATTTTAGCTTTTTTAATCTCTTTTTTCTCTTTAGCCTCTTTCTTAGTTTAATACTAAATATTAGAAAAGTAATTATACTTCTTTTTAATAAAGATCTCTTTAATTTAGCTATTATTAAAATCCTCCTCTTTAATAAACTAAATAGTAAAATACTTAATATAACTAAAAAAATAAATAAATAAAATAAAAATAAAAACTATAAGAAGAGGATTAATAATAAAAAATATTTATAAAAAAAATATAAACTAATAGTTAAAACTAATAAAAAAAGCTAACTTATTTTCTTTAAAGTTATTAAAAAAACTAAAAAAAGAAATAAGTTAAGTAATAATATTTAGAAGTTTTAAATATATATATATAATTAATAAGAGAAGTAATAAAATAAACTTTATATTTAATATTAAAAATATTATAAAAAGATATTATAAAGTATTTAATCTACTTAAGGTAAATATTAATATAATAATAAAAAAGTAGTATAAAGATAATATATAATTTATAAAATCTTAAAAATTAAAAAAAAAAAAAAAAGAAAAATAATAAAAAGTATAAATAATAAAAAGTTATTTATTTATTTTCTTATTTTTAAAGAGAGCTAAAATAGTTAGTAAAACTATAACTAATTAAAAGCTTTAAACTAATTAAGTAAAATAAATAATACTCTATTTTATTATTCTAATTACTTATAATAAAAAAAACTATTATTTTATAACTTATAAAATAATTAAAACTATAATAATAAAAAGTAATTAAAACTATTTAGAAATACTTAATTAAGCTATAAAGATAACTATATAATTATACTAATTATCCCTAAAGAAACGTATTAAATTATAGAGGTTAAAATAGCATTTCTTAACTACTAAAGGGTAATTTATATAAATAGATAATCCGCTTAACGAGAACGACAGGCCCTATAAAAACCACGCGTAGAGTTTTACCTATACCCAGGGATACATAGTCAATACACATCCAAGTCAATTTGTCAGAGGCGGCAGCGTTAGCAGGCGTGGAAGGTCCTCGCTCTAGTACATATAGTTTTGCCAGAGACATTGGCCTTAGGCGCACCGCGAAGAAGAAAACTTAGAAGGGAAGAAAGATTGGCCTTAGAGTCGACAGTGGCTTGTAATGTTTTGCAGGTCTTTCACTTCTATTGACTCTGTTCAAAGGTGTACGAATCGCCCGCTTCAGTGGGTCTAAATCCATCCCACCGGGAATTGGCGTCCCATGGATATAAAGATCATGTCATGTGAATGAAAGGAACGAGTCAGTGGTAGCGGATATCTATTCATCTGCAACTCGTAATCAGAACTCATCAAACGGAATAGAGTCAGAGGACTTGGAGGTAGTTCCCTATGGACTTTGAACGACATATGAAGAAGTGAAAGTGGAGAAAGGTTCGCTGCACTAGGGCAGTGCTAACGCATTTCTGTTCAGCCTTCGTCTATGGCAATGCCAAAATAGCTATCAGTAACATCGTCCTTTGGACCACGCCCGATGTGGCCTAGGCCTCAGCGGTTGGTAATGGCGACAGGGTGATGGGTATCTTTGGGCCCCGGCGTACCCATGTCGGCCAGGAACGATCGGGGACTGGTTTTCCCAGGTAGACTTTGTGTCTTCTTGCCAGCTTTGGGGCACGAGGGCGGACGTGAAGTTTTTGGAGACAACAGTGACAAGCGGCTAGATGAGGAAACTTGTGAAGAGTAGAATGCTAGGAGATGCGGCGAAAATATGCACGAGCTTCTTCAACACGCCATCAAACTTGACTCGTAAGTTCATTTGTTGATTGCAAACCTGTTTCCCTCTATCTACGATGCTATCCCATGTCTCTCTGCCTTGGTGTCGGTACACTGATCAGATGTGGTGCACTGTCGAACTACTTGAATGAGATGTTCCTCCCTCACGACCTCTTTCTTAAATTGTGCCAGCATTTTTGCGGTCGATATGACCTTCGACATTCTAAACTCTCTTTTCTCGAGACTTGCGAGACGTTCAGAAATGCTGTGCAACTCCTCTTCGCCTACGATTTCGATCCATCCCGGGAGCTCGTCCACAAGATACTTGTACCACAGCTCACCACTTTTGCTACGTAAGAGCTTGTCGCCACGGCTATACTCGGGCTTCGAGAGGTCTATCACAACGTCAATCGCCTCGTAGGATGCGTCTATCATGCATCCGAGTTTGTCTGTGGTCAAAACAATGATACCAGGAGATGCCATGAAATTCTCGTACTCAAACTGCAGCAGCCTCTCCGCTGCTTCTACCAGAAGTATTCCGCCCCAGCGCAAAGCACAGTATGATAGATGTTGAATGCGGGAAAGTTCAGAGACAATCACTAGTGGCCTATGCAAGCTCTCTGCCAGTCCTGTTCTTCTGTTAGAGATTAAATGTCTCCACCAGCCCCATGTATCATCAACATATGGTTTCTGACTTACCTAGCGCGATATTGCGAGTGAAAATCCGTGGCCCGTGCAACATCATGACGAGCCCGGACTTCGAGGCAAGAGGTTCCTTGTGTGGTATTTTGGAGTTGTCCGAAGGCTGAGATGACGAGAGAGATTCCAGGAGAGACCTCCAGATGCTGCACTCAGCTTGTAACTCTGGTTGGCGAATCAACGTTTTGTCCCATTGGGTTCTATCCCATGCAACAGCTTCCAAATGTGATACTTGAATACCAACAGCCTCGTGCCTTGAAGACAAGAGATATGCCGCAATATCGGTACGACATATAACATGATAATCTTCAATGTCGATGGCTGGCATCTCAGCATTCTTGCTGGAACCATCAAGCTCAATGCGAAATGGCCTGCATTCCGCTGCTGCTATGTGGTGATGCTCGTCAAGCCAGTTTCCATCGCCATAGTCCCTTTGGAGCGTATCCTCAGAGTTCGTCATGTCGATTACGATTTTCTCTTTGACATAGGTCTATGAGCGTCAGCTCTGAATGGCATTCAAGGGACGACCCCGTAGTATATCGCCACAATATACCGCAAAGCTCTTCCGCTCCACAATCTTACCTGCCAAGAGTTTTCGGTGGGCGGTACACCAGCTTGATCTCTCCTCCCAACTCCGCATAGAGTTTGGGGTCCCTTGATCAAGCCTTCGTAATTCCATATGCTCGGGCTTTGCAAGCAAAGCGACATATACCGTCGACCAAGTTGAGAGAGCCTGGCGTACAAGGCCGTACGCTCTCCTAAGGAAATCAAGCTGACTGGTACGACACCCAAGTTGTCGGTAGTCGCTTTGAGCGTACCTTCGAAGTACTGGATTTGTCTACTTGTCGCTGCGAGATATGTTTTATGAGCAGTACCAGGTCGGCATACGACTTCCTCGAGAGCTAAATGCCAATGTCGTAATCCAGCTACTGGGCTGTGACGTTCTTCAATACGTCTTACCCTCAAACACTGCTCGTGGCTGACGACCGATTGCGATTGGCGGCGCTCATAAACAACCTGACCAGGCGGGAATAACGTCCACAAGAGGTCAAATGATACTTCTCCCTTCTTTTGCATTTCCTTCCTCTGTGATTCAAGCGAAGGAAATATGTCGTCTATAAATTTCAGGAGGTCTTCGAAGCCACGGTTGTTAACATTGCTGGTCCTCTTTTCCGGCTGGATTGAATATCTTCTTATTGACTCTTTCATGAAGAATAGATCTTTGTACTGGCTTTCCTGAAGATTGATGAAGCGGCGATCTCCGACAGTCGAGAGTTCTGTTCTGTTCCGGATGAAACGGCCGACAGGGCTGCGGGCCTCTATGACCAGCCAGTCTTTCATCTTTCGTCCCATTGTGTCGAATATCCTGAAATTTGTGAGGGCAAAACCATTTGGGATGTGCGCATCGTGTACTGGAAGGGGTGATTCCATGAACACAGTCTCGACCTTCTTCGCATATACAGGCGCCCACTGTGTCCAGGAGTCGACTGGCCGTTCCCAAGTGGTGGTCTGGAATTGGCATGCCGGCAATTGCTCGTCATCTGGCAGACTCCACCTCTGGGTTACTCGGATGAAATCATACGGTCGATGACTAGATCGAGGGGCCAGTCCGAAAGAGGAACTGTTATCAGAACTGTCGCTGATGGAGTCCAAAGATGGAGTTTTCGATGAAATGGAAGAAATTTCATTTGGATCGCTAGCGTCATTGCTGGCGTCATTTTCGCTTTCTGGTGCGTTTGAGGATTCTTTGAGAATCTGTTGAAAGGCGTCGAAACTGGCAAATGGAGACATTGGACTCGAATTTGGTCGTGAATTAGTGTTTTCTTCTGGTATCCAAGACGTCCCGATAGAACTTCACAATGCCCCGCATACAGATCGCGACTGGTAAAATCGATGCGTAGAGCTTGTAGGTGTAGGGATGCTGCGAAATAGGTAAGACGTTGCTGCCCGATCATAATCAGGCTACGGGATCATAATCAGGCTACGGGTAGAGTGTGAAAGTACGTCAGAGGTACTACGTCAGAAGTACCATGCAGCTCTCACCCTCCCGGGCGGCCTCACCGCATTTTCATAAATAGTGACATGCTTAGCAGAAAAGTATCCAGCCTTCCGAAATAGTCACACAAGCTCTGTTGACGAATATCCAATCCCCTCCTCTCCGCATAGGCCATTTCATGCAAGATCAACGACCAAGCAAGATTTCAAGAGTGATATCATGGGCCCTGAACAGTCTCAAGCCGATCCCATTGGGACTCGGACTCGTGCAAAGTTCATGAGCTCAATGTGGACGCTCAGAAATACAGTCTCTACCAGCAGCATCGCGTTTATCCAGTCCCCAAAGCCGACACCGTCCGAGTCTTTGCCAGCCCTAGGAAGCCTGTCAGCATACAACGTTGACGATGTTACGGCGGCTCGACTATGGGAATTGGAAGCGAACAGGTTGTTTAGAGCTGTTTTCGAAGCGCACGATGATTCATACACATCACTAGAAGCTGCAACAAAAGTCTCAGGGCCCGATGAGACTGCAGTGGATGGCTTCAGCCAGGTTCAACATCTTGTCAGCCCAGTTCTTTCTGCCCTTGCGATCTACGGTCTTGATGATCACCCAGCCCTGGGATCCCAGCAGCCTCAAGGAGATCTTTTAGCTGAATCTATCGCTGAAAAATCCTGGAATCGACTTGGAGGGCCTCTCGTCGGTGCTGGGTCACGCCTCATCTTCATGGGTGAGCTCGACAACAAACGTAGACGGGCTATGGGTGATTACGATATGCCAGCTGCCAATTCGTCAAGAGCAAGTTCTGTCACGTCGGCAGAGATAACTTCTGATAGCCAAGCCGAGACTTTATCGGACGATGATGAGCGACGCTATCACGCATTAATCGACTACATGACGGCCACCATAGCACGTTTCGTTGCTTCTGGATTCGAGGAAACCGAAGGACAGAAGTCAAGATCATATTGGCAAGCGGCAACAGTGGCGGTCACAGCGATGATGTCAGTGAAGATGAAGGTCCTGGTTCGTCGACTTCCTGTGTTTACGAAGACGTCTATCGGTTCTTCGACCTTCCGTGGCAGGCAATCTCCTCCGCAAGCCCCTGCACGAGCCCCTCCCACAACCTTCTCGTCGCCAGGTGTCACTAAATTGGCCCGGGCACATGCGTCCAACCAACTTTCCAATACCCAACAATCTTACATCAAGGCCTATTCGGATATGTGCGAGATCTCGGCGATCTTGTTCTTGATAATGTGGAGCGTTCTATCGGATTTGCAGACAAGGACTTCTCGCGGACGGCAAAAGGATGAGTTCGACATTGCAGCCATTGTCTACGGTATTGGGATAAAAGGCGTTCCGGTCATTGTCTATCAAGACAGGCTGGCCGAAGTATCCGGTTCGCAGACAGGCACGGCTCTTGGCATGGCTCGGCGCGCCCTGGACATTCTCGTTGAATCGGCGAAGAATATTCAGCAGCATCAGCATCAAGACGGGAACTCGAATCGTCACTCACAGTTCCAGCCATCGCAGCCGCGATTCAGCATCGAAGTCAAGACTGGAACTAATCGCAATAAGCTTGACCTTTCCATTCAATCAGTGGCTGAGTTTATCAGTGTAATGGTACCTCTGTCTTGTATGGATCCGAGCATAGGCAGCAGTATTTCACGCGCCTGCGCCACAGTCCAGGCGTCAAGTACTCTTTTGAAGATACATGCTGCAGCACAAGGATACACTGCCACAGCCAACTTGGAACATATAACGCCGACCCCTGGAGACCTTGTCAATTTTCGACACCAGCCACGTAGCCAATCACTGCTGAAATCGACTTTCTTCGTTACCCAGATGGACGCAGTATCTAGTCAACAAGAAACAATGCAGGGCTACGAAATGACTTCAGATATTGCAAGAGGTGCAGAAGTTGTGCAAGCGATCTCTCTTGCCCATCTTCGAACGTGGCCCCGTCGACTACCAGCACCAAAATCCTCTGAACACTGGGAGATATCAGAAACGGCAATTACTGTTGCGTGCCTGAACTACACGATCCCTGTTATTTCTGGATGCGCTTTTCTAGTAGTAGGTGGTCTCTTGGCAGGATTTTTGGTAGGAGAGCGTATTACGGGCGTGGATCCCTTTAACCTGACAATGTTCTCTTGGATCATTGCTGGTTTCATTGTCTTGATTGCGAAGAGTGTGCGTGTCGCCGAGTGGCCATGGCGTGATTTTCTTCTCGGAAGAGTGACAACTCGTAGCGTACGCGAGTTGGTCAGTGTAACGGGAATTGATGAGCAGACAATCCTACTGTACCTGCTCTCAATCGATAACAAGGCACCACTTGTCACACGAGGTCCCTTCAATAGCTTATTTAAGTTACAGGGCTCTGATGGGTTCTCGATTGATGTACAGCCCACTCTCAAGACCCTGTTTGCAGGCGGGATAATCGTTCTTGAGGTTATTTCGCCTGGCGGTCCGGTGCTAGTATGTCTAGATCTGCGGGTGGAAGTGGACACTGCGGTTATACCTCACAACAAGCCTCGAGACGTCCTCATTCATACATGTCTGGATGGGTTCAGTGGACCTGAAGAGCACCGGGACTTGGTTTTCAGGTGGCGCCCCATTCGGTGGCACAAAGTGGTTGGCATTTACTACCGCGAATCTCGTCGAGTCAGATGAAAGTTATGCTAGTAGTCATCAATTGTTCAACACAATAATGACGCATTGCTGTATTTTCGCATCGATGATTTATAATTATTTACCGCGGAGATGCCTCTCGTAATACCAGCGAGGTAATGACCCAACAGTTGCTTGACCTTCTGTCATTCGAATTTAACCCTGAAACAACGAGGAACAACTCGATATGCTCGGCAGCCTAAACACAGGCTTTGCAGTAGAGAGTCGTGGATACTTCGGGTTAGGTTCACCGGATTACTTAGTCTGAGAGCCGTGCAGTAACTGACCGAATCTATGTTCGAGGACATACGAGCGAGGCTATGGAGAAGTTGTCGAACACATGAGACTGTGGTCGGGCGTACAAGACCACTTGTTCAGTCCTGTTGTATCTACGTCGCGTTTCTCAAGTTGCGACCCTGTAATTTATAATGTTGTTTGCGATTGTTAACATCGATCATTGAGTCCCCTTATCAAGCATCTAGTCAAAGACATCGCTCAACAACCCGTTGAGAGGGTTACAAGCGCAACGAAGTGATCCCGGTAGTTTGACGTTTTCTTGCTTCGTAAAAGCACATGTTACCTATGCCGTATACGTTAGTAAACATCAATCCAGACGTCGAATTAGACCCCGCGGAAAAACATAATCTTGGCGCAAAGCCAGGGATCCGTGAGAATGAAGGCCTTTCGAGGCAGCCACGACCGCATTGAAACTATAATTTCGATTACTCTCAGCATACTGCAGTAATACCTAGCACATAGCATACAAATGAAATCTATAATCGACTGTGACCGCCCTGGTATCTCAAATTAAGCCATCAACGCCGATATCCCCAATTTCACAAACGAGTGTTGTCCCTCATAGTCTCTCAGCGACCGCCATTGACCTTCTTGCCCTGCTGCTCAGGCTGCATAGCGTTCATGCCAGCGTTGAGCTTGCCAAACTGCCACTCGGGGAGGGTAATGCCCGTCTGCTCGTTGATGGTCGTCATCAGAGGCGGCAGCATCTGGTAAATGTTCCTCATCGTGTCGACCCCAGAGTTGCCGCCACCCTCGCCTGACTGAGCACCCGTGTTCCACACGCTGATCTTGGGCTCCAAACCACGAATGGCCGAGGCGTTCGCCTTGGCCAGCTCGACGTAGGTGCCCTTCTCGATCATCAGGTACTGCATCAGACCCGCCGGGCCGCCGAAGGCCTGCGCCATCTTGCCGTACGCGTCCGCCATCGCGGACAGACCCTCGGCCTTCTTGAGCGACACCGCGAGGTCCGCGTCGGCCGCCAGCTGCGTCGCGTACTGCGCCGCCTCGGCGTCGAGCTTGTTCTTCTCGAACCGCGCCTTAGCGTCCGCCTCGATCCCGTACGCGCCGGCCTCCGCCTCGCGCTTGTTCTTCTCCGCGCGCGCCCGCGCGTCCGCCTCGACGGCGTACGCCTCCGCATCCGTCTGCTGCTGCCGCGCCTCGCGCTCAATCGTCGCCTTGACGACGTCCCGCGCACGCAGGCGCTCGATCTCGGCCGCCGCGCGCTTCACCTCGACCTCCTTCTTCAGGTCCTCGTCCTTGCTCTCGAGCGCGCGCTGCGCCTGCACGCGGGCAATGTCGACGTCGCGCGTCAGCGACGCCTGGCGCGTGTCGAGGTTCGCCTCGGCCGTGGCGCGCTCAATGTCGCGCTCCGTCTTCTGCACGGCGGTCTCGGCGTTGATCTTTGCGATCTCGCGGTCCTGCTCGCCCTTGCGCTGGGCCTCGCCGACGTTTCCGCGCAGCTGCGCCTCGGCGACGTCGATGCGGGCCTGGTTGGTCGCGCCCTCATGGGCCTTGCGCGAGAGCGACTCGAAGTAGATGCTGTTGGGCGCGTCCTTGAGCTCCTTGACGTTGGCGTTGTAGATGACGAGGCCGAACTGGGAGAGCTCGGACTGGATGTTCTTGAAGATGCGGCGCTTGAAGACCTCGCGCTCGGTGAAGATCTCCTCCATGGTCATGCTGGAGACGAGCACGCGTACCTCGCCCTCGATGACGCCCTTGACGATGTTCTCGAGGTGCAGCATGGAGCCGCCCTTCTTGTCGGCGGCCTCGGCGAGGAGCATGGCGTACTTCATGAGGGCGTCGCCGCGGTCCTCGCGGGTATTGGCGGGGATGGAGTCGTGGTCGTTGCTGTGGACGGAGCTGTCGTTGTTGTTGCTGTTGCTGCCGTGGTAGAGGTGCTGGGCGTTTGCGCCGCGGGAGTTGACGTCCGGGCCGACGGTGAAGACGACGGGCAGCAGGAATTGCAGCTTCTCCTTGGTCATGGCTTGCAGGCTCATGGCGTAGTCGTGGGGCTGGACGGAGAAGCGCATGCAGCGCTGGAAGGGCCAGACCCATGTTGCCTTTGTGATCTTGACCGTCTTCACGGACATACCCGTGATGGCCAAGTACTCATCGGGGGCAGCGATTCTGTAAGACATCTTGGCGGTGTTTGTTTGCGTTTTGATAGATGGTGATGAGGTTCAAAAGATGAGGGGTGATTAAGTAACTGCTTTGCTGGCTGGAATCAAATGGATAAGATGGTGAGTAAGACTGATCTTATATAGATAGTCGTCGTTGATGTCTATCGGAGAATCCGAGTAGGAAGCGTGGCGGGTGACGAGAAGGTTTACTTATGCTTTGGATGAGCCGATGAGGTGTTGGTGGCGTTGGTTCTAACACGGAGTAATTTACAACCCTTGATAACGAAGGAGGGTATGTTGGGGTATCTCAGGATAATGCTACACTTGTGTGACACGAAAGAGCAAACATTGTAGATGGCTCTCTTCCTTTTTATGTATGCTCGGTCTATTCGCGTTTCTGATATGTCAACGTTTTGTCAACGTTTAGGAGTCATAGGCACGACGGCAGATCGCAAGGCATTCTTGCAGGAGCGAAAGCCAATCGTTGAGCCTCGTGTAACACTACCAAGGGCCATGCCGAAGAGGGGAAAGCAGCAAAGGGCGCGTAGGAGCTATCCAAGCGGGTGTGTGGCGGAGCCCAGGAAGGGCTGAAATGGCCTTGGTATGTGGAATGCGCCCCAGGTATGAATATGAATAAACTACCTAATGCTAGATAACCCCTCTTCTTCGCTCTATTGAGGTCACGTTATCTTTTCCGACATGACCAAGTGTTCGGCCACCTCCGAATACATGAATTATCTTCAGAAACTCTCGTATGTTCGCGGGATTCATAACCCCGAAAACTACTTTATGTCATCAGTGGCGCCTGGAGTAAGTCATATGACGCTGGCCCAAGCTCCCTTCGCCTTCCAGAAGCCTTCCTAAACGGCTGCCTAGTGGCTTGGGGTGTGGGTCTGCGGGGGATAAGACGGCGATCATTCCGCCCGACTCACACTTATTATCCAGGGCACCTTCATGTGCACTCCCCAGCTATTGAGGCCAGCTACTCTGATGAACCGCTTCTTTCATGTAGATGAGCATCTCAGCCTCAGAATCAGGGTTCTGTCGTATTCACAAGGTCTATCAGATAAGATTTTGCCCCGTAGGAATATTCCGTCGGCAATCAGAGTCGCATTCATGGATCCCCGAGTTCCAATCCGCTCACCGAGGAACGCCTCAGCTGAACAATCCCAATCGAATCCGAACTTAGTCACCGACATCATGTCAAAGCATCTGCAATCCCCGACCTTGCAAAAAAAATAACTCAAGCTAGACAGCATCATTTAACCAAAATCACTCGCCGATCAGCATTTTCGGGTCTTCGCGCCTGACAACACAACCCGACCCGATCGGGACCGAACCGGAGGCGGAGTATGCCTCAGATCTCGCTCACGTGTATCGGAATGTCTGTGGCGGTACACTGCACTGCAATCGGGCGAAGGAAAAAAAAAAAGCTGCCCCTGTGCTCTGAACCAGACTAATAAAAGGGGTGCCTCAATTCGGGTCATTGTGCGATGGATCGTCCCTGCGGAACGCGCTAAACAGCCCACGTAAACGCCCGATTAGCGTGTGTGCCAAGCTACGAGACTTGAAGACGATGTCGCTGTTTTAAGGACCCTGAAATGCCCATCTGCCCTGTTTTGTTTCTTCAGCAGTGACATCCGCGAATGGCCTCTAGAATTCATTAACATCCTGACATATCAATGAGACTTTATGTACACCAGACAGCTTATCATATATGTCCAACTGACTGAAAGCAGGGGCGGCGATTCTGATGAATCATCGTATTTGGGCTGGCTTTCTGCATTCAACAGGCTGCGGTCTCGACCTTCAGCTTGTATGGCAGCATGGCTGACTGGTACTGTTGAAGACGGGTTTTGTGAGACAAAGGCGCTCACCGCGTGCCGAGCCAGACTCCATTCGGGTCTTCTGATGTCTTGGCAAGGATTTGCGACCAGACACAACGGTCGGCATTTTCGCATGCAGTTGGATTGCAGACACTTGGTTCGAAAAGTCGCACGATTCATTACAGGTGGCGTATCAGAAAGGTCAAACAACAAGAACATGGTGATTGATAACGGTTCAAGTGCCGTGTGGAGGCGTGACTAACGGTAGTCCTTGGCGATGTTCTTTCCATCCATTGCAGCGTCTAGAACCTATTTTCAGAGTCCAGACGAGGGTCTAGATGAAAACCATAACAGTGGTCCTAAATACTGTCGCAGTTTAGTTATGATTTCGACAGCCCCCTTGGACAGCAAGATGTTTTCTGCTTAGCACCGAACACGAATGCCCACTACTTAAGGGTTCTCTCCTCTTGCGAGTTTAATCATGGTGGTTTACCAGATTCCCATCAACTATTACTTTTGAGCGCCCAAAAACGTCGAAATGGCCCCTTTCTTCAAGAATTGGTTTTCCCGGAAGTCATCCGATGAAGACAATGAAGGCTCCCAACCGACGAGCAGCGTCAAGTACGGCAAATGGTGGGTTACCGGCGCCACCTTTGGCACGTTGACGTTGAGCTACTTTACCGACAAATCTCTCATCTTCAAGCCGACCTCAGCCAACCTCGAAACCTGCCTCAAAAACGTCTGCGGATCACGCTCCGACTGTGCGAGATTCTCCGGTGAGAGGACGTTCGAGTACTACACCGAGTGGGTGCGGCCGCTCAACCTGGCCCGCGAGTCTATACCCACCGCCGTCATCAGACCGACGACCGCAGAGGAGATTGGTAAAGTCGTCCAATGCGCTGCGAAGAACAACGTCAAGGTACAGGCGCGGTCTGGAGGGCATTCATACGCGTAAGTGTACAACCCTCGTCTTTAGCTGTTTTCTCTGTATGGTGCTTGCTTTCTTTCCCTCTGCACAGAAGCTGACATACTGGAAAGGAACCATGGTAAGTGACTTGCTTTCCTAATGAATTCAATAATCTAGCTAGTCCGTAACTACTCACATCCGACCCTTCAGGCCTGGGCGGAGAGAATGGAGCAGTGTCCATTGACATGGTCAATTTCCAATATGTCAATGTGAACACGTCAGATCCATCGGGCAACGTAAGGGTAGGGGCTGGTACGAGGCTCGGGACAGTCGACGAATTGCTCGGTCCCCATGGGCGGGCGTTTGCCCACGGCGTTTGTCCTGGAGTAGGCATCGGAGGTCATGCTACTATTGTAAGTCATTTACGTCCTACAGCCTACAGGCTTTGCCATCGAATTATGCTAATCAGGGGCATGTTCCTAGGGCGGACTTGGCCCAATGTCTCGCATGTGGGGATCTTGTCTTGACCACATAGAGGAGGTGGAAGTTGTCATAGCAAATGGGACAGTTCTGAGGGCCAGCACATTGCAAAACCAAGACTTGTTTTTCGTAAGACGGCCCCTCTTTCTTTCCGCTTCAGTTGTCAACTCGAATGGGCTAATGCCTAACATTTCTGCTGTCTCTTAGGCCCTCAGAGGAGCCGCTGCTGGATTCGGCATCATCACAGAATTCGTCATGAGGACACATCCTGCACCGAAAGATGTCATTCACTACACCTACAACTTCCAGTACAGCCACCTCGCGCAGATGGCCGAGTTCTTCGACGAGTGGCAGGCCCTCGTCTCAGACCCGACGCTGGACCATCGTCTAGGGACGGAGTTCATGCTGTACCCCCTCGGCGCTCGCGTGACGGCCACGTGGTACGGCACCAAGGCCGAGCTGTACGCGTCCAAGATCATCGACCGCCTCCCCTCGGGAAACGACTCCCTCGCGCTGACCGCGGAGGACTGGGGCCAGTCCCTGATTAACCGGGCCGTCCAGGAAGCGCTCTACTTCCCGGACATACCCAACAAGTTCTTCTCCAAGAGCCTCGGCTTCACCAGGGCCGACGCTATCCCCAAGGGCGAGATCGAGGACCTGTTCCGGTGGGTCGAGCAGCAGGATAAGGGCACAAGCGTGTGGTTCATCATCTTCGACGCAACCGGGGGCGCCGTCTCGCAGGTGCCAATGAAGAGCACGGCGTACGCCCACCGCGACAAGTTCATGTTTTATCAGTCGTATGCGGTCAACGCGCTGCAGCAGCAACAGAGGGGCACCCAAGACTTCCTGGACAACTTCCACACTCAGATACTGAATAGGGTTCCCAACGGCACGCATGGAACGTACCCTGGCTACGTCGACCCCGACCTGCGAGATCCCCAGCAGGCGTATTGGATGAGCAACTTGCCGGTTCTCGAGGAGATCAAGAGCACCTGGGACCCGACGGACATTTTCCACAATCCTCAGAGTGTTCGTCCCAGCGCCAAGTCTTCTTGAGCAAAGGCACGCCAAATAGTCAATTGATATCTTCAAACTTTCATGCACAACAGGTCTTGTTTCTTGACGATATGCTGCATAAGGTAGTGTGACACTGCCTTACATTGTCTTACTTCCCTATCTTGAG
The DNA here is from genome assembly GCA_027406105.1 of Colletotrichum endophyticum. Taxonomy (NCBI): domain Eukaryota; kingdom Fungi; phylum Ascomycota; class Sordariomycetes; order Glomerellales; family Glomerellaceae; genus Colletotrichum; species Colletotrichum endophyticum. Next base: position 5,438,270 of record JANVYF010000002.1, read on the forward strand.
GTTCCACGGAGATGTGCTTACAGCGGCAGTAACGCTAGCCCAATCCAGTACTTCGCTTCAAATGAGCCCAGGCGGGCTTGGTAGGCAACCTAGCACGCAAGGATCGACGATTGGCTGTGCAAACCGCCGGGGCGCAGTCCTCACGCCATCCAACTAGTTCCCTAGGTACCTTAAGGTACATTAGATGGCAAAAGTCACCAGATCTCATAACCCGGATAGAAAGTAAGGGCCTCAATATCGATAGTATAAACATTAAATCCCGCTCATCGGCGTCGGCCGAGTCTATCCTCACGTGAACAGTTCCTTCGGAGGCGAAATACTGTCTACAACCTCTTTGTATTGTGGCTGCATTCAAGTCCATCCTTTGGATGGAAATCAGCCGAGGCAGACCAAGGGGCGTTTTTCTTCCTACCCCGATGTTGCTGACATAAGGAATGATCGGGACATCAACGTCTTGAGTGACCGGGCCTCTCCAAACACCTCTGCCAACCAGGTTCTATCCATTCACATCGCTTTGCCAGACGTCGACCCTTGTAGGCCTCAAACGAGCGGGTTGGCTTGTCTCGCTGCGTCTTATCGGTCTCTCATCACTTGTCGACCGAAGAGCATTAACAATCCGACAGCACCGTCACAAGCCATCAAACCAAGCATCAACACCACTCATCAATAGCCTCACCCAACCAACCATCCTCAATAACCTCACCTACCTATCATCAACCGCTCCCCACTAGCAAAAACATAATCAACAACAATCAAAATGTCCAAACAACCACCCTCCTACGACCTCGACAACGACCCCTCCGACCCTCCCCCCGCCTACACCTCACTCACCTCCCCTTCCCCTGCCTCATTCTCACAACAACTCCCCCAAACCCTCTCCTCCTTAACCTCCCTCCTCCGCACAACCCAAGCCCAGCAATCCGCCCTCGCCTCCCACAAAACAACAACCCTCCTGCCCCTCCTCACCCCGCACCTCACCGCCCTCCTCACAACCCTCGCAACATCCCCCTCCCCGCCGCCCCTCGCCGAGCTCGTCTTCGTCCCCGCCGCCGCCGTAGACCCCCGCTGGAGCATCGCCTCCGACACAAACGAAGTCGTCCAGGTCGTGCGCGTCTCTCCCGCAGATTCAAAGGAATCCCCCTCAAAACCGGGACAAACCCCCACAACGGACCCCTCCTCGTCCTCCTCCCTCCGCGAACCATCCTCCTCATCCTCTCTCCGCCCCAACCCGCCCGCCGCCTTCGACGAATGGGGCCGCTGGTCCGACTCCTCCTCCTCCTCCCCAGAAACCACCCGCGAAGAAGAGTGGTGGTGGGCCGACGAGGACATGGCGCGCCGCCTCGCGCGCCAGCTGCAGCCGGAGCCCAAGCTCGACCGCACCGTCGTGCGGCAGGTCGTGGAGCAGGTCATCCAGGAGAAGAAGAAGGCGCGGGGGTGGGGGTTGTTCAGGGGGGGCTCGTCATCCGAGGCGGCAGCAAGTTCGTCGTCGTCATCGGCACCGCCGCCGGACGTCAGCAAGGCAAGGCAGCAGCAGCAGCAGGATGAGGATGTAAGCATGACGGTGCGCGCGGAGGAGGTGACCTTTCGCAGAGAGAACGAGCTGGGGATCTGGGAGAGTATGAGGGGGTGGGGCATCGTGGCGCGCGTTAGAATTCGCAGATGACGAAAGAGGCACACGGATGTAAATGGAAAAAGCTTTCGTGGATGGAATTATGTACGGATCAACAGGGGTCATCAACAAAGCTGGAGCTATGAATACATCTAGCGACGAAGACACAAACCCACCAACGCCGAGCTCAACGACATCGCGGCAGTCTTTCTACCTGAACCAAATCTCTACAACTGCGGTCTTCGTCTAGGGGGCGGGAACCGTTCCGTATCCTATCCGAATCTTATTCCGGAGCCCGGGTCCCAGGTGCCGCCCTGCGGGGGCTTGCTCCCCGATCCCTGCGCTTGCTGCGTGGTGGGGGCAGCCGATGAGCCGGCTGGTGCCGAGAACTTGATCCCCATGTCGGGCTGCCACATGCTAGTTGGCCTGGGGTGTTGTGGTTCGACGGTCGAGCCCGCCCATGACTGAATGTGCGCCTCAGCGGGAGGATGCACCACCTCCTGTCTTGAGGGCTGCTGCTGAGGCGGTGAGGAGCCAGGGACGACACTGGCATTGAAGTAGGAGTTGTTTGTGCGTTGGTCGTAGGTTGAGCCAGCGGGCGAGTGGACTGGGGACCTGTTGATGTTGAGAGAGCCGAGAGGCGGCATGTTGACCTCTCTGGAACGTTGTTAGCATATACTCCTACAAAATAATAGGACAATACTGACTCTTCGAGACTCTTGGCGTCCATCCGCCGCTCCGCAGCCCACGCCTTGACCGGGTCCCGGAAGTTCTGACCGACCACCTTGCTCAGGTCGTTGTAGAACTTGCGGCCTACATCCACATTGTTGACAATCTCCTTGTACTTGTAGTACGCGTTGTCCAACCTCTGCAATGCTTGCTCGCGCTCCCTGCTGCCGCTAGTAAGATTCTTCTTCTGGCTCTCGAACTCCCGGTTGACCCGTTGCACCTCCGTCATGAGCCGGTCTTGCTCGTCCTCTTCCTTTGCCACAGCTTCAATGTCTCCGTCATAGAGCTTGTCAAGACGCTTCTCGAAAAACTCTTCAAAGTGCGCCGGAACAATGGCTGTTGTCGGGTACGTCCGCTCAAGACGGGCAGCCTCTTTGAGGATGTCGGGCTTGATGTCGTCCGTTCTTGCCTTCTCCCTCAGTGCCTCGGCCTTCTTCCTCCTTCGCGATTCAAGACGGAGGACGTCGTTGTAGGCCCCGCGCAGTCTTCCTATGACTGGTTTCAATGGCTCGGGGATGTCCATCCGCCTGCTTGAAGGGACATAGTCCATGAGAGCTCGGTCCGACCCGGACAGCATCTCCAGCAAGTCCTGGACCTCTCTGTACTTCTCTCGCACAAGTGCGTCACTGCTCGTACTGCTGGCAAAGTAGCCCTCGATTTCTGCCACTTGTCCCCAGAACGCAGCACCCTGAGGATCGCTCCGACTGTCTGGTCTCGACCACCTGTCGGTGCCGTACTTCCGTCTAAGCCTCTGGTCCTCTTCCTCCTCTGCTGTAAGGATAGCTTTGCCCTCATTGAAGACTGAAATATCTGCATTCCGGAGTTTGTCGATATCAGAGAATGCTCGCTGGATGCGTCCAATAGCGTCAGCCTGGCGAATCTCCTCGGCGTGATGGACCAAACTATGAGGTAGACCGAGAGGCTTCTCGAGGGCCTGTAATGAGCCGGGCAGGTTGATAGAGCTGAGAATCTGGTGGAGCTTCTCAGTCTGAGTCTCCATCTGACCAATAATATTCTCGTTGACAATGCGATCGCGGAGTTGTTCGTAGATGGTGATGGCTGCGTGCACAGAGAACGGCACGAGCTTCGTGAAGAGGGCGGGCCCGAACTCGGCCTGGTCTCCGAGGTAATCGAACGGGTTGCCCACTTGAGGCGGAACCTTGGCGATGGCCATGTTTGCCCTGTCGAGGATCTTGAGTTCAGACTTGGGCGGTACGGGATCTGCTTGCGTTAGCCTGGCCGCTTCCAACCTCCAACTCGCAATACTCACTGAGATAAATCACGTCGTTATCCTTTTCCGCCCGTTTCAGATCCTCCTCAACCTTTCTCTTCAGGCCGTTCAGGTCATCGAGCACAGCTTTGTTGAGGTACCCGCCCCTGCTCTCCTTCAGCCCTTCGTTGACGCACGCCACAGCATCCTGCAACCTCGCAACCTCCTCGCCGTACTTCCGCTTCTCCAGGCAGTCGCACGCGGCGCGGTACTGCGCGGCGCCCGCAAAGTGGTGGTGCTTCGCGCTCATGTGGTGAATCCACGCGGAGCTGATCGCCTCGCTCTTCATCGCCGCCTCGCCCGCTGAGTTGTACAGGTCCGACACGCGCGCCGCCAGCCGGGCGATGATGGCGTCCTTGTACCCGTCCATAACGGCCTTCTGCCAGAAGCACTCCTGCGACTGCGCGAGCAGCAGCTGCGCCAGCGACTCGAGCGTGTTGGCGTCCATGTCCTCGGGCGGGTCCGACATGCGCAGCTCGGGGAGGATCTCCTTCTGCATGTGCTGAAGCACGCCCGCGGCGGACGAGAAGTAGCCCGCGGCGGTCTTGAGGCCCTCGGTGCCGGTGCGGGACTGGGCGACGGCGAGCTGGGAGTAGAGGGAAGCGAGGTTGTAGAGGATATTCATGAGCTCGTACTTGAGGTTGTTGCGGACCATCGGTCGCTCGGTGTTGTATCCCAGGGCTGGATACCAGGTGAACTCGGCGCCGATCTGTCCAAAGAATGGGTTAGCATTTTGCTGCATTTGTCGTAGGAGGCGATGACCACGTACGTCGATCGGGAACTTTCCACCGATCCACACCAGCTGTCCGGCGTAGGCCTGAAGCTTCTTGATGCCGCTGGGGTGCGGCTCCCTCACATTGACCGCATCGCGTCGAAGGGCATCGATGACCTCAAGGTCCTGCCGGAACATGTCCGGGTGCTGGTCATATTTGGTGTTGATGTACTGCCGTATCGTCGAGGACAGCGAAAGTTGGGTGGATTTGCGGAAGGGCAGCGACAGGATGTTCGATATACTGGCCCCAAATGACTGTTAGCAAGCAGAACAAACAGCGCAAACTCGAATAATCGCAAGAGTTACTCACGTCGCCATGTCGAAGGGTCCCTATCGGGGCAGGGTTGGACGTTGGAAGAGCTCAAGCTAGGCCAGCAAGCTTCATGACTTCATTTCTCGAAACATGGAAGGACACAGGACGGCACAGCAGTAGCGTACCGGCCCAACTGACGTTGGCGGGGCACGTGTGGCACAGCTGCCTTTGTGGCGTCGAGTGGGGGTGGGGCGTGGCTGAGACAGAAGCAATTTGTGCCTGACGCAGCACAAGCTTTCGGCCTGAGATGTGAGGCTGAGCTGGTTCATCCCATCGCATGAATCTCGACACATGGCAATCGAAGGCAATCTCATCGCACGAGTCAAGTCGAGGCGGATTAAGTTATGTTTTTGAACATTTCGTATCATTTGTGTACACTTGTCTAACTCTACAAGGCGCCAATGGTATCAGCACCCTCCTGCCACCGTAATTTAATCCAGGTGGTTGACCTCCGAAAAAGGACACCCAACGTCCTTATCATGACTCCAAACGTCCGGCCTTTCACAGGTCTATGTACCGATTGCAAGATCCGTCCAAGCAATCCTTCTATGTGCAATGCAATGCCGCAGAAGAAGAAAGGAAAATGAAAGTGTAGCGGTTGCCAGCATGCTTGTTGTAATAAAAAAGCCCGAACTCAAACGCCGAAGCTCTGATTGGGAGCTATATGCCGAAGTCGAGAACCGAGTCGAATCGAAAAGGGGTTTTTGGTTTGTAATGAAATGAGGGTATCGCGGTCAGCGGATTATAATTATGATCCTGTCCAGGGAGGTTGGTATTGGGGGATCCGTATGGTATGCTTTTGCCCTGGGCAAGGCAACCGTTATCCTTCGCCGGGTTGCCTTTGTGCTGCCGTCTGAATCGAAACAGGCCCGTGCCATTTCGGCCGAGGGGCCAGCTATGAAAACAGGCCAGGATATCCTGGGATGATGGGGAAAATGCTTGGATGGGTTGCTGAGGTGCTTTTATCCGATGGCGTTTCGCCAAAACCACCCGTCCCATCATGTCATGAGGTGAAGGCGCCTCGAGAGGGCCTTCGCCTGTGTCGTATCGTCGTGCTCGGGAGTCCCGAGGGCACCTCATGTGGAGGGAATCCACACAAGCTCGATAACGCCGTCGATCTTGCTCATCGGCTCGCCGTCCTCCTCGACCCAGCGCTCGTCGTCCTTCCTGCGGGTGTAGATCTGGAGTACGGAACCGTCCTCCTGGACGTGAGCCTCCTGGAGCTCCCAGGCAATCTTGCGACCAGTCTTGTGCAGAGATCTGCGCTGGGGGCCGAACATGTAGTCCAAGTTCCAGCCAATGTCATCGGGGGCGGGGGTAAAGGTGCGCTCCATCTGGTCGAGGTTGAAGTCGATGCCTTGCGGGTAGTGGGCAACGCTGAAGCCGTTGGCGATGATGAAGTCGTCCGACGTGATAAATCGCTGGTACGGGCAGTCCTCGCCACAGGCGTGAGAAACCTTGGTGGTCTGGAAGGGCTTGGCAAAGTGCCAACCGCCGCCCTTGTAGTGGTGCAAGCTCAAGGGCTTGATGCCACTCTCGTAGAAACCGGCCGGGTCGCCGTACAGGTCGAGCTGCCACAGATCCCAGATGTTGGTGAGGCGGACCTCGGTGTTTTCGTAGATGCACTTGCGGAGGAGAATGTCGCCCTGGGGTCCCCAGCCAGAGTTGGCTTCCTTGACCTTTTGGGGGGTCTTGCAAGACTCGTACAGCTGGTTGATGGCGGCAGCAAGAGGAACGCTGAGGAAGACACCAGCACCGCCGAAGGCCTGGGAACCGTGGCGGTGGATAGCGTTGACATCCTCAGAGAGGGTTCCAACGTACAGAGGGTCGAGGTGATCGAAAGTAGCGAACTTGTCGATGAGACCGTGCATGCTGGGGAAGTAGGTATCGTCGTCGCAGGTAACCAACCACTTCTTCGACTTGCGGTCGGGGTGGTTGTACAGGTAGGGAACCAGAGTCAGGTAGCGAACGGCCATCTCCATGGAAGGGTCGGAGTGGGCCACATCCACGTCAATGCCGACACGCTTGAGCCTGTCGCTGGCATCCTTGAGCTCGGCGTCGCTGGCGTCCAGGAGGAGGAGCAGAAGCTTTCCACCGTTGGACTTGCCGTTGCTGTCGGTAAGCCAGTGAGACCACTCCTTGATCGGGCTCGTCTTGGGGTCGTTGAAACGCTTGTAGGTGGTGGAAACAGCGAACATAAAGTCAGAGGCGTTGACAGTGGCAGGGTAAGGGGATTGAGGGACGGGGAGCTCGAGAGGAGCGTGGCACTCCTCGGGGGCGTAGGACTTGGTGACATCAACCGTCTTGAACTTCTTGGGCAAGAATTCCTGGTCGAGGACGGTGTAGGCCTTGCGAATGATGTTCTTGCGGGTGAACTTGACGTAGCGCTTGAAGTAGTGGATCTTGTTGTCGAGGCCATACTTGTCCTTGACCTGCTTCAGGTGGTCGGTGTTGACATCGCAGTTCATGACGTGAGTCGACGAGGGGGCGGGCTCGGCGGGGATCTTGTCGGATAGAGATGATGAGCCGTGAGACTTGACGGGGTCCAAAGGCTGCTGGTGGGTGATGGAGGACTTGACTCCGGCACCGGTCTTCATGATACGGCCGCGGACGTCGATGGCGTCGTTTCTGAGGGTGAGGGCCATGATGACCAGGATGACGACTGCAAAAAGCAGCGTTCTCGTGAGTGGGTTACGCATACTGCAAGCGCGAACCGGACCAGGCAGCTTAGCGCCCATTGTCCGAATAAGACGGTCTAGTTGTTTTTCGTCCAGCTTGACGGCTGTAGGGGGACGTTCGGCTTGGTGTTTGTGTGAGCGATGAGATGAGGTCGTCGGTTGTCGTCGAGGGTTCCTCTCCCTTGTGCTGTAGTCCTTGGTGCGGATGTAATGAACTCGGATTGGTGACGTGAGTTCGGACGATAGCTCCACGACCCAAGACCTGTCAAACAGAAAACGAGATGTCTGTATGGATGATTGCAAACCGAGGCCAAATGGAAAAAAGCAGATACCGGCGATAGCAGCTAATGTTGGTTGTGTTGAGCGAGTGACACGATCATAGGACCGGCAAGTGATCGGGAAAACGGGAATCTCTGCTGCTGGAAAGGAAGACGCGAGCAGAGACTGGCGATCCAGATTCGTGGTGAACTGGAGAGACGAAAAGAAGGGAAAGGAGCAGGAGGGGAAGGGTGGGAGATGAGGGAAGAAGAGGTAGAAGAGGTCTGGAAGCGTGAAAAAGAGGGTCCCTGAATAGCGGGCGGGTAAGTACAAGAGAGGTGCGTAACGGTGCTGGAAAGACGCCAAAACAGTACAGTAGGATGGATACTACTATGCGACGGGTGCAGGTACCGAACGGAGTAAGGTAGGTAGATAGGTATTCGTAGCGCGGTAGGGTAGGTAGAGCGAAGAAGGCGAACAAGAGCTACGAATACCTGCTTGGAGCGTGCCTGGAGGAGACTCCGTATGTGCGGCGTAGAGTGACGGACGGGGACCGGGGGTGGTTCTCAATGTTCACCACGCTGATTTAGGGGGGTAGGGGGGTGTGGGACATGGAGTTGTGGGTGTGTGGACGAGGAAGATGGAGGCGTGGACCAGGGGGAGTGGGAGCGGGAGTGGGAATCCAGGAAGAAAGAGGGAAAGACTGGAACTGGGATGATGGCTCGGGGAGTTGGAGCCAAGTTTGGCCTGGTACATATCGATAAGTGGAAGGGCGAGCCTCTCTCTCTTTTACTCTGAGAGCCTGGCTGGAGCGAACAGCAGTGATAGAAAACGTGAGGTACACCGAGAAATAGGAAGAGACAGAGACAGAACGATGGACGTGGGAGAGAGGGCTTGGCGACGAGCAGCAGCTGCAAGAGCCAGGGACGGGTGGGATTTGGTGATTGGGATAAAATTGGCAGCAGGGGGGCCTGTTGAAGAAGAGCGCCTTCCTTCCCACTTTTGGGATGTACCTAGGGTACGTATCCTTTGCTTTTCTTCCATTTCCATTGTCGCCATTGCCGTTGCTCCCAGTAAAGAATGGCAGGAGCTGGGACAACAACGGAATGGAAGGAAGGACGGAAGCCTCAAAGAAAACGGCGAAGGGGAAAAAAGGACAAAAAAACACAAGAGAAACAAAACACTAACGTACCTAGGGACTTGTTTTGGCAACAACGACGGCAACAACGACGGCAACAACGACGGCAACTGCCACTGCCACTGCCTCTGCCACTGCCCTCCCGCCGGCACACACAAGCAGCGGCTCTGTCTTACGGCGAGCTGCACCAAGGTCCAAAGAAGGAGGCAAGACGGCGGCGGCGGCGGCGGGGCTGCGCATCGCATGGTAGTGTGCAGGGTAAACGGGTGGGAAGGAATGGGTAAAACGGGACCTGCAGCTGCGTATCCGTCGTCTGTGGCCTGTACTTGGTAGAATGTGTGTGTGTAGCTCCAGAATAGGTACAGTAGCGTTGCGTTGCTTGTGCATGGGAATTTGCAAAACGAGTTGGAGGTTGACGAGTGACGAGTCGCCTCAGCCCATTCTCTCTGGCCAGCAACTGAGACTCCCAAACACTGAGATGCGTTCTGCCTGTATTCGTAGCGCACGCCGTAGGGAGAGACGAGCCTGCGACAGAGGGCTCTCCTCCTCGTCCCATGTCGACAGTTGAGGTGCGGTGCGGACGCGGCAGCGGCAGCAGCATGGAACACGCAGAAGCAACCCGCGCTCCGCTGTCTGATGTTCTGTGGTGCAGTTGTTGCTTCTGGCTGGATGTAGGTGGACTGGACCACATGTCCCTCGCATCAGACTGACCGTCCTCGTCATCTCATCCAATCTTTCGCCTCTCCGAGACCGTCTTCAATCGTTGGCTCGCTCGGTACAGCAGGTGAAGGGAAGCAAAAAGGGAGGAGGAAAAAAGGGTGAGTGAGTGGGTTCACCTCCAAAAGGTGTGGGCAGGGAACGGCGAAAGGGGTAGCGATGGGAGGTGGGAGGTCCAGCCCGCGACCAGGAATCCGCCGGCACGGTCGCTGCTGACTGGCCAGGGGCGGGGGCACAAATGGGGGCAGGGGAATTATTCCCGGTGGGGGCCTTGGGTGGAGACGGCGCGACTGCCCTGGGTTTTTTTTCTGGGACGCTACCGCACCTCACCCAGCACTCACAGCCGACACTGTCACTCACTGTCACTGTCGCTGTCTGGTTACGGTAGCCCACAGTTTCCCCAGCCATCGTTACGGCACGGTGACGGAACCCTGGGTCGTCTTACAGCTTCTGGCCGATCTGCTGCTGCTGGGCATGGCTGTCCGGCACGCAATCAGCTTGGAGCTGGACGCTGACGATGGCTTTTTGCAAGATCCAAGATATTGCATTGTCCCGACGGGGCCAGGAACACACTCCGACGATGCTGCAGCCACGAAGCCACGCAACCACCGCAGCCAGAGGCGCCGCCACCAGCGCGTGGCCAAGATCCAATTGACAGTCCCGTCTTCCGTCGCGCCGGCGCCGGCAGCGGCTCCTTTGCTGAATTCTCGAAGGCGTGCTCGCTGCTACCTACCTTAGTCCAAGTCACCTAGCGCCCAGTGCTGGGAACACGCGCCGAGGCCGTCGCGTCTCTCGCTAGTCTGTATCTAACGCAAATCTGTCTGATCCCAGATTGCAGAGGTTGCTGGCCGTGATTAACGCAGATTGAAGTGGGCTCCGGGAGATGGCGCTCTTATGTAAGGAACAGCAGAAGAAGCACTTTTCAGTTGCACCTCGTCGCGCGATGGCTGCCCTGCGTTCTGAAGTGCAGGGCAGCTTCTTGCAAGTTGCAGTTCACAGTTCCATTGCGAGACCTCCGTTGCTTATCAGTTGGCAAATGACGGCCCAGCGAACCAAAAGGAAGGAGCCCCGCTGCGACTTGATCTGTGCCGTATCATTGGCCCACAGATCACCAGATCCAATCGCCATCCAATCGCCATCGCGTGGCTCGACAAACGTGCTCGAGGGAACCGCTCACGATTGGAAGGTGCGACTCCCCAGGACGTCCTTCCCAAGTTCCCAGTGCCTAACAAATTCTGTCCAAAAAACGTGATTGGCCACCCGTCACCGTTTTCTCAGGGGGAGAGCGGCTCTGGCTCTGGCTGTGGCTCTGCTTCCTTCCCATTCCCAGATGGCAGGAGGAGGGCGTCTCGATAGCCGCTTCCTTTCCCAGCTTGCCCCTTGTACCCCACCAATACCTGCTCGTCCCGGCCAAATCACCGCTTCCCGCCAGGTACCGCTCCCGTACCCGTGCTCCAACCTGCAATCACCGCAATCTCTCCTTTCCATGTGCCGAGCGACCCCAATCTTAATTTTTCCATTGCAAACCACCACCCGCGTCCACCACCCAGAAGACCACCACGCCCATCATCGCCAATGCCAGCAATCCCAACCCGTCCAATTTCATCAATCTGCTGCTGCCGCTGCTGGTAAGCCATCCCCTTCCAGAACCCTTGGCTATCTCTCTCCCGTGGGCCGCTCCAATCTCGTCAATTTCGCGGCGACGGGTAGCTCGACACCCGTCCCCAATCTCGCCGGGAAGAAACACACACAAGACGGCTTTTCATTGGACTTTGACACCATCATCGCCATGGTCCTTGCCAAAGGAGAGATATTCTACCACGCAGTACAAACATGAATTCGAGATTTACATGTCGAAATCGCTCACTCGCACACACAACACGGCACACTCGGCCGTGGCCCACGTCTGCCAATACTGTTAGCGGCCTCATGGCGACCACCAAGCATGGCATGGCATCGCAGGGCTCCCGAATTCTGGATGCTGCTCCAGTGCTCCATCGCGAGGCCCAGACGGATCACGCTGCCAGATAACTCTACTCGGCACTCAATCGACGTCGTGCTGATCACCGTCGATGCGTCTTAATCCCAGACCTCCGTTTGCGCCTCCGTTACCCTCAGTGGCCCAACACCCTCGTCACCGTGGGGTTTGTCAACCACTGCCTCGTGGGTCCGAGTCGCCGTCTGCCGGTCGCTTCCCTGTCGACGGTTTGCCTGTCCTGTCGTCTTGTCCTGTCAAAAAGCTCCAGTTCAAGGTCTCCAGATCCTGTTCTGCTGCTGCCAGCTCCGCCGTCCGATGCCGTTGCCGTCCAGCTTCAGCACGCACGCCTCCCGGATGCTTGCCGCCCGAAGGCCCTGTTCCTGGCACCTTACCTCGAACTCGGTGCCCTGGAGCCGCCGTCGGCCATGACTCTCGCACCCAGCTTGCATTGCCATCATCATCTACGAGCTGACCGGAGCTGAGCCGCTGGACACATTGACAAGCTTTTACTCTGCGCAATCGACCTTCCTACAAGGAACCTCGTACCCGCCGTGCTGTCCACAAAACCACAAAATCTACAAACACTGCCTACTCAGTGCCACCATCTCGCCTGTCTGCCACCCGTCTATTACTCCGAATGAAACCCTCGGGAACCCCAAAAAAACGCATGCACGCCTCACGGGTGCGCCAGAAGCGTTGCTATTTTTCGCAGCGCAAAAACTGGGCCGAGTTACGCGTCGTCATCATCCGGAGCAGACGATCTGATCCAGTACTAGCCAGCGCCTCCACCAAAGTGGCCAATGTCAACGGCGGACTCCAACAACCACACACACTTTTTGGTCTTGTGCTTGTCACTCGCTGCGTGCGTGCCTGCTGCTGCACTCTGCACCTGTTCCTGCACGCCGTCACCGTTCAGACATCAGACGCCCATAAAACCAACGGAGCCTTGGGAGCCTCCCAACGGGCCACACCCTCGGCTCGCCAACTACGTACCGAGTCTTTTTTCCAGAATGTCATCGCTCGTGCTCCAGCATCAACACTTTAAGCGGCTCTGATCTTCACTTATGCCTATCACGCTAGCCTTCTCACCTCCTTATCCAACAGCCCAACCTCCAGCGTCTACGGAGCTTTTTGACATGCTAATGCGCCCTTGCGGCCAACCAGATGCTTTCCATCTAGAGATCGGCAGCAATAAGAGGAGAGGAAAAAATAAGGGAGGCATCGATTGCCGCTCACCTCGGGCTGGTTGGCTGATGGCCGCTGTCTGCCCGCTGCTCTGTCCCTGAACGGACCCCAATAGGGGAGGAACGGTGCTAGGGATTGATGGCGGTGGACGTCCCTTTCCCTGCGACAAATCATTTTTCAGGCTGTCGAGTCCGACTCTGGACGCTACATCCCGGGCTTGCCAAACCTTTCCCAACCGACAACGACTTTCGAATCAGGGATGGTGCCGGCTCCGTTTGATTCTTTTCCTTTTGACGAAACATGACGCGGATCTTGCTGCGAACCGCGGCCGATCAGCATTTCTCTGACAACAGACACGCCGTCTTTGTGCCCCTTCAGGCCAAGACTATGTATCTCCATTTCAACTGCTAGCCACCGCTGCCACCCTACCCAAAACAGCGGCGGGTGCTTTGAGCGGCAGCTGGTCAATCCAGGACAGACTTTCGGCTCAGCGAGCCTAACCTGCCAATCTGCAGGCTTCAGCCAAACCTTCCAACGCCTGCCCCGAGAGACGGGAAGCTCAGGATCACAGAAAGTCAATTTTGTCCAGCTCTACCCGGTCAGTCACTGTAAACATCTGCAAACACCTGGACTTGGCCCTGAGCTTAATCGTCCCAAAAACCACCCGGAGGAGACGATGGCGGCTTCTGGCACCGACACGCCGGTCGTTGCATGCAAGCCGATGGTCGACTAAAGCTCAAACCCCAGAACAAAGGGAAAAACGGGCAGCATCAATGGGCCCTGGCGATCGGCCTGCTCATCTGCCCACCAAAACCACACTGGAGACCATTTCAATGGTCCTGACACGATCTGACGAATCAGTCTCCAGTTGTTCGCTGCCTCAGCACCAGTTCGAGTGACCTTTCCTTGGCGTGGGGATGTCAGATGAAGAAGGGGTTGTGGACAACTGGAGGCTGGAAAGCCCAAAAAAGGGGGGTTCTTGAGCGGCCGGTGAAAGGCCGAAGCGAGGACTGAACAGCAAATGTGTCGCTGAGGGCGACCGGGGTACCGAAAGACCCAAAAAGTCCCAATGCTGCACATCCTGGGCGTCTCATCACCGTGGAGTCGATGACGTCCTCAGCACAACCCTGGTCGCCGTCCATCTCGACTTCTTGCACCAACATCGCGGCCAAACTGGAATTTCGCTCAGCCTACCTGGGCATTCACGCCAGGGCATACAATCCACCTCTTCCGTGTTCCGAACCTGCGGCCCAGGCGAGACGGGCAAAGTGCAGACAATCGTCACAAATGCGACGTCCCGTCTCTCTGGTGCCGGGCGGAATGCAGGAATGACATCCAGCATTCCAATGCCAGCGGGGTATGTGAAATAGTCTACAAAGCTAAGCTCATGAAATCACGCAAGCCCAGGCCAAAACAAGACCTGAACCAGCCTTGCGACCGTCACTGGAAGTCTTTTTTTAGGATCAAGACAGTGTCTCTCGACGAACTTCGTCCGAATTTGTCGACCTGTCCCAGCGGCCCCCTGTGGATCATATACAGATCCGTTTCATAGAGACCGAATGATCTGCCCTGAGCTGGGTTAACGGCACTGTCCCCTACGGCATCTCAACCGACGACAGACGATGGCCCCGTGTTAATTGCAACTGAGATTTATGCATTCAACTTGTGACAGCGCGGGAGCGCACGGCGACCGGCCGGCACTTGGGCCCACCCGTCGTGTCGTGAGCGCCGTACCGCACCGGTGACCCTGATCCCGCATTGCCCAAAAAGGCTAGGGGGCGGATATCACGATCTGCTGGCTTCCTTCCGCCTCACTTCGTCGGTCCGATCGCTGGCCGAGCGCTGCGGGCTCCCATGCTGTGGCGCCTTTCGAGAACAGCACCAGAGGGTGCTCGCTGGCGGCGTGGTGCAATCATCGACCGTGGCATCTCTTGTGTAAACCTTCAACTATGCAGCTCAACCAATACGCCTGGCTTGAAGTAAGTTTCGCCGGTATAGATAGAATTTGGTTTGCTACCGGCAATTGGCACACACCCCGCATGATCTCAAGCCTGCAAGGAGTTTTCTCCAACCCAGGAAGGGGGACCACTCAGATCCAGACATTGCTTATTCTGTGGCCGTTGCTTTTTGTTTTCCCAATCAACGATGCGTTCCTGCGCCGGCTTGGTGCTTGGCAACCAGCCGGTTGAAACATGACACTCGATGAGCTACTAGCGCAGAACCACGCGACCAACCAGGGCGAGGTTCAATATCTTTGAAGCATCTCTGGAACATTGGCGCAGGTTGCAGAAAAAAAGCCACAAATTATTGCAGGTTCCGTATGATTTAGAAACAACTGAACCTCCCGCGTTACGCAGGGGGGTTGAATATCAAGTTCGATGGCCGTCATGCCAATTTGACCACGTAAAGCAGTCAATGGTATACGCCTATCTTGACTGATTCCTGGCGTGAATTCGAGGACAGCAGCAATCAACTGAAGAGCCAAGATGCAAATCGTACAGATGTATCTGTAAGGTTACTCGAAGTTTGTGGCAGCACTCGTCGTTGGTCACATTATCCACACCGTAAATCTGTTGCCGTCTTACGCCGTCTGTGGCACGCCGGAGGATGTCTGGCCGAGTTCTCGAAGTGCGAGGTGTGATGACTCGGCTACATACGTACTTCCTTCCATAGTACACCCGGACGACGGCGAACGACGTGCCACTGTTCACTCTGTCCATCATGGATTCGTGGATGACAAGCCAGTGTCATGAGGAGAGGGCAACTTTAAGCGATACTGATACACATCACAAGCTTCGTCGGTTTTGCTCATTATGCTATCGAAAGAAATTATGTCATTGAGGGGGCTATCTAAGCTCTAAGCTGCAACCGGCCGTGCAAAAGGGATATCTCATCGCGCAACTTTCATACACAAACTCAAGTCATGACGCTTTTCGTTATTGTTTTTTCACTGGTACTGCTGCTTGTGGTCTCCCACGCCGGGACGAGGAACGTTGTCCTCGACGTAGCCCGGGAGCTGCTCGTCGCCCAGTGCCCCCGAGGCAGTCGGGCCGCTCTGCGGAGGGTGGGATCCCAGCGGGCCACCCTGGGGGTACTGCCCGTAGCCCTGGGGCGGCTGGCCGTATCCCGGGGGCGACTGCTGGCCATAGCCCGGAGGTGCCTGGCCGGGGCTGGTGGTCGGAACGGGGCCGGTGGCCGGGACGGGGGCCGGGGGAGGCAGGTTAGCCTCGGGGAGGGGCTGCTGCGCCTCCGCGGTGCGGAGGGCCTCGTACAGGAGGTGCGCGCCGCCGGGCCACTGGCCGGCGGGGCCCTGGGGAGGGACCTGGCCCTTGATGATCTGGTCGACCGACACCTTCTGGCCGTAGAAGGCCGCGTTGGCGTCCTTGCGCTCGGTGACGACGGTGCCGTCGACCTGGACGCCGGCGTAGAAGCCGCGCGACTTGACGTAGGAGAAGTTGGGCTTCAGCGACGTGCTGCTGCTCCTGCGCTTCGCCTTCTTGTCGTCCTCGGGCTTCAGCTTGCCGTCGTCGGCAGGCTTGGCCGCAGCAGCGGCGGCCGCGGCAGCCTCGTCCGCGGCCGCCCTCTGCTCGCCCTCCTTCTGCGACTTGCCGCCGAAGCTGGCGCCGACGTCCATGACGCCGCCGGCGCCGTAGGGGCCCGCGACGACGGCGACGTCGGAGCCCAGGCTGACGCGGTTGCCGAGGAAGGCGTTGAGCGCCTCGCGGGAGTTGATGATGAGGACGGTGTCGTGGATGTCGGCGCCGATCATGAAGCCGGCGCCGACGGCGTGGACCTGGATGCCGGAGGGCGGGCCCCAGGAGCCGTCGGGCAGGCGGGCGATGAGCACGCCGGAGCCGGTGGCGCCGGAGAACTGGAAGCCGGCGCGGAAGGTGGTGAAGATGGCGAGGCCGACGGCCTTGTTGATCACCTTGCTGGGGATCTTGACGATGGCCTTTTGCTCCTTCTTGGCCTTGTTCGGGGTGACGGGGCGCGAGGAGCCGCTGCCGCTGGCGTCGGTCTTGCCGGGCTCAAGCTTCTCGGAGGCCGGCTGCTGCTGGGGCGGGACGTCGGATGCGATGCCCTCCTCTGTGGTGCTGATGTTAGCCATGCTCTGGTATGAACGGGGATTGACGAGGTGGGGACTTACTGCAGAAGCTCTGCAGGATCTTGGCGGCCTTTTCGCACTCCTTGTCCATGGTGGTGGGCAGGAAGCTCTGGGAGCCCATCTTGTTGGCCATGGCGTTGATGGGCCCGGCGGCCTTCATGCCGATCTGGGTCAGACGCTCGCCCCATCCCTTGTGCTGCTTCTGGGGCTTGGTGGCCTCGGGGGCGGTCGCGGCGAAGGCGGCGGCGGCCTGGGAGGCGGCGGGGTCGGTGTGGTCGGCGCCGGAGGGCGTGTAGTGGTGGCCGGCGCCGCCGTACTGGGCCGGGTTGTAGTCGGCCTGGTGCTGCTGCTGGGCCGGAGGAGGGGCGTACTGCTGGGGAGGGGCGGCGCCGTATTGCGGCTGCTGCTGCTGCTGGGTTTGGGGAGCGTGGGTGTACTGCGGCTGGTTCGCGGGGGGAGGGCCGGGAGGCGGCGGGGGGAAGTACGGCTGCTGGCCTTGCTGGCCGGCGGGCAGCTCGGTCTTTTGGTCGGTGGGAGGGGGAGGGAAGGTCTGTTGCTGGTGCTCGCCCGTGGGGACGGGGGGCTTCTCGTTGTGGGAGGGGCCTGACCACGACATGATTCAGGACGTGCGAGGTGTTGTGCGTGTGTGAGCTTTGGGTATCAGGTATGGGAGAGGTAGAGCAAACGAGAAGGTGATGCGAGGTAAGGTAGGAGAGGAGGGAGGTGGGGGGATGGGTATCGTCTGATGATGGATGAGGCTGGTGATGGCAGAAGGGAAAGTAGCTGCTATGAGGGTGATGGCAACTGTTTTTGTATGTTTGGGAGATGGCGAGCTGGACCCTGTTTTTTTGTTTCTGGATCTTCGGGGTCGCCAGATGAAGTGAAGCTTGTTGAGGGTTTGGTGTGGCGCAGAAGTGTCGTCAACGTGGATATCGCGGCCCTGTGAGGCTTAGATGGAGCTTCGTTTGGACGGGACAGAGACGGAGAGTCAGAGAGAGGCCTCTTGTTTGTGAGGAAGAGGCGTCAGTTTCCACGTATTAGCTGGTGGTAGGTACCAAGAGCTGCTGTGACAGCTCACCAGTGCGCCAGAGAGTGGCACAGAGAGGGGAAAGCGTGGAGGGGCACAATTAAACGTCATAGTGTGGCTGATGGGGGAGTAGTGGGGCACATGGGGCAGTAGCGTGTGGCTGAGCCGGGCTTGGAGAGCACGCGATTCGTTTGCTGTGGCCTCGCGAAGGGAATTGGTGGGTGTTGACAGTGTGCAATGTGTTCATCCCTGCTCGCTCAAGTTCCCGCTCTGGCTGGAGGGCATCCCCGCGGCCGCCGATGAATGATGCTGCTGCTGGTGATGCTGCTGGTGCTTCGGGGTGAGCGGTGCGGATACATAATGATGCCCGCCGCCTGTTCTGGACGTTTTGCTTCACGAGACAGCGTTCAGAGTTCTGGCCTGCATCGTTCCATGCGGATGGAAGAACTATCGAAGGCTGTGGAAGCTTCATTCCCGAGGTGACACCAGGTTGGGCGCGAGTCAATTGCTGCATCGAGACTGAGTTCCGTCGCTGGAGGGAACAGAGTTCATTATGAAGCTTCTGAAGCTTCTCGCTTGACCCAGCCGAACGTGTGAGAGTGGGCAGATGAGTTTGTTTTGATACAGTTGATACAGTCTCGCTTCTCACGCGATGCATCACTTGCAGCATGAGATGAGATGGCGGGCGTTTTTCTGCCTGCATGGAGCTTCTGTCTCTTATCAGGTTTCTAGAGCCGTGTTGGATGATGTCCAGTTGGAGACGCAGCAGCAGTAAACACGGCCAATTGGATAAATCAGCTTTCGGTTTCGGACCGGACGCTGCTAATGTAAAGAATTCGGGGACTTGTTTTCTTTCTTTTTTCTATACGCAGCGGGCGGCGCGGGCGTGCATTGCATGTGCTTCCCTTCCATCGGACATTCTCCCAGCCCAGGTCCGTCCGCCCGTCCGGACGCGCGCATCCCCAAGACAGACAGACGGGTAAGCCCGCCGGACCTCTGTTTGGAATTATCTGTTCTGACATTTGTCCATGTCTGGCGTTAATTCTTACATGCGTTTGACAGTTTCCCGAGTCTGATAAGGAACGGCGACTAATCAGGAAGATGAGTCGTTGTCGTCGCAGTAGGCGCACTCAAAATCGGGCATTCGCAGGGTGCTACCTCGCGCCGAACCTCCGAACGGCCAGCCATTCCCCGGTTCAGTCACGGTGAAAGCGCAGCCTGAGTTGCCGCTTCTGGCCAATCCCGTCTAACCACAAGCTTTCCCGGTTGGGGGCAATTTGGCTTTCGTCTTATGTCGACCGGTATTCAATCTCTTTTAGCGTTCGAGAAGGGCTCCTGTCTTTCTAGTGTCTGATGTTCGGTGCCGCTGTCCGCTGCGACCAGCCCGCTGGGTCCAGACAAGCTTTTGTGATGCTGCAAAGCTGCGTTTGAGACACAGGCTGGACGAACTTGCCTCGGCTTTCGATGAAGAGTTGCCAGTTTGAGGGGGATGGTTGCGAACCGAGGGAAGGGAGCAGGAGAAATCTGAAGGTTTGCGGTCTTGGTCATCATGACAGCAATTGTGTCTCGCCTTTCATCCGGTCGGCCCCCCAACATCTGGTTTCTCCTATTTCAACAGCAACGGCATCCGGGTTCCGGAATCCTCACATTCGCCGTTTCTCGTATCTTTAAATCTGACCGCACACCCGCTTGCTTTCTGTCGAGTGCGCGCGCCCGGCCTTTCCCCAAGTCTGACATGCACAAGCGGTTTGCGATTGATTTGCGCCGCCCAGAGAAAGATAAATAAAGAAGACGAGACGATTTGCGAGAGCGACAAGCACAGCAAGCAAGCAAGACAAGCCCAACGCCGAACAGACCAGACTGCAACAGGACAAGCCTGGTTGTCAATCTCACTTCGGGGGTAGAAAGAGAGAGAGATCTACGCCTGTTGATAATCACGTCTATTGGAGCTAGACCACCGAACGACAGGCAGCCAGACAGCCCTCTTCGGCGATCGAAAGCAGGACGAACCTCACTCACAACGAGGCACCACCGTTCGGAGCTCCGGCCGGTGAAGCGTCGACGCACCGGACATTGACGCGACCTGAATCCATCGCCCCGCAATTTTAGAGCGACCTGGGCGCCTGTCCCTGCGCAGAAAAAAAAGACGCCTTTTGGCTTTTTTCCTGCTGCTCACTTGTTGAGGAAGAGTGTCGATCTGCTTATCCGTACTATCGTCCTCCGTGTGTTGCGTCTTATCCCAGACGTTGAACGAGCGCAGACGGCTTCCGAACCGGCCACTTTCTTTCCCTTCCTTTCCCCCTTTTTCTACACACCTATTACCCTCGTGCATAACCTCGCTCATTCTTCTCTCTCTTCTCCCTCCTTCTCTTCCTCTCTTCCTTACTCAGTCTTAGAGACAAAAGATACCCCGAACGAAGACACCCTCTCGGTCCCGAGTTGACAACCGCGCTTCTGCCCACGAACCCCAGCAGAACCAACAACTTACACCCACGCACCCCAACCACTCTCCTCGCCCCCCCTCCCCCTCTCTCCCCCCCCGGGGACCCCATCAACAAACACCTCAACTCCCTCACACACACTCACAAACACACAAACAAACCCCGGTCTCGCGCTCCCCAACAATGCCAAGCGCAACGACCCCGCCCGGCTCCGGCCCGGACACCACCCTCCACCTCCCGCGCATCCTCTGCCTGCACGGCGGCGGCGTCAACGCCGCCGTCTTCAAGGTCCAGTGCCGCGCCCTCATCGCGCGCCTGCGCCCGCACTTCCGCCTCGTCTTCGCCGAGGGCCCCTTCATCTGCGCCCCGCACCACGACATCGTCTCCGTCTACGGCGACTACGGGCCCTTCCGCCGCTGGCTGCGCTGGCTGCCCGAGCACCAGCCCGTCGTCGACGCCGAGACCGCCTCCGCCGAGATCCACTTCCAGCTGCGCATGGCCATGGACGACGACGACGCGCTCGGCGCCACCGGCGAGTGGGTCGGCCTGCTGGGCTTCTCGCAGGGCGCCAAGATCAGCGCGAGCCTGATGTACACGCAGCAGATGCTGCGCCAGAAGTACGGCCGCCGCATCGCGAGCGCGGGCGGCAGCGCGGACTGGAAGTTTGGCGTGCTCCTCGCGGGCCGCGCGCCGCTGATCGTGCTGGACGACAGGATAGACGCGCCGCAGGGCGTGGGCGACGCGGCGGAGGCGAGCGTGGTGTTTGACGACTGGCCGAACGGGAGCGGGACGGACCATGTGTTGAGGTTGCCGACGATTCATGTGCATGGGCTGAAGGACCCCGGGCTGGAGCAGCACAGGCGGCTGCTGAAGGAGTACTGCGAGCCCGGGTCGACGAGGTTGGTGGAGTGGGAGGGGAACCACCGGGTGGTCATCAAGACTGTGGATGTTGATGCCGTGGCGAGGCAGGTTCTGGAGCTGGGCGCGGAGTTGGGGCTTGTGAGGGATATCGAGGCATGATTGATAACTGCATAGCGTTTGGTTGGTTCTTTGGGCATTTTCATTATTTTTTGGGTTGTATTTACTTTGTTGCGTCTGATGGATATACATAGACCGGAAATACCACGTCGTCGCTTTGTTGTTCTTCATGTCGTGTACACTCCCGTCGGCACATCGTGATACCCTCTCTTGCCCACCACATGCGTCAGCTCGCTCCTCCAGTCCTCGCCGCGCGCAAGCCTCTCGACGACCTTGTCAAACGTCCACTCGGGCCTCCACCCGAGCTCGCGCACCGCCCTGGCCGAGTCGTACACGCGGTCGACGCGGTCCGGGAACCTCCATCCGAGCTTCTCAAACACGGCGCCCGCCGCGGGGACGCACGCCCTGTACACGCTCTCCGCGTCCCCACCACCACCGGCGTTAAGCCGCGCGAGGGCGTCTGCGTCGTCGGAGAACGGCGGCGGCGCCGAGACAATGTACTTCGCGAACCCGATCTCGCGGGCGCGGCGCACGGCGCAGACGACGGCAGATACAGCATCGGCGATGTCGAGGCGGCGGTGCGCGAGCTCGCAGACCTTGAGGTTCGCTTCGGCGGGGAACTCGGCGCGGCGGGCGGGGTCGTCGTCCTGCTCGGGGAAGAAGCGCGACGTGCGCAGGACGAGGCAGGGCAGGGATGTGTGGAGATGGTGCAGGCGGACGAGGTCCTCGGCGGCGGTCTTGGTGGCGCCGTAGATGTTTTTGGGGACGGGCGGGGTGGGTTCGGTGATCCAGGCGGCGGGGGAACCACGGGCCGGGGCGAGGGCGGAGCCGTAGGTTGAGGTTGCGGAGATGAAGATGAAGGATTCGAGGGAGAGGAGGGCGGCGGAGGAGGTTTCGAGGAGGGCGAGAGTGCCGGTGATGTTGGTGTCGATGAAGGCTTGTTTTGGGTGCGAGGCGACGTGGGGTTTGTGCAGGGTTGCGGCGTGGATGATGTGTTTGATGGAGGGGTGGGAGGTGAAGAGGGACGTGAGGGCGGCGCGGTCTGTGATTGAGAGGGTGCGGGTTGTGGTTGAGGACGGGAGGATGTCGATGCCGAGGGGGGTGTGGCCGTGGGAGGGCAGGGAGAGCATCAGGGCGGCGCCGAGGTGGCCTGAGGAGCCGGTGACGAGGATGTCGTACTCTGGAGAAGGCATCGTGGTGATTTGATGGCTGGCTGTAGAAGCTGATGTGATGAAGGAGTTGGTTTGAAGAAGTTGACTTCAAGTAGTTGAGGTTTGGTGATGGTTAGTCATGGTGTTGAGACGTGACTCATTGGTCTGCCGCGCCAAGGGGAGAATGCCATCGATAGGGCGCGAGTAGCCGCAGACAGCTTGTACCCCATTCGTCTTTGAATTCATTAGCGTCGAAGTGAAGATTCGCAGCATTCTTTGCGAATTTCCCCAGTTGTTTTTCCATGTCTCTCGCCACTTCGAAATCGTCATGGGTTGCTCGTTCCTACAAACACAACTAGTACAGCGGCATACGCTGCCGTGCTAGCCAGTACATCTTTGGCCTCGTCGAGAAAGTAAGCCATCAGTATACCAAAGGCAGTAACAAAGGCTGTCGTTGAGATGAGCGATGCATAGAGCCCGTTTTTCAACACCATAATCCACATGGGTCCAACGAGAAAGGCGCCCCCAGCTGCTGCAATCACGATACGCTCTTTGAAACCACGATACCATGTCTTTGCGACATTGCTGCCGCGTGTGCCAGTGATTGGGTCGTTGGCACCGGCGGAGCGAACGTCCCACGGTCGCAGGGAGTCAACATGTTTTGTTATGTCTTTGGCCAGGGCACTATCAATGTTGCAGTTGAGAACGTAGTTATCCACGCCGTACTCTCCTGTGGCAAGGAAGGGGTCCCGAATAGACTTGGAGCGGCTCTCCATGTAGTCATGGTCCTGCAGCGCTTTTACTGTGATGGACCAACAAAGTCAGCGTGTCTCTTATCAACATGGAACTAAGAGACGCGTGTTTCTTAGGTACAAACTGGTGTTTGAGGCTTAGGGGGCAAGAACCACATACTGTACTGCTCAAGTGTCTGCTCCCAGCCGGGCGACTCGCTGCCGTTAAGACGCATCCTAACAACGTGTCTCACCAGCTGGCACTGAAGCTTACGGATTCGCATCCGCTGCAACTCGGCAAAGCTGATACGAAATCGCATTCCATCCTCGGAAGATGGTGTTGGATCGGGCTTCCTGCCGTACTGTATTTCCCGGAGTTTCGTGCTCAAGTCCTTGAGTTTAGAACCAACGGAACTGACCTCGGGCTCGTCCAACCTTGCGATCAGATTTGGAAGGTGATGATTTACAGCCCAATCGCCTGGGTCATCGCGATCGAGATGCATTGTGTGTCGCACATTTCTCGGTAACGGCATCTGATAACTCTCCGTGACTATAGGCCCAGGAGGACCAGGACTGCTTTCTCTGCTGCGACGCCGGCCAGCCGTCGTGCTGTCGAAACTACGGCGCCTTTCTAACCGACTGTTGACTGAGGACCTGACATGCTGAGATGAAATACTGGGGTTGTACTCCCGATCACGACTGGCGGAGCGATCTCGCCGGACAGACCGGATGCTGTTAGGCCGGCTGCCGTTGTTATACACACCACCAGGGGACTCGGGCCGGATGTCGCCCGAGTAGCTGCGCTTGCGGGAGCGGGAGCTGGCGGCCTCGTCGCCATGGCCTGTAGTAGGTAGATCAGCAACAATAACTATGTACACGAGAAGCTAAGCTGCCTACCAGCCTCGGTGATTGAAGTGCGACAGCCCTCCTTCTCGACGTCACGATACACAGACATGCTTGGAAGTTGAGGGGAGGGCCAGATTTGCAAAAGCGCGATTTTTCTATGCCCTTGAAAGCGCGCCACGGATGGCGATTATATGCCCCGACAGCACCAACGGGTGTGACAGATCTTCTTGGTCGGGCGAGAGGGTAAGAAAAAGTTGTACTTATCTGCAGGCCTAGGAAACAGCCAGCCTTATCAGGTGATCTACCATTGAGGCTTAGAATGCTGCGGAACGGAGAAGTATGCGACCCATCTGCAGAGTGACTGCAGTTGCAAGGGTCTCAAGTGCTGACGCCCTGCCTGGTGGCTGACAAAAAGATTATGTGCCCCAAAGTTCCACGTTGGTTACCTATATATATATGCTCTCGTAGCCTGGTCCAAAATCACTTCATTAAAACCCAGAGAAAAGCTCATCGTGCGCGTCGAAAGAAATCCCGAATCTCTAGACTACCTCGCTGCTGCCTTTATATCACAAATAAAAACACCAACACCCAATATTCGAAGCATTCCTCGAGCAGGCACTGGAAGATAGCACGCTCTCAGAGTCTCGGTCCAAGCAAACTTCAAAGCAAACTTCATATCCAGATCCTCTCCTCCGAATCTTCACAATATGTCCTCCAAGGCCGGCGACACAAGACGCCTCACCGTTTTCATCCGCGTCACTCGCATGCCGCTCAGAGTCGACATCGAATTCCCTGATAACGATCTCGCCAGATGCTACCGCCAAGGCATCGAGAGAAGTAAGAAGGTACTACCGGGAGAGTCATTCGCAGTAAGGATGGAGCTGCCCTCCTCAGTCGTCGACCTCGAGATGTCGCAGTCTCTCGGGGGCATCATCATGCATTTCGACAAGGATTACGACGCGAAAATGTGGGTTGATGATGTCTGCCGGCCCGTCAATGGGAAACCGAAGCAGGTTTATTTCAAGCAGTACTGGAGCGATGCGGAGTTTGCGAAGCTGAGAAGTACGTTGGAGAAGAAGCGAGATCAGGCGTATGAGGAGGAAAATGCGCGTCCAGACCGTGCAGGACAGCCACCGAATACCGCATTATATTCAACCTCGTCGGATAATAAACCGACTATCTTCAGGAGAGGCAGGAGTTGAGCTTTGATAGGCATGGTATACGAGGAGCGCAGAATACACATTATGGTCGGGCATACATTAGCTGAAGCATCTGTAATTGAAATTGTTGTAAAGAAGCAGGGAAAAAGGACTGCATATCGATAAACCTCATAAATTTCCGAATTGCGGTATTGTTGTAAAGCCTCGACTTTATATGTCGAGATAATGTGCGGTTCATGGTGCCTTTGCCAAAGGTGAGAAGCCTTGCCATATACACTCGATCAAATATGATCCCGTCGATTTCTTCCTCAGAACCATTGCTATGAGGCAATTACGTTGACGATCTCGCAAAGGGCCATCGGCCCGAAAGGATCGATGGCTGATGCACCACCTTGCTGACACGACTGGTTGACAAAGATGACAAAGATGATGAAGACGATGAAGACGATGAAGACGATGAAGACAGCAACGCAGAGATATATAACCACAGGACAGGTAATCAATCTAACCCTGGGGAAAGTAGGCGGCGGTCTCTATAGAAATACCAGACTTGCGTAGTAGCGAGGAACCTCATTGCCTCACATAAACATCCAAGTTCTCAAGCTAATACACAATAAGAGCCATCATCGCACCCTGAAAATCTTTTGCTCTACCTTGAGGTGCGCTTTTGATGTCTCCCTCACCTTTGGTATCGCGATCCTTGCGGTGCCCAGCCTCTCATATGTATCCTGACCATCCTCGCCATCAACCCGTCGCAACACCATGAGTAATAAGTTGTCCGTCCCTTGCTCATTCAAATCGCCGAAGCCAATCTCAATCTCCTTATCCAGCTCCCCAACCTTGAGCGAGGTTCCCCCGCCATCATCCTTGAAGATAAGGGCATCCCATTCAGCGTCGAGAAGGACCCCCTTCTCCTCTTCTAGCGTCGGCGTGAAGAAGCCAAATATTGCCTCACTCTCATCTGAGAAAACTTCAAAGTAAAACTGGCCCCCCTCCTCGAAATCCATATCACGAATAGCCGCAGCTGCAGGATTTTTCGAAGACACAATGTGCCCGTGAGACATTTTAATGGTCATTGCAAGGCCCTCGAGATAAAGAAATTGCCGCGTCTCGGGAACGAGGCTGGTGGACTTCGAACCATGGTGGGCGTAGAATTCATCGAAGTTCTGCCGTTGCCAACAGCCGGCCTCGTTATTGACCTCTACTTCAATCTTGACGTTGGAAAAGGTGGAGGGTAGTGGCGGGACAGCCTCTTGGTTTCTCTGAAAAACCAACTCGCCCGCATTCATTTTGGCGTTCCGAGGTTGATCGAAGCTCAGCTCTAGCGGCCCTTCCCATCCCGCCCAGGACCAGCTCGGAAACTTTGGGTTGCGTTGCGCAGGGTGCTTGAAGCTCCAATCCATAGCCTGGAGGAGTCCCAAGGTAGCCGTTTGGTGCACTTTGTCATCGAAGATGGCCTCGCTTGAGACGCGCAATGTTGTGAATATCGGTAAACCCCAGAAATGTCCGAATGGCGGTGTCGTTGTTGACCCTCGGCTGAGTATACCAAGCATCCCGTTCAAGTTGTCGCTGTTAAAAGTGAGAGACCTGGTCATGTACTCTTCGATCAACCCAAAGACCGTCGGCCCCTTATTCAAGCTCATTGCCATGGGAAAGTTGCGCACGCTTTGCGCTGCTTCGCCATACATGGGCGGCCAGATCGGTCCATCCTTGCCATACCTGAATGCTGTGCCGTACTTGAAGAAGATGTCGTCCGGGGCAAAGACGGCTTCCGTACAATGTGAGAAGTTACACTCAAAATAGACCTGGTACTCCGTGAATATGAGACGCCGCGTAGAGAGAAGGCCTTCTTGATATGTCCACCCCCGTTCGGTCCACTTGGCGTGCTTAAGGAGGTTGCTGAGTGGCGGGAGAGAGGATACATAGAGCGTCTCCCCGATTTTGACCGACGGCTGCCGGAGCCGCGGCCGGGTGCTTACTCCCGGCAGACCGAAATTGGCGTCTTCCCCAGCGCAGGCGATGATGGCAAACACAGCCGCCTCGTAGATGATGTGCATGTTGGCGAGCTGGTTTTGTGTCTCCTTTCTCTTCTCGGCATCCTGTTGCGCGTTGCCGCTTTGGTCGATGCAATACCTGTCTACCCACAGGTAGTCAACGCCGAGGTTCCTGCAAACTACAAATGCGTCCTGGACGACTCTCGGAAACCCGGTCTCAGGGGCCTTTGTGCCCCAGACGTAGCTCAAGGCGACGTATTCTTGGCCTTCCGGAAGAGAGACTAATTTCTCTGTCGAGACTTTCATTACACGGAATCCGGGGATGTCTCTGGCGGATCTTTTGTTCGGGTTTCCACATCCAGTTGGGTGGTATGTGCGACAAGCATTCAACCAACTTTTTACGATGTCGTAGTCGATGGTGTCAGTCGCGATTCGCCTCCCAGAGAAACGGCGATTTCTTGCATTGACAGGGATGACAGGATACAGGTACCCCGAGGACCCGGAGTGCTGGCGCAAAGAAATTCCTTCTTGCTCAGGATAATACACATGCGGCGGCTTCGGATCGATGGCCAGAATTGCTGTGTCTTTTAACCGGCGGGCAGCCAAAAGAGGCCCAATGTTATTCCCATGCTCCGTCTCTCCCGTTGTCTCAAAGTTGACATATGTAGCCGACACAACATTGAGTTCGAAAGGCGAGTCGGAGTGACCATGAGTCGATACTTCAAGCCTGGTGCGCACAGCCGTGAATACGTTGCAGAGGGGGCAAGATGCAGTTGCGAAGTCGTCTGGAAATCGACCCAAGTCAGCCACCTTCCTCTGAATCGTATTTCGGTGGCATGGAGTGCTGCCTTCGTCTGGTACTTCGTTGATCATCGCGGCTCGGATGTCCACCGCGTTTGCGGTGTCTGTAGCGCCTTCCATCCAAAAGTACCACTGAACCCGTGCATCTTTCTCGTCTGCTTTGCTTTCGGCTCCGGTATTGGCGTCTTTGGAACCGGCGTTATTGTATTCGGATAGGGTCTTCTCATCCGATTCAGCGCCGTTGTTGGATTTGGCATCTCTGCCTTCATCATCTCCATGTTCCTGAGTGGGTACCACAGGATTCTTGGAGGTTGACGATCTGACGTTCATGAGGGAAGAAGGGCCGGCATCTTGAGGGGGCATATCAACTGGGTTCGGTAGAGGGTCCAGTGAAAGCCTGGCGCATCTCTCGCAGATTTGAGCCGTCTCATCGACAGGCTTCACTTCTGGTGGTGGATTCGTGTCTCTCGGAGGGGCACTCGTTGGATGATGTTCAATCTGCCGACGCATAGATCCAAGAATGTCGTTGATTGGATATGTTAACGTCCGCTCCTCGTCATTTGGGTCCTGTACCGTGTGACTGGCCTCTGCTTCTTTAAGCAGCCCGGACGAGTATAGTATTGATAGCCTGTCTGCCACCCATATCATTGAGTCGTTCACCCAAGGCATCGATTCATGATGGAGATATTCAGGCGCGGGTTGAAACATATTGACCGGCTTCACCCACGGGACAAATTTGCAGAATGGAGGTGTGGGTGGATGTTGGGTTTGGGATAACCGGCAAGGGCTGACCAGAAATCTCAAGGACGGTGATTGTGCTCTGCTGAAGCTGCACAAGCTACAAAGTGTTTCCGCAGCAGAGCGCAAGTAGCAGATTTGCCTAATGCCTTGACCAGGGTCGCATTTGCGACCAATTGCCGGGATTTCCGCCGTTCTCACCTAGACGGGTGGTGGCTAGGCACGCATCCTTCTGCAGCTTCCTCAACGATTCTGTTGGACAATGGGCCGTCGGAAAAGTGGAACTATGCATGATGTATCATCGGATTGAAGTGCTGCCTGGTGCTAATATGCCTCACTCATAGGCGGCCGAATCTTCCCGGTCGCCATAATTCGACATTGGCAAGTTTACTTCCTCCCTCTCAGAAGCCTACATATATCAGTCTTTGCAATTCTTTGGAAAAGTCGAGTACGTCAAGAGGTTCCGTAAGCAATCTGTGAGGCGCGATGGCCACCGAACAAAGCCTCGAGTCTATATTTCCCGCCTTGCGACTGGGGCATGTCGAAGGACACTCAAAGGAGCCCGAAGAAAATGAGGTTGGCGACAAGATTGCATGCGGCAGAAAATGCACGTCAAAGACCCTCTATGGAAGCTGGGATAACGAAGAAGATGACTTCATCTGGTCGGAAGAGTATCCGGACAACATCGCAGAGGCGGCGGAAAATGAAGAGACAATGCAGTGCGCTATAATTGTCAGAAAAAGTGAGTTTTGACATGTTGTATGGCATACCCATTCACACAGGCCATTCTGACAACCTCCTCCAGAGAAAAGTACGGATCCAAGAAGATCTCTGGAGATCCACAGCATAGTAATTCAGAGCCCGTTGATCAAAGAGGTGCTCAGCGAAGTCTTTGCGGGATATCCTGATTGCAACCTTGAGCTGGAGCGAACGGAGATTGACGCTCCATTTGGTCCGTTTGTCCACCGATGGGACGGTTTTACATCTGTTCTCGAAGATGAGAAGTTGGACGAGGAAACTCGACAGCATTTGCAACTATTGAACGACGCCATTGCTCCTGAGGTGACGGACATCATCAATAAGGTCAAAGACTACAAGAAGAACAATGTCGTTGACTTCAAGTACCTCTGGGCTATTTTCGAACCAGGGTGCACTGTCTTTACTATAGAACATGGTCATCAAATGGCAGCGTGCTTCGAGACGTCGACCTACATTGAGACTCAAAACGGAAAACAGCTACTTCTATGGTGCAAATCAATCAACTGGGAAAAGTCCGACTTTGGCTGGGAGAGCAAGAGACTTACGATCAAGGAGTTCAAGAGCACCATTCCCATATCATCATTACCCGTATTTCCCTTGAAGAACCACAAAGGGCACGCAATTATCGAGCAGAATCTCATCCAAAGAGGCAAACTATTTGAGAGTCTCTGCGGACTGCAGTACAGAGATTACGATGGGCAAGCTGTCCAAGTTGTGCAACTTCAACACAGTTTCGAAGTTCGGGAGAAGGCCGTCAGGGTACAAGAACGTATTGTCATTGACGCCGAGGCGTATGACAGGTTCAATCCCCACGACCAGACATTCACTCATCCGATCTTGGATGACAAGGAAAAGAATGTGGAGTCGTCTCGCTTTGGACATGCGGAGTACACCGTGATCCCGATAGATTTCGTCAAGAAGGAAGAGCCCAAGAAGACTCTCACCGAATACCAACAGCTCCTATGCGTGCCGTCGGTCCGCGGCTACGCTCTCAAGACCAAACGATGGCTTCGACTCAGTGTCTCTTCCGTGAAAGAGATCGAGTTGAACGAAGGCGCCTTCAGCAGCTTAGTGCTGCCAGAAAATTACAAGAAACTCCTACGCGCCTTTATGGAAAGTCAGCTCCATTTCAAAAACGACTTCGACGATTTCGTGGCGGGAAAGGGGAAAGGGATCGTTATCTTGCTTTCTGGTAGCCCGGGAACAGGCAAAACCCTCACTGTAGAGAGCGTTGCCGAAGTACTCAAGGCGCCACTGTACAGTCTCAGTGCTGGCGATCTGGGGACCGACAGCGGCAGCGTTCAGGAACGTCTAGATGATGCTCTCCAGCTCGCCGCTGATTGGAATGCGGTGTTACTGATCGACGAATGCGATGTGTTCCTCGAGGCCCGGAGCAGTGATAATCTAGACCGCAACGAGCTCGTCAGCATATTCCTCAGAACGATAGAGTACTACGAGGGGATAATGTTCCTGACTACCAACCGACTGGACTCGATCGACCCTGCCTTTCACTCAAGAGTACACCTAAGCCTCGAGTATCCTGGTCTTGAGCAATCATCTCGAAAGGAGATCTGGTCGGGATTCTTGGACAAGATTGGAAAGGGGGATGGGAGGCATGCATTGAGCGAAGAAGATATTGGAAAGCTTGCGTCGCTGGATTTAAATGGTCGTCAGATCAAAAACATTCTGAAGACGTCCAGTCTACTGGCTTGCTCGGAGAAGACAAGGCTCAGATTTGACCATGTGAAGACTGTACTTGAAGTATGGCGTTACAAGGTCCAATGATTTACCGAAGCGCGGCGATAGATATTGTAATCCTTTTCTTTGGTCACATACGGTATAACTAGTCCAAAAGTACACAACAACCACAGCCTTAGGTTCAATTTCAAAGACTAACAATACACGTGGTGATTCAACTCAGCCATACAATTCTAAGGAAGCACTGGTATGTGCAGCCCACCCTCAACTAGGTCAAACCACAGACCACGATAGCCATTGTCTCTCGCCGCCTTGACAAGACTTGCAAAACCTTTGAGTTTCATTTCATATCCCGACTCTCCGGTGGTCACTGGGGAGACATATTTGATTACCCGCTCATTAAGAGAGTCGATTTCCAGAGAACTGACTAAGAGAGGCAACCCTATTGGGAGTCCCTTCATTTCCACCGGAACCCAATCGACAAAGCACTCCAGCTCGACTGTGATTTTCATTGCCAGCCGTAGTGCAGTATCGTCTTCAACGCCGAGCGGATATTGGAGGCGATGAATGATAAGGAGAGTCGCCAGACGGTATACTCGAGCTTGTAGCATCATGGCCGATACTTCTAGCCGACTAAATTGGTTGAAGAAAGTGGTAGGGGGTGCCGGCTCCCATACACGCACTCGGCGCTCAATGTCGGCTAGTTCATTACTGCAATTCC
Organism: Colletotrichum endophyticum; assembly: GCA_027406105.1. Lineage (NCBI taxonomy): Eukaryota > Fungi > Ascomycota > Sordariomycetes > Glomerellales > Glomerellaceae > Colletotrichum > Colletotrichum endophyticum. The sequence continues at coordinate 5,470,067 of JANVYF010000002.1, forward strand.
TGAGGCGGAGAGGCATAGGATCATCGGATAAGAATGACCCTGCACAAGCTGATTTCTTAGCTTTGTAGCTTATCGCGCAGAGCTCATAGAGAATGCAGATGAGACCACTGCAGAGTCCGAAAGTTCTATCCACTATAGAATAGTCGCCGCGTGGGGGCTGAATAACAGGCATTTCTCGCTTTACGAGGCACTCGACCGTGTCGACAAGTATTGAAGTAACGGTAATAGGGTATAGGCAGGGCTGAGCGAGCAGCGAGGGAAGCCAGTCCTTGACCAATAGAAGTGACTGCCGAAGAATGGCATGTGCGGATGTGCCCAAGAGGATAATATGGTAGACGACTAAGACCTGTCCGAGCATGATAATGGCGGCAGCATCGTGTGCATCGACGATGACGGCTGCTTGCAATTGCTTGAGACAGTTGGATCCTTCGCGAGGGTTCACTTCGTCAAGAGTTTTCATTCTATTGTGCTGGCTGTCCCACAGGGCTAGGGCAGCTAGGTAAGCGTCCAGGAGAACACCGCCCGAACGGGCGAAAACGATGGTTATCGCGCCGCGGAAGCTGTCGGAAAAGCTGGGGCCAATCATAAAATGCCTATGGTAGCTGTAAAACGTCTGCTGATCTGACAGGACACGGTGAAGATGTTGCTGCCGTTTGGCTACCAAAGGGCGTTCCGGACAGGGCAGTTGTAAAGGGAGGTTGCAGTCATAGAGAGCCTCCACGATGTTGGACAGGTCTGTGAGAGAGTATCCGAACGTCCAAGAGGAGCGAAAGGTATTGTTGTAAGATTGTGGACGAAGCAGCTCCATACGATTGCTGGTCTCAGCGTCGACATCGGTTCTCTCGCAAGTCGCGACAGTGAGGTCCGCCTCCTCCGCATCGTTGGTTTCGCCGGTCTCATCGGCCACATCATTCTCGACACCCCTGATGTTCTGGGTATTGCCGATGACAATTCTCCCTATATTCTCAATACCGCTGACCTGTATAGAACGATCCTCAAAGTCTGAGTGCATTGGAGTCGCAGGCTGCCCGGGCAGCCTGTCGTCCGTTCCAAAATTGAGAATCCCGCAACTGCCATACGGGACCTTCTGAGCCACAGGCGGGCGACCCATACGCCGCTTGCGTCGCTCGAAGGAGCACATTGTTCTTAGAAGCCTGCATTGGCGACACTGATTCTCAGTAGCGTCGAAGAGACATCGTTCCTTTCTACGATAGCACCCGTCGCAGGCTGTCCTAGGCATGAGAGTTGGATTCTGAGGGGCCTACAGAGCGTTCTAAGCTCAATCACATGTGCAGTGAGATGACTAACTCTCAGGGAGGAGGAGGGGGGGAGGGCGGACTTGTCGTCGGGTTTTACAGCTCGACTGAACAATATCGTGGTCGAGATGCTGAGAGGGTAAAGGGGAGAAGAATCATGGTAGGAATAGCGAAGTGGGACGATATAAGTAGCGAGACAGGGTCGCTGTTGTGGAGACACACAGGGGTAGTGCTTTCACCAACAGTCCAGGGTCAACACCCAATGCCCCTTGATCATGGCTTCAAGGTTGAAGGGAACAGAAACAGACTGTATCGTATCGGTATTAATTGCACTGATGCCGTCGAAGTTGTGTAATGTGTTAACTACTACTAGATGATAATCGACTGCCACCCTAAAATCTGTGTTATCCTCACTGTTCCCTAGACCTACTTTCCAAGTGAATCCCGGATGATCTCCTGGAACCAGTTTGGCAATCCTCGAAACCCCGACAACCAGGAAGCTCGGGCCGGGATAATGAGCTGAGCGCCGCGACGGGAGAAGATTTGATCTGCGACAAGCTTCGCCACGTCTTCGGGCTTCATCATCTTGTTGGTGCCGCCACGCTCAATCGCCTTCTTGTCATCCTTCGTCATATCAGTGGCCACCCACATGGGATGGGCCACCGTTGTCAGCACACCTGGCGATCGATAAATATGCTTGATTTCGCATGTAAGCCCTTCGTGATATGCCAGAGCGCCTGCCTTTGATGCCGAGTAATCAACGGCTGTCGGTAGCGAGATAAAAGAAGCCATGCTCGCGATTGTGACGATATGTCCCTTATTCTTCAGTATCATATTCGGTAAGAATGCCTTAGTCGTATACCAGAGTGCCATGAGGTTTACTCCAAAGAGTGCTGCCGCCTTCTCTGGAGCCAAATCGAGAATGGAGCTTCGATTCGCCATGCCAGCGTTATTGATCAGGATGGAGGGGTGGCCGACCATCTCTCGGATGTTATCTGCAGCCTCCGCCACAGCAGAAGCCGAGGAGATGTCGCATTTCCAGTAGAAGACAGTGTCAATCTTTTGAAACTCCGAGGGTAGTTCCGCTACATCGAGGATTGCGACTCGCAGGCCTCTTTGGACAAGGGCCAGAACGATGGCTTTCCCGATCCCATTGCAGCCGCCAGTGACGACGGCAATTTCTTCAGACCAGGCCCAATTTCCACGTACGAAAAGGCTCCAATTGTTGGTTGCACGAAGATTCTGGATGCGGTTCAAGACGCGACCCACCCCAAGAGCGACCAAGATCTTGAGGACTGTCTTGAGGCCCCAAACACCGATCCTGCGCTGGACGACATCTGATTCGGTGACTTGGGTGACGAGATGAGGCGGACCGTACATTAAAAACGCAAGGGCTGATGCTGAAAGAGCAGGGTTCAAGATGGCGCCAACAACGATGTTTAAGGATTTGACAGCTCCTACAATCAGAGTAGCCATGATATTTCTTCGGTAAAGAGAGCAAGGCGAAGATGTTAAAATGTGATGATTGACTGGATGGTGAGGTGCATTCCGTCAGTCCGTTTGAGTGCGTATGCTCCAATTTATATCTAATTTTGTCACTCGCCTGTCGAACAACCCTCGCACATGATGCCAACTTCCCATCGTCTCGCTGATACCTTGGTTCTTTCTTCACTTCAACTCCTGTCTAATTATCGCACAGCAGTCCCGATGACCCCGGCAAGTTCCAACCACTTTTGGCATAGCGCGATTTCGCGGACAGGGCTCGTCGGCGACTTTCTTCCCAATACGGAGGCCTGTTGGAGCCGGGCTCGGTTCGGGTTCCACTGCCACTGCCTGCTCTCGCCGCTTGACCGGCGCGATGTGGGATGTGAGACCATGGGAGCCTGACCTCTACTAATAATTTTGAAATCTTGCAAAAGACCTGACATTGATAAAACGACTGTGGACGAGAAAGACCATTAAAGCGATTGCTATTTTCTGCCTTTTCCTTTTTCCTAAGACCGCCTAACTTCCCTGTGTCTGCGCGGCTATATTTCATATGTACTAAATTGTTACTATTAGAGACAATAGTAGCGATTACGGAGGAAAGAGTGTGACATGATATGTGGGTCTCCGCCTCAGCACACGAGTACGACGAAAGCGACGAAAGCGACGGAAGCGACGATAACAACCATAATGACCCAACGTAGAGAGCAGTCTCACATTGCCATCGTTGGAGCAGGAGCTACAGGAACCAACACAGCCCGTATCATATGTCACCTCAAGCGCTCCAGTCATATGATTATGCTCACTCGTACATGTATTACAAGCCCAAGGCCCCAAGCACGTCAAGAAGACAAGGTATATGTCCAGAGAATTTATTTCACTACAGGGTTACGCTACTTGTTTTGTGATCAAGCCTAACCATGTCATGTTGTAGCTGATGGTCAGTCCTTGTAACCAGTGACGTCCCACTGGCGAGTCACCACTCGACAAAATTCGTGGATGGCATAAACATTGTCCCGGCTCAATTTCAGGTTGCTCTGGAGTCTGACGCGTTCCTCCATGTCGAATTCGCGTTTGTTCCACATCTCCCAAGTAAGGAAGCTATGCGGGAGGAAGTTCGCGTGTTCAAAGTCGATGATGATGATCCTGCTGTCTGGGTTCTCTCTGTCCTCCATGATGAAATTGTGTAGGTTGAGGTCGCAATAACACAATTTCAGACCCTCAGGGACAAGGTTGGCCTGGATCATATCTGACCGTCCCTGGAAAGACAACCAGTCAGTGTCTTGTTGTTTCTCATATGGCTATGCCAAACATACCTCGACGATCTTTTTGTTTACGAACTCGTTGAGTTCTTCCAAGTTTGCAAACTCTCTCGGTGCATCGGAATCGTCCTTGCCAAAAGCCCAGTTCTTGATAAGGCCGCCCCCGACAGGCCCAGGGCTGACATCGCTGGGGGGTGGAAATGAAAGAAGGAAGGAGATTGCATCTGCGACCCGGTTCTTGAAGGGAGCTTCCTTTTCGGCAATTTCTTCAGCTGATAATTCTGTTTTGCCGGAACTCTGCTCTGCTTGCTGTTCTTCGGGAGGTGGTGTAGAAAGCCCCGGCGTCTCTTGTCCATGTGCCTGGCTCTCATCGTGCGTCTCTGAAGTAGCCAGTTCAGCCGATCCTTCAGTTTGGTTTGAGTCTTCGCCGCTCTTGTTTGCAGATTGGTCTTCAGGAGGTAGTGCGGCAGACTCTGACTTTCCTTGTTCATGCGCGTGGTTTTCGAGGCGCCTCAGTAAAGCAGCCCGTTCGTACTTCCTCTTCGTTTCCTCAAGCACAGCACGTACTGCTATAAGAGGGTCTGGTCTGATATCGCTTGAGATTTGGGCCACGGAGGTGCCCGTGACGTATTCCATCACAATAATGCCGTAAGGAAGCAAATGCGATTCATCAAAGCTGTGCAGTTTGACGTCAAGCTCTGTGTCGATGAAGTCGAAAACTCGCGGGACATGGAATCGCTGCCTAGCTCCCTCATCCATCTTGGACAATTGTTCGTGTACGTAGTACTGCGTGTTGGCCTCTGCTCTCAGAGAATCGCTCTGATGTCCGTACTTTACCCAAACGAACACGTCCGCCGGCAGGCTCTTCGGAGAAAAGCGGAAGCCTCGCAAATTGTCGTAGTACGGCCTTTTTGAGCATTCCGCGATATTCTGCAGCGTGTTTTGGAGCACTTCGTCGTGATCAGGCTTCCAGCCAGGTGGGAGATCCATTTCGTAGGCGGAAAGAAATGCCTTGGTATCGTGCCGCGATGGGATGATGGTTTTCGCAGAGCAGCAGAGTGTGAAAGCTGTTGGGGCTTTGCTACTTTAGGTACACCTCCTTGTATGTGGATACAGTGCGGGTTAAATTGCAGGTCGAATCTACTGTGCACACCCAGCGCTTAATACTTGGACTCCGATAGGTCTGTTGGTTCTTCTGATTTCATCCCAGTCTACCTCAATGAGAGAAGTCTTTCAAAAATGATGACTCACGGATTGTGATGAAAATATTGCTAGTGCTTTGATGACAACTAATTTTGGTTTTGTTGCGCGGCCATTCGTGCCTCCCTCCTCCTCCTCTTCTGTTTGTTTCTTATACAACAATACGCTGTGCAGCCCCCCATGACCAGAACGAAAGTCAAAGGGGTAGCGATGATGATGGCCATGAGCTGCTGACCCCACGCCCTGCCTCCCTGAGTTGGATCGCGACACGTAGCGTCGCATTCCGGTGTCTCGATCGCCGGCGAAGGATCGCCCGGGAGCCACGATGCGATTGAAGCCCCGGACGGAAGATCGGGAGGGGACGGCGTCATTGCGTCCTGGTCTGATTTCTCCCATGCGATATTCCACGCGGGCTGTATAAGCAGACCCTTTGTGAAGGGTACTTCTACATCATGAACGACGCCGGTATATGTCTCCTGATCTTGCACTTTCAGACTTCCAATGCAGACGGGGAAATTGATATCGTAGTTACGAGAGCCGGTGGACCACAACTCCTCGCCGCTATAGAGCCAAAGAATCAGTGAATGAACACGGCTTATTCGGATAAGATAAAGTGGACCGTACGCTGCACAACAATATGCGGTAGTCAGAGGTACAGCTCGTTCAAGGACTGTTATCTCATGTGCATGCCATCCCTCTGGGCATACAGCGGGACTCAATATGCCTAGAGCTGGGCTTGCGAGATTACCGTTCCAGCCTGTAGGCCGACACGATGCAATAAATGTACGATCATTGGGATCATGTACAAGTGCGTCCAGAGATGAGCCACTCCCTGTGACTTGGGTCCATTTGCGGCGTGTTTGGCAGTCGGATGGAATTGCATAGGGGGTTGTCAAAGGAACGGGAGTCTTCGCTGTGATTGCCGCAGTCATTTCCGCCGTCGATGCTGTTGCTGTTATCGTCGCCATGGTCACTATGTTGAAGATGTAAAACCGACGCGAATTGGACTCGAAAGATTGCTGGTCACGTTAGTGAATGCGAAAGAAGGCTTACCACAAACGCAATAATGTCAAACGAGTAGGTGCGACTTTAAATCATTAACAGCGAGAGATTAGCGTTGAACTGCATGCTGGGAGGGCCTGTGCCAGTTACACCCCTCTCGTTGTTCAGGCAGAAAGTTGCATAGGGGCTTGCAGGGTTCCTCAGATGCTACCTTCCCTCAGTACGAATACATGGGGTCAGATGCGGCAGCCACCGGAGAAGTGTACAGAAAAGGGAATCTTTGACTTGGCGTTGGGGTGCAGTAGAGACTCTTGCCACTGGTCGAGCGGCACAGTAGTTCAGCTCGAACGACAAGTGATTTAACCGCCCTCCCGAAATGACCAACAGCAGACGAGGCACCAACACCTCATTCATGATGCGCATGTCCAGGAGACTAATGATTCGTGGGAAAACACGCTGTTCATCAAAAAAAGAAAAGAAGGTCGGTATTGGTCACTGGACTGTGTCTTGATACAGGGAAAGCAGTTATTAGGCAGCAAGTTGCCGCAATTACAGATTGGCGCAAGCACATTGTGGAAGGTACCTTTCATTGACAGATCAACATATCAATATACACTCCGCCTTGAATTCTTCAGTTGCATAATTACTCAAATCGACGAAAGAGCCTCGCGAAGTCTTCCCTGAGGCAGGCGACCTTCAATAAAAGGGGTTCGTAATGTTCTTGGTGAGCACCGTCCCGTTGCCAAACACTGTGCCGGCCCTCAGAACTGGGTTACGGTAAGGGTTGTACGTCTCCGGTCTTTCATCCATGACTGTACCGTTGGCGAAAATGACTCCGTTCCAGGGCGAAGGTCGTCGACGCGTATTCTTCTTCCACAGGGGATGCCTCCGTCCACTGACAAAACAATTCTCACTGGCCATGTACAAATTCAACCCGATAGCCAGAACCCTGATCTCGGCACTCAATGAGTCCCAATCATGCTCGTCAACCAGGCGCACTCCAATGTAATCCTGCATAAGAACAGTCGGGTAGGTCTCGGGGCTCATGGCAGGGACGCCACCCCAATAAAGTGTCGGGTTGGTAGGATAGACGGCGAGAGCCTCCAGTCCAAAGTTGCTGCTGGTGGTGAAGTCGGGCGTCAGCTGCCATTGAGCAACCATGAATTCCTTCTTGGGAGTCCCGTCAATTTTGCGCCGGTCAGGTTCACTCAGTGTTTCGGCCGTCAACTTCACAATAGTGTCCGGAATCGTCGCGACTGGCTAGTGATCGAAGCGGAACATGTGAACCTTGTTGCGGTAGATGCCTTCCTTAGGCAGGGAGTTGGCTACCCTATCGGCAACCTCACCCTCAAGAATTACTAAGACACAACTGTTGAATGAATGCTTAGATTGCTTGACGAACAGGTCCTCTATGGAGGTGGGTAAGCCCCTATTATATATGATGGACGTCTGGCTAGCTACACTCTTGGCCTTATGCTACTGTGGCTTGACCTCTATTTAATACTCCTACTTAATCTAGAGTAGCAGGCTAATGCTAACTAAAGAAAAGAAGTAAAAGGTAATTAAGTAAACTCTATAACGCCTTATCTATATAACGTTAAGTCTTATCTGCTAGCTTTATTAAAAACCTTAGCGCTAAAAACCCTGTAGGAAAAATAACTAGCTGCTGAAGGGAAAAAGAGTTTGTTAGCTACGCTCTTTTTAAACTATTATGTGAACGTTAAGTTACTTCTTTATTAGCTTAATATAGCTTTAAATGTAAGTATTAACTTTAGTATTTTTATTATTGCTATATTATAGCTTCTTATCTTTTATAAGTAATTATTGCTAAGCTTTATAGATAGTATATTTTAGGTATTTTTCTATTCTAGTATATATAAAGTCTATAGAGTACTATATTATGATTTCCTTATAGCGTTCTTATAGCTAATTATAGAGATTTCTCTATAATCCTTAAAGAACTACTAAAATCTAGCTATTTTCTATAGCTTTAGGCTTAGTATTATTATTATAAATAATTAGATGCTTTCCCTTCTTATTATTTAATACTACTAAAGTAGTAAAGTAATGCTACTAATCTTTTGTTTATTTATTACCTCTGCTAACTTAGTTTTAGGATAGTCTGCTAAAGAATCCTAACTAGGCTGTTTTACTGCTTTTAGGCGCTCTAAGAAAATTACTAATAATATTAGTAGTTATAGTATCCTCAAAATAAGGTAGCTATAAGTTTTTTATTGAGGCTTTAGAGTAAGTAATAACTTTAGGATAAATATAGGGGCTATTAAGGTGCTAGAAACTTTAAAGGGTAGTGGAGATGTAGTTGAATGTAGTATAGGGGTTTTTAAGTAGATTAAATAGTATAAAGGTGTTTAGCGATAAGTTAATTTTAGAAGCTATAATAAACTGCTTTAATGCTAGCTGAAAATTCTAGGTAAATTTAAGCTTATAGTCCTTAAAAAAGGCGTCTAAATAGTAAAGAAAATAACTTTGCTATATTAGTTATTATTAAGATATTATAAGTTAAAGTTATAAGTTCTTAGCTAGAGAAAAGAGTAGTTTATTGCTTTTAATGCTAGCTAAAAATTCTAGATAATTTATAGCTTATAGAGCGTAGAAAGATAATTTAAATAGTGTATAGAATAATATTGCTGTGTTAATAGTTGTTAAAATATTGCATATTAAAGTTGTTAATTTTTTATTATAGTAAATAATGTGTTTTCCTATATAAACTATAAGGCTAATATAGTAATTAGCTTGCCTAAAGTATAGTAGGTCTATCCTATATACTTATTTAGCCTTATAGCTTTAGAGCTTCTATTTAAGGCTTAATACTTTTCTAAACTTCTTAAAAGTAACTCTTCTTAGTAGTTTTATTAGTCTATTAGCGATTTATTTACTTATTAGTATATATTAGAAGTTAATAGTACCCTTCTAGGCTTGCTTATAGAGGAAATAGTACTAAATATTAATATGCTTTATTCTAGAGTGAAACTAGGGGTTTTTACTGAGTGTGAGAGCGCTTTAGTTATCTCTATATAGTATTATAGCTATTTCTAAGTTATTACTATAAACTACTATAGTAGTAGGGGTGTTGATTTTACTTATTTTACTAATTAAGCTTCTAAGCTAAACTGCTTCCTTTATTACTTATATAAGGCTTATATATTTAGCTTTATAGGAGGAGAGGGTAACTATTATTTATTATTTTAAGTACTAACTAATTATACTGCTACTAATATTAAATAAGTAGCTAGCTATAAACTAATAGGTATTTATATCTCTAGCTTAGTTACTATCTAAGAAACTAACTAGTAACTTTATAGGCTCTTTATATACTAGTTTAAACGTTATAGTACCTTTAAGGTATTATAAGATGTATTTAGCAGCCTTTTGATACTTCTTAGTTAGATTTACTATATATTAACTAAGTGCTAATACTATAAAGGCTAGATCTAGTTGCATATTAAGTATAGCGTATATTAGGGAGCTAATATAGTAAGCATACTACTTCTTTTATTCCTTAGGTAATTCTTTACTTTCTAGAGCTTTCTAAAGTTTCTTACTACTATCTATAGGTATACTTATAAGGTTATAATTTATGAGGTTGAAATCTTAAAAGATCTTCTTAATATAGGCTTATTAGTTTAAGTATAAAGTCCTATTAGTCTTATTATAGTATATTAATATGCTTAAGTAGAAGTAGTAAGGCTTAAGGTTTAACATCTTAAAGCGCTAGCTTAGTATATTTTTTAGCTCTTAAATTTTAGCCTTATTTAGTTTAGTAATAAGAAGATTATTAATATATACTATAATTAGAAGGTTTCTTTAGATAAAGATACTACTATTTAATACTAAAGGCTTAAAGCTTAGTTTGCTGAGGAACTATAAGAGAGTTTTATATTAGATTTATAGTGATTACTTTAGACTATATAACGCCTTCTTTAGCCTATAGACTTTATTATTTCCTTCCTTAAGGCTATATAGCTGCTTAATATATAGATCTTTAGTATTAATAGGCCTATAAAGGAATACTATTTTTATATCTATCTATTTAAGTTCCTAGTTAAGTATAGCTACTAGAGTAAAAATAACTTTATAGCTTATAAGCTTAACTACTAATATAAACATCTTATTATAATTAATACTTTCTTTTTATTTAAAGCTTCTAATAACTTAGTATACTTTATAGCATAATAGTTATCTATTAGCGCTACGTTTAATCTTAAAAACCTATTTGCTTCTAAAGATATTATAGTTTAGCAGAGTATTAACTAGTTCCTAAGTGCTATTATTAACTAAGGATTTCTTTTTATCCTTTATTATAATATATTATTAGAGCTACTAATAACTTACTTTTATTTAGTAGTAGGTTTTAAGCTTAGTAAGGTTTATAGTAAAGGTAGTAAATATAATTAATACTATAAGTAGCTAGAAATATAGATTATTAAAGTATAGAAGACTAGAAATATTTTCTAGCCTAACTAGCTTAAAGAGCTGCTTACTATTAACGTTTAGAAGGTGGTATCTTAAACTAAAAGCTTTATTAGGCTTGAGGATTATGCTACTTTAAAGTTTAATATATCTAGCTAGTATATATTATTCTCTAAGTTATTCTACTACTAGTTTAATAGTCTAGAGAGGTTTTATGCTTATATTTACTATAATAGTATTTAAAGCGTTATTATTATTACTTTTAAGTAAGGAATCTTTAATTAAAGAGTGCTAAGATATATTATTATTATTAAGCAGCCTTAAATCTTCTATTAGCATAATAATCTCTAGTATAAGATTTAAAACTCCTATAGATTATAAATGCTAAGCTTTAGTAAGTTAGTTAGTTATTAGTAGAGTTTCTATAGAAGGTTTTACTAGCATAGTATAGTAAGTAACTTCCTTATTAAAAACTATATTATTTATCTTAAAAATATAGCCTAAAGTTTCTTCTAGAAGGATATAAATAAAAGGACTAGTATAGCTTAATAGGTAGCATTTTTTAGAATAATTAATAAGTTTATAGTAGTTTTTTGTTATCTTTAAGGTATATATAGGGTAACTAATAATCTAAAGGTAGGAAAAGTTAGGTTTTAAGTTATATTAAGCCTTATAGGGTGTGATTTTACTTAGTAACTTACTAGATAAGCTAAAGGTCTATAGATAGTTAATAGTATTAAGTAGGAAAAGCTAGTATTTTATAGGTAGATAGCTATTAATAAGTATAGTAGTAATATATTTTTAAAGAACTTAGTTAAGGCGTTCTATTAGTCTATTTAATTAATACTACTTAGTTAGTATTAGTTATATTATAATACTACTTACGCAGTAGTAATTAATAATATCTATTAAAATATTCTTACTACTGGTACAACGTAGGGGCTTGGCCTTGAGAAATGTGAGAAGGTGTTGTCGTCGTTGGTCTCGTCCGTCTTGGGCGTCCAGCACTGGCGTCGTCGTCCCGCACCTTCTGATCAGTATCGTCGTCCGCCACCGTCGCTGGCGTCCGTCGTCCTTGATCAGTGTCGTCGTTGTTGTCGTTGTCGCCGTCCAACCCTCACAACACTCTCCACACTACTCTGATCAAGCCGCCTATGTTGTGCACTCCTGGGTAACGGACCAGGAGTGACTCACTACCGGAGGAGTCCTCAGATAGCTAAAGGCCTAAAGTGAGGGCCTTCAGGCCCTGAGCCGAAGGGTCACTTTAGTGCCTCGCCACCGCTGGACAGTCCGATAAGTTGCCCTTGTTGCTAAGTAGATAGACCTTTTTCTAGTGTTTTGCGCTCTGATCAAGCCGGCTGGGAGTCTAAAAGAGAGGCACTTTAAGGGCTCACGAACGCTCCAAAAAGTACAAGGAAAGGTGTGGTATTGCTTGATCTGCTGTCTCCCCCGGAAGCCAAAGCTTCCTATTAAAGCACTCTGATCGAGACGACTACCTGCTGACTAAGATGCAAAAGCATGAAAAGCATGCCAAAAACTCTGTGCAAACCACTGCCCTGTTCCAATCGTCCCTCTTCGATTCGCCAGGCATTTTATGCCGCGAATCGAATAATTGCAGTGGGATGCATAAATCCCCTAAATTACAGCCCCCGGGCCCGAAGACCCTGCCCGATCCAAGCAAAAGCATTAACGAAACCATCGCGAAAAACTCCTAGAAAATCCACTCCCTGCAAACGAAACCACCCCATCACACTCAAACCTCCTGATCAGCCTTCTTTTCTAATCACTGACCGCGGCCTCCCCGGGTGTTGCGGCGGTTCCTGCGCTGGGATCGCTGCGAGGATGCCGACTGGTTGTCAGGCACGTTCTGCGATCCAGCTTGTGAAGCTAGCCATTGCTGGCGGGCATCGTGGCGGACGTAACCCTCAAAGTCGGGAGCTGTAGTGGGCGGCAGGAAGGGTCCATATCGGACGGTCTGAGCAGCAACTCGCGCGACCTCGTTGTAGTGGCGCTTGACCCAATCGTCTTGGCTGTAGTTCAAAGGGTTCTCTTGAGGGCTTGCAGCTTGTTGATCAGCCGTGTTTTTGTCAGCGAAGTACTCCTCCGCAGCCTCAAGACGCTTCGTCTCGCTCCGCCTCCATGCCGCCGCCTCGTCTGTGGTCAGATTGGGCCTCGCTCTTTCATAGCGGCTAGAGACCGAGTTCATCGAAGACTCTGAGCTCACACTCAGATCAGACATTGAGGCAGCCAAATGTCCAACCCCTTGCACTGGAGTGCCCTGATCAGCGTGCTGGGCGCGATTGCCTTGGGGCCTGGGTAGCTCGTTCTCGTTGTCTGAGATGATTCCCTGCCAGCTGTCTTCATCATCTGTGAACCCAGAGGACTGACCAGGCATCGGCAAGTCTTGTGGTGTGAACACAGGCGGCGCAGGCGCAGCCGGTCGGAAGACGGGCTGTGTAGGGGTCGCCGACCGCTCCTCGATGACCTCCACCTCCGAGTCGTAGTCCACGGTGATAACTGGTTGCCGCGACTGGTAGTACAAATCCCGGGTCTGGGTAGGCTGTCTGCGCAAGGCGAAGTTGATCAGCTCGGATTGACAGAATTCTTCGGAAATCTTTCTGATCCATCGGGTCCGCATGCCTTCCAGGAAGCTGTAGGGGTCGCTTGTCGTATTGTTCAGCTCGCTCCAGGTCCTTGTGAACTGGCAGTTGTGCCGGCCGTCCCGGGTCACTGATCTGAACCACTCACACACCATGAGCCCACACTCCCACTCCTGCGGCTGCTGGAAGCCGTCAACCACGCAAGCGGTCAGATCGATGGTGCGAAGCGCGTTGTTGCTGGCGCCAAGGTGCTTGTACAGCGCCTTGAGGGCTCGGATATCGCTGATGAAGCACTTCTCCGACTCTCCATCCCACATAGAATCGTACCAGAAGACCATGCCGTTTTGCTGATTCACGATCATCGCAGTGTGGTGGCGGCGACTCGCATTGAACAGAGGGATAAGCACGTAGTCGGCGCGCTTGAGATTGTACTGTTCAGCTGGGGGAAGGAGGTTGAGGTTGAAGGTAGTGTGGGATCGGGAGGAGGTATCCCAAAGTCTTGGCATAACGTAGGCCATGATGGGTGAATGCCGGTTGATGTCTCTGACCTGCCAGCGGGCCACTTGTCGTATCTCGTCCACGTCGATCCAGTCCTTGCGCTGAAGACGACCCTGGAAATTGTAGAGGCCCACGATGTGCTCTAAGGCTCGAGCCTTTGGGAGTCCGTCCCAGAAATCCTTGCGGTCAAACCCATCGCCCCAAGCTTGTCTGATCAGTGGCTCGTCGAGGTCGCCTCCCACTGCAAGCCAAGGCGGTCTGTCAGATGCACTTGTGGGGGTCTGGTTGCTGAATGCCTTGCGCTTGTAGAAGTTCGACGGGAACCGGGGCAATCTGATCAGCGCCTGCTCACTGTTCGGAGCGTAGAACTGGGAGTTTTTCGCAGTCGCGGTTGGCTGGGCCTTGGAGAGGTTGTGGATCACTCGATTGTCGTCGAAGTCGCCCTGCGGGAGCATCGCGTCGGTGACGGGGATCTTCTTGGTCCACATGTTGGCCAAGGGCGCTGACGTGCGAGTAGGAGTAGCGGAGGAAGGGCCTGAGTACGACATGGTGACTGGGAAGAAGGGCAGGAGCTGTTCAGACGTCGATTGAGGGAGCAAGGGTAGTAGTAATAGTTGCTGGCTTCGGCGGTTGGAGAGCTGTGGAGGGGACTGTGTGAACTGTGTAGAGTTGCTGTTGATCAGGTGAAGTTGTGTAAAGGGAAGGCTTGGTGCTTGAAGTAAATGTGAAAGTGTTGTCAACTTGTGAAGTAGGTTGTTGTGATGATGTGAAGTTGAGAACTGGCTGTTCAGGGGAAAAAGGCCCTCCTTTTATGCTTCAGAGGCAGCGGTCGTCAGGGGCGCTAGCAGCTGATGCTGGCGCTAGCAGTTCATCAGTTCAGACGAAGGTGAGGTCGTGGTGGTGAATGCAGCTGTTGTTCAGGCAGGCGCAGTGAGGGGATCGCGCCTTCTTGTTCTCAAAACGGTGATTCACCTCCCCTTTGAACAGAATTTGTTCGTTCTTCAAACTTGTTTCGGTTGAAACAACGTCCCTGCATAACCCTTTCTTTGTCGTGATCACCTCAAATAGCCGCTGTGTCACTGCTGGCTGTCGCTCCTGCCTATTGTCTGCTGATCGGTTGCGTCGTCTGATGTTGTTTAAGGTGGGGAGGGCAGGTGGTGATGCGCCTTCACCCTCTTGCCTGACCAGCGTCGATTTTTGGTCTATTTAAGAGACCTCTTTTTCCCTCACTTTATTCCTCTCAACTTGCCAGCTTCACCACAACCCATCTTCAACAGTCTCTTTCTTCTTCACCTTCACCGCCCAGCCTACCATATTTCACTTGATTAGACTTCTACCATCATGCCTCCTCGCGAAGTCCGTAATCCCGTTGCTCACCCCAAGACTACCAAAAAGCCATGGTATCTCGCTGAGCCTATCCCTCAAGAGTTGGCTGGTCAGCACAGCCATGTCAACACAAGCCTCATTCGCGTAGGTTTTTCCTGATCTTCTTCCGAGACCATCTGCTAACCTTCTCTTGTGTCCCAGTTCGCTATGTACACCGGCTGGAAACAACTCGACCGCCCTTATGGGGAGCTTTACGACGAGCTGGTTCTGGTCAGCCCCGACCTCCGATACAACTGGATCGATGCGAACATGCGGCTCTGGAGCGCCTTCGCCAACTTCGAGAACATCGTCAAGCAGCTCAGCGACGTAAAGGTGGCTCCTGGCGTCTGCTTGTCCCTTGGCTTGCCTTGGGCGCGCCGAGTCTTTGTCGAGCGTTCGCATGCTGGCTTCTGGGGTCCTCTGCACTGGAAGTTGAACCGACCGCTGGGTCTGATCAGTCTCCTGGTCCATGCCTACGGCATTCGCAACCGCTCTCCTTGTCCTTGCTGCCTCAAGCGCTATGAGGAGTATAGCAACAACGCTTCTGATCAAGCTCGGGCAATGTGGCCTTACTTCGAATGCGTCTCTTTGCCTGGCGTTCAGGGCAATTCTTGCAGCAACTGCTTGTACTCCGAGGTCCATTGCGATTTCAAGACGAGCCGGGCTATGTGGGAGGACCATGGATCTGATCGGGAGGACAAGTACGATCGTCGCAACAGTGGTGGTGAACTTCCTTCCGTCATTCCCAGCAACGTCGGTACTTCCCCTCCAACATCCTTCGACCTTCGCCACGCTGTTGACGTTGGCTCTAATCAGCTTGAGGCCGCTGGCTTCAACGGTGGTCTGCCTACTATCCTTTCGGCTGAGGCGGTGAACTGGGACTTTGGTCCTTTCGGAACTTTTCGTCCTCGCGAGGTTCTCGACCGCTGCACTGACGACGTTTAGGCTGATCTGCCTGGTGTGTGGGGGGTATGAAGGGTATCGGTCTTGAGAAGGGAAAAGGGGAATGTGCGGTTGTTACTACTGGAATTGGATGGGGTTGTGCGTGTTTCTGGCTCTTTCTTTGCTGCTGATCTGGCTTCCTTTCTCCCCTTTTTCAACCTTTTTCCATCGAGAAGGTTGCAAATACATAGCCAGATCCTCTTCAAATTGAACTGAATTTCACTCAAATCATTCGTGCGTCGCGTGTGCTCAAAATGCAAAACTTTATGAAAAACAACTGACCGCTCAGGTATCTAAGCAAGCTTGATACTGATCACGATCTTCCAACGACATCTGGGGCAGTGCGACTTCGATCTGCCTTCCTTTTTCCTTCCACCTCTTTAATTCCTTTTCCAACTTGTTGTTCTCATCTTGCAACTGCTTTTCCCTTGCCTGTAAACGGGTTAAAGGTGCTGAATTAGCCTGTTCAGGCTCATCTAGCTCCCAATCCTCCCCATCTTCAGCCGCTTGGCTTTGAGCAGGGAAGACAGCCCGCACTTCGTCCCTCAAGGTTTTCGCAGCCCAGTTAGGGTCTTCCGACTCCCAAAGTCCATCCTCGTTTTTGAAAAAGGGCTTTAGCCGGCGTCCACTGTAAGTGCCGCTGACCAGCTCCCCTCCAAGCGTTTCTAGTACGTACGAAGAGACGGTTTCAAGCCGGGACCGTATTCGAAAAGGGCCCTTCCAGCGATACTGAAGCTTCCTTTCCTTGCTTTTGTCGATTGCCCGTTTCTCATCGTACAACAGTACTAAAGTTCCTACATCCAGCTGGGCTTTGCGCAAAGTCTTAGTATGTCTTGCGTTGTACTGATCTGTCCGCTTCTGTCGAACCCGTGCTACTGCAGCTGCCGCTGCCTCCCTGTCCTGGTCAAGTTGCTCAAACGCTCGAACCCTCATCAGACGTTCTTGTTCAGGAGTCCGGACTTCGTCCCAAGCCAGTACTCGCCA
This sequence comes from Colletotrichum endophyticum, assembly GCA_027406105.1. Classification (NCBI taxonomy): domain Eukaryota; kingdom Fungi; phylum Ascomycota; class Sordariomycetes; order Glomerellales; family Glomerellaceae; genus Colletotrichum; species Colletotrichum endophyticum. The sequence goes on from JANVYF010000002.1 coordinate 5,487,092, forward strand.
CGTCAATGTGTCCTGTTCGATCGGAGTGATTGCTTCCCGTCCGTATGTCAAGTAAAAGGGCGTGAAACCGGTAGGCCCTCTTAAGGTCGTCCGATCGGCAAAGAGGGCAGTCGGAAGCATTGGCCCCCAGACCTTACGACCCCCGTCTGACCAGGCCAAGATCGTGTGAGCAATTGGTTGATGACCCTTTTCCTCGAGCCCGTTTGCTCGCGCGTTGTAGGCAGAAATAACTTTCTTCCGAGCCCCATATCGCCTGTTCAGAACATCTACTGCCCCTGCGTTCTCTGGGCCTCCGTCTACCACTAGGCGCTCGAAAACCCCATGCCGGCAAATAAAGTCCTCGAAAATGAATTTTGCTACTGCATCCGAGTTCGCTACGGTGCTTTGCCGTGCTTCTGGCCATCCTGTCAGGTTGCAGCGCCCCTCGATCAAGGCGAACTTGCCGATCCACTGGACGTCTATTGAGATCCTCGAAAAAGGTGTCGCCTCTGGGTAGATTGCCACATGTTGATCATCTTGACGAGCTGGCCGAGCCTTCTGGCAGATGTGGCAGCTTTGTACTAGCAGACGAACGTCCTCGTACATCCCGTCCCAAAAGTAGCGTGTAAATAAGCGATGGAAAGTTGCATCCCTGCCGCGGTGTCCCGACTCAGCATGAGCAGCCTCAATGAGGCGCTTTCGCGGCAGATCTCCGTCGATCACTCTTCTTGGCTGCGGATACTTCTTCGTTGGCCGTCTGAACAGCAAGCCGTCCTTCGTCAAAAACCTCCAGGCCCGGTGTTTGAATCTCTTGAATTGATGCTGAGCAATGCCATGTGGGCGCAGTAGTGTCTTCAGGTGGTATATAATTTGTCGGGAATCTTGGGACCATTCTTGATCAGCTCGTAGCCATCCTGCTGGCATCGTGTGTAGCATCGTCTCATCGGAAGCGTTATGCCTGGATTGCGTCGCATAGATCTTTGCGTAGAAGACGTTCGCGTCAATGAACTCTTCAATTTTCTCAGGGGTTTCGTATTCTTCATGATCTGACGGTCCTGGGGCTTTTCTTGAGAGGCCGTCAGCAGCAGTGTTCAATTTGCCAGGAACATGCTTGATTTCGAAGTCGAAAAGTCGGATCCATGCAATCCATCGTGTGATCAGGGCGCCCGGCACATCGGAAGCAGCACCATTCAGCTGTGCCACCAGAACTTGGGCATCTGTCTCGAGCCTGAAGCGCACTCCATAGACGTACATTCGAAGCTTCTTCAGCGCCATGAGGACTGCGCGGAGTTCCAATTTGCCTGCGTCGTAGCGTAACTCCGGGCCCTTCCAAATCCCACTCTCATACCTGGCTACTGCCCGGTTGCCGTTGATCATCTGGCACAATACTGCACCCCAACCTTGTAGGCTTGCATCTGTGCAAATGATGATGATCCCCGCGTCCGGGCCGTAGTCAAGCTTGATCAGGACTGGCGAACTTGTAAGAGCCTTTTTCAGTCGTTCCATTGCTTCCGCCTGTGCTGGTCCCCATGTGAATCTCGTGGCTTTCCGTAAAAGTTCCGTGAGAGGTAGCGCGATCACTGCGAAGTCTTCCACCCATACTCGGTAGAAGACTGCGATTCCGAGGAAGGAGCGAACGTCGTTAATGTCCTTGCACAGACGCCATTCCTGGATTTTGCGAACTTTGGCTTGATCTGGGCTGCGTCCCTCGGGCCCGCATAAATAGCCAACGATAACTGCTGATTCTTGACACCACTGCGACTTCTCCCCTGAAACCGTGCAGCCTGAAAGCTCCACATTGACCAGCACCTTGTCCAGGTTCCGAAGATGTTCGTAAACGAATTTCCTGATCCCAGGGCAGGTTGACAGTTCTTCGTCGTTATAGCGTGAAGTTGGCCCTTTGATTGCGATATCGTCTAAGAAGGCTTTGCAACAGTGGGGAATCAAGTCGTACAAGATTCGTGTCATGATCCGTTGGAATTGCGCTACTGAGTTTGTCCCTCCCATTGGGATTGAACAGAACCGAAGAAGGCCGAGAGGGGTAGCGAATGTCGTGTAATCGCGGCTTTTCTCATCCAGTGGGACCTGATCATATCCTGAGAAGAAGTCTAGAAGTGACAACAGGAAGCAGCCTCCGAATTCTTCGGCAAACTCATCTGCGCCTGGGGGAATGAAAGCGTCCCTGATAGTAACCGCGTTGAGTTTCGTTGCTGAGTTGATCAGTCGACAGTTACCATCTTTCTTCCGTACCAAGAACCAGGCATTTCGGTAAGCCGCGTGACTCTCCTCTAGCGTACCCCTCTTGATCCGTTCTCGTAGCATTTCCAAAACCTTGTCCTTGAGTGCTCCTGGAATTGGGATCCCTTTTGCTTGCCAAGCTTTGTGCGGTACCGTTTTGATTTGCTGTGGGGGGGCTACTGCCGGATCAAGTCGACCAGCTTCAGTCCATTCCCAAGCCAGCGCAGCTTCCCTATTAAGCAAGATAGCTTGCAGCAGTTCCTTCTCCCCTGGCTGAAGATGGGCGCACTTGTCAAGGATACTGGTTAAACGGTCGTTGGTCAGGCGGGATCCTTCTGTAATCGTCGAAAATTTCGGTGTAATAAGTCCTTTGAATCTGCCGACTTGATGGCGGTTCTTCAGCCCCAGGGCTTCCATTTTCTTTACTTTCCAAAGGGGGTCGCCTTCTGGTGTTGATCCGTCCGTTGGGTCATCGTCCACTGGATGAACTTTCTTCGCTTTCGGCTTGTACATCGTAAAGACTTTTGCTAGTCCTGAAGGCGGCGTCGCGTGATCCTTGCCTGATCTGGCCTTCTTCTTTTGCAAAAGACGGTCGAATTGCTGAGATAATGCGGTCATCGTCTTGACTGCCTTTCTTTTCGCCCATTCCTTCGCGCGGTGTTCTCGCCTGTTCAGGGATGATGCGAACCAAACTCGCGCACTGGGGGGTTCCTGATCAGTCTGATCAGGTGTATTGTGTGTTCCCAGCCGGCATCCTGTGCAATTGTCTCTGTGTTTGCCCGCTACGGCTGCTGCTGTGCATAGAGCTGCCAACTGAGGTTCAAGCTCTGCCTTCACCATAAAGGTGAGGGCTTCCTCCCCGGCTGCATCTGTGATTGGGATCACTTCTTCGTCGTCTTCTTCCAGTTCAAATGGCCACTCGTTAGGTGTTGGCTTGAGCTGGTCAGCCTCAGTCGCCTGCTTCTCGTCTTCTTCCATAACATCCTCGACGAATGGCTTGGGAGTTCGCTCTGATCTAGGTAGACTTCCCCCGGTCGGACACCTAGAAGTCTCGCCGGGCTCTAGTTTTCCAGAAGTCCAATTGCAGCCAGGGCCTTCTTGTAGTTCTGCCAGTCAGGGAAGAAGTCTTCCATATCCTCTTCTGCTCCCAGGCGGGTGAAGCCTACTGGGATATGTATTGCTGTGTCGCCGATCCGGACCACGGTGTGAATTAAATCCACAGTATATTCCCAGGTCTGTAACATCTGGGTACTGAAAGGTCCTCCCAGTAACATCGATGCTGCCGGGTCCATCTTGTCGTCATCCATAATAAAGAAGCTGATCGGCACCCTAAAGCCAGCGATCCAGCAAAAGGTAATAGCACCACCTGCAAAAAGGGACTCTCCTGGGGAGAGAGTCTGCATGCTCATTTTTGTCGGCGTCATCAATACTCCGCATCGTTCTGCAACGCTCTTCCGAAGGACATTCGTTTGGGAACCACTGTCGAGGATTGCGAAGATCTTTTCGCCCTGTTCAGGGCTGTTCCCGCCAACTCTGATATCTAGCTTGAAGTGCGGCGACCACCAGCTTGCAGGAAGGAAGCTGGTGTTCTGATTCTTAGGCTCTGCGCTTGTCGTGTAGACCATTTTATGCTGAGCCAGATCTTCGACTGCGTTGTATTCTTCCAATGCCTGTTCAGCTCGCAATCGTGACTTTGGTCCTTGTGCCATCTCCGCCAGGGCTCTTGGTGCTTTGATGAAGACATGTTCCTTGGCGTCCATTGCTGCCCGCCTTGCTTCTTCTGCCCTGATCAGGTCCGGCCAGTATTTCCGAGCGATGTCTACGGGTATGGTGACAGTTCCCCCGTACATCCGATCAACCAGCTTCATAGCTTGCGCGCGACTGTAATCTCCCCATGCTCTCTCAATTTCTTCCACGTCTCCTTCCTCTTCCAGCGGAGGGGTGGGCATCTTCTGGGGATTAGAAGCATAATGATCAGCTTCCACTGTGTCTTGCTGCATCAGTGAGGAACCCCGTTGCCTTTCTTGTTCGAGGTGATCAGTGATATCTTCGATCCTTGCTTGTGACATTGGCTCCTGGCGCGCTGACGCGCGTGTAACCCGCCCGTGAATAATTCGTCCTTGTTGGGGGGCCCGTTTGTCCTGGCCCACGCGTGCTGAGGCAGTAGCGGCATACGCAAGGGCTGCTTGTTGGTCCATTCCAGGGCGATGGGATTTGGGATGAATTGCAATGATGCATGATACTTTTGCTGCTGCTGGAGTGGTATTGATCAGCCTCGGGGGCTCCAAGTTCACCTTGAACGGTCGACCAAGTTGTCCTTCTATAACTGACGTCGCCAGACTGTGTAAGTGGGAGTCTTCTGCGTGGTTTCTCACGTGGATCAACAAGGTTTCGCGGTCAAGTCTGTCGCCAGCCCGACCCTCAAAGACGACATCCCATGCGATTGGGCAGAAATGCTCTCCCCGTCCATAACCGTATTGTCGAGCCACGTACTTGATCAGATTCATGTCGGTGTCCATCCTCAACTGGGGGCATTTCCAGAAGAACGGAGCGTCGCAACCATCATACCAGCAGACGTCATTCGGACCAGGCACGAAACCTGACAACGAGCTGGGGTTCGCATTATCCATACGTCGGCCGTTGCGGTTCAAGTTTCTGGGGTACTCCGCTCTTGCTGCGTATGATCTCGAGGTACTCATTTGGCTTTGGTTCGCCCGCAGATCAGCTAGCTCTTTGTGCATCGTGGTCTGGACGTCCGTTGTTGTCACGAATCCCCAGACCTTCATCTGTTCAGCCAATTCGTCCATCTTATCCGGCACATGAGAGGCGTCTTGCGGTCCGGGCACATTCCGAGGCTTTGGCAATATTGCGACTTGGCCGGGGGTACCATCCTGAACAGGCGCGTTTGATGCGAAAGGGCCCGCCTTCTTAGGTGCTCTAACTTGTGGGCGAGGGGTCTCCGAGTCTCCAAATGCCGACGCCAGCTGTCGTTCCTGGCCGATCCAGCCTAGTAAAGCTACCTTGTAGTCTTCAAAGCTGCCCAGATCAAAGAGCTCCACGATCGTCATTTTCAAGGCGTCTGAAGCTTTCTCCGTCGCTTTCTTCGAGAAGCGTTTCGCAACCAGCTCGATCAGCTCTGGATCTGGCATCACCACTCGGTTTCGGGTAGCTGCCCGGGCCCGGATGTTCTCAACCTTGAGGAAAAATTTATGAGCCTCTTCGAGCTGATCATCCCGAATGAATGGCTCTGCAGCCAGTCTCTGCAGCTGGTGGTTCGGGCGCATCGTGTAGTCTGCGTCTAAGTGACCATACGTCCTCATCATGTACCCCTTGCGGCCTTCCCAGTCAGTGCTGAGCGACCCACTCTTCACTGCAGCGCGGTATTCGAAGGGCATATACAGGTGCAAGGATGAGGCCTTTTGCCCAGCCGTCCATCTCGCCGCGTCTGTCTGATCTTCGTAAGTTTCGAGGAAACTGACTACATTGGTACCCGTAAACTCTGGCGCTCCAGCTGATCCGGGGGCAGGCATCTTCAGGGCTTTTATCTCTTCTTCCTGAGGCTTGCCTGTATTAGCCGTGGTGTTGGTTCCAGGCTGCGGGGGTGCGTAGGCCGCCATGATCTGGCGGAAGATCTCCGCAGTCATGACCACAGGTGGGGCCTCCGGAGCCCTCTCCTGTGAGGTCGCCGGGTGCCCAGCTGCCGAAGGAATATTGCTCCGGTGTTGCTGACCAGATCCTCCAGGTTCTACCGAGGAGCTTCCCAAGGACGAGCCCGCCGGCCCTGGAGTTGGCAAAGTCGGGGATCGGTCCTGACCAGTCTCGTCGTCCTCAGAATCATGGACGACCGGGTCGCGGAAGGCGGTGAATGCAGTATTCTTGGAGTCCATTGTGATCGGGTTGATACGTGGTAAACTTTCGAATCTTGGTGAATGTAATAGCTGGTATGGTGTCTGAACAGGTAATTCGTTGTCCAAAAAACGAAGAATTTCGGGGCTGTCCAACGCGCAGAGGACCAGGCGTCCTAATCTTTTACTCCCCTCCCCAATAACCCATAGGGACACCGCGACTCCGATCAGTAAGCCTCTCCCACAGCGACCCAGGGCTGCTGCTGTCAGCTGCCAAATTGGCCATTGGGCTTTTACGCCCGTAGCGCCCCTTGATCGAGTTCCAAAGGAGATTCCCACACGATAGACTGCGTTTTGGGCCCTCCAGACTTTCGGCGATATCTCTGAATCGTGGCTTCCGATAGGCTGATGAGAAGTCCAGGTGGATATAGACAGACCCTTGCATCCTCGGTTTTGTGGCGCACTTGGCTGGATTCTCTGATCCCTAGCCCTATTGGCCCACTCCACCCCTCTTGCTTGGTCGTAGTCGTTCATCCCTTACCTTGATCTAACTTCTTTCCCTTCTTACCACATTCCCTTGACTTTGGTCTTAATCTCTTTCTTAAACTCCGTTTTTCAGCTAGATCAGTGACCTCATATCGCGTTCCTCAATGCTCGTGAGGGTCTCCTTCAATTTGTTCAGGGTCTTCCGTGGTCCCCTCTCTATAGCGCGCTTCTTCCTCAGTTTCGGTTGATCTGTGAAAGTGGTAATGAGGAGATCGGGTGTTCGATTCAGGCATGAGGCACCATTGGTACAACGTAGGGGCTTGGCCTTGAGAAATGTGAGAAGGTGTTGTCGTCGTTGGTCTCGTCCGTCTTGGGCGTCCAGCACTGGCGTCGTCGTCCCGCACCTTCTGATCAGTATCGTCGTCCGCCACCGTCGCTGGCGTCCGTCGTCCTTGATCAGTGTCGTCGTTGTTGTCGTTGTCGCCGTCCAACCCTCACAACACTCTCCACACTACTCTGATCAAGCCGCCTATGTTGTGCACTCCTGGGTAACGGACCAGGAGTGACTCACTACCGGAGGAGTCCTCAGATAGCTAAAGGCCTAAAGTGAGGGCCTTCAGGCCCTGAGCCGAAGGGTCACTTTAGTGCCTCGCCACCGCTGGACAGTCCGATAAGTTGCCCTTGTTGCTAAGTAGATAGACCTTTTTCTAGTGTTTTGCGCTCTGATCAAGCCGGCTGGGAGTCTAAAAGAGAGGCACTTTAAGGGCTCACGAACGCTCCAAAAAGTACAAGGAAAGGTGTGGTATTGCTTGATCTGCTGTCTCCCCCGGAAGCCAAAGCTTCCTATTAAAGCACTCTGATCGAGACGACTACCTGCTGACTAAGATGCAAAAGCATGAAAAGCATGCCAAAAACTCTGTGCAAACCACTGCCCTGTTCCACTACCTTAATCTATATATAGGTAATAATATCTTTATTTAGGATACTTATTTTAGGCTAAGAAGTCTTTTAAGACCTATAAGAACTAGGACTTTTGTTGTAATAGGAAAACCTAAGAAAAACTAGTAATTATATAGAGAAAGATAACTTAGTAATACTTACTTTAGATATTATTCTACTTAAATAGCTTATAAATATTAATATAGATTTAACTAAATAGTATAGTTATATTTTTTACTATATTACCTAAATATAGTTAAGCTATAAGGTAGCTTCTAGTATATATAGTATAGAAATATGCTATAAGCTTTAGTATTATTCTAGTTAAGCGTTCCTATAATTATTATAAGCCTATTTAACTTAAGTATACTATATAGTAATACTAAATCTTTATAGCTAGTGATTTTATAAAGTATAAAGTAAAGCTAATAGTAGGCGTTAGGTCTTATTTATTAATAATATATAGGTAACTTTATAGTATTATAATAAGGATTATAGTATTATTAAATATTACTATAGCGCTAAGTTAGTTGAAAATAAATATAATGCTTTATGCAGCTAGTTAAGAGATAGAGATTAAGTTAACGCTTAACTATAAATAGTAATAGGTATCCTTTAGTGTGATCTAAGGTGATGCTGCATTTAATAGGCTTAGTTAATAAGTCTTAACCTTTTTAAGTATAATAATACCCTTTATACTATATATAGGTTTACTAGTAAAGAGTTAAGTATTTATAAATATACTGAGGATATAAGATATATACTATGAGGCACTAAAGTTAAGAATATAAACTTTTTATAGTAGTTCTAAAGTAAGAGGAGTTCTAGTTTTACTTAAGTTATAATATTATATTATAAACTAGAAATTAATAAGTTTTAGTATACTAGATATTTAAATAAGTAATAAGCTTACTAAAATAGAGGAAACTTTAGTTATAAGCATAGAGAATTAGAAACTAAGGAAGCTTATAGGCTAGAGGAATAGTAGATAAGAGAGGAACGTAGTATATAGTATTTATTATAGAACTATAGGTTAAAGCTACTAGTAATAAGGTAGGTTTTAAGTTATAGCTTAAAAAGAGAGTTTACTATTTATATCTAAAGTATTATTCCTATCCTTTTTAGCTCTTCTAGCTTTAAACTTAATGTATTTAGCTTTTCTATCTTTATAGTATTATTTATATTTTTAGTAAAGATTAAGATGCTTTTTGAAATAAGTAGCCTCTATATAGCCTTCTTTTTAGTAAGATAAGTAGGTATACTTTAGGTGTATACTACTAGTAAGTAGGGTAATATTAAGCTATTTATATTGCTAAGTAATAGCTTATTCTTCTTATTTAGTAGTAATTAGAGCTTATTTAAAGGTAATAGCTAGTTTTTCTAATCTATTAGTATTCTATCTTAGTAGAAAGCTATAGGATTAGTTAAAAGATATTAGAAAGATAATATAGTTAAGCTTAAGTTTAATAAGAAACTTATAAATAAATAGTAGTTTATAGATCTTAACGTTAAAGTATAAAGCTTTAAGTTTACTATAAGCTTTATAGAGTTAAGATATAAATATAGTAATTATTCTATAGTTTATAAGTATTAGAGTTTTATAATGCTTAACTAGAGCGTTAAAGACTACTACGCTTTTAGGAGTGTATTAGTTCTTAAAGGTATTTATTATTATTTAAATTATAAAGTAGCTTACACTTTTATTACTAATTAACGCTTTAAATATAGTAATTTCATCCTAAAGGTATTATTTTAGGCTATTACTAAAGTATAATTATATATAGCTTATAGCATAGTCTTACTTCTCTATCTAGATAATAAGATGTTTTTTATACTTCTAAGTAGTTTTATTATTATATAAGCTAAGGTAGTTTGCTAGAAAGGTAAATAGCATTAAGCAGCTTATTATCTAGAGGTAATCTATTATCTATTAATTCTACTTTATATACTTATTAGATAATTTAAGCTTTATAACTTTAGTAAAGCTTATAATGCTTACTTAGTTTAAGTCCTTTATATCTATTTTATACTTTTTATTTATAGCTGCTAACTAATAATTTAAAAGCTATAGAAAGTTTAGAGGTTAAAATAGAATATATTAAAGGTTTAAAGCTTAGATAGCTACTACATTATATTACTTTATTATATAAGGACTTAAAATATAGCAGAGAATATACTATAAAGCTGAAGATATCTAGTTTGCTTAGCGCTAATAAAATACTATTAAGATCTATAAAACTTATAGTTATAGTAATTAGGGTTGAAATTATAGCTATTAAGCTATAATTTGAAGGATTATCTTATTCTAAGAAGAATATTTTATTATTTTATATATAGTTAAATTCTTCTATAAAGTATAGGAATAGTAGTTTATTTAGGAATTAATATATCTATAGTAGCGTAATAAGGTGTAGTTATAGGTTATATTGATATTTTAGCGCTCTATTTAGTATTTTTAGCTCTTTACTTAGGATTACTAGCGCGCTATAGGTATTATAAGTATTAGGCGTAAGCTTAAAACTTACTTATTTATTTAAAGCTAGTTAAGAGGAGTTTATTATATCCTATAATCTTAGAAATAATCTTATTTTATAGTATATTCTATTTGTTGAAGTAACTTTAAGCACTTAAAGTTGTTGTAATAGAGTTTTCTATTAAGGTGGTGTAGTAATAGCTACTACTATATGTCGTATAGGCCTGCATTAGGTATAGGTGTTAGTTTATTAGCCTCTACTATTAATTTTAGTGTTTTTAATAATGCTAAGTTATGAGGGCTTAGGGGTATAGTGCTATAAGGCACTAGAGCATAAGAAAAAGAAAAAAAATATTTAGCTTGTTTTCTAATTAGTAGCTTTCTAAGCTTATAACCTATTAAATAAATACTTAGATTGCTTAACGAATAGGTCCTCTATAGAGGTGGGTAAGCCCCTATTATATATAATAGACGTCTGGCTAGCTACACTCTTAGCCCTATGCTACTGTGGCTCAACCTCTATTTAATAACAACCAGCACCGCCATTCATGTCCATGAACTCTCCTATACGTCTGTCTTTGAATCTTTTGCTACTATCTGCTGGGACTTCGAGACCAGGGCATCTGTTCTTGATCTTGCCGAGAACAGCAAAGAGCTCTTCCGTCTCCTTCTGATCGAGAGGCCTGCCGCCGCCACCATTCTCTAATGGTTCGAATGCGACCAAGTCCTTCAACCATAGGAATATGACTTCGCCAGGGCTTTCATCTGTGAACCTGAAATTTCCATCGTCAGCAGGATTTCTGATGAGTCCAAGCTCATCAACAAGCAAGCAAACTGAAGATGTAGGCGTGTCCTGTTGTAAGAAGCATCTTCATGGAACTCACCTATTGACATCTGTCACAATGTTCGTCAACGTATCTCCTGAAGCACCCGCAATTATTTTGTTCTTCGTATTTACGACATGGAAAATGTGGAATTCACCATCGTCTTGTCCTACAACTCTAGCAGGACGAAGGTCAAAGTAACGTGCACCAGTGCGCAGCTGTGTGTACAGCCCAAATGCCTGAGTCTGCGTGGTATGTTTCGTGCCTGCTTTAAGTGTCAGAACAAAGCAAGTACGGCAGAAAAGAGAACTCACCTTGCCATTTGAATTTTCCAATCTTGCTCATCCCAGAATCGTGGGTACCAGGCATAACAACATCTTTCACGAGTCTGTTCCTAATGGTGTCGTAGATAGACCTCATCCAAGCGTCTTGCGTGTTCTCGAAGCTCATAGAGTGGTGGTAGCCGTATGTTTCACTCCCGGTGATGACAAATGAAAGAGAAACCTCCGTATCAGGATCTTCGTACTCTCTCATGCCGAGCCCCCAGCCGCTCAAGTCCACGACAGTGCGGAGGTTGTACTTGTCAGGGAAGTGAGTTCTGGCTTTGATGTTGAAACGATGACTCGTGCCCACCACTTCATAATATGCCTCGCCTTTATCGTCGACTCTGCTTGTGCCGCTAACAGCATATTCCATAACACATTGGCGAGAATGTCCAGGAGGGATATCGCCAAAGTCGCCACGCATCTGATAGAAATTGGACTGATCCTTAAGATACTTGAAGCGATAAGGCGTCATATTGACAATGGTGATGTATTGATTGTTAGAGGCGCTGGGCGTGGTAGGATCGAGCATGGGAACGTCGTAATGGCTCCCTGCTCTCATCTCCTCGTGGGAAAATGTGGCATCGGTCTCTTGACATTTGTCATCTGGATCAATCGTGTATCCACGCGTGCAAATTGTGTCTGGGCAGTAACCTCGAGAGCATGCGAAATCGCACAGGCCGTGATCTGTGTCGGTGCGAAGCGGAGAGCCAGAAGCAATCCCTGCTGCAGGCGGCTGGTGCAGCCCGCCCTCACCAGTACACGTGCAGGCAAGTCGAGGGCAAAAGCCGAAGTTACAGGCGTATGAACATAGACCCCCAAACGCTCCTGTTCCTGTTCCAGCGGTGCAAGCTGGGGGAAGAAACTCAGAGACAGTTGGTACGATCGTCGGTTGTTTGGTTGGGGAGCAGTACTCCGATGGGCAGTAGCCGTGGTTACAGGCCCATGAGCATAAGCCAGAATAGTTTTCGCTCTTTCCCTTGGCAGGAAATCCGTCCACCTCCAAAGCCTTGGGCTCAGGAATCGGCTTGCCAAGTGCCTGGCACAAGCAGGATGACACCGGGCAGTAACCGTATTTGCAATTGAACTCGCAAAGCTCTGCGAACCCCTTAGCGCCGGTTCCTTTGATGCACTTCTGATCTTTCCGAGCTAGAGCTGGAGTGGCGGAGACCGAAGAGCTCAAGGATGCACTACCGACCCAGGGATTCCAGTTTGTAAGGTCATCCTGGCAGTTGTTGTTGATAGAAGCACCGTCGATCTGTGCCAAGGTCTGTCCACCCCGCTGGATCCTAATTGAAACAGCGCCAGTGCCAGTGAAGGGGACACTGCCGTGATAAACACCAATCCCCCCATCCGGAACCGATGTCCACTTGCCTTCCTGGGCTTTGCTTCCCACCATGACAGAGACTTCGGCGGCTGATCCAAGTACAGCGGAGAAAAAGATCTTGTCTTGCATGACAGAGGCAGGAGAAAATTCCTTCTAGAGCTAACTAGCAGTGTTACCTGTCGTATTGCCGTCTGGGCAGGCTGTAGCTTAGCTAGTTCTATACCAGCCGACGAGAGCCTCTTTGTTGACTGTTCCCTTCCCGTTCTTATAGTAGTCAATCCAGAACGGGAGAGTCTGGCGCCAGCCGTCGTGAGGTCCGTTTTCGGCATACATAAATAGGGCTTTGCCGACTTTGAACGCATCCATAGCATGGCTATACATAGGGCCGATATGGTGAGACTCGCCATAGTCATTCCAAGAGATAATCTGAACATATCTGCTCGCTGTCAGTATAGGACCTCATACAGATAGCATGAATATTGCCTACTCGGGCTGGTTATACACCACTTGTATCCATCTGTCATGCCATAAGTCATCGCCTCTCCAAAGCCAGTTCTTCTTGAACCTAGGCATGTTGGTGTAGAACTAAGGAGAGACCGGCATTATGTAAGGCTTTCCGCCGCTTCTGTCGGGCTTGAGGTACTGGAAGTAGGATGCGTCGACGTAGGTGTCCATGTCGTTAGCACCCCACGGCCAAGCGGCCTAATTGAAAAGCCTATCTGCCACCCTATCTGCCAGCTTAAGAGCAGGCTTGGCTCCTTTAGAAGACTAGTTAGGGATAAAAAAGCAGCTGACTTGCTTCTTGATATCCTTCCAATCGCCTGCGTTACTAGGACCCTCGAATGTTGAGATAAGTGGCTTCCTATCGCTGTGCTTGAAGTACTCAGCTTGTGAGGTATACTTCTTGAGCAAACTGATGATGGTTTCTTTAGGCTAGGGGCTTTGGCTAGCGTAGTTGAAGGAGAACATCAACTTGAAGTTCTCAGACTTGGCAGCCTCGAAGGCTTGCTGTAGAGATTTGTCGTTCATGGACTCTCCGTGAGCCATATTAAGTGCGAACGCATCGATATGAGCTTCTTTGGCAAGACGAATGTCTGTCCGCCAAGTATCTGCCGTGTAAGACGCCGTGTTTCCCACCTGGAGGTGTGTTAGATCCCGGGTACATAGATATAGCGCATAGAAGCGCATAAACAAGTCTTACCATGAAATGGGCAAAGACAGCAGCCGCATCAACGCGACAGGCAGCCGCAATGGCACTGGTAATGATGAACGTGAACTTCATGTTGGAATGAGATGAGGGAAATTTGCAGTTGGAAGAAGACTTTGGACGAAATACTGCGTCACGGTTGCCCAACATCCATGGATATTTATATTTAATCGCCAAATACTCGTTCAACTGCCAGCTGCGCATGTTCAAAATAGCTTTTCGTGACCAGATGTTCCCTTGGAACCGCGAGAAACCGACGGGCTTCTGCGTCTCGGCCAGGCCTGAACATTGTTGTCAAGAAATCTTGCCACCAACGGTCAACCCGTCTGTCGACACTGCATCGGTCAACGCACTGGTTGTATGCATGAGGCACAGTATACGGAGGTTCTTCTCATCTGAGAATGATGCAACTGTCGGATGTCTGCTGCAGCTTTCGGTCAAAACGCTCCAGAGAAGGACAGCACCAAGGTACGTTTGCATTTTTCAACTTGATCTTACCTCTGGTAGACACCCACTTCCATTTTGGAGCCACAATCGATTGGCCCTGTCAGCCAGTAGAACTATACCAACTATACCGAGTTCTTCAATGACTTGGGAGAGATACGAGTGGAAACATACCTACGAAATGAACTCGTACACGAGATAGCATGATGCTCCTACTATTTGACGCACCGTAACGGACATCGCATTACGCCACGAGCTGCTACGTCCTATGGACCATATCATCGGGTCTGATCACTATCTATCACGGCAGCCTTGGCAAATAACCTATAGAATGCAGTACCAAATGGAACCAACCGACACCAACAACACCACCAACACGACCAAGCTTTAACCTGCCTAAAGCGGTAAGTCTTGGCCGATGCAATGAAATTGCTTGACCGGGAAAACCAAACCGCAACATACAGCCCGTTCATGCAGGCCATTTAGAGTCGCAAGATACTGAAAGAATGCCATGCAAGCGGTGCCTCGTTCCGAGCCGAGCCCGGCCAGCCCCAAGAAACATCTCAACACACAACAGGCTAAAGGTAGCCCCAGTGGAAATGCCTTTGGTTCCTGCATGGACTCGGCGCTTAAGCATGACATGCGGATAAAGAGCTTGATGGGCCCCAGTCGCTTCAGTCATGATCGGAAGTCGTTCCCGACTTCCAAAACTAAAGTCTCGGCGCGTGCCGTTGTTGGTGGCTTAAATGAAGTTCCATCATCACCACCATCACAATGTAACGCAAAGAGACCCTGCTGCTGTTAGAACCAACACGCATATTTAATTTCACACGCTGCTGGCTCACCTGAACATTGCTGAAATGAAGTCAGAGTGGCGAGGAAAGCGGTTGGTTCAACCTGCCAGCGGACGGTGAATCTCAATCGCGAGCTCATCTAGACTTCAGCCGAGGGCAACGAGAAAGACACCGCCGCGGGGGCAAACTCTATGAAAGCTAAGAGCTTCCTGATATTATGCCGAGACTACTGCAAACATCAAGCGAGATATGGCAAAGTTTTGAATCGGCTCTCACTCCGACGGTAAGGCTGTTCACTACCTTGACAGAGTCCCCCATCAGAATTATAGCACCTTACATTCATGAGTTGATGTTATGCATGATCAAGGACGCATAAGCGCACGATGGTCGTAAGTAGATCAAGTAAACGCGGGCTTCGAGTTCCGTCATTAAAAGAGGCACAGATGGACCATTCAACCTTCATATCATGTTCTGAGAATTGGCTAGTTCTTCCGATGAGGGCCATAATTGGAGACGGAAGAAATTTGCTTTCGGTTGAAATGCGTCCGGACTGTTCTGGCCCACGAGAACGCTGCGGTCGAGAAGTTCATGAACCAACAGGGCGTAACATCGTTGATCCTTGGCTTTGGGGGCGGCCGTTTACGTGGAGTGTATGGGTAGTTAGGTTGCATTGAACCACCGAAGGAGGATCCAAGTTGATACAAGGCTGGGTACTTTTGTGAGACGGAGATCAGGTCGCCTCTGGCGATGTAGAAATAGATCCATGCCTCAAAGAGGATGTTGCATAGTTTGCAGCGGGAAAAGGGCTGAAGCTCGCTCGAAGAAAGTTGCCACGGTGGTGCTGTTAAACTCGGCAACAGATTGCGAAGGTCTTATCTACATTGAATCAGCCACAGCCATGCATCATGTATGATCTGCCAAAAGAGACACACCGGTTTAGGCCCCCAAACTCCTTGTACTACTACTAGTACATTGACAATGTGATCAGTGGAGCAATGTGAGCCGGACGAACTCCCTGAAAGCCGGACGAACTCCTTGAAAGAACCTGGCAGCCCGCTGATACGAATGTAGCCTCTCGGCTTTGTCAAAGACCAGCGAGGAACCACCTCGGGCCTCGTGGATTCGAAAATGCGGCCGAAGCCTGGTGCGAAAGAACGACGTGGAAGTGACACAGTACAAAGACACTCTTCATATCGGCATGCCAGAAATGTTGTCAGTGGCCACCTACAGAACAAGGTACAGCAGGAAGGTTCTGATTACCCTGCTTTAATTTTGAGTGAGTCGCTTCTAAGGATTTATTCATATTCACACGTGCCCGTCATAGGAAATGCTGATGAAATCTATATGATGAATAAAACAGCGTCAAAATAGGATAGTGATGACTGCGAGTACTCTAGCGAATTACAAATTGTCTTTGCTCATTCCGTTGCGTAGACAGGCTTGCGCGTCTGGTGCGATGACCTCCTAACAGCACCCATTCCCCATTCAATTCAGGAACCCAAAACAGCGCCGTGAATTTTCGTCAACCCTTGCATCATAGCCCCTCGCGAAGCAAATATCTAAATCATCATAGCAGAGCAACATCTGAACAGGCTCCTACGTTAGGCTGATCTGTTGATCGAATACAACAGATGGCCCGAGCCGTCACATCATTGCGGGGCCCGAAGAGCCGTCGGGAAACATCCTAGCCCCATCATATGCCGCCAGACCCGGTACTGGAGGGAAGGACGGCGCCTGCCAGCCTGCCCCCATCTCGACATGAGGCGATTGCGGAAAGAGGGGAAAGTCGTTGAACGACAAGGGCTGTGGCATTCCAGGCGCACAGGGAGACATGTCGAATCCGGCGTCAGTACTGAAGCTAATGATCGACGGCGATGCCTCCGTAAACACGGGTGACTCGAAGCTCGATGTGGTCACGACTGTATCGCAACGGCTGTTGTCAACCACGAGCGAGGGAACCTCAGATGTAGTCGTTGAGTTAGACAAAGATCTGGACAATTCGAATTCGGCGAGCAAGTCCAGCCCGTTCTGGCATCTGACCTGCCCCGCAGGACTGATTTGCTGCCGCATGGTATCTTCCAGGAAGTTCCTGAAATCGGCAAGAGTCGGGTCATTCGTCGATTCATCACGATCTGGATAGGAAAGACACAATCAGTCAAACAACCAGACTATGTGGCCACCCCCAGCCAGTCAACTTACAAGGAGATGGGACGGCGTCCAACGGGAAGATGGTCTTGTAGATCTCCGTCCACTTGGCGGCACCCTCCATTCCCCGGTTCCTCTCCTGGATCTTTCCCCACTGCGTCTCGTCGATGCTGTCATCTCCTGTGTCCTCCTGCTTGATACAGTGGACGTCGGAGCGCTGGTGTTCAGACAGCCCTTTTAGGGAGGACCATCTCTGGAGACAGCAGTTGCACCTATGGCCTTTGACCCGGTGGACACGCTTCAGGTGCTCCCTGGTTATATTACCATTAGCCACAGGATGATCCAGCGTGAGAAAGTGGGTTGTTCGTCTTACTTTAGTCTGTGAATCTCCCATCCAGGGCCACCGCATGAGTTCCACTCCTTGGTGCCGTATTTCTCCTGGTCATGCTTGAAATATGGGCACGCAAAGAGTTCTCCGGAGGGTTTGTCAATGGGAGACCTGGGGGACGCGGACTTCTGACGCTTGCTTTGCGCCGGCGATCTCGATTCCGCATCTCGTCGCCTTTTACCGCGCGAAAGTTTGGGACTGGCCATTGGGATGGTATGGGATACCGGATTCGCCACGGCCAAGTCGCTGCCGAGTCCCAGACTCGAAACGCCAAATGACTGCTCGGGAGCCGCCCATGTCGAAGACCTCCCGTCCGGTTCCGGATTAAAGCTGGGCGGGGCCAGCTGGTGGGAATCCAGCGGCCATGTGCCATGGCTGTAAGGAAGCCGCATCATGTTTACGCTGATGGATCGCGGGGCCTCCGCATGGTCAATCTTCTTGGGAACAACGGCCTTGTTCGCCGCACGAGGGTCAGGCTTGGCGTACTCTGGCTCATCAGAGCACTTGCGATGGATTTCCCTCAGCCTTTCCACGAGCTGGGCACTAGTGATCCGTTTGTCGCCATCCACCTCTAGCATGCCATTCTTGACCAGGTCGAGGATATCGTGTATGAGAGGACTGGCGGTGGGAGATTGGTGAAGCTTGTCTATCCACTATGACATGAAGGTCAGTGAACCGTGAAAATCTCTTTGGAATGGGGGCTGGAAGCCGTTTTCTTACATGTGTCACAGCAGGCTTCACCCGTAGCCCGCTGCCCTTCTTCTTCTTGTCCCGGGCCTCAAAAAAAGAGTCGTCGACCTTGCCATTCTCTCGTGCCGCAACATCGCCACGCAGAGCGCGCTTCGCGCGAAAGCTGCGCACGCCCTTCCTCCCCAGGGCCATCCACGTCGCCGCGACGCTCATCACGCACCCGAGCGACCACATGTCCGCCTGCTGCCCGTCGAAGTGCCCGCCATCATGCTCCGGGGCGCGATACGTCGGCGAGAAACCCAGCGGCCGTTGCTCCGTCGTCGCCGGTGCCTGCTGACGGACGGACGAGAGCCCAAAGTCTGCGAGCTTCCAGCGGCCGTCCATGACGAGAATGTTCTCGGGCTTGAGATCGCCGTGGTAACCTTGCCCGGCGGCCGCGGCGCCGACAGAGCAGCCGGCCGCCTTGTTGCGGCTCTTGATGCGCCAGTAGTGGATCGCCTTGAGTGCCTCCGCGATGCCGAGCATCTGCTTTACAGTGAGAGCCGTCTGCCCCTCATCTTTCGGGGCGTCGGTCTGGGCCATGAGGGATTGTAGATCATTATCGGCCCAGGGGAGTATGAGGTAGGGAGTCGAGCCGTGTCTGAAGGCGGTGAGGAAGGGACTGATGTTTGGGGCGTCGCTGAAACGCTTGAGGGCAGAGATTTCGCGGTCGAAAATGGCTGCGTCGAGCGAGGATTCGAATTGCTTGACCGCGAAATGAGTGCGGCTCTGGTTCTGCTATCAGTAAGGTACCATGGAAGAAGATTGTCGGGGATAGACTTGTCATACCTCTGATGCGCCAGGATCAAGATGTGCCGGGTGAATGCGAACTTGGTAGACCCTAGAATGGCCGCCTTGCTGCGTGACCGGCGCCACGGGCCCATCCCAGACAAACGGCAAAATAGTCTTCTGGTGGAAGCGGGAGGGCTCGCCCTCGGCGTCCAACGCCTCCATCACCGGCACGCAGACCCTCCACTGCATCTCCTCGAAGGCCACGATCTCACCCCACCCGAGTCCCGCAAGCGCGAGGTCAAAGCACTTGGGAGCACTCAACGACCCGATGACGGTGCTGCCCTCAGCAGTCGGCCCCAATGGCAGATCGCCGTCGCTGATGGAGAGGTCCATAAACTTGAAGATCGCATCCGCGCGACCAATCAGGACCAGAATCGCAAAAGTCTTGATCAGCGCCGGCGATTTCTTGAAAATTGTCTGGGCGAAGATGCTCCGGATCTCCTCCGTGAAGCCGGGCGCGCCCTCCCGTAGCGTCCGGAGCGCCGATGCGGGGGTGAGGAGCCGGTGGAGCTCGTCGCTCGGCAGGAAGCGCCGCGCGGGGTCGGCGGCGCCGAGGGGGAGGGTCGTGCACATGGCCGCTTCGAGCTGGTCCCTTAGCGGCGGCGTCCCATCATCGCCGCTGCCGTGGACATGCGGAGGATGCCCCCAAGACGCTTCGGTATTCGATCCATGGTTTGCGGTAGCTATGTTCATGCCGGAGTGGATTATTGAATTGAGTTTTTCTTGGCGTGGGCTGTACAGAGACTGACTGATTCAAAGTCGATAAATTGCTTTCCTCAGGATGTGCTGGCCGGCGGGGCATCGCCACGCTTTATGAACATAGCCTGAGTGAACGAGCTGACACGCTGCCGATGGGCGTCATGGGCGCAGGGAGGGAGCCAAGCTGGACTCTACCAAGTTTCGTGCGATTGCCTTGAAAAGGCAGCCGAATTGCCTGCAACAACATACCTCAAGATCAGTCGGTGTCGACAGCGAAGTGATGCGTGATAACTCGCGTCTGCGTGTTTACGCGGTGCGTATGTACCTCTTGCAGCAGTCTGTGGCTTGTACAATCCAGGGCGCGCGGGCCTGCTAGATTCCATTGGCTTCTTGTTTCCTTGCACAGCCTCCCTGATGAACTGGCTCCGCCCGAGTCGTCAGACGGTGAACACCGGCCAGCCCCATTCCAGTCCTGTTTGCCGGACAGTCATATCAAGTGTTTCTGACTTCTCGTTCTCAAACTGTTGGGTTTGGTCCGCGAAACAGATAGAGCATGGTTCGCGAACCATGGGGAAGCACAGAGATCTCCTGCTTCGAGATTGAAGCTTGTTTGCATGTTCCTATCCTCCCCGAACAAGGGAGACCCCTGCCAAACAACCACCCCGGAAGCTGTCCCGGACTGCTATCGAACGAACCTAACAATTAACGACCTTAGTCATACCTTAAAGCTCTCCTAATCGTGTACCAAAATCCCTCCCGCCCGGCGCCTCTTTGACGAAACCCAAAGTCGAGATGCAGTTCATGCTTAAAACAACACCGTTCACCAACAAACCTTATCATTGCTCGATGCATATGTCATCTCAACTTCTTCTCTCACTCTCACTTTCGCATCAACCGCAATGTCCTTAACCAAACCCAAAATTCACGGTCACATTCATGGAACTGGACACACAACCAACAACCACAGAGAAGAACATTAGCTAATCACCAGAGTCCCTCCCAAGTAAAGGATCGGTGAGCAATGCCAAGAAAACGCCAAGAAAACCCACGCCCAGTCGCCTATCATTTCGCACCACGCGACCCCATCCTCGACGGTATTCTTTTCGCTCGCCCGAGTGCCTGCCGCCGTGTGTGTTGATGTAATCCGCAGCAGCTGGAGTGAGTGAGGGAGAAAAAAAAAAAAAGGCCAGTCCACCCCCGCACACGACTCTCTTCTTCACACTCTTCCTGATGAAGCTGGAATCGGCCAGCAACGAAACCTCAACATCGAGCTCCCCCCTGGAAAGAAACGAAACGAAAACGTCATAGGCACAGAGAGTAGCATGGTCGGATCCGCTGTCCCGCAAAGCCTCGAGTGAGAGCTGTCTTTCACCCCCCAAAGATCCCCACCGCCGCCGCGCCGCTGGCCGCTCACATCTGCGCGACGAGCCTTTTCCTCCTGCGCCGTGCTGCCGTCTTTTCCGGGCCACCCCAGACGCACCCAAGACATTACCACCTCTTTACGCACTCATACCTACCTAACCAACGCACTCACTCATACACGGCCGCGCGCTCCGTGAGACGCGAAAGGCGCCTGCCTGCTGCCGCCTCGCCCAATCGGCCGCACTGAAGAAAACAGTAAACCAGTGTGTCATCGGTTTCCACGGCTCCCCGGAAGCGAAGGGCCGTCTTTGTCTTGGCTTTGGGCCTCGCGAACCCGGCACGACAGAAGTCTTGGCCTTAAGCAACTTCAAGGAACAACAAGGCACAACCACCAAACATCACACAGAAGGGACCGGGGGAGGAACCGAAAAATGAGACCGCTCCCCCTCATGGGGTCCCTCCTCGCCGCGGGGATCGGTGGTCCCGGGAGCGGCGTCCGGCCCGCCCTCGCAACGGTCCCCATCCTCACCGAGGTCGCCCTCAAGGGCTGCGCCGACGTGGGCTGCCCGGCCGGCGCCGTGCACGACCTCGTCGGCGAGTCCAACTGCACCCTCGGCGGCTCCGTCCTGCGCCGCGTCGGCATCGCCCCGGAGGTCCTCGACATCCCCATCGACGACAACAACATCACCGACATCCGCAAGCTGTCTGTGACGGTAGCCACCCTGCACAACGGCCCCGCCACGTCCTCCTCCTCCAACTGGATGAAGAAGCAGGTCTACACGCAGTCGTACTACCTCGGCGCGCCCGCCGGCCTCAACCTCTCGTCGCCAAAGTACCCCAAGGGCTGCGCGCTCATCTTCCAGCACCTCTTCCAGACGCTGCCGATCGCGCACGAGGTGAAAGACGACGAGACGACCGACTGCTCCTCGTGGCTGCAGCAGAGCTGCATGGACGAGATCACGGGCTACGTCGACGATTTCCGCGCGGAGCACGCCAAGGACGAGGACCTGCCGCGCTGCCAGGAGGTCGCCATGTACCTCGAGGAGCGCACGCGGACGGACAAGAACTTCCACTGCAACCTGATCGCGGGCGCGGTGAACATTACCGGGGCGGAGATCATCGGGCCCGACGCCCCGGACACGCCGGCGCAGGACGCTGGCGCGAATAACGGCTGCCACCCGACGCTGCCGGCGGCGTATGACTTGATGAAGCTGACGGACGTGGAGCTGATCCTTGATGAGGACGGCGGGACGACGACGCCGACGGGCGGGTTGAACGGGTACACGCCAGTGATGAGCGTGCTGTTCGATAAGCTGCTGTATTCGCAGTGGATCTGCATGAAGACGATGAGCGAGTTTGAAAGGGAGAGCACGGCAGCGCGGAGCACGCCTCTGATGGCGGGGCTGGTGATGGGAGCCGCCACCCTCATTGCGCTGTTAATGTTATGAGGGGGAGAGCACGGTGTGCGGATGCAAGAGAATGGTAGCGATCACAAGAGGCAAAACAGGACTGGCCCGAAATATTATGACTTTATGCGATATATACCCAATGAAATCATGGCGATAGATATGATGCGCCCTACCCAAGACCGTTCCTCCTGTTTCCCGAACGCCGGTGTGCATGCTTGGTCTGTCTGCTGTGTTGTATGTGTAGATAATGTAGGTTTAGATAATAATGCCCCGTTGCACCCATCCGTTCTTGCCCTTCCAGGCGTAGAGAACCATGCCGCAGGCCACCCAGACGGTGACGGCCATGGCCCAGAATGTCGACGCATAGCACTGCATGCCGTAGCAAAAGACGTCTCCGCCCTCTCCGGGTGAAGGCGATTTCGTAGCGCCGGACTGGTAGATGGCCGAGTAGACCAGACTCCAAATCGTCGAACCCAGAGCCGGGAACATGGCGACGATGCCCCAGTTGGTGGCAAAGTTTTCAACGCCCCAAATGACCGTGATGATAATGGGCGTCAGGCTGAAGACGGCTCCGTAACCAGAGCCGACGAGACCGGACACGATCCAGAAGCGTTCGCCGTGCTCCTGGATGAAGCCGGAAGCCAGGGCCACAAGACCGAGCGATAGGATAATGGCGAAGAAGAGGAGGAACGCAACGCGGGAAATGGCTAGTCTGCCGCGAATGTACGGTGGGCTCGAGGACACCTGCAGATGCTGTGTCTGGGGAGACGGGGCGAGAAGATCGGTCAAGGTGCCCGTTGCCAATCGTGCGACGGTGCTGGTGATACCGACGATGGACACATGCGTGGCCGCCGACGTCGGGGGGCCAACGTATTGCCGGGTTGGGGGGTACAACGTGCCAATGACGGTGCCGAGGTTGTTGATAAAGGCCTCACCGGGCCCAATCATCAGCAGGAAGCCCAAGGCAAAGTACCACATGGTGCGGTCCGTGAGGAAGCTTCTCGTCTCGGCATTGAGGACAAGCTTCTTCTTCAGCTTCGCATCGTCCTCGGCCGGCCCAAGAGCTCCGCCATCCTCTTCATCGGCAATCTGAGAAATAGCGCCGTATCCTCTGCCGCCGCTACGAGCACTCAGGAACGACGTGCTGCGCTCCAAGAGGCCGCTTCTCTCGAGCTCCTCGACAGCTTCCTCGATGATCTCCTCCTCGTCCACAACCTTCAGAGTAAAGGAGCCAACGATTCCAACGACTAACAAGAGGATGGAGAGGAAGACGAAAAAGTGGAAGACGTCCAGGTCTCCAGCCGATCCGTCCGGCAGCTTCTCGTAGAAGACACGGCTGCCAAGCTGGCTGAGCCACATGCCACTCAACCCGAACGCAGCAATGGGCACCGCCAGAGCCAGTCCGCGATGCTTGCCCTTGCCAAAGTTCTTCGCACAGGTTGCGACGGCGGCGAGGTACATGGAGCACGTACCGACACCGACGCAGACGAACG
The DNA here is from genome assembly GCA_027406105.1 of Colletotrichum endophyticum. Classification (NCBI taxonomy): domain Eukaryota; kingdom Fungi; phylum Ascomycota; class Sordariomycetes; order Glomerellales; family Glomerellaceae; genus Colletotrichum; species Colletotrichum endophyticum. Next base: position 5,510,988 of record JANVYF010000002.1, read on the forward strand.
CAAAGATCATCAGGGGATACGTCCAATCGGGGCCGCCCGAGATGCGCCTTCCGGCCATGTCGCGCAGGCCTCCGAAGTTCTCATCCTCGAGCTGGCGGTATGTGCCTGCAGCAATAGCGTATCCTCCACCAAACAGTATCGCGGCCAGCAACGACAGCGGCGGAGTACCGACGCGGTCGCAGATGTATCCGAGGATGGAGACGGGCAGGTAAAGGGCGATGGAGCTGCTGATGGCCAGGCCGTTGACCTGGAACTGGGTGTAGTGCAGGCGCTCTTGGAAGATGTGGCCGTACATAGAGAAGACGGTGATGGAGCCGGCGCAGAGGGCGGAGACGAGGGCGGCGACGAAGGAGATTGCTCTCCAGGTGTTCGCGGAGCGGCGGCTTCGGCGGCGGTGGGAGGAGCTTCGGTGGAGGAGATCGAGGGACGAGCGGGAGCTCAGGCGGCTGATGGTAGAGGAGGCATCGTCGTCGTCGGGAGGCGCTGCGACGAGGGTCCGGTCATCGGACGGGGTCGGCGGGCTCGAGGCGCGCGCCATGATGATGGATCAAGCTTCCGGACTTGGGATGTCGGCGGTGGTGAGAGAGTGCGATTGGAGAGGCGCCGGCGTCGGCGGTCGGGAGGGTGACCGATTGAGGAGGGTTGATTGAATGGAAGAAACAAAACGGCCGCTCTTCCTCCTCCTCCGAAAATGCAGGACAGGAGAACCGGACCAGACCACGCAGCGGAATGGAGTGTAGAAAGACGGGGAAGGAGAGAAGATGGAACGGATCAGTGAAGAGGGCAGAGAGGAGTCAGGAACATGACGTGGAGACGGGAAGCCGAGAAGGAGATGCCTCGGGAAGGGCGCTGACTGGGGAAAGGCCGACCGACGGACAATCGAAATCGAGATGGAGGGTAGCAAGCAGCCAGGCACGGCAACGGAACGGCACCTGGATGGAGGAGGAGGCGACTTGGGTGTTTTGCTGCTTGTTGGTGGTGAGTCGGAGTCACGATTTCGCACGTCAGCAGGTCACTCGGTCACTCCTGTCGCATACCACCGCCGCGAATGATGTCGTGCTCGACCCCCAAGTGGGCCCTTCCCTGCACCACTCGGTGCCCATCTGCCCTTCTACCGCAATCCGTCCAGGGACCGCCTGGGAGCCGCCTCGGACGCTGACACGAGTCTGCAGCGCGTTCGCCGTTCGCCTCACAGCACAGGGCCGCTGCTGCTCAGTGGGCGCCTTTAGGGGGGCGCACCCGGCTGACTGGCTTCTGTAGCCTGCAGACGGGCACCTGTCCGGAATCCGATCGCGGGGTGCAGGAACCGGCGGCAATTGGATGATTACATAAGGCAGCCTACCTACCTGAATGGCTTACCTAAGGCACCTAGGTAGCGAAATCGGACTACCCTCTTGGATGCCTGGATGCGATGCAGTCGTGACAATACTACAGCAGGGGAATAATCCTGCAGAAGGATGACTGACATGGATTCAATATGGACAAGCAACACAATTGGGTGCCCAAGCGAGCGCAGTGGGCAGACTGACGAGGCTGTTGTCATCTGCCTAACTACTATCCTTCCAATTCTTCGTCCATGATTCTTCAAACCACAAACGACTGAAAGGGAGTGGGAGTGCCTTCGGAACCATGAAATCCAACACAATGGTCTGCGCCGTGTGCCAAAGCTCCATCTTGTCCATGGACTTTGCCAACGAGAACATGGGCACGGAAGCACCCCACCACCCAAGCTTAGAGAGCCTGAGAAGATCCATGGAAGCCGGATGCCACATTTGCACCACATTTTGGGCTTTGCACTCGTCCAAGTTGAGGAAACCATCCGACGATGCTGATATCGAGTGGGACTGTGAGTTTGATACGACAAGCCTTTTGTTCCATGGCGACTGGCCTTATGGTGGTTTCTTGGCTGAACGTATTGGCGTATGTCCAAACTTCAAGGGGAGAAATAGCTCTTGGGAGGATGAGGCTGTTTTCTTTTTAGCTAAAAAGAACCGTAAGATGTCTTTTCGGCGGCGATATCTAAATGTTGCATGCCTAGGTATCTAACAACTCTTCCAGCGTCATTCCAGTCCAAAGGACTTTCCCGCAGTACAGATTCTGAAAGCACCTTCTCAATCGCGAAACAATGGATAGATCGATGCATCAAGGAGCACAAGAGGTGCAATCCCCCACTACAAAAACACGCAGCGCGCTTTCCAACTCGGCTCCTGGACTGTGGGGATCCCGGCGACCCAGCAGCACTGGTGCGCTTGGTCATACCCGCTGAGGAGTCTATTGAAGAGTCTTTCATGACGCTGAGCCATTGCTGGGGCTCTGCAGATTGTCTTGTTCTCACTACCGACAATATCGACGCATTCCGACGGGAAATACCCGCAGAGCAGCTTCCCCAGCTCTACCGAGATGCCATATCCACCACCAGACGATTGGGCGTCAGATACTTGTGGATCGACTCCCTGTGCATCATCCAAAGAGGAGACGACAAAGCGGATTGGCTGATCGAGTCGACGCTCATGGATCAGGTCTATTCCAACTCGTACTGCAACATCGCCGCCGTCGACGCTTCCGACGCAAACCATTCGCTCTTCACTACTCGCAACACCAAAGCCTTCACCCCACAAATCGTCCAGGGAACTTACGACGGTTCTGTAGGGGAATACAAAGTCTCTGCATTTCAAGGATTCATGCAGCACCTAAATGATTCGGCCATCAACAGCAGAGGCTGGGTCTTCCAAGAACGAACTCTGTCTCCTCGGGTGCTGTACTTTGGGGAATGGCAGGTTGCATGGGAGTGCTGCAGCAGACAAACCACGGAAGGGTTTGAGAGTTTCGACAATCACGAAGCCTACAGCAACGTGGTCACTTTCCATTTAATGGAGCCTGATATAGCCGGGTACCGCTTAAGCTGGTGGAATTTTGTCGACAAGTACTCCACCTGCGCCCTGACATACCCCCAAGACAGGCTCCTCGCCATGTCTTCCATTGCGAAACGAATTAGGGCATTCACCGCCGACGAGTACGTTGCCGGTCTGTGGAGGAGCACCCTGGAGCAAGACTTGATGTGGAGAACAGTGAGAGAGAGCAAGCCACCGGAGACGTTCACATCGTCCGCGAGGCGTGAAGAAGACGCGGCCCGTTCTGTTTATATAGCGCCTTCGTGGTCTTGGGCAGGTCCCGGAAAAGGTACTTCGCGTGTCGTTCGTCATCGGTACATAGACTTGGACTCGACGGAGGCATTGTGCAATGCGCATGACGTCCACCTCGAATACGTCACGGGCGACACAACAGGCCTGCTCAAGAGCGGCTATTTGCGACTTTGGGGGCAGCTCAGACGAGTTGAATTGCTGCGGGAGGGGCCCTTTTCGGAAGACAACTGGATGAAGGTATACAAGTGGAAGATATATATCGACGGCGAGCTCATCGAAACCATGTCCCCGATCAAAGTTCATCTGGACTCACCCACAACGACCGCATTCGACAGCCAGGACACTCCTACGACCCGATTTTATCTTCCTATGTTCAAGAGTACCTCACCTTGGACGCTTTGGATGCTTCTAATAGAGGTGCATGATTACCAAAAAGGGGTGTATCGTCGCATTGGCACCATGAAAGTGTCGAAGTACTCATGGAAAGACGTCGACGAGATGGATCCTCGATTTCTGGCGGCCCAGGAGAACGAGGAATCCTTCCCTTGTGAAGAATATAGTGACGGCAAGCATTTGATACGCATTATATAAAAGCGACTGTCTTCAAATACAGAGACTGGAGTGAGGTTGGGACGAGTGACGCATGTTGATGTCTACGATATGGGAAGAAGCGTGGCTGTGAGCACCTGGCGACAGGTGCACCACTAGCAAATAATCACATTGCGGGTCTACACTTTGTGTCCAAGCTTCCCAAGACCCCTTCACCGAAGCTTCACCTGACAGCATCAGGTCAAGACCAAGGTGAGGCCCGGTGAGGTCATCCCACTCCAACGACCCACTTTCTCAGCTCGGAATGCAACGCCACGACGGACGACATCCTTCTCTCCACCGAAATGCGGGTGCCCCTCCCTCTCCAGATCTCCATCAATTCGATGACATTCTAAGCAAAGCAAAGACCTGTCCGCGCACGATGACCAAAAACGATCCCGTGAACTTGCTCTCTGAGCAGTTCTCACGCCTCAAAGCCGACGACGAGGCTTCCGAGATCTTGTACCGCCGCGCCAACCTCCAGCACTTCGTGGACAACTTATCGCCATGGGAGCTCGTAGCTCTCCGGACCATGGTAAACGCAAGAACACCTCAAATGAGCTCCATGTCTGATCTCCCCAGCGAGCTCGTCTCCATGATTGCGGAGTATTTGACCACGAAGGACGCACTTGCCTGCGCAGCTGTCTCCAAGGGATGGCGCACCGTCTGGACTGAACCCTCCGTTGCCAAGCACCTGGTGACTACTCACTTCCCGGAACTATCCGCGCTGCTTTCTCTGCCGTCCTCGCATCCGCACGCCAGCGACTCACCGTGGGAAACCTTCGTCACCGCCGCAGGCAAGACAATACCCCGCATCGATGGAAGGTTCATCTCCACAGTCGCCGTGAGCGAGATGCTGTACGACATTCTGCAGACCAAAACATTCGAGATGGACGAAAACACCGTCGCGTACGTTGAGGGCGCAGTTGAAAGAGGCTCCCGTCCTTCGGAGCACACCGAGAGGCACTTCGCGTACTCCAGTGGCCGCCTGGCCTGGCATGTTGACCCCTATGCCATATTCATCGACGATCTACGCAAAACGACTAGATCCCTCGTCGCGCTACCGGATCTGGTGGAAAAGGGCGAGAGAGATTTTGTAATCTGGACCATGACGGAGAATATCATTATCTTCGTAGACCGCGCCACCGACCGCACCATGTAAGTTGCGGCATCCACCCCCCATGAACTAATCAGATACTAATCGGGAAAAAGGATCGTCTACCACATGGATAAGAAGGAGTTCCGACGCGTCACCCTCCCAAATCGCGTCACGAGAATCACCGCTCATGCAGAAGCTGCTGTGCTGGAGTTTTCGATCAACAACCCAGTCTACGCCGTTCCGCACGTGTTCCGCTGGGGCAACGGGATCGCGAAGCTGAAACTCCCTCCTTTTACGAGAGATGCCGAGGATTATGAAGACTTGGACCTTGACCGCCCAGAAGGTTTCGTTTTTCACCCGACCGAAAGCAATGTGATCTACTACTTTGCACATGGAGAGGAAGATCGTAAGTTCCACTCCCGACCGTCTTGCTGCGCTTTTCATGGCGTATCTTGTCGACTCAATCTCGCTGCTAACAATCGATTGCACGGTAGCCTTTCTAGAAGGTTCCGTGAACGATGAGCTTGAACTCGCCATTACCGTCTATAAGTTTGTGGATTTGAAGTACACCAAGTCGTTCCGGCATTCGTTCCATCTACCAGTGTGCGTGTCAAGCCCCGATTCTGCATTTGTATACGTTCGGTACGGCGAGCCAATCACCTCACATGGGCTCTACGGCTTAGTCCAGGCTATTCCCAATGAAATGGCCACTCCCGACCTTCCTGTCTTCCGGTACAACTTCGATACGCTCACGGAGACATTTTCGGAAACTGTCGAGTTGTACAAGCTCGGCATGCGACGGCCCGTGTGGGGAAGGCCCGATGACAGCCCGGAAACGAGTGGCGGCCGTAGGTGGAACGGACAGACATATTACCTGCAGAAATGGCGGCCGCATGAGGAAGGTCCCAGGATCTACCAGTTCACCGAATGGGCCGGGAAGGTCTGGGGCTACAGTGCGGTATGTGTAGCCGACGAGTCTTCAACATTGGTCCTGGGCCCGCTGCATGAGAAGGTATTCTACGACGGTCTGGGAATCGAAGAAATCGCCGTCGACGATGAGTTTGTAGTCGGGATGAGTCCCATGGGCTACATGGTCTGGAATTTTGGGGTTCGGAGCGCAGACCGCGAGCCGTGGCAGCCCAACGACGAGTCGTCTCTAATGCTGACGCGATACACTGACGCCGACCGCCAGTGCCCTATCAAAGGCTGCAAAGGCCCGGGGTCCGCGAAGGCGTGTTACATCTGCGGCATTCTGGCTCGTGAGATGGATCAGATCTCGGGTGTCTATGCTGCCATGTCATCTGCATTTCATTCTGCTTGGCTTCCGACGGGTGGCAATTCCGATTACGACGATGAAGATGATGAAGATGCCGATGACGACATTGACGACGACCTCATTTACGGCACTGATTTTCAATTTTGATTGAGCCTCGACTATTGTGGACAAAACCTGTTGAAACTCACGCAGTGCCAACCAAGGTATACTGCATGTTGATAACGCCAGGAGTCCAAGAGAAAAAAGGTGTTATGCTGGGCAAAGATGTATGTGAACATCTTATTTAGAGTCAACAACCGACAACTAGTTTTCTCCTTTTGTGACTTAAGCGAGGCCCTAGGCATCCATGGATGGCAGATCGATGCCGGCTGTCCGGCTAAAATGCTCGTTTGCTCAAGCTCCCTGCCGCGCTGCATTCACTTCCGCCAAAGGCGAGCAACCTCATGCATGCCAAGACAGGCGTAGCATATTAGCACTTTCCATTCGCGGTGACATTATCCGTTGGACCATGTCCATGCCATGTCAACTTCCAACAACATGCCAGTGGTTAAAGTTCCTTTACCCCTTTTCAAGCGTTTGCCAAGTACTAGTAATCAACACGCGCTTGCGAGAAGCAAGAACCCAACTTCACACGTCAAGTCTAAACTCCGACTGCTTCACGACCACTTTTCAGTTGACAGCATCTCTTGACGCTTGTGAACGCCATTAATATCAGTCTCTTGAGCATCCCAATCGACTCTGCTCCCCGAGAATGAATACACCGACTACAACTGCGACACCTCTTCTTCTCACAAACCCCTTCGTGGTCCCGCCCCAATGCCAAACGCGTCGTCAATGGACCAGATTCCATACCGATGGGGATACCGATGGAGGCGACGTCGAGGCAATCTATCTAGACGACACTCAAGCATCATACAGCTCATGCAGTCCTTCGAACAGTATTTGGCGCCCTGCCGTGTGCCCAGAAGGGTGGCACGCCCACGAAATGACCGCCCTCTCGAGCTTCACGAAAGCCTACTGTTGTGCACCGTAAGGCCCCCGTATCCCTGCCCTTGGAGGTTCCTTCGCCGTCTAACATGATCTCCCAGCGGCGAGAACGTCTGGCCAGACGGACAGGCCGACGCTGACGCCGACGCCGCCCGAGCTTCCAGTGGGAGGGTATGTGGACCACTGGGTTCCTGGTGGCCCCGAGCCTACGGCGGATTTATGTCAAGACGCCACTTGTCGCGATCCGAGTCATGGAGGTGACGCTCTTCAGCGGCAGATGATAATTCTGATTACGGTGCCTCCGATTGTGTTTTTCTGTGTTGTTGCGGGGTGTGGGTTGTGCTGCTTTTTTAAGAACCAGAAAAAGGTTGAGAACCAGAAAAAGGCCAAGAGGAGGGCGGTGCGTGAGCAGCAGGCGCTGCGCGAGCAACAGACGCAGACGAGCTTGTAATTTTGAGGTGGGATAACATGGGATATTTGGCTACTGGATATGGAAGATGCCTCGGCAGAGATGGTATGCTTATGGAAAAGATACTCCGCTCTTTTGTTTAAGAGGTCTTGATATTGCCAGTAACGAGATTGAGATTAGGACAGGCTTCTAGTTGCCGCCGGGTGGAACACATATCATGTAGAGGAAAGGGGGGGATGTACTGAAAACGTTGTCTGTATTGCATGATATAACGTGGTTTGAGTTCATATGGATGTCCTTTGTCTTAACCCATCCATAGGCTACAGCTAGTCCACTGTAGTACTTTGAATTAATAGAGAATACTGATTGTATTTAAACTCACCTAAGAACGAAGCTTGCTACTCAAGTCGGGTTATATAAAAGGGTAGAGGATTACGCAGATGGCGTATAACTATTTCACTGCCATGCTAAATGATGGAGTGCCTAGAAACTTTTTAATGGAATTTGACTTTACCCAAGACAGGGGAAATAAGAACCCTCCGATGATATGAAGTTCTGTAGTTCGCTACCAGTCGATAGAACAGCTCAGCTTAGTAGCGTCCATCAAACGCCTCTGGAACAACGACCCCTTCCTCCTGGCCATACGTCGTATCGCTCGTATATGTATACACACTAACTGACGCCAGCCCTAGCCCCCCAAGCATCAACGTCGCGTACAAGATAGCCTGATGGAGAAACGAGACATATCTTGAATCGATCCCAAAAGCCGTGGCGGTGCCGAACGCTTGAACACCCTTGAAGTACCCGCTGTATCGGCCGAGCGTCCGCGGCTCGTTTGAGAAGGTGCTATACACCCAGATCAAGAAGTTTTGGAAGATCGGGTATGAAGCGCCGAGGAACATGTAGAGTGCAAAGGGGCCAGCGAAACGTCGGCCATCGGTCCAGTCGATGCCGATGACCGGACCGGCACGGTCAAAGTCGTTGGAGGCAAGAAAGGCCAGAAGAGCGATGCAGGTGCCGCCCATGATAACGGCAACGAAGGCGGCGGAGATGAAGGCGCGACGCCGACGGCGGCCAAAGATGTTTGCGTCGCATGTCCATGCGATGGCGGCTGAGCCGACGATCTGGATGGTCCAATAGCAAAACTGTTTTCACTTGTCAGCGTTTTCTCTTGCAGCAGGCGTGAGTTAGCGCATGGTCTCACGTTTGCCAATGATCTTGTCCTCGAGTTAAAGTAGAAGGAGTTGAACGACCCCGATAGCGACAGGTACATCTCGCAGCTGTAGATTGCTAACGTGATGAGGGTCATCCTCGGTTCTTTCAAGGTTAGAAACAAGCTCTTCAGTTCCCGGGACCAGGATTCTGCATCAAACGAGGCTATTGGTCGTCCGTCGTTGCGCCTGATCTTGCTTGGGTCCATCAGAAGAGCCGCCACGAAGATCCCGGCGCACTCGAGACAGATGAAGGTGAGATATACCGCTGGCGGTACCCCCGACGAGGAGGTGTTGCTGATGTTGATTCCAAGGACAACGGCTAGAAAGGCCATTAGCGTGCGCCATTACAGAGAAGTGAATCTCCTACCTGATCCAACAACAGAACCTAGAGCATTCAAAATCCACGTTGTTGCGATGTAGAAGCCCTTTTCAGACTCAATTGGGTAGCATGTGCAGATGTATCCTGATTGAGGTCAGCTATGCGTACCAATGTGACATTGTGCCCCTATCTCATATCCTAGCACACCTAGGATTGAACGAGCCCAAGGCCGTCGAGTTATTACCTTGAACGGCCCATAAAATACCGGCCGAGAGACCTAACCACGCACCGCCGAATAACACAAACCATTTCCCCTCGCCTTTGTCTATCCACCTGACCACATGTCAGTCGGAAATGCAGATGGATTCAAAATTTGTGACACCAACCAGAGAGAGCCGCAGTACACTGGATAGCCAGTAACCCCTAGCATAAGGGAATATCGAGGCCCGATCTTGTTGATCACGCCGCCGCCCACAACCGCAGATGCACCAAAGAGGGTGTAAAGAACGACATTAGCATCGTTGACGATCCCAATCAACTCGGGCTGTTTTCCGCCGGCGCCGAGCCCTGTGATAGCTAGATAGGTTCCGGGATTGAGGAAAAGAACGATTCCAACCAGAACGGTCTGGAAAAATGGTCTGCCGTTGATCCTAGTCAGCTTTGGCACGATGTTTCTGAGAATGGACTCACGAGCTGACGCGCCACTTCGACAGGTGCTGATGTTGTTCCTGCACAGCAACCTCTCCGCTGTCCTTGTTGCTGGTCATTGTGGTTGCCGTTGACTTGAGTTCTGCATCGAAAGGATCAGTCAGGCAGAATTGTCGTCGATGACATTTAATAGTAACCTGAGAGACTGCGGACGAGGTAGGTTATCTTGCAGCGCCCACAGGGAGCCTGGTAATATGGAATGTCTAACAATCAATGGCTCTGAGGCGCTGCCGAGCGTTCAACAGTTCCACATTTGAGTCAAGGTCTATCAAGACACACCAATAGAGAAAGTGGTGCGACGTTCAATCCCCTCCCGAAGAAGGCAAATGAAGTACCAGGTAGGCCGTTTCCCCCAACTCATGAGACAAGAACTCCCACGCCCTGCAGTTCACCAGTATCCGGTCAGAAGGAAGGAAGAACAAGCGATTAAACAACCGTCTTCATCACCACTATCACCACCACCTGTGAACACCGGCAGAAACGGATTCTATTGACGTCCATTTACGTACGTTCAACGTCTTTAACCAGTTTCTTTGCCAGCCGGTGCCAGCTGTCGCAACATGCTGGATCTTCATCGCGACAACAACGTGGATCAGCGGGGGCTGACATGTGTGACTAAAGTCTTCCACACCGCTTGAAACAGTGTTGCGAATCGTTGGCCAATCGGAGCCAAGGTATGAAGAGGGCAAACTGCATCTGTCGACCGCACTTGTTTCCCAAGGTCTCCACGCCATGCGCCTCATCAACGTGAATACCCTCGCCCTGGAAGAATTCATCGGCGACAATGTACCCCGCTATGCGATCCTCTCCCATACCTGGGGCCCAGACGAGGTCTGCTACCAGGATTGGAAAAACATGGCCGTCGCCCGCGAGAGGACAGGGTTCCAAAAGATTGAGCTCGCCCGGAGACATGCAATCAGCCAAGACATACGGTACCTCTGGATCGACACCAACTGCATCAACAAGGATAGCTCGGCTGAGCTAGCTGAGGCCATCAACTCCATGTTCGCGTGGTACAGGGACGCCGAGATTTGCTACGCCTACCTCTCTGACGTCTCCGAGGCCGAGGACTGCGATGAAGCCGCTTCCAAAGATGCCCTGCTATCTAGAATATCACAAAGTCAGTGGTTTACGCGCGGCTGGACGCTGCAAGAGCTTCCAGCGTCGCAGAGAGGATGTCTTGGCTTTCATGTCGCAAGACTTCCCGCGTGGAAGATATGGCGTACTGCATGCTCGGAATCTTCGACATCAACATGCCGCTGCTGTACGGTGAGGGCTCGAGGGCCTTCACACGGCTGCAGGAAGAGATACTCAGAATCTCCACGGATGAGTCGCTCTTCTGCTGGTCTTGGAACAAGGATGATCCACGGTCGTGGACGAGCATGCTGGCGCCGTCGCCACGTAACTTTAGGAACACGCGGGAGTACCATCCTGCGAGGGACGAATCCAGTCGGCCGGTGCCGTACTCGATGACCAATTTTGGCCTCTCCATCCAGCTTCCAATCATCCGACTTGCTAAGCTGCCCCGCTCGGACATTTGGCTTCGCCCGTGTGAGTACGTCGCCGTGCTATCGGCAGGTACAACGGATGGGCATCTCGTCGGGATTCCTTTGGAAAAGACACCGACGTTGGACACTTACAAGGTTGTGCGAGACTGTCCACGGCCTATTGCGCTGTGCTGGAAGAACCGTTTGTCGCTTAAGACAGATGGTGTAAAAGCGACTCATCTCGACATCTTTGTCCCTTCGAGGGGATTCGACAGCAGTGAGCAAGAATCTCGTCTTACGTATCCTGACACAAAGAATAGGCTTGGCGAGTATGCGATCCTTCTTCTCATTCCAGTTTCCCCAGACTCAAGCCCTTCATCTGAGGGTTTCTCAGTTGAGAGTATTGATGCTATTCCGAGACATAGGAGGTCAAGAGCCGGATTTATTAGGATGAGAAAGTTTCAGATTGCGGGAACTCCACTTGAAGCCTCTCGGTCGTCCTCAGAAAGCTTCAACGCTACCGAAACTTATGGAGCTCTGGTCCGAATTTCTTTCAAATGTAATGTTCATGCAACAAGCACGACGACGCTGTTGTTTGGCGTATTAATCAGTGAAGCCGGCGATAGAAGATGGTTTCATCGGGTACTGGAAAACTGTCGCCAGGGTGATGTTGAGTCAGACTTTTATTTCACATTCCGGTCTCTGGAAAACCTTTTGGCGGAAGCAGCCGCTAGCTGGCAAGATCCGTCCAGGCGGCCGAGCGAGAAGTGCCTAGCGGTGGCTGAGACAATGTCAGATCAATGGCAAGAGGGATTAACTGTGAGGCTGGGCCCAGAGTTCCTTGTAGAAGCAAATCATTTGGAGACAAGTACGGCAGCTGCACATTTCATATTACACACCCAAAGCTGATCTTAGCATACGAGCACTTAACTCTTTCCAGCAAGTGATGTGTTTCTGCTTCCAAACAAACTGAACTCAAATATGTGTGTGTAGAACTACTTTACGTGGTCGTAGATTATAAACAAAGTAAATACAAGGAAATGGTGATATGTATTGATCTCATGATTGAATAGGAGACAAGATGACAACTCATCAGCCCCAAGAATTCCTTACCTGCTCCTGCAATGGTGGTCAGCAACGTTGACAGGGATCTCAGATCGCTCTTAGACTGACCTTGCCCATGCAAGTGAAGTGGATTGTTGGTGGGGCTCACTAAGGCCTAATCATGGGCTTATCTCATTGTAATATGTCTTACAGGTTCGTGTCAAGGTCTACTAAGGTCTTATGAAGAGCCTGGATTATCGACCAACCTAGATTCGATGGACAGGCAAGATGAAGAAACTATACTAGGAATTTGAAAAACTGTCCTTTATCGTATTTGGGTACCATGACTAATGATCGAGGTCAATATATCCTGCCACTATGGCTGGCTTCTTGTTGGTATCGTGGAAATTGCCCTCGGCCATGGTTTTCGATTACCTATGTTGCGCCTTGAGAGGCCGCATTACGCAGACCCACTCAAATAACACATCATATATTAAGATAAACATATCAATTTAGTATATACTATATGTATTTATTTACATGTTTGGTAGTGCAACAATATATATTCCCTGCTAAGCGCTACGTAGGCCCTCTAACTGACGAATTCGAAAGCATAAGCGGTGTACGGATTGTCGGGATCGACAAAGAAGGTAACTTCATCGTTAGTGACGGTGTGCGTAACAATACCAAGATCAGTAGGCGCGGGACCCTCGAGCCACCAGTCGACGTGATTGAAACGGAGTGTCCGGATCTTCACGGTACCAGAAATGCCCACGGCGCTGAGCCCAGTGACACGCACATCATAGACCCGGTCTCCAGCGGATGACTTGAGGCCGGTCAGGATCTTGACCGAATTGGCACTGCTGCTGCGCGTGGCGTAGACTTCGAAGAGGCGGTCTCCCGAAGACGTCGTAGCGACGCGGTTGCCCGTCATTGAATGCGTGTAGTAGTTGTACACCCACCACTGCGCAGCGCGGAAGTAGTTGCTCCCCGAGAAGTTGACCAGGCCGGCCATGCCGTTGTGCAGATTGGCCGCGCCCATGCCCCAGTGCGCACGCAGACCGGAGACGCCTTCGCGCTCAAAAGCGCCGATGTACCACGCACTGGCCGAGTTGGTCTGGTCGCCACCATCTATGGCACCGTACTCGTTAACACTGACAGGCTTCATGGCCATGCCGCGGGCTGAGGTCATGCTCTTCAGGGCGTCCTGTGCATTGCGGGGAATGTAGGCGGAGCCGGTAGCGGTGAGGATGTGATAGGTGTACTTATCTGGCACAGTGTTGGTCGATTTAACGTGGTCAAGCCAAGCAGTCCATCGACTGTTGCCCGTGGTTGGTGGCTGTGAGATGGATGGACCTAAGATAGGGACACTGGGAAGTTCAGACCTAATCTTGGTCAGTGACTTTCGCTCTTTTATCCCTCTATGAATCCCGATTAAGACGGCTTTGGTGTCTTGGAACTCACTTGAAGCGCTGAAACATGCGTGTCCACGTCTGCAGATACTGGTCGTACGAAGCACCCCAAAACTGAGGAGCATCGGGCTCGTTCCACAGATCAAGCTCAAGACCACTTTGAAGATTGCTGTTCTTGATGAAAGCAATCACCTGGGTCAGGAACGTGTCGAAGAACGCCCAATTACCATTGTCGCCAGGCCAAGGAATGGTGCCCTGGACGCTGTCGGCGCCCCAGAGGTCGTGAACGAGCAGCTGAAAGCCAGCACCGTGACTCCTTGCAGTCTTGTAATTGGAAGAGAAAGATTGCAGGCGGCCCTGGAAGAACGTATCAGATGATGGATCCGGTTTCAGGGATGGACATCAAACATACCGTGAGCTGGCCAGAAGCGTAGCCTAGACTGGGAGAGGGAAGTTGAGCTCCGCCGGCACGGTTGTAAATATATCCAGTGCCCTCAGCGAGCTCCCTCGGAATAGCAGTGCTGGCAGAGCCATCTGCATTGTCGGGCAAACCGTAGATAAAGCCTGAAGCTAAGTGCTGAGGAGTACCCGAGGTCTGGGCAAGGTTGACGACAGCGGTACCCTCCGCGCGTCTTTCCAGGCGTGTACCGTCGTGGGAGCCCACAGCAGCACCAGCGACAAAGCGAACCAAGGCCAGAAGGCTGAAAAGAGTGGACTTTCCCTTCATCTCGTGTCTGATGTAGGGGAAGTTTCAAGAGTTGTCTTTGCTATAACGAGATGGTCAAGCTGGCAAATACCAGCGACATTCATTGTGACTTTATAGTAATTCCTTCCAAAGGCCGCACCAGTTACGGCTTACCATTGCTCAGTCTACATCGAGCTAATATATATGGTCCATGATATGAACGTACGCTCGCATTGGCTCTGTTGTCATACGACTTTTCCATTGGCGGAATCCCGCTTCAGTGTGGTATGTGCAGACTGACCTCGTGGGGTTGACGTCTGTAACAAGGGAAAATATATATGCCGTTCGATGCACTTCAACTCCCGAGGGTACAGTCTAATTGGAGCGGCTGCGGGTGTCAAGCTTGGGATCGCCGTCTCCCTGACCAGTTCCCCGCATGATTGAAATAAGCTTACTGCTCCAGTTACTTGAGAACATTCGAGCGCCTCCAATATTGATTGCCCTAGGCCGAAAACATTGATCGGAGGTTCACTTCCATTCAGCCCTTGTCCTTAACTGTATCATTGAATCCCGCGCAATCGAAAGGTTGAGGGGGAAAGGGCTGGGTTTTCACCTTCAGTCTATATGGAGCGCTTAGATACACCGGCAAACGCCATTGCGACTTTGATGTCGAAAATGCGCCCATCCATCTCCAATGCGGATCACTCTTCCGCATCTATAGAGCCTGATCTCTTCAACCATCGTAGCTCGAGATGCGGTCGCTGCAACAACACCAACGTTCCAAAGCCGCCACAAGCTCAGGCGACCGCCCCCTTCTTCTTGAATCGAACGCCGACGATGGACGACACCCTGGAGGAGATGGATACCACTCAAATCTCGCATCATCAGCTCTTTGGCCATTTCTGCAAACCTGAACAGTGTTTCGACGGAGATAGTCTGTTGAGGTACTGTCTTGGGGACAGGTGGGGCTGTCGGCGTCCATGGCAAAGTCGGAATGAAGCTGTGAACTGAAAGATGCGGCGCTCTTCCCGATTCATATGCTGGGAGAAGGAAACACAAGTCCTGAGATACTGCCTGGAGATCTATTTCATGAGCCATCTTGACTGAGATACCGTCTTGCGTGGTTAATACCTGACCCGAGAAAAAGCAAACCGGTCAGGGGTTGTTAAGCCCAGAACATTAGGTCATTGACATTGGATCTTGACACGCAGTCGAAAGATGTTTTGAGTAATTTACACGAGAATCAATCCCTTTTTGTCAAGTCACAGTCCGCTATGCCTATTGGCTATCAGTGTGTCTGAACAACGGGTATGGAAGAGTGACGGCTGGCCTTCGAAGAAAGTTCCAAGAATTCGGCATCCCACAACGATCGCCTGCGTAATATATGGAGGTGTCCACTACTGGATGCGGACGCTCCCCTGCCGATCACATCTTGCAGACGAAAGATAAGAAAAATGGTGTACTTACGTGTCCGATGCTTCTCGCCCTGTTTTCTTCATAGACAGACGACCTTCAATGCCCAACATTCCGCCCTACAACAACGCAGAGACACCCACCTACACGGCAATGTCACTATTCGCATATTGATGCCTTCTGCTTTAATTGATGAGATTTGTTTTCTATTTGACGTCAATATACTCGCAATGCGTGACGAAGTTACTTCAGAATCGCATCCGGCGCACAACGCGGGGAGCTGGCGAATTCTTTGCCCTGCATAAAATCCTTGTACTGATCTCATTCAAGGCGGGTGTTTCCGCCAACCTTAGCCATGCACAACCCAGGCCGACGACTGATATGAAGGTCCCTTTCAACAGTCCTGGGGTCAGAGATGGGGCTCGAGGGAAAAGAAATTACTCGGCTCGACTATTTCGTAGATAGGCTACACAGCGAACATCGCTTGTAGCCTTGTAGTACGCAAGGATACTGTTGTGAATTTATGGTAATGTGGAAAGGGGGTTCCATCCTTGATCTCAGGTAGAGTAAAGTCAGCAAGAATGAGCCGTGTCACTTTGATGAGCCATAAATGATATCCCAGTCAACGGCCGGAACAAGCTCAAGTAACATAGTCAGAGATCGTTGCGGCGATGAGAAACACTGGGTGAAGAATTTGGTTGGCCCTTCTATTGGCAAGATCAGTTTGACTACCAGTCAGTCATATTTAGGATGTTTTGGCCTGTCAGGAGATGATCGAGAAACCTTTGTTTTGGACAGAAGCTAGCTGTGATTCATTTAAGTCAACCGATTCAACCGAAGAACTTTCGCGGCTACTTCCAAATTTAAGCCGAGGGCTTCCTTCCGTAGATCGACCAGCTAAGTGAAAGAGGTTAGGCATATTTCTTGCAAAGAAATGGGAAAGGATGTCTCTCACATATTGAAGTAAGCATGGATGCTTCTGTCGGCAAAGTCGCGACGAGCGTCCTTGCCGAGGGCGAGCACATCCTCCTTCGTCCAGCCCAAAGCTCGCGTTAAGGGGGCCATGATGAAGCCATCCCAGTGCGGCGCAATGTTCTCGAGGTTCCAGATACCAAGTTCTTTGTGCTTCTTGTCTTTGGGCCATCCGTTGGTCGGCCACCTGTACCTCTTAATATGGACGTCTTCGAATCCGACCTTAAGCAAGGCGTCCTTGAAACGGCTGAACTCCTGGAAATGTCTTCCTAGGCCGGCGAGGCCCTCATGCCACAAGCGGACGCTTTTCATGAGGTTTGTGTCTTCTGTGAGGGTTCCGTCGTCGGAGAGAGGCACGGCATCAATGTCGTTAAGCTCTAAATAGCCCCCAGGGTTGAGGTTGCTGTACACGAGATATACTTAGAGTTTGGCCTTGGTTAATGAGCGGGCAGGGGAACCTCACTCGTAACACTTCTGGAGGTACTTGTCCCAATTACCAATGCTCCCAGTCATCATTCGGCTATGGATGTAGTCGAATCCGTTCGAGAAGGTCCAAGGCTCCTCGATGTCATCGACTTCAAAAGCAACGTTCGGCGGCACACTGGGAGACTCGAGTTAGATTGAGTGTATCTCCTCTATCACCGACGAAGAAAACACTGGGACGTACAAGCCTGCCTGGACAACGGAAAGATCAACGCCAATGACCTAGTTAGAAGTGTCAGTAGATTTCCAGTGCGAAGCGTGCTGAGATATTCAATGGGCTTACTTCTGATTCGGGATGTTCATCGCCAAAGTCTATGGCCCAGATACCAGAGCCGGTGCCGATGTCGAGAACCCTTCCAACCTTTGTGCCGGTGTTGTTGGGCGGCGCGGTGCCGAGGCGATCATCGAAGGTCCGGATGAAAAGATTATGTTGCAGATCTAACGATTCAAGACTATTTAATACGGTTTGGGGAGTTTCTTCCAGGCTAATCGCTACTTACCCAGGCGATTATTCTCTCTCTCGTCGTTCGGCATAGAGTATTCTGACATTCTTGAGTATTGCCCGCATTCGGCAACCCAGAAGACTTACTTCCGTCATTGTAGGTATGATAAGTTCTTCCATTTTCCATTCTATATTCCAAGATGGAACTTGTCACACTCGTGGTCGATGAAGCCAGGCTCTCCTAACATGTTTAGTGAGCCCAGTCCGCGGATGACAACACCCGTAGAGGCGGTGAGGTCTTACCTGGGCTACAGAGTTGTCATCTCCAAGTACCTATGAGAAGGTCAACAGAAGAACTCGGATGCTTTTGAAATGCTCCAAGTATATCACACCTCTTCAGGCACAAGAGCATCGTCGTTGTACTCTAAAGGCTGGATTAGCAGTGGTTCGGCTTTGGATGCTGGATAGAGATTGCGCACTGGCTGTCAAGCCTGCCGTAGCAGCGGCTCTTGTGGTAATGCTAGCCATAGCAAATGGTGGCTTTACCAAGTACTTAAATGATGCGTCGCCTTCAGGATTGAAGCCCCAACTGCATCTGGGATTGCAGGGCAGCAAAGGTGAGATAAGCCAGCGATGTGGAAGCAAGTGTCTCATGAAGTTTAAAAAGGTGTCCCTACCTACCCCGCTTCTTAGCGAGATGAGTATGCAAGCTGCCTCGTATGTTGGCGGCGAAGATGCCATTTTCGGCCAACTCATGCATGGTGCGGTTGAGAATTGCGTGGTGAACCAACCAGCCAATCGCAGCTTCCGTACCTTAGGTAAAGTCTAGCATGATCCGTGACTTTTGAGCTTCATTTCTTGTCGCAAGTATTATATCTGACCTTAAACATTCATTTGGTACACCTTCTGTTCATAGTAGAAAACATTTAATCCAAGCAGTCTACAAATCTGGCACCTGATGTCTGGTGCGTTCATCCCCGGCCGTTACTCTTCCATGTCCAATCAATTACCTGCCACTTGGAGCAGGAGTTTTGGACCAGAATAATTCCAAATAACCGGCTGGCTCTCATCCATCTCTACTTTCCTTCCGTGTCTGCTCTCTCACTGCTGACTGCTGTCACGACGTCCATCTGTATCTGTGGACCCTCCGCTGGACTCTGCATCTCATAAGCAGGGACTTCAACTGATCGCAAACTAGGCGTGTTATGCATACTCGCGTAAGACCTTGTTCTTCCCCAGCCTCTTTGGCCACCGTGCTGCCACCACCACCAACGCTTATGGCTACTGCCGGGGGTGATCTCCCAAAGCGGCACTCTCCTGCTAGCAGGGCCGCTGATAATAACGGTGTTTCCGAACTCTCGTATTGGAGTTCTCATAAAAGCGAATCGGTCGAGTCCTGTGTCGTGAGCGTCTTTGGGCGCACTGCATAGAATCGTCGTCGTCCACAATATCGAGTTGAACAGACCGTTCAGGGCCAGAACGCATCCCGCAAAGGCGAAGTAGGGGACCCCAAGATCGATACCCTGCAGAGAGGTAATGCGTCCTACTACCAAGGGGACGCTGCAGGCTATATAGACGAAGGGATAAGCGAGAAAGGCTGGGTGGTACCCAGACGGCCGGGGGCCTTCCTGTTGTTGCGGCGTCTCAACCCTTAAGGGCGGTACGTCGCTGTGTATAGACGTTCGTTTCTCTGGTAAATGACGACAGCTCCGTTTCTGTCGCCAGAGTGTGTAGAATACAAATGAGTAAAGAATAATAGTTATGCCAATAGAGACTATGACCCAGAAATAATGAGCCCAGAGTCTCCATGGGTCGTATGCATTCGAGATCCAGCACCTAGACGCAATGAAGTCCGCATCAGCTCATTCAGGCGTATGCAATGATTTAATTGAATCCATGCGAAAGGGGATTTCTTACCACACATTGGCTCTCATGAAGAAAGACTCACCGGGAGTCTCCGGGTCCGCTTCAGCCACCCGGACCCCCGCTCCGTTGATACTAAAGTCGAAAATCCACAGCCCAGCAATCGCCGTGTAAACTGCCCATGGTGGTGGCTTGATGCCCAACCCCACAGTCAAGAAAGTGTTCACCGCAATTACTGCGAGAAAGAGACTGGCCGCTAAATTGCTTGTCGACCCCAGCCAGCCCTGCGCCCAACATACCCCGGATGGCGCAAATATACCATCAACAGCTACCCAGTAGGAGCTCAGCCCATATGCAAGGGCTTCCATCATGTCCGCAAGCAAAAGATTGTAAACAAGAATCGGAAACGGGTTGCGCACTTGCGGCTCGGCATCTTCATCGGCTTCTTGAGAATTGGTGTCGGGCGGCCTTTCTTGGGCTTCCGCAGCTAATCGGTCCAGCTCCAGAATACGCTCAAAGCCGGTGGCCCCGGAGCATGGGGCGTCGAGCCCGAGGGATAGGTCGGGGAACTGCGGGGCGGCAGCTGTTGCGGCGGATGCATTTCGTCGACGGGCCCTTCGCCTCTTCCGCCTTCGCTCTTCTAAACGCTCTGAAAGTAGCTTGTACGAGATGAAAAGCCACAACGCAGTAGTCGACACGAATGATAAAAGCGAGAAAGCTGTCAAGACGATCAAGCCCAGCCGGTGGTTTTCTGGGAGAGGCGCCAATGTCCCGCGTTGCGCCGCGGCTGACATGGTGAACGGGCATCTAAGAAGGCCATGAGGAACCGATGGAGACGTTCGAAAGCGTGGTGGGCAGCAAATATAACGCAACCCCTCATTATTTGAGGATATGTGCGCCCTTACACGCCTAGGTTCAGCCTGTCTTCTAAGAATCTTCTTCCAAGTTACTAGCTAAAGCTTGAATCATGGTTTGAGGTTAGCCCGAAACTCTTTTGTTGCTACTCCAATAGGCGCGCAGGGTACCGTGAACGATCCGACGCAGGTCGCGTCGCTGCAAAGTCTAAGTAAAAGAACACCTCTTAGTTCCTGTTTCATACCTAGTTGTCAACCAGAGATGACGGCGACTATTTGTACCACATACATGGCAACATGTGATGCTTTGAAGGTAAAATGGCGTTTACACAGGTGTGGTGCGCCCACTGGGGAAGCAGAGCGCCTACAGTAAACCTTGTCCCCCGCGGAGAATGTGCGCTGCCCACCTAGATCGGGCGGGTTATCCGGCGGGAGAGGGTCTGGAAAGAGCATGGGTTCCCAATCGTCAATGACTAGAGCTACCGGAAATACGAACGTCTCGCGAAATGGTCAGCAACAGCTTTGCCACGTGAGGATAGACTTCAGCCTGACTAGCGAAGCGTTGAATTAGTGAACATTGCCATGACTCTGCCGTCGGCGACATCGGCGATAATTTGCCCATTTCCTCGTTTTGAGATACCCTGGGCCATCTTTTGGTAGAAGCTCACCCTCACGGGACACCTCGCTTGACACAGACAGTGTTCCTCGATGGTGAGCTTTGACCTTTGTCTCCGATTTCATGACTACAAGCTCAGTGGCTTGGAAAGCACTATGCTGCCAAGGCTCAGTTGGCAACCACAACAGCAGTGCTCAAACAGGTCAAATGAGTCGTTCCCAACTCTTGACGGATTGACAACGCCATCAGAAGTCCTGATGTCGGAGGCCGGAAGTTGCGCAACGCCTTCGGCATGTCGGGCCCCGCCACCAAATTAGTTCCCTTCCTTCTCCCCATAAGTTGTCTCAAGGGATGGCAGTGTATGATGAGGGGATTACGGGTTTCACCCGATCGATTCATGATAGATCGGTCCAAGCTTCCAGACCTCGTGGCACCCTTGAGGTCTCGTCAGGGATGACAAAAATGGGACTTACCGAACCATGTCGTGAACTGGACTCGTCAATCACCGAGGCAGTTGAGAGACAAAGAATTGTCTTTGATACTCGGTCTAGAGTTTGGGCCTCAATTGCCATTGTGACAACCTAGAAATCTCGGCAAGAAACATCCCATGTGCTCTTAGTCGGCCCACTGCACTCAGGTAAGTTTCTAGGGCTCTCTCTCGCATGTTGATTCTGGCGTGCACACATCAAAACGTAGGACTGCAGTAGGTTTGAAGTCTACGGGGACCTAATAAAAGAAATCAGTTGCCATGCAATTTGAAAAGAACTCGCTGCTGTTGACCTCCCAGTGTTCAGGACGACTATCCACACCTGACGGCCGCAGTAATCGCTCAACATTACAAACAATGGCGTGAACGCCAACCAGGGTCGTGAGAACGTCATTGGCTTTGTGCACCTAAGCCCATGCAGGTCGACGGAGGCGAGGCTTCCCCGCTTCCGCCAGCTTTCCATGAACCCGCATCATGGCCTGATCACACCTGATCACACCTGATCACACCTGATAGAAACGTTTGTGATTGTTTCATACTCATTCTCCGGATAGTCTGCAGTGTCTTCGTGTCTCGCAAATCCCGCTATTTCTGAACGCAAAGGCATCACTATCGCTGGAGATATCGCCAACAATATCCACAAAAGCCCCACTGACACGAATTTGTGTGCTGATTGCGCGCGAATCGACTTCGAGGCTGCCTTCGACGAGGCAGCGTGGGACGAAGCCGCAAATGCGCGCAACTACATTTATCTTCAAGACTTGACCACTCACTCGGACTGGGACCGGTGGCAAGGAGATTGGGTTCAAGATCCAAGCGACGGATTCCCTCCTTCATGCTGGTTCTGCGAAAGTCTTCTCAAGATATTGTTGAATCCAGATAAAATGAGATTCGAGCGAATATGTGGAAGGCCGTTCGAAAGACTCGTGGCGTTCGACCGGTGGTACCGACCGAAGAGTTGGTATCGCTTTTTTAGGGATGGTGGCAAAGGCCCAAAGTGCTCGGCCCCGATGGCTTACCAGAATGTTGGACGGGATGGAATCTAGAACACATTCTACATATCCGCATTACCAGCCACGCCCTCTGACGAAAAGGCGTCCAAAATGATAAGCCCTCTCGTCTGCGTCAAAGCCTCAGGGATGTCGGGGTTATTTGAGCCCCGTCTAGCGTCTCAGTTTGTGGACTTCAATCTCGTGAAAACGTGGACACAAACTTGCAACGAGCATCATCCTCAATGCTTGAAGAATCAAAACCGCCCGACACCACACATTCGACTTATTGACTGCGTTGAGAGGCGTATCATCCGGGCAGAAAAGGGCTCACGCTATGTCGCCCTCAGCTACGTCTGGGGTGCGGCTCCAGCCTCAGACACGCCTTTTTCGAACACAGAACGGGGAGGCCTTCCACGAACCATCGAGGGCTCAATCTAGGATATCGATATCTCTGGGTAGATAGATATTGTATTCGCCAATACGATGAGAGCGGCAAAATGGAACAGATCCAGATCATGGACCAGATTTACGAACGCGCGGTCTTGACAACTATTGCAACCGCAGGAAGAGACGACAATCATGGGCTTCCCGGTGTTGGGAAACAGAGAATTGTGCAAACTTGGAGAAAGGGGTCATTGAGCTTCGCTCAGCTCAAGTACCCTGAAGATGAAGTAGAAGGCTCTGTTTGGAATACTCGAGGATGGACCTTTAAAGAAAGCATTTTGTCCCACCGAAGACTAATATTCACCGAGTCCTCAGCATTTATCCAATGCGAGAAGTCTAAAGCTCACGACCTCCTGGGGTATTTGGACCCCACTGGTACGAACGCGAAGAAAATCGTCGAAGAGTACGACTCGGCCGTGGCTGTGTCCAGTATCAGCAGTTGGCGCTCCGTCATGATTTTCATTCCGACTGAAGATAGTTCAGTCTCGATCACAGACAAGTTCGAAAAGTTCAAATTGACCACGGCCGCATACTCAAAGAGAAATTTTACTTATCGAGCCGATATCTTCCATGGCCTGCGGGGGATTTCTAGGAAGTTTGAAAAGACCTCAGCTCCGATTTACAACATTTTTGGCATTCTCTTTGCACTTTACCATGATCAAATTTCGGCCGAAAGATTCTTTATCTCTGGTCTAAGCTGGCATTGGGAAAGAACTGGTTCACTAGATGAATCACCAGAATGGCCACACTCGTCAACGTTTCCCACCTGGAGTTGGGCCAAATCTCTGGGCATCGGTATTATCTGGGGACAGTGGATTCAATTCAAAGATGACCTGTTTTTGTGGCCAACTGGGATTCGATTCCGCACGAATGAACACGCTCCCGCGTATACGCTAGAAGACTGTATCAAGCTCAGACAACAGGTTTCGCCCATGCTTGAGTTCCACGTTCTTGAAGTCGACGATTATCTTCTTTCGGTCCCCATCTTTCTTACTATCACGGAGGACACATCGGAAACTACCGTCTCTTTTTGGGCGGAGCCCCGAACCTCCTCATGGTCAACACCTATTGCGTGGTTGGAAGATCCCATCATGAACGGGAATAGACTCAATATTGCGGGCAGAGAAGGAATTGCCGAATAACTATCCGCCGGGAGCTGGGATATGATGGTTCTGACTACAAACATCAGGGAAGTAACCAAGGGATACTTCGAGACCTTCTACTTCTTCATATTCGAATGGGAGGTTGTTGCTGGCAGTCGGCGGGCGTACAAAGTGGGACGAATGGAGATCCAAGCAAAAGCCGAGCCAGGGAAATCCGGGCTAGAACGTCTGATTAAAGAACATGGTGTCTCGAGAAAACAAGTACAGATTCACTGAGTGTACTACATCTTGAATTTAGATTTATTCAAGGACTACCAGTGTCTATCAAGAAATGGCCTTTATCTAGCTCTTGGTTATTGAATGAGACGGTATGGCATTTGCTGACTGCTCCTAGAGGCGGTCTACTTATGGCTGTGCTTCCGGCCGCTGAAGGAGTTGATGGTAGTATTGGTAATTAAAAATAGCAATGAGATGTTCTTTTTCCTCCATTTTAGGAAATGACTTGGTCATGTCACGTAAGCATGTCAAACGATACCACGTGATTGGCCAAGAAAACACAGCTGAACGGAATGAATGCTGATATATCAATGCGTACCTGTGTCTCCCTGGCGTCCACCATCGAGAGACTCCCGTCAATTTCTCTCCGACAATGGATCGGATCGAATTGTGACTGCCGGAAAATTAAGCCCAGACCCTAACGTTCAGCCACGAGAACAATAAGATACGTGCGTTGGTCTCACTGACGCATCCTCGCAGACGCAATTTGATCCCATTCATCGTGAGTATGGGTCTGGAACAGAAGCGAAGTTAGGCCATGAATACCAACCGGTATCCCCACCAACCCGTCCCTTTCTGTTGATGGTGTTCAATCTGCTATAGTGAGCGCGATTGTTCTCGCCGAAAAGTCGATTGCTTCTGGCCAGGGGCTACAAGACTTTTGAGGACGCTACGATGCCACGAATCAAGCCAAACACCGGCGAGACTTATCACGGCATTCCTCGCTTAGACATTTGTCTCGGGAAGCAATGCGCCCCCCACGCTGCCAAGGGGCGTTGCGCATGTGTCATTGTATCTGGCGCGCAGGCCTTCGAACCAAAATTCCACAAGGTAAATCAAATACCAGATTTATCCAAAGCTATTGTTTCTGAATGAGAGAAAACATGCGAACGCGCAATGCCGGACTCCAAGGAATGGGACTGGCACCATTTTTCTCCGACTTTTCTCTGACATCCCTTGATTCCTGCCGCCCACGATCGCGTCATGACAAGTTTACTCTTAAGGGACACGACCGACGGCGCTTTTCCAGCAGTCGTCATCTCTTGTTGATGCTGTTGGAATAAAGTCCGCATTTCACACTATCCAAACAGCCGATATGGGCCCCTTTGGGAGGAGACGTCTTGAGGGCCCATCTCTGTTACATCTTTTCTTCACCGTCATCCTGCTGGGTTCCTGGGATTTTCTCAGCACGAAGGTCCGTATCTCGCTGTGATTCCCAACTCTTCATACTGATGTACAGCCCAGGCGACAGCGCAAACTACTCTTCGAGATCCGATTGAAATCGCCAAGACCGAAGACAATACCGCAACAGAACACAATGCAGGCCAGCACACCTTCAAGGGCGAAAGCTTCTATAGCTCCGAGGCGATGGAGCATATCCTTCCCGAGCACATGTTTCGAAACAATAACGTCGCGGTCATAACGGAAACCCACCCGGCGAACGTGCCGAACCTGGTCCCGATCATGCTGCACTTCGCGTCGTCTCTGGGACCCAAGTGGCCGGTGGTTCTCCTCACGCTGCAAGAGAACTGGCAAATGCCAGAATCGATGCAGTTCCGACAGCTAGTGGAGGCGAAGCGCATCGCCATCCTTTACCTCCCTCCCGGCACGGCTTTCCCGGATCACAAATCCGTCACATACTTCATGGTTCGTCCGTGGCTATGGGAACTGTTCTCGCCGGCAAACAGAATTCTCCTGTTCCAGGTGGATAGCATCTTATGCTCGCAATCAACAAGTAAAGTCGAAGACTTCCTAGAGTGGGACTTCATCGGCGCGCCGATTTTGAAGAAGCACGGAAACGGATACAACGGCGGGCTGTCATTACGGAACCCAAGATTATTTCTCGACATCATCAAGGAGCAGCAGAAGAACCCGGGCAGGCTTAAGGTTGAAGATCAATGGTTCTTTGAAAGATTGCAGGAACGAAACGCGCGACTGCCCACAGAAGACCAAGCCAAACGCTTTGCTGTTGAGACGATATTTTACGAGACGCCGCTGGGTTACCACCAGCCGAAGCGTTGGCTGCCGAAGCGAATGGACGAGATCAGAGCATGGTGCCCTGAAGTAGACATGATTGGAGGGGGCCAGCATTTTTACTGAGTATATACCTGTATCTACACTGACTTGATTTGACTGCACATAACTGGACATTACCCTTGCGCCAATGTCCGAAAGCTTTTGGTGAATCGACTACATGGGATGCTCAATGACAACCTTCTCCAAAGATGCAGCTCCATGTGATACACGCTGTATCTCTTCGATTCCCCTCTCAGCCCCCTTGACGAAAATGACATTGGGATGTCTAGGAATCCGATCGGCCGTTCCCACCACATATTCCATCACCTTCCGGGTACGAGTAGGGAACTCAGGATCTTGAGGCTCCCCCATTGCCCCAATGCTGCCGGGGGGTCTGTACGTGGTACAAAGGCGAAAATCCGCGTCATGTTTGACGGGGAGTGTGCTAGCCATCTTAATCGTTTCGACGTCCGTGCCGTCCGACAAACACTTGCGTGTGAGTGCGGGAGACGTCTTGTCTGCTTCAACATCCGGAGACATAACACCACTGCACGCCGTGTCGAAGGCTGTGGCAAGCGTGACTTCGAGCCTCTTTACGGTGGCCCGAATGTCGTCAACGACACTGGGGCTCCTGTAGTCGAAGCAGTGGGTAGCACCTAACGCCTGGAGCTTGTCGTGATTCTTGGGCGAGGCAGTAACCAAGATCGGACTGAAGCCAAGCTGTTTTGCGAGTTGGATAGCAGAAACTCCGACATTCGTTGCACCGCCCCAGATCAGGATGGGCCTGCCGGCAGGACTGATACCCTGAACACCAGCCGCCGGCCATCCGGAGCCGAGGATGTTGAAGATGGCGTCTGCGGCAGTCTGAGCTCCCATCAAGCAGCCACCAGCATCCTTGAGATCAAGCCCTTCCGGAACTTTGTAGGTGAAGGCATCTTCCACGATGGCCTTGTCTTGGTGGGTACCGAGTGAAGATGGCTTCGGGAAAGGCACAGTGGAGACGCCAAAGACAGAATCTCCAACTTTGAAGCTAGAATCGGGACCCGTAGCTTCAACAACGCCAGAGAACTCGAAGCCAGTGACGTAAGAATGCAGACCCACGTGGGCGAAGTTTAGGTCGCAGTGATTGATGCCTGAGTATTTGACTGAGATCAACGCCTGAGAGCCTTGCGGTTCGTACTTTTCGTTGACATCGCGGATGGTGAGGCTGGCATCAGCGCCAAGGTAGATGGAACGAGACATCGTGAAGGATTTAGTTATTGAAGTGATAGTCTCATTGGTGCCAGGGGATATTCATGATGCCGTTGTATGCGGGCACTGGATATATATGTACTAGATCATATTCTAAGTGTTCATCGTCTCCACCAGCTAGTGGTGTTGGTGATGTAGTTGAAGACCCGTTAAACATCCGCCGTGGTCGGAATTACAACTCGCTGTTGCCCAGCTCCGAAAACAGATCCACTCGGCCGTTGCCGGACAGGAAGGATCGCGCCCGACGGCCGGCGCGGAGCTGTCCGGAGGCCGACCGGAGTAGTCCAGGCATACTGATCCCCGGAGATAGGACACATCTGTCGGGCGTAATGCCGAAGAGACCAACAAAATGTCAGCCTCTCGAGTCATGCTCTAAAGTTTTGCCAAGACGAATGCTGTACGGCATTGTATTCGTTGGTAATCAACTGAGGTTTAACATCCGCCGACTTTGCCTAAATGAATTCGAACAGACTATTTCCTATTTGTAAACAACCTCTATCTCCTTCACTTTACTGAAATATTCCTTCTTCGTCTCGGCACCTATCGCTTTGCGCGTATACTTCTCGTTCATGTCTAGAATCATGATGGAGCCCCCCTCAGCCCACGCCATACTTTCGTTGGCGGCCCATCCGACTATGAAAAATCCCAACTTCTTGTATAGGCGCTGACCTGCAGTGGTTGCGATCAAGATGATTGGGGCTTCGTCTTCTCTCGAGCGCTCAAGGCCCCATTCCATCAACTTCTTCCCAACTCCCTTGCCCTGCCAATCCGGATGAGTGTTGAGGGTAAGTAGGTTCCAGAACGATTCAAGCGGCGCGTAAGGGTTCCCCGATTCCGAATTCTCCTTGTCGAAAACCGCCTTGCGCTCGCGATGGAGAGCCTTGTCCAAGTGAAAGTAGTCGACATATCGGTTTTCCCAGTCCACCAGCGTCCTCTCCACGGCCTTGGCAACCCCGGTGTTGTTGGACCGCCATTTCAAAGTGCGAGGATCATCTTTGAGACCGTTCCACTCCCAGCGGGAGTACCCAATTATCTTCCCGCGAGGCCAGTCTGCAGGGTCTTCGTCGTCGGTGACGCAGACGAATGAGTGAATACCTGGCTTTGCGAGACTCGCGCGCAGGGCGCGGACGATGCGTGCGCGCCAGCATTCGGGAAACTCACGACGGCGAGGGTAGAGCCATACATTCAGCTCCGCGTCGAGAAATGCAGCACTGCCATCCACGATGCCGGGGATGTCGGCATGCGTCACGGGCCGCGTATGCATGGTTGCTTTTGGTGGTAGTTACAGGTTGATGAGAGTGAAAACAAGATAGAGGCAAACTTCAAACCGAATGTGCTAGAAGATTGGAGTGGAAAGCGTCCAGAAGAGTATGCGGAGATCGCTGGCTTTAAGTCAAGGTAAGACAAGGGGTAAATTTGAGCCGTGATTACGCCCTCTTCGCCAGCGTTGCAAATTCGACCATAACGATACTTAAATGAATCGCGAAGTAGCGTGGCTTCCCGACCCCGATCCCGTGTTCTAGCCTGGCTGCCTACTCGCTTAGGTAGATGCTGGTGTGACTGCAGTGCACTCCTGGGCCTTTTGTCAGTTGGTTCAGGGTCTTTTGTAAATTCAGAAATGGATTTGAGCCGTGTGATTGGTGCATAGCCAGATCGTATCTAGTAAGGGCGTGATGATGGCAGATAAAGGCGCAATAGCAGGCGATGTACGGAGCCCAGGCCATGCATACACATGAAAAGGGCGCGCCTAAAACAACGGCGTTGCAAGGGTTGGTGGAATCCTGACTGCTTATGGGACTCGTGATCCGGTCCGAAACTGACGAAGAAAAGGAAAAGACATGAATGCGAGAAAAAAGGTCCACATTCAAATCTGAACATGAAAGAAGTCGTCGTAACTGAGGAATTTCGTGATATATCTATTCTCTTAATGAAAGTACGCTTCTCCCACTATGGGTAAACGTCTCTTAGATCGACACTTCTCAAACTCGGCATCGGGGTCGGCATCCGAACCCAAATAAGTGGAAGCGTGACAATCTCGGGGTGGGGATCATCATACCCAGCACAGGTACCTATGTAGGCTTGACGGCTCGCACTCCAAATGATTCATCTGCGACTGGCTTGTACGCAATGGCGGCTCACAAATCGACATTTTGGTCAATCTGCACGCTTCGATTCACACATGATTGCTTGTAACTTAGCTATGTATCAACTTGGAGCGAGGGCAGTGTCGCACATGAGAGACACAGGTGTTTAGGTCGCATCATCAACGATTGGCTCGGCTATCGCACACGCCCCGTCCATACAGCGGCGCTGTGCCAAGCGGCAAACACGGCACTGAGGCCTGACTTCTTAGCCTCACTTTCTCTCCAAATGATCTCTTGTGCCCCGACCCTTGTGCATCCTCTGGGAGCTTCTATCGTCAGCCGTCCGCCCCTAGGATAGTTTTCCAGGCCTCTCACGTTGGAGCTGCTGGAAATGCTGACTGCACAAGCTGAGCGCCGTGTTGAGCGAAAGGTGGAGGAAGCCTATGTGAGTTGAACCACCGCAAACACCATCTTCCATTTATTCTGAGGAACAAGTAGCCCAGCCGCCACCCCTGGCTCCCTGCAAAGACGCGCGAAGGCTACCACCACGAGTCCCCGGGTTCAGATCTTGAAGACACAACTCCAGATAAGAGAAGGATCCTTCCTAGACGATTCGGAGTAGACGACTCGGTTGAAGCCAAGTATGTCAATTCAGAGGAAGATGCCGCAACCACATTAGAACTCCATGAGATGATGGCAAGTCACCCGGGCCTAATACCTCACTCTTGCGCCCATTGTCAGGAGTGGGAAATCGATTTTCGTCATTTTCGATTGAATTATCGAGGTAGCCTGGATGATAATCAAGGGCACGAATATCGTGGGTTTGAACATGCACGTGGCTTCACTGCTCGACATGCCCAGGAAAAGGCGGAACTTGGCTGTGATTTCTTCAAGAGGGCCCCGAAAGAACGACGATCGGACTTTCAAAGTAGAAAGAAGAAAGCTTTGAGTGGAGACGAAGTTGCGTACGTAAATGTGCGAGAGGATACCAGCACCCAATTGATCTTTCACCTCGCCTGGAAGGGCCCCGATGCGGACGGGTACGGTGAGGTGTATGAGGTTTACCCTGCTCCTGGTATGATCTTCCAACTTCACAGTTCAATGCAAATAGTCAAGACGTATCATGCTAATGCACTAGTGAAGGCGACAAACCTCGTTCTAGCGCATTGATAGGCCACCTCCCACCCAACCTAGTCTCAAACTCCGATCTGAGTTACCGCCGTGTCAAGCAATGGATGCACGAATGCCAGAGAAACCATTCAAAGTGCTCGTCTCGATCGAACACATTCGTTCCCACTAGATTGCTTCAAGTTTCAGGGACTCCCCAAAATCCAACGATCAAACTCACAACTACGCCACCCGTAGCACCTTACGCGACTCTCTCTTACTGTTGGGGCGGAGACCAAGAAGCGAAAACGTTGAAATCCAACTTTGCGTCTTACCAAGATCATATCGACTTCTGCGCCTTGCCAGCCACGATCCAGGACGCTGCCATAGTCACCATTCAGATCGGACTGTCGTATTTGTGGGTCGATGCGATGTGCATCATCCAAGACGACGACAATGACAAGATGAAAGAGATCGCAAAGATGCACGCGATCTACCGAAGCTCGCTTATAACAATTGCACCGTCAGAGGCGGCTACCAGCAAGACCGGATTTCTCAGACCTCGAGACATGTGGCGGCCCATCAAGATGAAGGCCCGTTTCGATGAAAACGTCTTCTCGGATGTTCTCCTAATTCCAGAAGGCAGCTCGTGCAGGTCAATTGCTCCTCTATTCCAAAGAGGATGGACACTTCAGGAGACATTGTTGTCTACGCGTGTTCTAGTCTATGGCCTGAGGGAGTTGACATTCCTTTGTCTGGAGGGCATCAGATCAGAGTGCGGCTCGCACTTGACAGTCGAGGAGATCAACTGGGCCTTCCACCCTGGGAGTAAGATCCACGTGAATATGGAACACCCGCAAAGTTGGAATTACTTGATTGCATCCTACTCCGAGCGCTTTCTCACAGTCGAGGGCGACAAGCTGTTGGGCATCGCGGCGCTGGCTGAAGAATATGGGCGGAGCAAGGGCGTCGATGGGTATTTTGCCGGACTGTGGAGGGACAACTTCCTGGAGCAGGCGCTCTGGACCACGGCGTCGTACACCGGATCCCCGAAGCATTCCAAGGGGTATATAGCCCCTTCTTGGTCTTGGGCAAGCGTCAATGGCGAGATCACGGGTTTCGGAGCAAGCTTCAACATGCCTCTGGCGTGGCTACCCGAGACAATGCCAGACAACATCACATGCGAGTTGGTTGATGTCCAGACCACTTTAACAACACCAGTAAACCCTTTTGGTATGGTCAGCGACGGGTACATGCTGATACGTGGCAACATGAGGAGGGTCATTTGGAATCGCGAGCACGGCCGGGGCTCGGCATGGAACGGTATAGGGTGTCTCGCATCAAACACCAAAGAAAGTCTTGAGGGAAGAAAAAGGGTGTTTCGTGACCCGAGAATGGCGTTCAGGATAGACCACCAGCAGGACTGGCTCGAGGAGGACCTGGTTCTTCTATGGAGCATTGAGATTTGCAAGACTGATGATGGACGGGGGTATGCGCTTCTTCTTAAGGAAGCAGATGTTAAAGCAGGGGCGTTTCGGAGAGTAGGTCGACTACAGATAACCTCGGTGGATGAGGCACGGGGCAATTGGTTCGATAGCGGGTACACTTTCCGGGACGTTATGGTGATCTAAGCCGATTAACCCTGAAGTTGATTATCTGCACCCTTTGATATACCAAGATTAGACCCAAACATGATGGAAAGACGGCGCCGTTGACGTTTTCGCCCGCGAGGATGACTCGCGCTCGACGACCATTACACATTGGGTAAAGTAGAAATTCAAATGCATGTTGTAAATGAAATGTGATTGTCAAAAATTAGGGAACAAGAACTAAAAGCTATCAGCCCCAATTTACGCCAAGTGCCTTTGTGTATAATCGTCTACGTTGAGGCAAAGTTTTCCACTGAAAATGAGAACGAAGCACATCGTTACAAATGTCAAGAATGTGCTGGTCAGATTGTTGATTACAAATGAATCTTAGGTCAAGCTCCTATGCCGAAGACCCAAATCAAAAGTGAAATATAGATAAGAGAATAACGCCATTTCCATAATTGAACCTCAAATTGCTACCAGCTAGTGGCTGGTCTTAAACCCTCTGGGATTTTAACTGGTCGTCCGAATACTTCTGGTGTTCTAACAGGAGCGTTAACTTGGTTCGAAATAAAAGAGGGCTCGCTGGTTGCGCGTGAAACAATCCTTTCCAGCTTCTCGTATAAAACGTCTGCGGTAACACGTTCCTCCACCTGAATCAACAGCAGATGATGCTTGATTAGATTGACCAGGGCTCCAATAGCTGTGTCACCTCTGCAACGGGGATCATTCTGCAGAACTGTAAAAGCTTCAAGGACGGTGGGATGAATCACCGCAATGGATCCTCGATGCGTGTAAAAGTTGGAAGTCCCCTGGATGGAAGTTAGTTCCTCCCTGGCGTCGGCAAAGCTGTAAATAGCTTTGAACCCGTACATCATCCAGATGATAAATTCAAGATATATGCATGCCATCGACCAAATGTCGTATCGCCGAGGTCTAGGCGCATCAGTCTTCTCCAGAGCTTCCGGTGGTTCGTAGGAAGGTGATGCCGCGTTGGTGAGGGTACCAGAGAATCTCATGTTTGTGGCAGCTTTGTGAACCTTGGAAATCCCAACATCCGCGATGACAAGATTTCCTAACCCGCCGTCTGGGAAGTGAAGGATATTGCCGGGCTTGAGATCTCCATGACGGCAATTGATAGAGTGGAGCTTGCGCAAAGCGCCACTAATTCCAAGCATCTGCTGGAGGGACCACAGCATGAATCCCTTACTTGCGGTATGTAGCATCCAGAACTCCTGGAGATTTCCCCCTTCCGCCCACGGGAAGGCGATGAAGTAAGACTTGTCTCTCTCGCAAAAAAATAAGTATCGAATGAGATGTCTGTCAGTGATACCCCGTGTCTCCAGAAGGTTCTCCCTCTCCTTCTCAAACAGTTTGAAACCATCAGCCTTGCGGAAGACTTTAACTGCAATGACCATGTTCGTATTGTTCGCCTAAAAGTCGGTTGTTAGCACCTGTACCTCGTACTGTGGGAGCATGTTCGGGGACTTACCCCAGCACCGGTTTGATGTGCCACATGTAGCTCGCTCTTGTAGACAATATTGCTGTGGTCCCCCCGAAGTTCGGTTGCCCTCAAGAATGGTAGCGGGCATTTTGGATCCACGTGAAAGACTGTGGATGTCCCTGAAACATCCATTTTTGGGGCAAGGAATTGCCACTGCTTTTCCAGGAACATTTCCACCTTGGCGTCGTTCCAATCTTGGAACGATTTGACTCCTTGTCTCTGCTTGGACTCCAAAGTACCACTGTGATCGTCATGAATTGGCCTGGCAAAAGGCAAATCGTCGTCGGTAAGACCATCTGCAACCAGCTTTCGAATGGCCTGGGACTCTCCTATCATCACAAGAATTGCGAATAATCGTCTTGCTTTCTTCGCAATTATGTCTCTCGGTAGGCTATCGGAGAATATCCGATTCATCAGGCCTTTGGGGAGTTCATTTTGGACGGACTCCTTGGTAATGAGATCATCAAGACTGCTGGCTGGCAAGAAGTCCTGGCTAACGATAGAAGAGCGTCGAACAGAACTTCTCAACGCTGATGAAAGAGATCGAGAAGACATTGGTCGCTGATTCGCCCTTTCTGGACGTCGGTCTTGGGGATGGCATTCGCGGATGACCGAGGTTCAAGGCTCAACAGGACGGCCCGCCGACAATCGCGGGGGTCTTATGAACTTCTCAGCACAAACCATGACCAGCCACTGCCCAAGAAAACAGGCTGTGAATTGAGGCGACCATGAAGGCAACCACATAGGCATCCGCCAGGTCGCAGTCGCTGGTAGAACGAAACTGCCGAAGGGACTCGCATGTCTCTCTCCGTGCCGTTGCTTCGACATCATCGCACTCCAGTGACCTAGCGTTGACACAGCCATTGTGCAACTTGCACACCAACTTGTCACCCAAGACATGTCCAAAGTCTCGCTGAGAGCCGCGCCACTGACCCACAGCCTGACAGTCGGAGAAGCCCGGGGTCAGCTGGCACCCCCTTCATGTGTGTGTCGCAGAATGGGGACCACCACGATGGCATCGAGGTCCAATGACGAGATCTTATCCC
This sequence comes from Colletotrichum endophyticum, assembly GCA_027406105.1. Taxonomy (NCBI): domain Eukaryota; kingdom Fungi; phylum Ascomycota; class Sordariomycetes; order Glomerellales; family Glomerellaceae; genus Colletotrichum; species Colletotrichum endophyticum. Next base: position 5,545,901 of record JANVYF010000002.1, read on the forward strand.
GACACCTCACAGAAAACAAAAGATAAGCTGCTTGGTTCAGCCTGATTTGGCGCAGGCATGAGTCCGCAGGTCCCGTCAAAAGATAAGGTGCATCTACCCCGCTCTCTTGGCTGTGCTGTCTCCAGACGCACGATTTTGCGCAGACTCACGTCATCACATTACATGCATATCAGGGGGGATATGCCATGCCCACAGCCTGATTTCGACAGGCAGCTTCATCACTGGGTCGTTTCGCTTCTGCGGATACCAGCAGGCAGATCGAAACTTTGGGAAGTCCGGAACTTTTAGTGCATATGCCAGGGCCCATGTCGATCTCCTGAATAACGCTTTGCAACATGCCGTGTATTCAGAAGTAAAAGCTGGGTATTCTAAACTACAATCTGCTCCAATGGGGCTGAGAAGTTTTAGCATGAACTCTTGGCCAATGCTTACGGCTTCCTAGTTTGGCTGCAGTCATCACACCATGGGCTGGCACTAGACGTGTCGCTTAGAGGTTGCCATTGCCGGGTGGAGTATGGAGAATGTCCGTTCTGTCCCGACTCCGAGCCTCATTTGGCTTGATCCGCAGCATGCGGACCAGGCGCACCAGCTTCGGCTGCAAATCAAGGCCAGGTATCACCCAGACGATGGGTCATATGTGTTTACGAAGCTTCGAGATTGGGTTTACCTATGTCTCCCTTGATCTGCAATTTACCATGTTGGACGGAGCATCTATGCCAGCATTATGTTCCATACCAATACCACCGAGCCTTGGACAGCGAAACTTTTGCAGAACCCAGAATTCAGAACTCATCATGTATGCACTACCGACGCTTCTGGATACTGCAACACTGCAACTCTGCCTGCATGAAGCTGGGCTTGGGTCTAGGCAGAATGGTGTGTACCATAAGGCAACCAGCACTAACGGAGGAGTTGTAGAGGGGGTGGTGCCGAGGAAAGGAGGGGGAGGCCGTAATCTGCTATGCAAACGGCAACCACCAAGAAGTCAGACCACTAATTCGCGTATGCATAAGTACGTTGCTGCATGCTCTGGATAAGTCCAATCGCACAAGATCTAAGTTCGCCTCAGTAGATGCTGTGGAGGCGATGCCACTTGTAAGAGCATTTCTGAAATGCGAGGCTTACCACTGCTGTGTGGCAGCGATTGGTCGTCATCACATGTGGGTAGAACCCTTCATCATTGCAGGCAATGCCGAGACGCATAAATTTGCGACATAAGACTGAACGCGTGGCCGAAGAAGAGCAAAACGTCCAGAGACAATTTTCGAGTCCCCCAAGCTCGCGAAAAGCCCCTTCGGAATTCTCGAGAGGTAGACGAACGTCACAAAGATCGGGCTCTCGAGTATTCGCCTGAGCTGATATCGCGCCGCGTATCTTCAATTACCATATATGCCAGGAGAACATCGAGTATACCGTCTCAGTTGTGGAAGAAGTCATCCATTGCCAGCCTTCGGAGAGGGAGTAACGGAAGTGAACAAAGCAACGAGATGGCTGCTCTTCAGCGCGAATTGGTCTCGGCACAGCTTCCTGCCGGGACATGCGGAGGTGGTACCTTCCTTCCATACTCCGTCCTGGAAGAGAAAGTTACCATGCAGGTGGTCACAAACACGCTATCCCGTCGAAAAAGCAAGTCTCCGGAGACCATATCGAAAATTGCCTCCTTCGTCTGTGGAAATCCTGGGGCAAGGAGAGTGTTTGCGATTCTTGTCTACATTAGCCACGCTAAAGTGATTGACCTATTCTACAAGTATAAGTTCATCGACGCCATTTTACCTATCTACATCGACAAAACCGGCAAAGTTAGAACCCATTCCAAGGAAAAGGGCGACTCTGAAATCACCAAAAAGGTCTTTTCCGACGAGTTTTGGGTAGAAGACGTTTCGCCTTGGGTTTTCCACGACGCGCAATGGCAGTTCCTTGGCCCGATCTTCAACGAACGTCAATTTAGATACTCGTTCCGTAATGAATACCGAATGCCGTTCTTGGAGCAACAAGGTGGGCACAGAGAAAGTCATTTCAGCATGGTAGGAAAGTGGTCTATTCACCAGTCTCACTTCAAGAGAAGCTCAAGACTTGTAAGTGCACCGACCCAGGCATTTCTACAGAATACGAGAATGCGATGTTTGCTCGGTGCTCGGCCTCGTTACTGACAAAGCACACAGCGCCTATCGGTTGACACAGACGGTCATCCGGTTGTAGCAGTGAAAGAGCTGAAAAAGGTGAACATGAACGGTGAAGAATACGAGCGCGCAGCCGAGGCTGAAGCAGAAGTTCTGCAAATGATCCGTGAAATGGAGCATCCACATCTCATTAAGGCAATCGCTTACTACAAAAGGGGCGATAGATACTCTATCGTTTTCCCGTGGGCTGGAGGTGGCAACCTCCGAGACTACTGGGGCAGAGAACCGCCTCGCAAACTCGATGGAGATTTTGTTGGCTGGGCTCTTGGTCAGCTCTGTGGCCTGGCTGGTGCGATGAAGAAGCTTCATTCGGCAAACGACTCCGCATGTCGGCACGGGGACCTCAAGCCGGAGAACATCCTTTGCTTCGAAGGCAGCAGAGGCTCTGACCCGTTTTCTCAGCCATTTCTCGTCATTGCGGATGTTGGTTTAGCAAAAGTTCACACCTTAGCGACAGAGATGCGCAACGAAGCTACGCGCACATTGAACGGAACCGTCATGTACGAGCCACCCGAAGCTGTGCTACTGCTGACCAAGAAACTACCACGATCGCGACGTTACGATGTCTGGTCCATCGGCTGTATCTATTTCGAATTTCTCATTTGGCTCTTATACGGAAAGGCCGAGCTGATTCGCTTTGGTGAGGACATAACTCATCCCGTGAACCGAACCCGTCAGTTCTTCGATGTACTCGGATCTGGAGTGACTGGGGCGGCCAAGATCAAACCCGACGTTCAGAAGTGGATGGACTGGATCAGGAGGGACCCTAGGTGCCCACCGAACACTGCCATTCGAAGGCTACTGGAGCTCATTTGCACACGATTATTAGTCGTAGAGGTAAGTAAGACGAGAACAGAGTCATCCGAAAGCGCAGGTACCGACGGCGGCACCACCCTGCACGCAGCCAATGGTCCAGATAATCCCAGCATTATTCGATCGGATACCAACAGCAGCTTCAACGGCAACGTCGCCGACGACCTTCGTTATCGCGCGACCTCAACCGAAATGCATGAAACGCTGGCTAGCATTTTCAAAGACGCTTCGGGCACAAAGCCGAAGATTGCGTGGATGAGTTGGCAGGCCAGGTCTCCAGGAGGTCCGGGACGATACGGAGACACCTTGGGTGTTTCTCAACCAGGTATAAGGGGTCGCCACGGCATTAATCCATGAGGTGAAGGGTAACTTTCCTAGGACCTCGTTCCCCTCCAATAACCAATTCGCTGGTAGAAGTCGATGCCGACTTGTCGGCTGCAGGTGATAGTGGTCATTCCAACGATGTAAATGTCCCTTATTCTCCAGATTTCCATACCGTATACTGACACCGACAGTACGTACGTTTACCCATAGTGGTATAAGGCTGTGCGATCCTGGCTGATAGTTTCCGTGGCGTAGATGGTATGAAATCTTCTCCACCAACCTTCCGATATCAATATCAAAAGCTAATGATTTATCTAGTTTGTACGTCAGCAGCCATCCACAAAGTATGCTCTTTGCTAATACTTACTGTTTCAAAAGACGGTATGTCTACTCAAGGATAAATATTCACCTGCCACGTTTGATATCTGGTAGTCTGATGTTTATGCTGATGACACGATTGGGAACAGCCAGTAAGCTTCTTGTGGTTTCAACAGGAGACCAATTTTCTGACCATTGATGTTCTTCCAGCTTGATAACGAATGGGAGTGTAGCCCAGATATCAACACAGCACGGGAGCTGGCCAAGGAATTCAACATCTTTCGCCAACCACCACTGAAGGTTGCGACCCTTTGCCCTCGATGCAAAGACCTCCAACAGCGGCTTTGGTCTCATAGGTTCTCCTTTTCTGACAACCTCGAAGCACTGGCGAAAAGAGTGCGGGTTTGTGATCTCTGTCGCCTGCTTTGCGTTTCACTTGAGCCTATGGTGACTAAGAGCTACGGGGAGATTCAATTTGAAAAGTTCAACAGCTATGTAACGTCAAGCGTGAGGCCCGGACGGCCAATCGCAGTCTTCTACAGCTTGCCAGGTGAGGACAACAACGGTTCCGCTTATCAATCTGATGCTAACTTTGAGCCTCAGAGAAGCCTTTACTTGGTTCGCAGATGGGGATGCCATTGCTTCCGGCAGCCGGCAGTCCAGCGCACATCGCAGTACTTTCAACGTGGATGCGGGTCTGCGACGATACGCACAAATGCAGTCCAATATCAGACACCACATTTCTTCCAACGCGGGTTATCGATGTCGGCTCTGGGAACTTGGAGACATGCCGATTGCTTTGCGCAGATCGTGGGCAAACGAACCCAGGGAAATATCTAGCACTGTCGCATCGATGGGGGGCCCCGGACCAACATAAGAAATTTTGCACTCTGAAGGAAAATTTGGAAAGCTTCAAAGAGGAAATCAAAATGACGGACCTCCCCCAAACCTTCCAAGATGCCATCAAAGTCACACGAAGCCTCGGTATTGGGTACCTCTGGATTGATTCGCTCTGCATCGTCCAAGATGACCCTGAAGACTGGAAGATGGAATCTCGTCTGATGGAACAGGTTTACAGTTCAGCCTACGCGACTCTAGCAGCTAGCTGCGCAAGCGGAACCGAGGATGGCTTTTTAAAGCCTCGACCATGGAGACATTGCGTTACGTTAGAGTCCGGCAGGGGCTCCTACTACGTCTGCGAATCGATCGACGACTTTGGGCGAGACGTTGAACAGGGCGAGCTGAATAAGCGCGCCTGGATTCTCCAAGAACGAGCCCTATCCCGTCGCACAATCTACTTCTCGGAAAAGCAGACGTACTGGGAGTGTGGAAGGGGTGTAAGGGGTGAAACAATGACGAAAATGAGAAAGTAAGCCTAGCTCAGTCTGCTTTTATCTAGCCTGGGCTTGACTGACTTTTCGATTTTCCAGCCGGAAAGCCTCGTTCCTGGGGGATTCGGACTTCCCCCACTCCATCGACACCTACGTACGAGGAATGAAAATTGAGCTTTATCAAGATCTCTACCAGAAATACTCGGGGCTAGCACTTAGCTCGATCGGTGACAGGCCCGTTGCCATCCGCGGGCTTGAGACACGCCTCATCCGCACCTTCAAAACTGTCGGTGCTCATGGAGTCTTTGATACCTTTTTTCATCGATGTTTGCTATGGCAAAGAGCGAAGCGGAGCCTGAATCGGATCGACTTGGAATTGCTCAGGGGCGTTCATGTTCCTTCATGGTCATGGATGGCTTACGACGGTGAGATTAGATACATGAGTGTTCCCTTCAACAGATATTCCTGGGAAGCGGACATCATCTCGCCGTTCAAAGGTTGGTCATCCCAGAGCATGAAAGAGAGAGGTGAAGCAGAAGCGGTCTGTGAGATCAAGGCGCCTGTATGGGAGTTTGGTGACTCGAATGACCTTCAGCTGGAACTTGACACTCCAGACAGGACTTTACCCAACCTCAAATGTGTGATCGTTGCGAGGGGGAAGGATTTACAAGGCAAGCCGCAACAGTCACATTACATAATAGTTGTGCAATTTGTCGCGAACGACGGGCTCTGCGAGGTTTATGAGAGAGCTGGGGTTGCGGAGGTCAGAGGAGAGCAGATTGCATTTCATAAGGGAAGTCGGGCGGGCGTTCTCAGATGATCTTAGTTATTCAAGGCAGAGTTTCTTTCTCATGAGCCCTGGACCGGACAGCCCATTGTTTGGGAGTTTTCTACTTCAGCACGACTCGAGTCTAGTGTGATAAATAACCACGAGTTATTGAGTCCGGGGAGATTCAAAGCTTCGACCATTTTGCAGCCATATTCCCGGCAATGGCCGGGGTCTTTCTCCGGATACCCCTGCTGGTCGGGACCCCTCCCGCGGAAGCCCCTCCGACTTATCAATGCTGTCCGTATCTTCTTTATTCAATGGTATTATCCGCCCCCAGAGTTCCGGCTGAGGGGTTCGGATGCTAGTGATACCTTATCTTCCAGTGGGGTAAGGAGGATCGTTGGAGAGAGGCCGTCACGCGGTTGCAACGTGCCGCCGTTGTCAAGGGATCCCAACGGTGGATTTTAGAGTTCGACGGTAATTGGACAAGCATTCGCCGTGCCGGGACGAGACCTGTCAAGACGATAAGCGGGAACGCCTCCTCTCCCCTCCCCCCCTCTTTCCGGGGAAAACGGGCAGCCATTTCAAAAGTTCCACCCTCCCACTCCCCCAGCCTCGGTCTAGATAACTGGCCACGAACGAGAGCGATTCCGCCTTTGGAATTGGGTGGGGAGGACGCGCCTCTGATAACGATTGCTCTCGAGCTGGGATCCATGGCACGTTACGGTTGAATGCCCGGGTGACCGTTATCATTACCATGCGCGACGTAGGTAACTTCCTTCTTCGGGGATGAGCTGGTCTCGATTCAATTGACCAATGGACTTATATGAGGGACGCGTCGGGCCATTTCATGCCATGGCGAGTGTTTCCCCTCTTCTCCCCGCAGACCGACGACGTCCGGTGACTCTTGGAGATTCAAGACGTTGATGAGCCATTGGGCTCAATTGACCTCGTACTGCTAACCCTCGTACCCCTTAGCGGCCACACACGCTTTGACAATCAAGATGACGCCTCCCGACTCGACACCCGTAGCGATTGCTGATGAGAAGCATCACGGAGTAGATGTATCCCAGGCAGCCGACGACTTGGAGAGATTCCAACGCGACCACCAATGGGACCCTAATCTTTCCCCAGAGAAGGCCGACATGGTCAAGAAGGCGCTACAGGATGGCGATTCTGAGGAGATCATCACCGCCGACGCCATCCTCACGGAGGACTCCCCGTACGAAGAGGTCAGAGCTGCGGTTCGCAATACTGATGGTGAGGAGGTGGCAAACACAGTCCGTGCCTGGGTTCTCGGAATGATTTTCGTCACAATTGGCAGTGGGCTGAACATGTTCTTGAGTATGAGGTACGAGACACAGCGAGTTCTAAGACGCAAAAGACGACCGCTGACTGAAATGTGTCAACAGGAGTCCGGCCATCAATTTTCCCTCAATAATCGTCCAGTTGCTTGTCTACCCAATCGGTTGCTTGTGGGCGAAAGTAATGCCAACGAAGGTGTTCAACACATTCGGTCTTCAGTGGACTCTCAACACCGGACCTTTCACGATCAAGGAGCACGTAGTCATCACCCTGATGTCCAACGTTTCGATCAGCTACGCCTACAGCACCGACGCCCTTCTCGCACTGCAGGGCAAGCCCTTCTACGACATCAACCTGGGATGGGGCTTTCAACTGCTCTTCACACTCAGCTCTCAACTGATTGGCATCGGTCTCGCCGGTCTCTGCCGCAGATTCCTCGTCTGGCCGTCCGCCATGATCTGGCCAAACCAGTTCGCCAACACGTCCCTTTTTTATGCCCTGCACGATAAGAGCAAGAGTGACGGCACGCACAGCAATGGTTGGGTCATTAGCCGATACCGATACTTTTTCTACGTCCTCGGAGCCATGTTCGTCTACTACTGGATCCCTGGCGTTCTTTGGCAAGGTCTGTCGGTGTTCGCCTTCATCACGTGGATTAAGCCGAACAACGTGGTGGTGAACCAACTCTTCGGAGGCTTCACTGGCCTCTCGCTGATCCCCATCACATTTGACTGGACTTACGTCTCCGCGTATCTTGGTGATCCTCTCCTGTCTCCGACGCATACTCATATCAACGTTCTGATTGGGCTCTTCGTCTTCGTCATCCTCCCGACCATCGGCATCGCCTACACAGGCGCCCTTTTCTCGGAATACCTACCCATCAATACCTCGCAGACGTACGATAACACCCAAGGCAGCTATAACGTGAGCAAGATCCTTGGTGCAGGATACACATTTGACGAGGCGAAATACAAAGAGTACTCGCCGCTCTTCCTTGCGCCAACCTTTGCCCTCAACTATGGTCTTTCTTTCGCCGCTCTCACCGCAGCGATTGTTCACACCGGTCTTTTCCACGGAAAGGAGATTTGGTATCGACTCAAGACGGCCCGCAACCAGGAGCCTGATATTCACATGAAACTGATGAAGAAATATCGCGATGCGCCTGAGTGGTGGTATGCTGTCCTTCTCGTCATTGCCGTTGGCCTTGGTCTGGCTACGGCTGAGGGATGGGACTCGCAACTACCCTGGTGGGCTTTCTTTGTCGCGAACTTCCTGGCGACAGCTTTCGTCGTCCCAACCTGCACGATTCTGGCCATCTCGAACTTGCCGCTCGCCCTCAACGTGCTCTCCCCGTTCTTGGCTGGATTCATGATTCCAGGAAAGCCTATCGGTGTCATGATCTTCAAAGTTTACAGCACAATTACCCTTGGTCAGGCACAAACGTATTCAGGCGATCTCAAGATGGCTCACTACATGAAAATCCCTCCACGCATCACGTTTTGGTGCCAGGTCGTCGCTACCATCTGGGCAGTCTTTGTGCAAATCGCCGTGATGAACTGGACCTTGGGCAACATTGAAGACTGTTGCGCGCTGTAAGTTGAGAAGCTGTCATACCCTTATTTTCGTACCTAACCAAAGTTTTAGTCACCAAACCGCCCACTTCACTTGCCCCAATGGAAGAGCATTCTTCTCGTCCTCGATCGTCTGGGGAGTTATTGGTCCTAGACGCATGTTTGGAGCCGACTCCCTCTACCACAACTTCAACTTCTTCTGGCTCATTGGCGCGTGCCTTCCTGTTGTCTTCTACGTCATGACAAAGGTCCTCAACCTCAAGTTTGCCCGAGCATTCCATGCCCCGGTCATGCTTGGTGCTATGGGCTGGCTGCCGCCTGCGACGCCACTCAGCTTCTCCAGCTGGGCCATCGTTGGTCTCATCTTCAACCACGGCATTCGCAAGAGATTCCATGGCTGGTGGAGGACGTACAACTACATCACGGCCGCCGCCCTGGATGCCGGTCTCATCATCAGCACTATCGTTATTTTCTTCGCCATAACGCTGCCCAATGTCACAATACCCCAATGGTGGGGGAATGTCGATGGTGAGTGCGAACGTGTTCCTTCCCAATCTGGCTTTTGATGCATTATCTCGTCGTCAAATCACCATCATTAAGTCCATGAGCTGACCGTGTCTAGTATATAATACTCTCGTAAGTAACGCGCCCGCCTCACTTTCAGATAACACCTGTGACGCAATACCTCACTGCCGTATCCCTTCAATCAGGATCGTCAACTAACCTTTTCTCCCAATTAGGACTCTACATATGGCGCCATTCTCAAGACAGTGGGGGAGAACGAGACGTTTGGTCCGTCCAGTTGGTGAGGGATCGTGAATCACGCCGCATCACGATGCACATAGCCGCGGCTAGCGCAGGGCATCCGTTTTTTTCGCTGCCCGAGATTGCTACCCAAACAGCCAACTTGCCTGATGCATGCAATTGTGAATGAGTTATCACGTCACACAGATTGCGAGCAACTGTTGGAGCACACGTGCATGATTTCATGATGCAATCATTTTCGGAAATAGTTGTGAAGAGAAGAGAGAAGACAACTTTGCGCTGTGTTTTTCATTATCATTTGTACACTTTCTTGTAATGTACCGTCCTTGTAGTAGATGGCTAGGGCCAGAAAGAAAAAAAGGTCATAAACAATTCTAATTGTAGTCCGTTAATGCTGGGCGGATTCTTCGTTATTTGGTTTGTAGGTATTTGTGAATGTGTCTGTGCCGCAGTGAAACATGCAATCGTCAATGATGATAGTCGTAAAAAACATGGAGCCGCCCTCATTCTGTCTCGCGCGCGCTCGCGCATCTGACTCCCAGGGTGGGTAATCAAATGCAACCGAAAATATTCGCGCCTCTTATCCCCCGCCGACCGCGTGCCAAAATTTCAATCCAAGACATCTTCCAGTCCCTTTTGATAAGTCAATCTGCCCTGGCTGTCGCAACGTCGTATACGGATCCCTCCTGACGTTGACTACGGGACCGGGGGAGCTCGAGGCGCTGGCGGTATGGCCGAGATGCTCCGTCAATGTGGTTAGACATTCTTCGCTCGAGCGCCTCGGGCCTGGGGGGTGGCGGGTTGCGTTCTCGTTCTCGTTCTCGCTCCTCTCTTCGCGAATGCCTTCTCTGTCGAGAAGCGTCGGAAGCGAAGGAACGGATGGAGGCCGCGTCGTCCCGATCGAGGTTCCGGATGGAGGGCGCCTGTGAAGGGGGCATGCTGTTGTACTGAGCCGGAGAAGCGCCGTTCAGGTGAGGCGGCATCGGAGGAGCCGGCGGAGGCATGTTATTCAGATGGGACGGCATAGGGGGAGCCGGCGGGGGCATACTGTTGAGATGCGGTGGCATGGGGGGAGCAGGGGGAGGCGGGGGTCCCATCGAGCCCATGTCGGGCAACGGAGGCGCGGGCGGAGGCGGAGCGGGTTCGGCGCTGGGGACATGACGAGGTTGAGACTGCGCTTGATGATACGATTCCCTCCGCGCGGCGTCGGCATATGAATCCCTCCGCGGCTGGGGTTCGACGAGTGACCTCCTCGATCCCACGAAGGACTCGTTGACGTGGTAAGTCATCTCCGGAACAGGAGATGTCCTCTCCCGCTCGCTTTCGCCTTCGAGGTCGTAGTCTGGCTCGTCGTCGTCGTCATCGGGACCACCATTTATCACACTCGCCTCCAGTTTTGCACCCTTCTTGCTGACCAGCTTGCCCTGGCGGTACTGCTCCAACGCCCTCTTCAGAACGTTGCGCATGACGGCTTTGTTGACATTCCTCCGCACGCGGTCGAAGTAGCGGGTAACGTCGCCGACGACCATGACCTGCGCGTCGTGATCGACCTCGAGGACATCGGCGTAGTTGGCTCGCGAGTTTTCCTTGACGCGGAACTTGCCCGGGCGCAGCTGCATGCCCACCGGCGAGAAGGGCAATTTGTCGAAAGGCGGCGTCCGGTCATTTTCTTCGAAGACGTAGCCCTGCTGGCTCGAGTCGATTCCGGGCTTCTGGAAGTCGTTCTTGGTGGGGGTGGAGATGGGACTTTTTTCGGGGAGCCGATCGGGTTAGCGAACAGGATTGGGAGGGAGGGGTAAGATGATTGAAGAAAAACAATGGAGTGAGTCGCAACGCAACGACGACGACGATGAAGAAGAAAGATGCTTACACGCAGATAACGTAGTGCGGAAACGTGTCGCTATGTCGAAGGACAATGAAGCGGGTGTATCCAAGGCACTTCCACTCCCATTCGAACTCGTGCGAGTCGGCCCAGAGGAACTCGAAGACATCGCCTATCTCCAGCCGCGACGCGGGGCCAATGTCGTAGCCCTTGCGAGCTGTTGATGGTCTCGAAAGTCAGCAAAAAGAACCACGTTTCAATTTGTCGCGTGGCAGAACAACAGTAGAAGAGTCACAGCCTGGTTGCCCCCAAAGGCCCATCGGCGTGGATCTCCCATCTCGTGCGCTGGTGGTGGTGTTTGGGCGACTCACCCAGAGGGTGCTCATACGAGCTCTCATGCGTGCCTACTGACGCATCATCTCCGTTTCCCGAGTCCTTCCCCGAGTCACTCTTAGTGCTCTTGGTACTCTTACTCCTGAAAGTCGTAAATTCTCGGTTCCCGATCACCATCTCTTGCCACATCCCACGGAAAAGGAAGAAGAGAAGAAAGAGAGGGGATTCGAAGAAGGGGATATCTTATGGTTCAAGGTGCCGCTTGAGAGGTCAGAAGCTCTGGCGGGGAAAAGAAAGAAGGATGATCGGTCATTGTAGCAAGACTGGACTGAGACGGGGACTATGACTGGGGGGCAAAGAGAGGTGAGCTGTCGGAATCGGACGTGAATTGAGCCAATGCAATGCAAGGAGCCCAACCAGAAAGCACGCAGCCGATGTCTGGGGCTGCTGGATGGACCGACCGACTGACCGATGTGGGAGGGACTCAGGGGGCACTGGACAGAGAGGGAGGCAGGGCGACTCGCGAGGGATTCAGGTCAGGGAGGCAGCAGAGAAGGGCGGTCTCGTCAACCCGCGGCCGGCCCTGTTGGCAGCCAGTTGCTCTTTTTTCCGCCACGTCGCTAAAATGGATCATGCGCGGTGTACATGATGCCCAACCTCCACCGCCATGCGTCTGCTCTCATGTCAATGGTCGTGATCAGTCTGCTCATCCCCACCCGCCGCGATTTCAACCAGACATTTCTTGTCCCAGCGCAAACAAGGGCTTCTTGGGGGTTCCAGCGCGGGTCGAGGGACCCGTCACCGCTCTTTCGGCGGAACCTTCGCCGGCCTTCCGGGGTGGCTGATCAATCACTTTTGCCCGCCTTATCTGCTCCGAGGCAGAGGCAGAAAACTTGTGACTATGGAGCTGGGAGGTCGGACGGCCTTGGCTTCATATAGCAACGGCCTGCAAGAGCCTGCGAGAGCGGTTAGGAAGAGCCCAAACATGCTTGATGCGTTGATCACGAAGTGCCTGGCATGATGACCGTCTGGATGTGTGCGGGTGCAGCCGCTATTTTATCTGTATCTTAGCACAAATGAGGGGTCGATGGGCCTAAAAATAACACAAAATTCCAGGGGATTCCTCCGGCACGATCCTAATCGGAGAAAATGGATCTCGACGAGCCAACATAACACCACACAACGAAAGAAGAGCCTCTTGAAGCCAACGCGAGAGCAAAAGAGCTCAGCAACAGCTCGTCCTATGTCGCACATTGCCGTCCAGTCTTCGACTCACCATTGGCGACCTAAAATTTCATGCTTCCGTCCTCCTGTTCGGCCCAGGGGTCTGGGACACTACCACTCTGCACCGACCAGGATCCTGCTGCTCCCCAACCACTCAGGGCCTGCCCGACATAATCCGCGAACTTGTCCCCCAGTCTCTCACCGTCAAGTCTCAAAGAGAGCCTTACCTTGCTTGCCTTCAAAATCTTGTCGGTCAGGTTACAGGCTCTTCACCGACCCAGAATGATTTCATTTTTCTCTCATAAGTGGGCCTGGAAATTCCTTCGAATTTTCCTCTTGTTAGTCATCACTTCAAGTCGCACGTGAGAGAGTCTCTGAGTCAGAGCCACTGGACTGTCTCTCCAGCTGTCTCTCTCGGCAATGCATCCTTGGGTCTCTTCAACGGTATGCGCAATTGGCGCAGGATCTGTTCGCTTGGGGCCAAGAAGTACTTGGATGTTGGATATTCAAATGACTAAGATGCCCCTATGTACAGAAATGTTTACTGACGCTACCTCACGAGACCCCACGCGCCGAGCTGAATCTCAATGCGTCACCGGCTTGAGCTCCGCCACAGGTCTCATGGCGAACATGTGTCCTGCGCCCCCAGTGCTCCGCTTCACCATGACCACGCCTCTCTCTACCATCGATCGCTCGTACTCCTTCAACCTGGCAATCTTGTCTTGGGTCTGTCTTGAGCCGGAATAAATCTCAACCAGCGCTAAGAACAGGTCGGCAGCGTCTTGGAATGCCGAGTTCGCACCAACACCTCCGACGGGTGACATGGGGTGAGCTGCGTCTCCGAGCAATGTGGCCATTGGATGCGTGTCCTCAGCAGAGTTGATGAACTCGCTCCAAGCCGATGTGAAAGGCTCCTCAGAGGTTGTATGGAAAGCAAGGGTAGATGCGGACTCCACATCTTGCTTTTCGATCAGCGTACGTATCGACGAGTGCCACGGCGATGCCATGGATTGTGCCTGTTGAGCCGATTGGGCATGGTCGAATCTCAAAAGCTCCTCAGACTTTGTTGGCACTACGTCGTCGCGGAAGCACAAGACCCAGTAGACGTAATCAGAAGGAATGTGGTATTTCGTCCTCATGGCTGAGTCCAAGGTCTTGTCGAACACCATGTTGTCGCAAAAGAGCTTCACCGGGCTCTCGCTGGACTCTCCAGTAAGTGACATGCCGCCGACAATCTCGGCAGGCACAGCAGACGCCAACTCTGGTGTTCTAAAGGTCTTTCCAAACACGGCTCGGCCTTCAGTGTCCAACACGGTGAAGTTGGGCAATAGCTGTCGTCGGATAGCCGAGCGAGTGCCGTCCGCGCCGACAAGGAGGCTACCTGTCTCCTTGGTTCCATCACCAAAGGTAACTTCAACCTCGCCTTCGGAATTCGTGATGTAGCTTTGGAACTTCTTCCCAAATGAAATATGCTCTTCCAAGCTTTCTAGCAGAATGCTGCGAAGAATCGCGCGGTCAACATTGTACGCCTTGCCTTCCTGGAATCCCTGTCGTCCAGCCCCGGTCTTGGGAGGCGGGCCGGGAAGAGGCGTTGCCCACTCGGTGGGCGCGCCCGTCTTCGCATCCATTCGGCTGAACCCTGGCTGCATCGGAGCGGAGGTTGCTTCGAAGGCCTGCCAGAGGTGGCCGGGGAGAAGTTTCTGGAGAGCAGCGGCTCCATCGGGGGAGATGCGGATACGGTAGCCCTGGGTGCGGAAGGCCGCCGAAGTATCTCGCTCGAAGACGTGGAATGGGATCGGAGGGTTGGCGCTCTTGAGGCTTTGAGCAAGGGCGAGACCGCCTAGGCCGCCGCCCACGATTATGATGCGTGATGCTGGTGAAGAACTCATGATGGCTTTGCTACTAGTAGTGGTAAGGTTTGAGAATGCTCGTAACCAAAGCACGTCGTGACTCGGTGCGTGTGTTGAGTTTGATGATGCGAGAGAACAAGACGCAAAAGAGACCAGGCGTCGGTGGCATTTATAACCGCGTATTGATTTGAAGACATCTTGACATCCGGACATGGACTTTTATCATGAAGTCGGGTCATACATGGAAATTTGCCAAAGACCGGACCCGGTTCTGACGGTTGAGCGGTCGCTGGTGAGACGGCTACAATGTTTCGGGACCGAGCGTCGCATCCGTGGCCGAGCGGTTCCGCTGACCACCTGCCGCGAGTGCCGGGTCAGCGATGAAGACCATCGCTTGGCACTAGCCTCCATAGTCGACGCCACTCAGATTTTGAGAGACAGATCCCACACCGAGCTCCCGTGGCACAGTTGAAAAAACACTGAAAATTGAAATGAGACTGGTTAATGGATGTTGTCCTTCCGCAATCAAGTCTGGTCAAACTTCGGACTATCATATCAATAGATCAAAAGTCAGTTCCTCATAGTAAGTATCCGATTCCCTAGCCTCGCTTTGAATAGCGATGAGGCTAAAATGCTGTGATGAACTCAGTTGCGCCTTGACTGATAATGAATGAGAATGAAGTTGACAGATACCTAGTACTCAATCGTCCGAATGACTCCCATTGCACTGAAAGGTTTCCCGAAACACGTTTGTATTTCTTTTCTACTTAAAAACACCTCAAATGATCTCCCTCATCATTTCCCTCATTTTGCTTTTCGCCCATTCCAACAGATCGTGAAGCTGCATCACACAGTCCTCAAGGGCTACTCGTGTGCCCGGTGTACTCCTGTTTGATCATGCGACTAGTTGCTCTAACGCACAATCGCATCTTTGAGGGGGATGTCAGTCGGAGCAAGAGTGGCAACGCTGATGTGAGGCCAAGAGAGGCCAGCAAAGTTGAGCATGACAGTCTGAGAGTACTGGATCTGAGTGTACTCGACAGTCACGGTTCTTCCCGTAGTGATATGCTCATCCACAACGAAAGTAGGGACTCCATCGTTCTGGCCATGGGCTGCCGGTGAGACAGTCCCCGACTGCCCCGACTTGAGTTCCACCTCAGCTCTCACAGTCGAAACCCAGTAAGTCGCCTTCATGCTCACTGCATCCGCGTTGCTGGGCGGTCCATTAGTGGTGCCCTTGCCAGCAACCAGGAAACTAATGTTGCTCGTGCCCCCGCCCGCCTTTGAATCAGTCGACACAGTGAAAGTGGTGGATTTGATGATGTTCTTTTTCTCATTGACCTCACCCAAGATGATGTTAGGGTTGTCGATCATAGCTTGAGTGATGCTGCCGTTTTTGACGAAGAGGTCCAGATTCTGGGGGAGGCGGTGCGTGGCATCGTCCTTGGCTTTCATGCTGTCGAAGTGTTGTAGGTTGCTCCCTGCCTGGACTGTCCCGATAATAAATGGGGTCATGCTCACTTTATCGATAGTAGGTGCCCCATCTGTGGTGACTGCTTCATCAAAGCACTGGGCATTGATTGTAGTCCCATGAGGAATAGATCCCATGCGTGCATAAGACGCAGGAAGAGCGGGGTCATCGGTCGGGGGAACGCGCATCCAAAGACCGGGCTCGAAATGGATGACTGGCTGACGGGTGTTTGGCTTGATCTCCGTCAAATCGATGATAGTTTGCACGTACGAAATTCCATCGAGTCCGATGTCGGGTTGATCGTCCAAGCCACGATTAGGGACCGCTCCGTTACCATCACTGGAGAGAGGCGTGGAAAAGACCTGGGTCTCTGCCGTCAGGTTCAATTGCAAGATGTTGTCCGTAACTTTGACGTCGTCGCCTTGAGGCGGAACTTTCAGCTCGCT
Source organism: Colletotrichum endophyticum (assembly GCA_027406105.1). Classification (NCBI taxonomy): domain Eukaryota; kingdom Fungi; phylum Ascomycota; class Sordariomycetes; order Glomerellales; family Glomerellaceae; genus Colletotrichum; species Colletotrichum endophyticum. The sequence continues at coordinate 5,562,423 of JANVYF010000002.1, forward strand.
GATGCCAGCCTTCTTGTTATTCGGACGGAAGATTGTGTTGAAACCGAGACCTTTGAATGTTCCCTTGAAGTGTCGAAGTACCTCCAAGTCAGGGACTCTCAATTCGGATACCGGGGGCTCCAAGTCAGCAACGCCATTGTGGCCGTTGGTTCCCTTGCTGCTGTGGGCTCCATTGGTGCCGTTGGACGTGGATTTACCGTTGACGTTGGGAACCGCACCTTCTTGGAAGTGTGCCGATTCAGAGAAGGTGAAGCCTGGCGGGAGACTGATGGAGACAGCGGGAGCAGTGAATTGCTTCATGGTAAAAGATTTGCAGTGATGATGGGATGAAGAAGATGTGATAAGGGTAAGGAAAGAAAAGCAAACCCAACTGAACCGAAAATGCATTGATCTTATAGGAGAGCAGTCGGCAGTCGTTGACCGAATAATCATGATCTGGTCTACGTAAAAGCTGACAACCAAACCAGTCTTGGAATGGAAAATCCATGTATACATGGAGGCGACAGTGATGGCTTCAGCATATAGGCTGATTTAAGACAGGCTGAACGCCGTGGCGTAGAGCTGGCCAGACGCAACGAAAATGAACTGGGAACCGCTTCATCAATGCCAGTCCTGAGACCTTGCAGCTCCTGAAACTATACCTCTGATCAACATACCACTGCAGAAAATCCATGCGTAAGTACCATAAGCTTTGCAGCCTATTCAGGTAATTTCACATCGACGATCGAACACTCCAAACCGTTCAGACCATTGATTATCATCTATCGCAATCTGAGCAAATCCTCACTCGAGAATCAGCAGCAGGAGTATTGCCATGGTGGAGCAGAAGAGAGCATGGGCGAAAAGGAAGGCACCATGTCTCAACTTGAGAGTTTGTGGGCGGCATGGGGGCCTGGGGTTAGGAATCCTGGCGCGAGTCAAACGTGTTTGCAATACGCCTTGTTCTGCAACCGGCATCTAAATAGTCTATCCACAGACTGATTACAACCGGCTACTTGCCTTCGAATTTTCTATTTGCTCCAATCAGCTCGAAAGATGCTTTCAGAAAGGCTATTGACCTGGGGGCCAAATGAACACCGTAAGCTTGGTGAAAATATGGCAACTTCTGGTTCTAGGCCGTCTGCAGATGTCAGACCCTGAATGTCATGGAATGCGTGTCTCACTCGACGGCAGAAAACGGTCGCAATGTCAGCCTGCTTGGTATTTGAAGGCCTCCTATTGGACACGAGAAACAGCTAAGTTTCCAGCTGACCTTGGCAGAATTTTGAAGTCTGAGGGGTTCTCTGACCGAAAACATCATGGCACCCGGCCAACGGGGCATGGACATGGGCCGGTATTGCCTGCATACGTGCGACTTCAAGTTTCATTTGCCAGCTCAGCTCTACGATCAACCTCTCGGACGATACCAATTTGGTGGCCCATAGCAACGTGTCCGGCCTTAGCTGACACGCGGAATCCCCGCACACAATACCGAGACATGCACCACCACCACAGGACTCGCCTAGCTCCCGTAGGGCTCCCGAGTGGTTCCCGTCCCGTTAGCTCCCGCTCTATGAAATTGAAATTGCGGTCAAACATTGGCCACCATCAGGAGGGAAAGACGAAAACATCAAGCATAGGTGGAATTAGCTCCCTATTGGTGCCCGAGTATGGTCAAGCTCCAGGCCTTGACGTTGACCTCCTTCAACCTTATTCCTAGACTACCATTCCTACCCGTATCTTCTCAGTCTTCGCAGCTCTTTCCATCAGTTCTTGGCGTTGATGGTTGAGTATTGCGAAGAGAATCCTGAACGCAATGGCAAACCAGTAAATCCCCGCGGCACCAGTAAACAAGGTACTGAGAATGATAAACGCCAAAGCCTTTGCGCCATATTCGACATGAATGCCCAAGTTCCTCCCTAACATTCCAATCGTACCACCAACAGCGAGAACCAAGGTGACGGTGATTACACCTATGCTTATCTGGGATCCAGTCGCAAAAAGTGAGACGAGAATGTTCGCCAGCATGTTCAGCTTACTGGATCTGAAAACCACTCCCGAAATTGAGCTGATGATAAGTAATGCGTTTCCGACAAGGGCTATTATGTAGAATGCAAAAAGAATGTTTCCGAGTGCCGAGAGAATGTCGTCGAAGGAGCTGAAGATGTCGGCAATCTGGCCCGAGAAGGGTATGGTGATGTTCGCCACCCCTAAGGGAATTTTTGTCGGTATCTTGGAGACGAGATCCTCAACTCCTAGGTCTAATCAGTAAAAGCTTTTTTTGACGCCACATCATGATTGTAGGCCTCATCTTACCAACTCCTTGTTCACTGTATCGAGGACATGCCGACATGGGCCCGGATGCTCCTTTTGACGACTCATTCAGGGGCATCCCCATGCACACATTTGCCACATAGAAGGTGTACTGATTCTTGATGCCAATGATGGAGCTGATCTCATCTATGAAGGCCTTTTCAATGACTTGAATTTCGCCTTCGATCCCGTGCGTGATGTTTCCCAGCAGACTACCAATGGCCCCCGCAGCTGCTGGAACAGCAGACTCAAGGCTCCCAACAATCTGGGCTGGGTTAGGAATCAGGCTCGCCAGGGCTGCCGGATTCTCGAGAACAACCAAAGGATTTGGTATAGAAGATGCAACTCCTTGAAGAGCGCCTATTGGGTTCTCTAAAATCTCCAAGGGATTTGGTATTGTTGGTGAGGGATCGGGAATAGGCGAGCGGCCTGCAAGTGCGTGGTGTTGTACAGGGGCCTGAATGGCTCGAGACGTTGTGCCGGATTGGTTCAACGATGTCAGACTTATCTAACGACCATGTAAGAGCGTGCTATAACAAAGAGTAATCTATTCACGAAACATACCGAGAGGAAGTAGACGTCGCTTGCCTGATCGGCCTGCCGACCAGAGAGAACGAGAACCAATGTCAAAGAGAAAGAAACAATACTGAGAGCAGCCGGTAGCAAGGCTGACCGACGATATTGCCGCCGACTTGCGATCCTGCTCTCTAGACTGGCAGTTGACTGGCTAAATGCGCTGAACATGTTGAGAGGGATCAGGAAGAGATGAAAGATGAGGGACTTGGCGACAATACCCATCCCAGATTGAGTGTGATCATGCCATCTAGATTAATATCATCAAAACCACATGTGAATTATTTCTCATCTCCAAAGCCCCTTGTGAATCAGATCTTATCTCCGCGTCTAGAAACACGAAAACGATGATCCGTACCTGCCGAGAGCACTGCCATCACGGAAAGTATCTTCGTGAACAATGACTCAATGGCCTACAGACTGTCAGTAGACAGCCTCCACATCCCAGGGCCACGATCTTATCATAGTGAGATCTGATTCGTTCATAAGAGGTTTTCAGCTAGACATTGACCGGTGTTCCCCACGGGATGGATCAAAGTCTCTCAGATGCCGGTGGGAGCCACAGATGTCGTGTAGCAGTTGTCATCGCGACTTACAAGCCGCTTTCGGCAACGTCTCCAGCTCAGCCGCAAAATGCCCTTTGCGTCTCTGCGCCTCGCAGGGCTCCAGAGTCTAATTCCTTCTTTACGTGATTGACGTTTCGCAGTTTCTTTCCCCGCAGGGCGCGTCGGCCTATCAGCGCTTACGGATGAACTTGAGAATACTCTGGTTTTGGCTTCATCTCATGTTCTCAAACCGGTTCATTACCCGTTTGATAGGTGTGGCTATCAACACACAGACAGACGCACGTCAACGGCATGTACGTTCGTTGGACCCTTCAACGGCAGATGTCAATGCATGTGAAGATTCGTGGAGGCTGAGTCCAATGAACAGAGGGGAAAACCTCGAAAAAGGAAATCGAGTCGTGATGATGTACGCGGCCGGCCTGGATGAGTCTGGGTCGCTTCTGATTTCCCGGAGAGGACAACCTCCAGATGTCCGAAGTGGAAGTCGATTCATGAGGGCGGCATTGAAACAGCTGGACAGCTAGATCTACTACAAATATGGCAAAGACTCGGCAGTCTGCAACAATAATCAGGTTTAAGGCATACCAATTGAATGCATCACTGCCAACAACACTGTACCTACCCTTTTCTGACGCATCGAGCTTGGAGTCTCTATCATCATGGGCTTCCACAACCCACTTCCTTCATCTATGGAGGGTAAGTTCAGATTTAAACATTACATCCATGGATGTACAAACACTGACAGCACCCAGCTGAGTGCAAGAAGTGTGCAAAGATTTTGACATCTTTTGTTGATGCCAGGCGCTTCGGCCCCGACAGAGTCATTCCAGCCAAAGTGCTGTCTTCAGCCAAGGTGGGTAGCCTTCTCAACCGGGCCATCGGGCAGTGGTGCTTACACAAATCTTTCGACAGGGTCTCGCAGTTATCACTGTATTCAAAGCCGGCCTATTTGGTTCGGGCAGATTTGGTAGTGGAGTTGTCGTTGCCCGTCTGCCCAATGGCTCATGGAGCGCTCCGTCAGCCGTCGCCCTTGCCGGCACCGGCATAGGAAGTCAAATCGGCCTTGAACTTGTCGATTTCGTCTTTGTTCTCAACAGCTCCGACGCAGTCAAGACCTTTTCTCAAGCAGGATCCCTGAGCTTCGGAGGCAGTCTGTCGCTGGCTGCCGGTCCTTTTGGACGCACAGCAGAGGCTGCTGGGGCAGCCAATCGACGAGGTGCCGCGGCCATCTACAGCTACTCAAAAGCCAAGGGATTCTTTGCTGGGATCTCTCTGGAAGGCTCAGTGATGGCTGAGCGGAAGGGTGCGAATGACAAGATGTACGGGTGGCCGTACTCTGCGGGCCAACTCCTCTCCGGAGTAGTTGAGCCTCCTCCCGCAGCTGCGCCGCTGATGGAAGTTCTCAAGATGAATGCATTTGGAAGCTACATGTTCTTGCCGATTGGCATTCAAAGTCCGGCCATACCGAGTCCTAGGTTAGAAGCTGAAAGAAGCGCCGGCTCTAGCTACGATGATGCGGATGTGCCCCTGGTGGCACTGTCACCACGTCCTCTTCGGTCCAGACTTGAGACTGGCACGATGACATCGCAGCAGCAGTACAGGGAAAATGAGGAGCAGCACGCTGCGGAACAACGCCTGCAGGCCCTTCGATACGAGGGAAGCCAATCTGGAAGACAACGGCCAAGAGGTCAGCAGCCCGGCGCACAGCATTCTGAGACAAGGGCCGGGAGGCAAACGTCGCCGAGACAGCACCTGCAAAGACAGGAATCTGAGAGGCAAAGATCCGAAAAGCCTGCTCAGTTGTATCTGGATGATCAATCGAACATGATTTGAATGTGGGCAGGTATTGGGTGACAACACGGAGAAGGATTTCAGGAGTCATTAGTCTCGCTTCATGTCTAGGACAATATTGCCTTTGTATTCGATGCTTCTTTTACCTTTTGAGCCCAGCCACATCCAATTTGTGGAGGTTTACGCCACACTATGAAAATGAATTCGATGCTTCCTTTCCATTTGTGTTAACTTAGTCTCTTACCGTTTCATTGTACAGGTGACAGAGTATCATTGCTGTCACTTGTCAAACATTTAATTCCCGACCATCTTGACCCGCAGAAGACCAAGAAGCGGAGTGCGAAATGCTGTGTGTTGGAAAATGAAGGGCGCTAACCCAGGGGCTAGAGCAGAAGTAGATAACAATGCGGGCCTGTTGTTCCGCCTATCTTCAGTGCACGTGCCCAAGAGCAGGGGGCCATGATGTCTTGGCTGTAAGCATCCTCGGCTAAAGCGGCCTAGTTTGACCATTGTTTTCGCAAGCCAAGGTCATACAAAATACACCGAAATTCACATCGACAAAAGTCCATCAAGTATTCACTAGCAAGAGGTTGAGGCTCCGGCTTACCGGCACTGCGGGACGTCGGTGCTGTTTAGTCTCAACCTTGCCGGTTGGACATGCAGATACAGCCAGTTAGACAAGCCAAAGAGCCGGGAGGCGTCGCCAGATGCGTGAACATGGCAGCTGTCTTAGACTTTAGTCAGTTCCCTAGTAATGAACGGCGCGGATCGCGTGGGCAACTTGATCCAAACGAGTCATTGTCACTGGCGACATCGGATAGGCGTCCTGGAACACCATAGGCTCCGCAGGAACCGGGGACCCCCCCGAGGTGGAACGGACGAATAGATCGAGGCATCGCTTAAGATATCCGTGCAACATGGAGCCTCGGCCGATTCATCGAGATTCACTGGACGAGAGATGATGTCACGCTCCATGAGGTTAGCCGAGTTATTTTTTCCACGAACGTGTCGCCACGTCGACCGCCCCGAACGGGTTCTAGAACCCCAACCGCAACAACCCACACGCACGGTAGATCGAAAACTCGGCCGAGGGGGCGGGGACGCGTCAATCTTACCCTGAGAGGCAAATGTCAGAGCAAAAAAAATAATGGAAAATTGAGAAGTGAAGAGAGACGTCTGATGTGAGCTTGCTTCAACACCGAGGCCACACCGAGAACCCATCCCAGGCGCGCCGCAACGTCTTACCCCTCACCGATTGTTCGCGCGCATCCGATGTCAACCTCCACCGAGGCTCAGCGCGAGCGGGAGGTTCAGCGCTACCTCCAGAGCTGGCAGGTCGCCCAGGGTTCTTCTCTCAACGTCGCCACCAATGTCGACAGCATCGCGGCGCCTGACCTGCAGAGCACAGGCTACCAGGCCAAGGCGTCGCCGGACAGGACTCTCACGGCCTTCTCCCAGCTGGCCGTCCTCAAGCTCGATGTCAGGCGTGCCATGGTATCGCTGATTGACTCTACCACTCAGACCATCCTTTCCGAGGCCACTCGAAACATCCAGCTGGGAGAGCTTGACAGCGAGGCTGCGGAAGAACCGGTGAACAGCACGAACAGCGACTTATGGCGTATGTAGACTCTCTCCAGGAGACGGCTCCAAGGAGCCATCATGTCGCCTGTGCCAAGGGTTGCCCTCGGCTTTGCAGAGTCGTGGGATGGAACCTACTCTTGCGGTGCCGTCATGCTGACCATGAAAACTTCAAACAGTCGGCGCAACCATCCTATCTCGCCCGGACGCTGTCTGCGAGCATTCCCTCATAAACACCTGCACCGCGATAGACTCCCCGAAGGATCGGCCGTACACCGTCCCAGGCCTCATCGTCTCCGACTGCCGCTACGACTCACGCTTCGCAACCCGTCCGTATGTTCTGTCGGAGCCTGGTGTTCGATTTTATGCCGGCGTACCAATTTTCTCCCGAAACGGACACAGAATCGGCTCCTTTGCTGTGTCGGATGAGCGCCCTCATGATGGACTCACCATCGAAGAGATCAAGTTTATGCAGGGCATTGCCCAGACTGTGATGGAGCACCTAGAATGGGCAAGGGACCGTGTGGATCGCTTCAAGGGTGAGCGTATCGTTCGGGGATTGGCGGCTTTCGTTGAGGATTGCTTCACTATGAACGACGACAACATTTTGGCCAAGGACGATGTATCCCCGAACCCAACGACGATTCGCCCTCCCGAGATGGCGCTCAGCTCTTCGAAGCGCCCTCTTTCGACAGCCAATGTTTACTTTCGTGGATCCGGATCCCCTCGATCATCCCTGCCGACACGCCTACGACAGGCAGCGCCGAACTCTCCACCACAATCGCCACCGAGGAATAACTTCAAGCAATTTAATAAGCAGAAGCCCGACAGTATATCGAACCTCTACCACCGTGCGGCTGACATCTTGCGACGTTCGACACTCGCTGACGGTGTCGTCTTTCTGGGTGCCACAACTACAACCTCCAGACAGCTGAGCAAGGCCATGAGGATGGGAGGATCAAAGTCGTCCGACGAGGACGAGCAGTCGCTACCAGTTACTTCAGGCTCTGAAGGCGTGGGACTTGACAGCTCTGACTCCGACACGTCACCTGCGGCAAGACCTTGTAAAATCCTGTCTTACTCCATCACTGATGAGCAGACACGCGCTGGCATGGAGCAGGGTCCTCCTCTTTCACTCGGGACACTCGAAAAGTACTTTTCCATGTTCCCCATGGGGAAAACGTTGTCCTTCACTGAGACTGGAGCTGGTGTTTCCTCAGAAGATGACAGCGCAAGCGACCGAGAGCTCATCAGAACAGGGCCCCAGGCAGGCGAAAAAACCGGAGAAGGAAACAGGCGCCGAAAAATCAGGATGGACCACGAAGAGCTTCTCAAGAAAATTCCCGGCGCAAAGTCTGTGGTCTTCGTTCCTCTTTTCGACTACAGTGAAGACAGATTTGCTGGAGGTTGCTTCTTGTGGACATCAGTCACTGGGCGTATGATGAACCTCGACCAAGACCTCTCCTATCTGCGAGCTTTCAGCAACAGCATAATGACTCAAGTTGGACGTATCAACACACAGAAGAACGAGGCCGCAAAAACGACATTCATTGCCAGCATGAGTCACGAGCTGCGCAGCCCTCTTCATGGAATTCTAGGCTCAGCAGAACTTCTCAAGGACTCCGATACCGATACATACCAAGCGGGCCTCGTAAACTCCATCTCTACTTGCGGCAAGACGCTCCTCGATACTCTGAACCATGTTCTCGACTACAGCAAAATCAATCGACTGGGACGTGCGCAAATGAGGAAAAGCGCAAGGCAAAACAGGCCCGTCGTCCTGTCTTCTGACTCTCTTGAGAGTCTGAGCATGACGGCAGTAGTGGATCTCGGTGTTCTCGTTGAGGAAGTTGTCGACGCTATTGCAGCAGGCCATTCATTCAAGAAACTTGCGGGCGCAGCCGCGCTGGGATCAACAAAAGCAACTGCAGGTCAACTCGGGGGACCCATCGAGATTGGCAAGTACCAAGCTCCGGGAGCCGACGGGCCTGTCTCGGTGTTGGTTGACATCTGTCCGAAGACTTCATGGATGGTGAAGACGCAACCAGGCGCTCTCCGCAGGATCATTATGAATCTCTTTGGCAATGCTCTAAAGTATACCACGTCAGGATTTGTGCTTGTTTCTCTTACCGGTCAAGCCAGGTCAGATGGGTCCAAGGTCAATGCTCTAATCAGGGTTGCAGATACTGGCAAGGGCATAAGTGACGATTTCCAGCAAAACCGTCTATTTATCCCCTTTAGCCAGGAAGACTCATTCCAGCCTGGTACCGGCCTTGGCTTGAGCATCGTCAAGCAGATTGTGGACTCTCTTGGAGGCACTCTGGAAGTCAAATCTGAGCAAGGCAGGGGAACAGAGGTTGACGTGCATCTCCGGCTCGCACCTGTTTCTGATCCAGCAGCTCATCAACCTGATGAGGCCATTCGATCGGTCGCGGAACAAACAAAAGGCAAGAAGCTTGTGCTCTTGAACGGATTCACCACGCCACAGCCTGCGTCTGTCACTCGACAAGTTTCGAAGATCAACGAGGTGCTTTTCAACACTTGTTCAAATTGGTTTGGAATGAAGGTGGACAAAGAAACCAACACAAACGTATCAGACGCCGACATGTTCGTTTACTGTGAACCACCTCCTATTGAGGTACTCGAAAAGCGATTCCGCGACCATCAAACGCCCTCAGCACGAAAGGTTCCTATCATCATTGTCTGTCAAAATGCGGAAGAAGCGGTTCAGATTTCTCATAAACATACAAAGGTCTTGGGCCAGATGTCTCAAATCGTTGAGGTGATACCACAACCGTAAGCCAAGCTCTCCATTCTCATTGTACTTCAATTATGACACTAACTTCGATTCAGTTGTGGCCCACGGAAGCTAGCCAAGGTCTTTAGCAACTGTTTGAAGAGAGCAGAAGCTGCTGCAAAGGCGCCAAACGGAGAGAGTATCTCGGTCACCGCATCAAATGCCGAAATGGAGCCAACGATCAAGGAACTCCCGATGGGCACACCACAACCAGACGACAGAGTCATTGTACACTATGACCAACCTCCTGAAGAAGTCAAAGAGGAGCTAGTTTCGTCTCGCGCAATCAGCAAATCGCTAGGCACGGTGCAAGTCAAGGAAATTGGCGGGACCGACTTGAAGGAGCGCAAAGACAGCAAGCTGCACGTCTTGCTGGTGGACGACAACAAGATCAACCTGAAGCTTCTCGTGATGTTCATGAAGAAGTGTGGCTACTCGTACGAGGAGGCAGAAAACGGACAAGAAGCGGTTGACAAGTTCAAAGAAGCTTCGGGTGTCCATATCTCACAAGACGCACCCGACTACGAGAGACCGCGTCGTTTCGACTTCATCCTCATGGACATCAGCATGCCGATATTGAATGGATTTGAAGCAACCAGGTATATCCGGGAGTTTGAACGCGAACACCGGATGCAGCCACCGACGAACGTCATTGCGCTAACGGGTCTTGCGAGCGCCGACGCAAGAAGGAATGCGGAGTCTGTGGGTATCGATGTGTTTATGCCGAAGCCGGTACGATTTGCGGAGTTGAAGACGTTGTTGTTGGCAGCAGAGACGCACGGGCGATGATAATGATCTATGGGTTGGGTGGGATATGTTGACACCACTTCATGGTTTTCTTTTTTTACAATATTAAACACGACTAGATGGAACTGGTTTTCAATCATAAATTTCAATTCTCCTTCTCGTAAATCATTACACATCCGAATGCGCCCTCTCTCTCTCTCTCTCTCTCTCTCTCTCTCTCTCTCTCAAACTCGTCCAGTCTGCCTTGACCTACGCAACCAATGAGCCACAAGCACCGCTTCTAGCAAACAAATATTTGGGTCAAAGCAGAATCTGCGCAACCTTATTGATTATCCAATCATACCCTGGTCTTAACATCAATCCCGAGGGTAAATGGGGGCCAATGTCGGGTCATACGTCGTACCAAAACCGTCGGCTAGAGTCCTGCATGCATCATGAACTAACTGCCGGCTGATTTGGTGTATACTAGCGAACTTGTCAGTGCCTAGGAATAATATCTGGAAATCCACGCGTTACCCTGCAAGAATCAGAACGGAGTGCGTGGCTCCTTTGTAAACCTTGGTGTCAACCTCGACACCGGCATCTTTCAGTTGCTCTGCATACTTGAGACCTTCAGGCGCCAAGAGATCAATCTCAGCAATAGCAATCCACGTTTTTGGACTTCGTGCCATGATGTCTTTGGGTGCAAAGCATGGCGATGCATCCCAGGTTTTCTTGTTTTCATGGGTCGGGAAGTAGAGGTTTTGATACCAAGTCATTCGACCAGGCGTAAGCCAGGGAACGTGCTTCGAAGCGGACCACACAGTTTCTACCGTGGCAGTGCTGTCAATGACAGGACATATGAGAATTTGAGAAACAGGGGCAGGTGTCACATTCTCCAGAGAGGCTTTCATTGTGAGGACAGCAGCAAGGCTTCCACCGCTGCTTCTATCAGTAGCTGGATGAGAACTGGATCACTTGATGGTTTACTTACGCCGAAAGGCCGCCGATTGTCAGAAGAGAGGTGTTGATATTGAGACGCGATGCATTAGGAGGCTCAAGGACCCATCTTAGTCCAGTCAGGCAATCATCTACGGCAGCAGGATAGACGTGCTCGGGGGCATGGCGATAGTTGATGGTGATAACCGCGCATTTGACGTCTACGGTTTGTTAGCAACTGCCTCGAATCTCAAGAACGGGAACTCACGTTTGCAAACATGCGTCAAAAATCCGTTTTCGCTATCCAAACCTCCGTTGACCCAACCACCTCCATGCAGCCACACTAAGCATGGCCATCCTCCCAGGGGTGCTTCGCCCTCGGGTACAAACACGCGGGCTTGAATGCCGCCGCCAAGCTCCTCATCCCAGGTTTTTTCAACTTGGGATGGCTTTTGCATGGCGTGAGAAAGAGGATTAGGATTAGACCGCGAAGCGCGATCCCATGGCTGGGCTTCTGAAGGCTCTATGAATTGGATAATGCTGTCGTGAAGAGCAACATATTCGGGGTCCAGCTTCTCGCGGACAGATGGGTGAATGGGCTGATAAATCTTCCTGACTTCATCCATTTTGAGGAATTGATACCGGTAATTCTAGACTGCGAGGTTGAGAATGAAGAGTGTCGTTATCGCGGAGAATGTGCGTTGGCTTTCAAAAAGACTTCAACCGGATGTCTCATGCTTAATCATGGCCGGCGGATTTGCCCGTTCCCGGCAATCGCCGGCAAGACCCATCAAACCGGCATTGATCGGAAGTTCGGAACCGAACACGGAGGTCGTACATCTTCATGGGACTGACCGTGAGAAAGATATTCAGAACAGAGCGTTGAATTCGCAATGACATTCTTGAAGAACTCCAATGGAATATGGTTTAATGCATATGGCCGATAGACGACAGCGCGATACCACAGGCTTGCGAAGAATCTGTCTACGTTAATTATTTGGTTCATCTGAACAGCCATTCAAAACCAGCAGGGCTTAGCATAATTTTACAGCTGGAAAATCTTGCTAGCGACACAAAATGAGTACATCTTTGGACGTACGGGGAACCAAATTGCTTCGTCGATTGACGCGGAAAAGACCCGGTTTCAACGCATTACCTGCTGGGCGGATAAGTTCAAAGTACCATTCGGCGGTGTCCAACGGCTCAGGTCATTGTCTTGGCAAAATGGCGATGCTGCAGGGCTTTTAATATGAAAGGCGTCGCTGCCCAGTCACGTTGGACATGGTGCCAAGGATCTGACGCAGGCAGTCCGGTCTAACAAACAACCGAGGGAAATAAATCGATTCGCCCGCCAGATAGGCCCTGATCTTCCAGCCCAGGATAAAGCGCTGATTGGTGTATAAATTGTTCCAGGTAGTCGATCACAGAGATTAGGAAGCTTTTGACGGTCGTTTGGGACCAGCCGCACTTTCGACTGGCACTCACCTCCCGCTCTCGTTTGACTGCAGCTGCGCTGTGCCGGCATCCGTGATTACTCGCAGACAGATTTGAATGCCGACATAGAAGAAACGGCTGCAGTATCCGCGGATGTTACAGGATTTCGTCCGTTCCATAAGGGGAGCCAGCTGTCAATACGTTGATAAAGATGGTATGTCGTTCAAAAAAGGTACAAATTTCACAAAGGAAAGTTTATCAGTGAGCTCTAGGGTGCAAATAAGCATCAAGGTAAGCTCATCGAGTTCCCCGCCGCGAGTAGCTCCCCCAATGGCTTCCCCGCAAAGACCGACCCTGGACCCCGCAGTCTTAGCCAGGGTCTGCTTTTCCGTCCCTGTGGAACAGCATGAAGCTGCTCGGTACTCGGCGTAGGATGATGTCTTCTCTACTAGTCCAAGCATACGACAGACATACGATGGAACACGCAGCTGCAGCTGAAGACAATGCGTCGGATAAGCAGAAGAATACTGATCGCAGGGTCTTGGCCGATCTTGGGTCAGTGAGGGGAACCTTGTCGGTTGCGACTTCACGAGATTGACGAGCTCTGTCGAGGTAGCTTGATATGGCTGGAAATTTGTATAAATAAGCGTAGGTACAAGTAGACAATCTTTTCATAGAACGGCAAGCACCTCATTGTGTCTATTGGAGAACTTCGCCGCAGTATCAAGCCTGCTGTCCACCTTTAAGATGAAGGTCTCAACTCTTGTCACGACTGCGTTGGCGAGCGCCACCTTCGCAGCCGCTTCCGTTTCCCTTCCAAATGGATGGTTCACAGTTCCACCGGATGAGAAGATCAAGACATCCAAGTTCAAAGGGGAGACCCGATACCTTACGTGGATGGCCGATTCCCAGATCAAGCACGGCGTTGAACCCACCTTCGCCTATACCGTTTCAGCATACTACTCCGGCATTCTTCTGGCATACAACCGAACCGGCGATGAGAAGTACTACAACTATGTCAAGCACTATGCAGATGTCATTCTATATCCGGCATGGAATGGAGAGATCCTTTTATATAACAACAGCAACTCCATTGACGACATTCGTTTCGGCCACACGTTCCTCGACTTGTACAAGTTCACTGGGAACGAGATATACAAGATAGCTGCCCAGACTCTTCGCAACCAGATCGATCGCACTGGCCGCACGCCCACCGGAGGATTCTACCATAGGTATCCCGTTTACATCGATCAGATGTGGCTGGATGGTATCTACATGTTGGATGTGTACTATGCTCGCTGGACCCACGAATTTGATGCTGATAATTCCACGGCTTGGGACGACATTGCCCTTCAGTACGACCTCATTGACGCCGGAACAATCTCGGAGCGGGAGCGCACCAACGGCCTCCCGCTTCATGGTTTCGACTGGAGCAAGAAGGCTATCTGGGCTGACCCCGAGACTGGTGCCTCCCCGCATGTGTGGGGCCGTGCAGTCGGTTGGTACATCATGGCCCTGGTTGATACCCTGGAACTCTTCCCAGAGAACCATGCAGGCCGCGAGCGCTTGTTGAAGTACCTGCAGTCCGTCGCCGATGCCATTGTGGCGGCGCAGGATAAGAAGACCAAAGGATGGTGGCTGGTTATGACTCCCGGCACTGAGGGTCAGTGGGGCAACTACATCGAGAGCTCAGGCTCCTCCATGTTCGTCTATGGCCTGCTTAAGAGTGTACGTCTCGGTTACATCACAGGGGACAAATATCTGAAAGCTGCTCTGGATGGTTACAAGCTCATGACGGACACGTTTGCGGAGGTCCGCAAGAACGACAATGCCCTTCTGTACGAGTGGACTGTCCAGACTGGTAGTCTGAGCTCGAACGGCACATTCGAGGTGAGAAAGCTCTCTTTATAATTGTCAAAAAGCGCGTGCTAACATGCCCCCAGTACTATGCAAGCCAGCCTTTGTTTGAGTCAGACCTCAAAGGAGTTGCGCCTTTCTTGTTCTCGAGCTATGAGTATGAACTGTACTTGGAGGCAAAGAAATAATTCAAGACATAGACAGTCTGTAGTATCACGGCTTCAAATACAAATCTATTTAGATCAATCGACACATATATACTTCGATCACATTGCGATCACCTGCGTACCTTTTTTAACATTTCAAGTCGGGATTTTGGCGACGTAAAATAGATTTAATTATAAACTTCCCTTCGCCTCCGTCATTCTGAATCCCCTAGAACAGAGCGAACTGGCTCGGCTGCCTATGAGAAGTGTTTGTGCGAGTAGATTGGCTCTGTTGCTGGTCTTGTCGAGAGGTCCGCCAGTAGATGATGTTGGTTGTCTAGAGTCTTCTCTTTCTGTTGTTCTGTCTGTTCTGCCTGTTCTTCTTGCCAGTGTTGGTGTTGTTGCCGGTGTTGCCCGCACTAGCGCCGCTCACGCGCTCGCATCTCTCGCCGCCGTCTCCGTTGCCGCAACGAAGGGGCAACAGACAGCATCCATCGGGATCGGCGAACTGTTCGAGACCGTTTGCACCCTTGCCGAGAGACTTGCAATCCGGTCCATCGGGGAAGCCGCAGCTGTTGGAGAAGAATTGGGTTAGCTTATGGTCTTGGGAGAGGCTTTTCCTTCCATGTGCTACAGAAAGCCAAGGAACTCAAAGACTTTAAACACAATCGAGAAAGGAGGCGCGGCGCGGCCGACCCTATTTACGTACCCGTTCTGTGCGAGGACGCCAGCGGCGCAAGCAGAGAGAATGATAGAGAAGAACTTCATTATGAAAATTGTGTTTAAAAGTCTCTGCGCAGCAGATGGAAGAAGAATTAGAAGTCTGGTCGATTGGAAGAATGTGAAAGTTGTCGCTGGGATGGAAGCAATCTTGAAGCTGGCCGCCGCGGGCTCGACCAAGCTTTATACTGCCAAACGAGCATGATCTGTTTACCATCTCTCCATGATTCTCGTAGTATCGCTTCCCAAACATCTTGGCGATGGGCACTCGTTGTTTTGCTGCGTAGCATCCATCGCTAACCCCGAGGAATACGACACTCTCGGTGGCAGACCCCAACATCCCTGCGAAACCTAGTGTCAAACTAAGCTTACCGCGCAACCATCAGAAATGCTTCATGGCATGTGTCACAATGGGACGACAGTCGACATACAGGGTTCATGACTCCAGATTTCGCTTGGCTTGAGCCGGTCGCTCACGAGCGAAAATCTGCAAATCCTGTCTTTGACAGGGGCAGCCTATTTTTCCTGCTGAACCATTCCGTTGCATTGTTTTTGCTACCTTGCAGCAGCCCGAAGATAGGAACAGTGGAGCCTCCCGCACGGCAGGAGCGGACCTGGCACTTCGGAATGCTCCAGAGGCTCCCGCTCCAGGTCAATTAAGCCTCAACACACCCATCCCAGGGCCTTGACAAGCAATATGGGGAGACTTCCACGGCAAAAGCTATTCTCTTGCCATCTCAAGTCGCCTCAACTTGCAGCCGAGCACATACGGAAAGCCTCGTTCAAGCACTCAAAAGGAGAGCGCGGAAGCGGAATGAGTGCACTTGTGTCCGCAAATGTGTACACTTAGCGGGAAAGAAGTGCACCGGTGGGATCACCTTGAAAACGAGCCACACGAGCACCCGATAAGAAGAGAGCTGATTCAAACAGATCAACTGAGAATCAGTCACCCTTGACGAGTTCATTCCAAGCCATCGGTTAGCAGGCCCCAGCAGGACGTATCCGCAGGAATCCGGGGTGGAATCTTCGAAAAGCCTTCTTTTTTCGCGGGTCTGTCGGAATATCACCATACGTTATTAGAGTTACGGGGACATCAAACTGACCTTACAGGGCTGCGGTTACATGCGGACACCTTGCAGTGGTGCTGGTGCTACCCCAACCGCCCCTGTTTCAAAGCCTTAAAGATTCAGCTGAGCAGTCAAGCAAGGGCTGTCCCACCTGGAGAAGGGGCAAGAGTTTCAGTGAGGAGTTAATCTTGACGCGCGCGTTACAATAACAAGACTTCAATAATTGGCGCCTGCGTCTGTGAGTCTTACCATGGATCACTCATCCCGCCGGCTCGGTTGAAGGAATGAGACACAGCTGGCAAGGATCAGCTTACTGGCATAGGTTAACGATAACCCCGGGGCAAATGTCCCCGTCCGCAACATGTGGAATAGACTTGACCGTGAGACGATGAACTGGCATTTTGATTCTATCTAGAGAGGAATATGGACCACACGCTTCTTTTCTCTTTGGATATCTATGAATCCAAGACTGCGGTAAAACAGGAGGTGAATACTGTAAGGTCCCCGTCGAAAAACACAAAAGTAGACTTTCGGGGTCTATGTCGCAAAGCGGAAGTCGAGCCTGAGTGCATAACGCGTTAGTCACATCATTCAGTGAGACTTCAAGGTGTAAACGAGAGGTGGCTCACCTTTTGTTTCCCACATCCGTCGTGTTGGTTCTGTAGTTGTGTTGCTCCTCTGGGGACATGGCGTCCCAAACCTTGGCCTTTTGGTTGTTTCTCCATCGGTAGTAAAAGAATGTGAATGGGTATTGAACAACCTGCGAACAATCTGAGCATCTGGTCTTGTAAAGCGTAGGGGTGGTGATGACTTACACACATCCAGATGCAGATAACCAAAAGGCCCTTGTTTGCCTTGAAGTACCGCGGAGCATCGTTGGATTGATAGACTTGGTGGCTAAGGTTAGTCTCCTGTCGTTGTGCGGGTGACAATTAAGACTCACTGTTCGCTCCGATCATGCCTGAGACTTGCACCCACATATTGTAAAGGCTAAGGACGGGTCAGCGAAGCGACTTCTTCAAGAGAGAAAGGGGAGACATACGAGGCAGACACCGTTCTGTTCTGCACCGAACCTGCGTTTCTACTTGTCCAAGCCACTTGAATGGGGTGGGTGCTAGGCCTTGTTAGCTCATGCAGCCTTTATCAGCCAATCCGGCACTCACTAGGGGAATGAGAGCAAAACTGTGGCGATCGCGAAGTATGCCCATGGGCTGATGGGGTCCGGCAACGCGATCAACGCCACAAAGCAAGGCAACAACCAAGCATCTTCGGCCATCGACACAAAACTCCGATTGTTCACCAGCTCACTCAAAGCGGTGATGAGCAGCATCGTGATACTTGAGCCAACGATGTACGGGATCGAAAGCAGGTTGGTCTGGGTGACGTTGAAACCGAGACCGCGGAAGGAAAGAGTGAGGTACTGGTTGACCGGGTACTTGGGCAAGCCGAAGAGTAGGCCGAGGGCGTAGAGTGGCCACATGTCGTAGTCTTTGGAGCACTCCCAGATCTGCCTGATGGACAGACCCTGCCGGTTGTACATGCCTCCCTTCTGAGGGTCATCACGGATGACTGTTTGATATGAAGGTTAGATGCAGGTCTGTTCCAAGTTAAAGCTTGTCGGATACTCACCGGAGTTTACAATGATCTTAATCTCCTTTTCCTTGAAGTAACCCTTGGGATTCCACCAGCTCCTCGTCCGGGCGGGGCATTGCGGCATCAGGAAAAAGGAGAGCAGTCCAACACTGAACGTAAAGCAGCCCCTGAAGTCGTAAGTTAGCACAGAGCTCGATGGCTCAAAGCAAAATGACTTACTCAATAAGGAACATCCATCTCCAGCCTTCATAGCCCAAGATACCTCTCATAGATAGAAGACCGACCGCGGCGAAACCCACACCAATGTCAACTGAAGAGAATGTGAGCTGCTGGACTGAACCGTGTCCTTGGTTGCACCACTTACCAATTTGGGAAGACATCCAGAACCAGGCCAGACGAATTGGAAGCTAAGTCAAAGTAAGCAAAAGACCGTCAAGCCTTGTCATTCACTGAAGTTACTCACAGACGTGCCCGTATACCAATAGCTAAGGTACAAAATTGTGTCAGGGATGAAGCCACCTTGGAAGGTAGCGCTAGATTCGTCCGAGTCAATAAAGTGTCATGCAAAACTAGGTACAACATAACCTACATCAGGTATCTGGTGGCAAGAAATGACGCCCGTCCCTTGAGGAAGAATTGCAGGCCGGAAACGGTACTGAAAAGACAGATCTGAATTGGGATCCACAGATCCGGGCCGATACTATTGAGGTCAGGTGGGCTTCATATTTACTTGTAGGCCGATATTGACGAACCGCTTGGAGATCAACTGGGATGGAAGCTCGGCAACAAGGAAACCGACTCGGGAGATGGTTTGGCCAAGGTTCTTCTTTGTGTTAGCATTGTAAGGGACTCGGAACATTCGCGGATGCACTTACGTAGTCACCGCGAGTAAGGCCAAGGTCAGGAAGCATGTCATCAGAAACGGCGTTGTTTATGTTGTTTCTGTCAATGTTCAGAGCAGCAAACATGACGCAACACCATACCTGATTGTTGCAAGTCAGTCAGTCGCGTTCACCAAATGCATTGTGCGATGCTCGTCAAAACTCACCATAATCTTCCAATCAACCTTGCGTCGCACTTGCCGCTCTTCTCTCCAGGTCCAGCGGAATGAGGGGTCGAAAGCCTCCTTGTTTTCCCATTGTGGGTGGATGTAAGCCTCCTTGTACTCTTCCAAATTCTCGGAATCCCAGATGCTAGGTTGCGTCGCAATCTTTGATGCTGCTGATCAGCTAGAAGTCCAGATATCGATGTAGCGTGAAGAAAACCTACGGCGTCAAGGTCGTATTCTTCCGCCTTGGGGCCTTTTCGAATTCTCAAGAAGCGAAGGATAGCGTCGCCGAGGGCGGCTTCCATGCGCTGAGTCTGCTGTGTAGCCAAAGCCGGGGCGGTCGGGGGAACTGCGTCTCGGACATCCTTGCCGGTGCCGGTCTTGGAGTCTGCGCCCGCGTGGTCCGAAGACGTGATGGACCCTGCGGGCGAGGGCTTGTTGGTCGGTTGCTGCTGGGCAGACATTTTGGACGGCAACTCGAAGAAGGAACGAAGTCGAGTCGACACAACGGGCAGCAAAAGCAAACATCTACCTACGCAAGCGATTCCCCTATCTATTTAAGAGGAAAGCAGTAAAATCTCTTTCCACACAGGCTTCGGTCGCCGCCCGAACCCCCTGGCGATAGAACCGGGCTACCGGTCGCCGCATTTCTTAGCCAAACGGCAGACATGGAGGGAACCTCAAAGGCGTGATGGGTAATAGGGACCGTCTATGCAGGAAACAGCGGCCATACCCCGATTTTTGCCCCTTTGGTAAAACGATGCTCCCCCACAGGGGGTGACGACATGTTGCTTACCCAGGTAGAACCCCTGAACAGATCGTCTTCCGAGGAGATCCAAAAGTTGGGATCAAGAAGCTACGATGAGCGCTGAGCGTTTTGTATATTGAAAGGATGTAACGGCAGGGGCCTAAGCTATTCAACGCTTGATTCCAAGACGCCTGCTAGTTCCATCGGAGCTTTTCTCTGAGCTTAACCCAAACCTGAGCCGCTATTTCTTCCTTTTGCTCATCGACTTTGACGCGAAACCGAGCCAGGTTCGCAGTTGTCCAGAATGCAATGTGCAGAAGGCGTGAACACTGGGGCCGATGTTACGGTTTGTCCACTTTGGTGTGTTGCGCCATTCGCTTGCAGCGCACGCCATTGATTCACCATCATTTGTTTCGATGGCGTGCTGGAGGCCGAACCCCCGCATTACATATTTATGCAGGCAGCTTACCCTCCGCGCTGGCCTGACCACACTCTCTCCACTCGGTTGAAGAATCCGTCCCGGCCGGCAGTATTCAAGAGTTACTTGCTCAGGATCGCTGCAGCATTGATACTGCGGGGCATGCCGACCGCCGAAGCCGAGAGCAACACCCCACACTCGGGGCCGCCATGACCGGTACGAACGAAGTGGGTCATCATGATTTCGGGGTGGTGGCCGGAGCCTGCGCGGAGCTATCTTGGCTATTTAGCCCTGAACAAATGGCATGGCTTATAACTTTCAGTCAATTCACAATTCCAAAAGCCCTCGGTATATCAAAAGTCTCGATTAGCCGTATCTGGAGTACTACATCTAACCGCATTCAATGAATGAAGCTCAAGACATTGTTCGCGTAAACTCCCTATTCAGCACACGAACAGTCGCAGGGCAGTATCACATGGCCATGCTGGTCGAGGGAGCTTGTACAGACATGTTGGGTTGCCAGGTTTCTCCGAATATTTTATCTGACCACTGTTGCAAACCTAGCACAGTCAAGTCAGGAGCTGAGCGGCCAAACAGAGAAGACGGTCCAGATCTTTTCGACTTCATGAACTTGGGCCAAGCATGTTTGCAACGGAATTACCCCAGACTCCGTCGAATGGGGCGAGAGGAGACACAAAAGTCCCATGCATCCATTAAATGGGTACCCAGTCCTGGGCAAGGGAAGGCGACTACAGAGTCAACCGCGCCCTCGAAAATTCAAAGATGACCTGTATAAGACTAAAGCTGGCTTCATGGCTTCTTCTCTTCACGACGTATTCGCACTTCCTCACACACGTCTCCCTCGATTTTCGACCGCCGTTGAGAGCCACAAACCATGCGACAGATTTCCCTGAGAAGAATAAGCGCCCACAAGCTGTGTGGCTGTGATTCTTGTCCAGCTTGCCGAGACGCTAACACAGCTTAGCTTCTTCAGCTACGCTTATTTTCCCCATCTGTGCTGCACGACAGGACGGAAAACAGGGTATTTTCAGGCAGTGCACTGTAATTTCACAGCACTTGGCAGCACGTAAAAAGAAATCGTATCGCTTCTATGGCGCGGTTGGACGGGCGAGCCCGCCCAATTGACGAACCAGACACCTCAGTGAAGGTTTCAGCCAGCTTCGCCTCGTATGCGGCCACAGGGCTGATTCGGTGGACTGATGCCTGCTTAAGCTAGACCCTGGAATTCGCGTGTTTACGAGGTTTTCATGGAAAAGACTTTTGTCTTTTTCCCCGATCGCGCCGCTAGTTTCGGCCTCTCTTTTCCTCGACCCCGAATGTCTGCATCTTCACGCCTTTTCCGTTGACCCGCGAGCGCCATGATTCTAGATCGAAACCGCGTCCGAAGCCTGCTGTTGACGCTCTTCAGCGTTCCGGCGGCGCTCGGCCAGGAATGCAGCTACGAAGGCGGCTGGGCTCTCCGGGCCCCAGGGTCCTGCCCGCCGAGCGCGCCGGTCGAGTGCGGAACAGGCGCGCAACCTCGGTGCTGTCCTTCCGGATACACATGCACTGGAGATGGCGACTATGTCGGTAATTATTGCTGCAAAGGTATGTAGTTGCCTCCCCAACTTTGTTCATTGTGGCCGTTGATTGGAAGCTGACGCGCTTTACCCGGTGCAGACCCGGAAGACTGCAGATCCCTAGCTCTCGAGTACCCTCAGGTGCGCCGATCCATCCCAGCGGCGAGCTTTTGCGAAAGAACCGCGATTGACATTGAAGCAGTGCCCCGACTCATCATGGAAGCTTTGGGGTGTAAATGGAAAGCTTGATAACGGAGGGTGGTGCTGCATGGACGGCTTCAATGGCACATACCGCGACAACAGCCAAGGCATCGCTCTGCTATGCACATCAACGACAGCAACCGCGCTTCCTCCCAACATTTCCTGGGCCGATGCCGTGAGCACCTCTTCATGCTCTGTGACCGCAACGTCGACCTTGGCGACAACATCAACAGGATCGTCCGCAGCTTCGGACACCGCAACGACCACCGGCAGCGGGACGGCTGCTTCTTCGACGGGTACGGTTTCGGCGGGAAACGAAGAGTCGGGTGGGATCTCAGGCGGTGCCGTAGCTGGAGCAGTCGTCGGAGGTGTAGCCGGCATAGGACTGATCCTAGCCGCCATCTTCTTTGTCTGGAGGCGCAAGCGGGGCTCTAGGGCCGCAGTAACCGGGCCGGACGGAAGCGACCAAGGAGGATGGGCGTATGGCGAACAAAGTGCTGGCAAGCACACATATCAGATGCCTAGCGAGATGTCAGCCCAACCGTCGCGAGTCGAGATGGATGGTTCGCCTCTACCAACGTATGAACTTGATGGGTCGACACCACATGAGCTAGACTCCGCGGCGACGAACGCAACGCGACCAAGATAATGGACAACGGTCGTACATGCATCGGACTAGGCATCTAATTTCCTGATCCAAGATCGCAGAGTCATTTCCCGGAAAATAAAAAACGGAACCTGTTGATTCTTTCCATCAAGGGTACCCAACATGCCAATTTTCTTCGTGAATTTGAATTGTGCAACTCGAATGACTCCTGTCGTTGCGTTAGTTGATTTCAACCTACCACAACTTACCATCTCTTCGATTTTGCCATATCCGCAGTGGAGTCTTTCTTCCTATTGAAGGATGTAAGTTGACGCAGAATATGCTGGTCAACAAAGGTTGTTAGGTAGTCATCCAAAGCAAAGGCCCTACCCGATATACGTAATCTCCAAATGGCAACTGCACGTTGCTATTTGATAAAGTTTCGGGTTATCTGAGCGGAAGGAGCGAATGGCAGTTATCAACTGCGGCGTTCCTTCCTGTTCGATCTGAGTTGTTGTCGGTGGGGTAATTGCACCTGGTATGTGCAACGTGATTGGCTGATTTTCGACGGAAGACTGTTGCACAGACCACCAACGCTGCAACTCTGCAACCACCGACCTCACCTTCCACCCCACGCGTCAACTGTCCATGCTTGACCCCTCAACAACACACTTCCCTCACTCACAGACCGTCAGCCTGCCTCAAGTTGCGACACCAGCTTTGACGGGCTGGGAAATGCTGCATAGGCTTGGTTGTGCAGCAAGTTCTAGTTATTGACTGGCTGTTTCCTCGCGATACCAACTAGGTGCGGCTGGTCAACCGACAGACACCCTGCCGAGAAACCGACAGCGTCACCGCCACAATTTCAACGAATTTCACAAGCGTTTACTCGGTATGAACCACCGACTTCACCTCCACCGAGTTCGATTACTAATTTTGATGAAATAGATAACGCCAGCAGTAACGATGCCTGCAGTCGCTCCAGTCGAGGAAGGCACCGGCCCTCCTCCCGCACCTTCCACTCAGACCGTCCCCAGTCCTCCCCGGGAACGCACTCCTGGCAAGTACTTCGCCTGGGTCAACAAAAACGTTCTCGGCCTTCTCGCAATCTGGTCCAAGAGGCCTCAGGCTCTCGATGAGTCCACCCCTCGCGTGGTCGAGAAGAAGCAGGAATTCGCAGACTATCTCAACTACGTCGAGGCTTGCAAGCAAGCCTTCCCGAATGCCCTTCCCCGCGAGCTTTGCTCTTTCGACACGGCTCATCAACGTCTGACTAGTGGTCTGAAGATTGTATGCGATCCCGAGAAGTCTATTCAGCAACGCTACTTCTCTGATGAGGACAAGCGTCGCGCCCAGGATCTCTATGATTGGGCCCAGAGGGCGGATGCGCTTGCCCTGACTCCGCCAGCCAGCGACAACGAGACCACGGCCGTAGTCAATACTCGTCGCTCTCTCACCGGAGCTTACAATGCGGACAGTGACGGCAAATACCCCATTCGCAAGCCTGCTCCCGCCCACCCAGTCTGGGGCCGAAGAGGCATCATGCACGGTGTCGCACTCACTGGCATGAAAGGCAAGACTCAGTGTCTCAACCCGGACTACTTGGACGAAAAGCGCGAAGCTGCGGTTATCGGTCACAACGGCCTCACCGTCGGCGACTGGTTCGCCTCCCAGATTCGCGCCCTGTTCGTCGGCGCACATGGCTCCTCCGAGGCCGGTATCCACGGCCGCAAGGACCAAGGCGCCTACTCTGTTATTGTCAGCGGAACCTACGATGAGATTGACGTCGACAACGGAGACGTCCTGTACTACTCCGGCTCTCGGTCCCTCGAGCACAAGAACCCAACTCAATGCCCCCCGCGTTCCAACGGGACCACTGCTCTTCACGTTTCACAGATGAACGGCAGACCCGTTCGTGTTCTCCGCAAGGCCTCCTCCGACAAGAAGAAGTTTTCGGTCTGGGCTCCTCTCTGCGGCATGCGCTACGACGGTCTCTACCGCGTCACTTGGTCTGGAACTAAGAAGAACACGCACAATGGGCTCTTCGAGCAGTTCAAGCTCGTTCGTCTCCCCAACCAGACCCCGTTGGAGGACCTGCGCGAGATCCCCAGCATCGCCCAGCGCAACGACTACGCCAGGGTCTCAGAGTACTTCTGAACGAAAACTTGGTTGCAATGCGACTTCTTTCATTTTTAGCTTGGGCGGATGGGGGTTTTCATACTGCTCTTAGACGGAGTCTTACGGAAGACCATCGGAGTTTTTATAGGGTGAAAGGCCATGGAACAGGTTATAAGCCGCGGTTATAAGCCGCAAACTGCGCTGTCAGGGTTTGCTTTTCTTTATGAGGAGTCATTGGGAAATACCCGTTCTTTTTAGCTAGGCACAGATGGTTCATTCAGCAGTCTAAATTACCATAGGAATCGCGTTTTTGATAATTTTGACCCGTTCCCCTTACTAGACGAAAGTGCTTCAACGGCTTCTCCCCCCGGTTGCGAAATCTGTTACAGAGTGGGCTACGAAACTTTCTCAACATGAATCTCAGCCATTCGTCCTGCGCAGTGTCACTGTGATCATGATGCCGGGCTTGTTTGGGCCGAAGCGTTGTCATAGTCCGTCATTCTGTGTGGGATCAAAAGCAGGTTTGGATCAACGACGAAGTAAGTGGTATTCATCTGCGTAGTTGTCTACCGCTCACAACCAAAGCCTTTCTTCCCCTAAGTCTCTCAACCCATCTATGCCTTAGGGCAAGATTCACCCTGCTCGGAGATGTCGCCAGGAGCAATGCACTTGCAGCCATCGCTGTTGTAACGAACACAGCACTGTCGAAAGTTAGCCAGTGCTCAAACTACTCCACACACTCGGGACCGAGCAATAAGGAGCTAGGTTGAATTTCATTCAACCCCGTGAAATAACTTACCCAGGCACCAGCGCAAGCCGCGCCGACACCGCCGCAGTTGCTCTTAATGCACTGCATCTGGCGGGTCTCGATGACGTTGAGCATGCCGTTGGGGCTCTGAGCGACGCTGGCCAGGCCGGTGGTGGCACAGGCCAGGAAGAGGATCTGGGTGAAGAACTGCATGGTGGCGAGTTGTGGTGTGGGTGTGTTGAAGGACTGTGTGGAAGTTGGTGATGTTGAGTGTGATAACAAGACTTGAATAGCAAACCGACAGCGGACAATTTGGATACTTATAGTCTACAACAAGTGCGCTCACTCCGAAGAAACTCCCGAAATCGTGCATGTCGGTAGTTTGATTCAACCCGAGGTACGATCAAATGGGGACTGCTCAGCCTTGTCGGTTCAGGTTAATTACTTTGAGTTTCTGAGAGAACCCACATCGCGACTCCGCAGGAACAGGAGACATTCAGTTTAGCCGGGGCGAGTTGCCCAAGAGTCGCTTTTGGGCAGTAGATCCCGCGAGATGCTCTATGGACAGTAAAGCATTTGATCTAGGTTTGCAAAGTAGATATCTTTCAGTCATCAAGCCCTACAGCTATGTTGCCATTTTACTTTGGTATGTTGCAATCGCGGCGGACTCATTGTGACAAAGTGTGAGTTCTCTTCCTCCCAGCACAAGTTAGCGCAACGAGTTGTGCTGTGATCTGTGCTCCTTACGGATACGCAATATAGATACGGGGCTGATAAGGGGGCAGATCGACGCTCAATACGCCGTAAACTTTCCACGTAGGGCGCAAAAAGCTAGGATGCCGTCTAGTCGGATGCGTCGGAAATGCCCGTACCTGCTGGTGTTTAGTTTTCCGTGTAATGACTCGGGTTGCCAAGTCGAGTCAATCTAGGCAATTATCTTTGCTGTCCCAACATCAAAGTTTATATGCATCCGCCAGTTCGCTTCGGCCTTAAGATAGGTGACGACGGGCCGGGCAGTGACCGACAATTGCCCATCCATGATGCCTGTGTAACTTTTATGCTGGACAACGAAGCGCACGGCGACTAGATTAGCATGTTTTATGTGTGGCGCAGTGTGAATTTCTGCTCCAGTTTCAGAAATCCTCGGTATCGCTTTCGTAACATAACGATCATAGCTTCTGTCAAAAGATTTTGCAGGTTCGTCAGATTGTCGTACAGTAAGTAATGCCTATAATTGTGCTATCAGTACTCTAAGTCCGGATATTCTTTAGAAAGTTAGATGTACTTTCTGGACCAATGCACTAGCTGTGCTTCATAGAACTCCGCACCCGATGCTTACGAATGGAAGCAATCGCTGATGCAACCCAACTGTTGACTCTAGCCAGGTTTGCCGTTCTAGCTATTGTGCTGTAAAGACGTACAGCAGAGTTAGGCAAAGCAGGTTGACTCAGCTCGTTTTTGACTTCATGCTCCAAGAACATCGCGTCTCACACGATCTTTTCAACACTGACCTACTATACCTACTGCATTATAAAATCCATCTCGAGGGTTTGCTTCGTCCCAGATTACTACGCCTGCCAGGAGGATCATGCGTAATCAAGAGCTTTTTCAATATATCATGCTTCACTCGTAGTGCACGACAGCCGGAGGCACTCTTTGTGCATAGAGCATCTTGACCCTCGCCCTCGCCAACGATACCAAAAACGGCAGGATCGGATTATAGCGAGGAAGAGGCACATGTAGTCATAGATATCGACGTGAACGTGCTAGAAGCAAGACTGGCTGGCAAGGAAACGCTGATGGCAATTAACGAACAGGTTGGGCTGCAGTCTCGCCGACCGAAACAGTAGTGAGGGGCCTGCTCCTTAGAATCCTCGTTCTGGCTTCAAATCTGGGGCGTAAGAATCTACTACGAACTCCGACAAAGAATCAATCGTCCGGCCTAGGAAGGTTACGGGTGTGGACTTGAGCAGGTGACTGATCACTTTCGGGTGCCGTAGACTAGGGACCGCGGGGTGATTTGGGGATTACATGATTCCCAACCCGAGAAGGATTCCGGCAGAGTAGTCTTCGATGCCACCGTGGCTTAATTCGCTTTGCATCGCTGTACCAAGTATGCATAGGACGTCACGTCTTTATCCCGGGAACTTTGAACCGAAGGAGGGCAGGTTGGCTGGTATTGGTAGTAGCAAGACTAACGTCTCAATGCTTTGATTAGGAGCAGAGAGAAGAGGACCTTTCTCCGATCGACCTATGGTTCCCACAACCCTTACGAACTGCAAAGTCGGAGGCGCGTGTCAATGCGGCTGGTTGGCTACTTGACGGGATGCTATATAGCAGTCCGAAAACATCAAGTAGCGACACACATTTCGAAGGAAGTCTGGGACCCCTTTTGCAGATAGCTTCATTTTGATATCATCAGTTGTGCTGTGGCTCTAATATAAGGTGCTAATGTGAAGCCCTGTTACCCCTTTGAATAGTTCATGTGTCGTCTGATACTCGTTACTCTAAGCGCTAAAGCAAATGAAACATTGGTCAAAAGCAGCTGTATATCTAACCCAGTAGATGGGCGTGACCCTCAGCCTCTAGAGTTTCCCTCACGGCAGTCCTCACCTTCTCATGAACCGCCGGTGGCGCCGCGATAAAGCCATAGTTGGCCACCATCTTACGGCCAGCAACCAAGTTCACCGGGTTTCCATCAACATCCGTGACCTTTCCACCGACCTCTTCGAACAGCAACATGGCACCGGCGTGATCCCAAATCTTAGCCAGACGGTCGCGCCTTCTGTACGCCCAGAACGTGCAGTTCGCCTGCCCCAAGCCGAGCACCGCCCACCGCAACACCCAGCCGAGCAGGTCGTTGCCGGGGTACGATACCCCGAGGCGCTCGGCGACCTTCTTGTGGATCCCCGGTACCGCCGAGTCGGAGCCGTCGATGCAGGTCACCGAGACCAGGGGGTGGTTGTCGCCGTCCGCGTGGCGGGGGATCTTCGTCGGCTGGAGGTCCAGCGGCCCGGGCAGCGCGCGGATGTAGGTGCCGTGGCCCCTGACGGCGAACATGATGCTGCCTGTGCTGGTTGGATCGATGCTGTCGTTGTTGATGGGTGCTTTCGCGTCCGCCGCCAGCATCGGGAGGCCGACGATGCCGACGCTCTGCTTGCCGTCCTCCATAAGACACACATTGATGGCGTAGAGCTCGCCTCTGACGAAGGTCTTGGTGCCGTCGATGGGGTCAAACACCCAGAACCTCCCCGTCGGCGACGGGTCTCCCAGGCCGCACCAGTCAATCATCTCGCACATCTGCTCAGGCGACTCGGGCAGTTTGCAGAAAGAGTCCGGCTCCTTCTCGCTCGCGACCTGCTGCAGGAGCGCCCACACCGACTTGAGGAGCTCCGGGTTCTCGCGGAGGTCGGCCGCGGACTCTTCGCCGACGAACTTGTCGCCGGGGAATGCGGCGTGCAGGGTTGACGTGAGGAGGGCCTGGATGGCGAAGTCGGCGACGGTGACGGGGCTGAGGTCTTCTTTCGTCACGACGCCCTTGTCGGAGGCGACCAGGACGCGTCGGCTGAGTGTTGCAGCATGCTGGATGGCCGCGATGGCGACGGTCAGTTCGTGGGCGTATGGTCCGTCCATGATGGGTTTGCGCGTCGGTGATGGGAGGTTGAAAATGAGGTGAGATGAGATGAGGTGAGTCGACGCCAAGCGGGTCGAGTTGCAGCGCAGCGGTGATCCTGCAAGGGCTTTGAAGAATGTGGCTCAGTTGCAGGAAATCGGTTGCGGGGAAGATTCGACGTTTGCAGGTGTCAGGCGGATGAGGTCGGGGATTTGAATTTTACGGGGAGTCACTGTTGATGATGGATGTTTGAATGGGGGCGATGATGTCACAGTCCTGAGCGCGGCTTTTCTGGTTTGGCTCTTTTCGACGCAAATTTTCGCCGGAAGAATCGCCGTGGCGTGGCCGGCATCGGCCTCGGAAGCTCCGAGTGCAAAAGTGGGTCTTTCTTCCAGATTCTCGGACCCGATCACTGGGCAACGGAGGGAGGTATCAAGCGAGTTATTAGAGCAATGGGAGACGGCACAGGAATTGACGCATGCATAACGGGTATCAAATGTTCGTTGTTTGGTATATCTCAAGCTCCACCTCTCCCTGGAAGACCGAATGTGCATGTCTCCATAATGTGTTTCCCTGGAAAACGTAAGCTTCAAGGCCGGATCTGGGTTCTCGATGTAGCACCGGAAAAGAGAGAAGTCGACTCACTTTCTTTCCATGTTCGTTTCTGATGGTATTCCAGCGCTTTGCATTCCCAGCGGCGCACGCACCAAGTCGCGACAAGTGCATCGCGCATTGCCCTCTCTAAAGGCACCAATATGTTCAAACTGTTGATGCCATCTCTCGATTCCTCAACAGCAAGACGCCTGCCGCCATCGTCCATCCAGTCGCACACATCGTTGTTGATCCTGACATCGAAAAGCAGCTCCTTTGCCTCCCAGTCGCTGGTCGCGTTCAGCTTCCTCTTCACGAGCCAAGCCTTGCAGATGCTGCCCTTCCCAATCTTGGAGAATCTGACCCCGACCGCGCCTATCCCGCTGCGGGACATGGCTCGGATGTAATACGCGAAGGGCTCCTGGACGACCAGAGGTGGGCGCTCAATGTTGAAGACGTGTTTGGGGTGCGCGACGATCTCTGGGGCCGCGGTGGAGTCGCGGCCGCCGCTTCCGCCCCTCCGCTTCAGGGAGTAGTCGATGCGGCTGAACTCGATTTTACGGTTGTGTTCGCGGAGCGAGTCGATCTCGCGATTGGTTTCATAGACCCCAGAGTCTGTCTCGGCAGAGTTGGCTGAGTGAATGAAGCGGTCTGCTCGGCGCAGGGTATCGGGCTGCAGCGTTTCTTGGACGTCGGATGCGTCTTCCGTGTATTCCGGGGGAAGCGAGGCGCTAATTTCGGTGGTGGTTGACAGCGACATGGTGTTCTTATCGGCGTCAAGGGGCCCTGTAGAATGCTTGCGTGGCTGATAGGAAGGCGAGCCGGGTCAGTTTGATAGGGAATCTCCCCGCGGAGGGATGTTGGAGATTGATGCCAGTTTGTGAAATTCGAGAGATGCAAGCAACGTAAGCATTGTAATCGCGGGCAAATGTAAGAACGGTCGTGTTGCCCAGCGGCTTATTATGAGATCACCGCTCACGGCTGCCTACCGGTAGTAGCGAATGGGAATAGAAGCATTCCCACCATTACCGAACCTGCGTATTGAGCAGTGGTGCGACGCCATTGGCTGCCGCTTTGTTTACGCTGAAATCCGCATGAGTGATTTGTTAATTCACTCAAGCGGAACAGTCACCTGTTTTCGCATCCGTCGCCCGAGATGTATGCCGCGGAAGAAATAAGCCGTTTAGCGAGAGATTTAAATCGCAAAATATCAACACAACCTCTACAAGAAGTTAGCGGGAAGAGACGGCAATTCCGCGATTTCCGGAGTTGACTGAACATGACCACTTTATTGACTATTGAGCCCTTCATCATGAATAGTCGAAGGGTTCCTATTGTTATTGCGATGTATTAAAATGGTACATTGTCGATCAAACATCGCCGTGATAAGCCGTGAATCGTGATCTTTGGCCACGCGAAGAGCGTGTGATATGCCCAACAATCATGGTCGTTTATTGAACACTTATCCAGTTTTAAGTTTGAAGTCACGGAGCCAGACTTTACAAGAATACTCATTGAAGTGGCATTAATATGACTAGCAGTACATGGTTCGATTCAAGAGTAGACTTATTGTTTGTTGGGGTTACGATGGACCCCGTTCAAGATCCATACTGGCGAATCTAAATGAATCGGTAGTCAACAAAGACTCTTCAACTATTTTGAGTACAGACGCAGCAATAGCGGTGGAGTGACCATGTAGTTGTTAGGTACCGCCATTGCCTTGCAAGTAGACGCATGCATACAGGCGATTGCCAATACGTGCTTGCATATCAAATCACAACTTTGCGTCGCAACCTGTTTGGCAACTGACGTTTTTCCTTCATTGACGATCAGCTATCGAATACAACGGTTTAAAGGAGTGGCTTGATTAATCGATGGACTTGACCAAGCTCATGGATGTCTAATTGACCTACCTGCTAGTACTGAGCCGCATGACGGCGAGGGAGCTGCAACGTCGCAAAATGTCAAAGAACCGGAACTATAAGTCCTTTGAGCGTTGAAGGTGAGAAGTAACTTCGTAGATTGGACTTGTCTATAGGCGTCTTGCCAACCTTACGCAATATGTAGGCAGGAAGTGTATCTCGAGACTCTAGGACCCAGCCACTGGCGCTTCGATAGAATCCTTCCGGGAAGGATTGCGCGAAAATGACTGCATTGAGTTGCACTAGCTCCCGCGGCCGTCATTTAAACGCCGTCGGGACTGCGTCTACCTCGAGGTCGATACAGCTAAGCCTTCGATCAACAGCATCCATCTCCGTCATCAAACGTGCGATTTGCATCAAAGTATGACATTATCTTGACTCAGAAGCTGGTTTCAATCTCTTATTTGACGATATGCGACTGAAGTCCCCTCCAGCGGAGCTTTCAGAACAACTATGCGACGTGAACGCATGTTGGAGTTGGGTGGCAAAATTATCGTACCCCTACCGGAGTCGACTCCGACATTGGGGATTGTAAGAACAATCAGGACTGAGTCTTAAACAGAGTTTTCGGACAGACAGACCCGTTCATTATGGAATTCAATGACCCATGTGGGATAGCACAGTGCATTCAGCTGCCAAATTCTTGCACTCGGGATTCTGCCGAGTCCATGGTACGATTTCCCGTAGGAAAATTCGATTCGGACGCTGCTTATGGGGTTGGTCGGCATGACATGCCCGGAGCCGGGATCAAGCCAGAAGTTTTCATCACGTCGCCTAAGAAGCTTTGGAGAATCACGTCAATGATGGGCGGTCATCGGATTGCGGCGTCGTCTGAAAGATTTCGGATTAGCTGGTTGTGGCCAGTTTGCCGAGCAATGAAGGCGAAAAAAAAATAACATGGCGTTTGGGGGCGATGTTGAGCAACACACCAGCTGACCACCAAGCTCAATTATTTGCCGCAATGGTCCTCAGCACAGCCCAGACCGAGTCCAATCCCTTCGACTCGGATTGACCGTGGCGGCGTTGGCATTAGATAAGACGGTGAGACCTGTCTCTTCCCTCGGCCTCTCGCAAACCATAGCCGAGGCCAGCCGACGTACGGGAGAGCACACGGGGAAAAAAACCTTCGTATCCCTTTGCGGAAGTTCCTCGTCTGACAATCGACAAGGCCTGGCCTGCAAGCCGGGCGCAACATTATTCGTCGCCAACAGCGCGTACACTACGTCATCCCCCCAAAAGCCTTGCAGAAAACGTGCAGCAAACCATTGCGAGCCGTCAAGGCCCCCCCAGACGTCCTAGTGGATGCCAAGGGCCACGAATCGCGGTTGAACGGCAGAGATTGGAAGACCGAGAGAGCTGCCCCCACCGCTTCGGTCCCGCTGCTACTGGGGCCGTACGGCGTCGTGGGCCTTTGTTCGCTCCCGTTCCAATCAAGCGGTCGGAAGCAGATACGCCGCCAGACTCGGCGTCATGCCATTATCCACACGGGTGCCAGAGACCGCTTGGCACTGGCCAGGCGGGAATGTCTGACATGGTTGTTGCGCCCGTCCTGCCTATCTGAATGAAACACCATCGCCCATTCAGCAGGCGCGGAGAGAGTGTGCGAGAGAAGGGAGAGTAGCAGCAGCAGCCAGCAGCAGTGAGTGCCGTCGCGCCCAGAGCTGTGCCAACCTTGCCAATCAAAAAAGGAGGCGCACGCACACCCAACATTGTTGCGGCTCAAAAGACTCAGGGAGGCTGATCACTCTTGTCAAGAACCTTTCCGCAGAATTGATAAGCTTCTTTCAACGACGACTCTCGATTGATGTTGTCTCTCTCTTCAGAGGCCTCTTGTGAACAGCGGCTGTCTCTCTGGAACGACGACGACGCCGCCGATTCAGACTCGGATCCACCCTCATTTTGTCCTTTGCCTCGATTGGAACAAAGTGTCCACATCCCATGGTCGGGCATTGACTGGCTGCTGCATATAAAGTGGGACAAGAATGGCCTTTTGGAGGCGCTCTTTGGTTGGGGCCTCTCATTAGGATTTCACACATTTGCCGCAGCTTCTTAACACCGCACCACTGATTGGCCGTGGCGGTCTGTTTAGACAACAGTTGGACAAATTTTTCGTTATTTTTTCATTACCTCCCAACACAGAGCGGGGTCGCCGTGTCGCCGGCTGGTCTAGGATTCGTTGAACATGCCTCGCTAAAACCTCGCGCGATTCTTGGTGGAGAGCCTAACAGTCTCACCGAAAGATGAAGCCCATTGGCCATTGGCCGCCGACATGAACGATGGTCTGAGATGATGAGGCAGAAAAATCCTCATTGGTTGCCTCCCAGGCACCGACTCCATCTCCATCCGTTCCCATCTTTTTTTTTCTTGTGCGTGTCTTCCCCTCATAAAGTGAACCCCTACAGACTCGTCCCTTCAGAAGGCCGGAAACACACAAAAGATTGGAGTCGCTGGAGTTGGGATGAGCGTCGTTATGGAGATTATCTGCTCCTGACACCCCGCGTACGCTTGCCAGACGTGGAAACTCGTCCCTGCAAGATAAATGATGACACCCGGCCAATGAGCATCCTGTCGCATATTCGGACTCTGCGATAGCCCATTCAGCGAGTTAGTCACTGATAAAAGGTCCCATGTTCAGACACAAAGCCCCCCCGAAGCCACATGCGAACGGACTGCCTGTGAGACCCCGACATTGGCCAATAACCACCGTCTTCAGTAAAGCCACTAAGGCAAGGTATGACGACATTGCGGAAATATTCTCCCCTAGCCCTGCGCGCGCCGAAGGATTGGGATGGGGCAGCCCTGGGCAGAGTCAGGGACTGTCCCCGTCAACTCCACACAGGACATCTAACGTCCCCATGGATGTTTGTATGGGTACTCGTGGCTGTAGCCTGTCCCTGAATCTCTGATGCAGCAACGAGGAACGCCCAGGACGCACTCATTTGCTTGCGCCGTGTTGGTGTGAGTGAGTGTGTGAGTGTGGCGGACAGACACGTTGGGCGCGTTGAAAGTTTTTTTGCCTTTCCTGTCAAAAATTCTGCGCCGCCCCCAACCCGATCGGCGGTGCTCTCTTAAAACAAAACCCTTTTCCCATCGAGATCTGCTTTGCGCATTTCCTGTTCTTCCCTTTTCCTGTCATCCCCCTTCCTTTTCGCGATTCCCCAAGCTTCCCCCGCGAATCGCCCCTCA
Source organism: Colletotrichum endophyticum (assembly GCA_027406105.1). Classification (NCBI taxonomy): domain Eukaryota; kingdom Fungi; phylum Ascomycota; class Sordariomycetes; order Glomerellales; family Glomerellaceae; genus Colletotrichum; species Colletotrichum endophyticum. The sequence goes on from JANVYF010000002.1 coordinate 5,597,261, forward strand.
AGTTCCTCCACATGCAATCTGTGGCTTTCTTCAGTCTCACTGTCACTACCACGATCGCGGGAAGAATCTAAACCAGCCCGACCGCCCGGTTGATTAGATTCACTTCCCTCATACACGCCATGGCGCAAGAAGAGCTCAAGGGCCCGGAAGGGTCTGCCGGCGCTCAGAGGGTCTCCCTCGACAGCTACGGCTCCTCTGTCCGGCACAACTCCGACGGCCTGCAGCGCCGTCTCGACAACCGCCAGATCCAGCTCATCGCCATCGGAGGCACCATCGGAACCGGTCTGTTCGTCACCATCGGTGGAGGTCTTGCCAAGGGCGGCCCCGCCTCGCTCTTGATCGCATACACCCTCTACGCCTGCGTCGTCGCCCTGGTCAACAACTCCATCGCCGAGATGAGCACCTACATGCCCGTCTCCGGCGGCTTCATCCGTCTCGCTGGTGTCTGGGTTGACGAAGCTCTCGGCTTCATGGTTGGTTGGAACTACTTCCTCTACGAGGCACTCCTGATCCCGTTCGAAATCACCGCGCTCAATCTTGTACTTTCATTCTGGAACGAGAAGGTTACTGAGCCCGGTCCGACGGCGGGTATCTGCGCTGCCATCATCATTGCATACGGGTAAGTCACCTCGGGTCCTGTGGGATTGTTGACCTTCTTTTCTCCTCCTGCCAGGGCCAAGCGAAAGCGACTAGACCGACCGGACACTCTAGAGCTCTCTGTGCCCCTCGCGTGACACTCGCTTCAAGACTCCCTTTCTTTGCCTTCTCTCTCTCACCCCATGACGTGTTGTGTATGCATGCTAAACGCCGATTGTGTGATTCTAGTCTCATGAATGTGGCTGCCGTGGGCGTGTTCGGTGAAGCCGAGTTCTGGCTCTCCGGCGGCAAGGTCTTGCTCATCTTCATCCTGTTCCTCTTCACATTCATCACCATGGTCGGTGGAAACCCGGCCCACGACGCGTACGGGTTCCGTCACTTTTCGAATCCCGGGGCGTTCGCGACGTACATGACTACCGGTGACACGGGTCGCATGGAGGGCTTCATGGGTGCTCTGGCCACTGCCACGTTCACCGTTGTCGGCCCCGACTACATTTCGATGATCGCCGCCGAGGCCAAGCATCCCTCGCTCTACATCAAGTCCGCGTTCAAGACGGTCTACCTCCGCTTCGGCCTCTTCTTCGTCGGCGCCGCGCTGACATGCGGCATCGTGGTCCCGTACAACGACCCGACCCTCGTTAAGATCTACATCGACGGCACCTCCAGCGGCGGCACGGCCGCGGCCTCCCCCTGGGTCATGGCGATGGAGAACCTGGGGATCCAGGGTCTCCCCCACCTGGTCAATGCCCTGCTCTTCACTACCATCTTCTCCGCGGGCAACACGTACACCTACTGCGCCACGCGGTCCCTGTACAGTCTGGCCATGGACGGCCGCGCCCCGGCCGTGTTCCGCAAGACCACCAAGAACGGCGTGCCCATCTGGTGCTTCGCCTTCACCATGATCTTCCCCATGCTCTCGTTCCTGCAGTGCGGCAGCGGCTCCGCCAAGGTGCTCAACTGGCTGCTCGCGCTCATCACCGGCGGCGGCGTCATCAACTACCTCGTCATGTCTATCACCTTCCTGAACTTCCACCGCGCGTGCAAGGTGCAGAACTTCGACCGCCGCCGCTTGCCGTACTATGGCTGGTTCCAGCCCTACGGCGCGTGGATCGCCCTGATCCTGCAGACCATCGTTGTTCTTACGTACGGATGGTCCGCTTTCCGCCCCACCTTCAGCGTCGGCGATTTCTTCTCCAACTACACGATGCAGATTGTCGCGCCGATTCTGTTCATTTTCTGGAAGGTTATCAAGCGCACCAAGTACGTCAGGCCCGAGGTGCTGGACCTGCAATGGGACCGCCCCATCATCGAGGCGTACGAGGATCATCTGATGACGCGCGAGCCCCCCAACACCTTCTGGAGGGAGATGCTCCAGATGGTTGGCATCGGCCGCAATAAGGTCATCAAGGGCGAGAAGGCCTAATGAGTGGTGGTTGCTTTGGCTTTCTTCATGAGAGAGGAAGGCTTATATATAATGAATAATTATTAAAAAGAATATTTCATCACAATGACGTTTTTTGAACAGCTTAATTTGAGTGATGGTGGAGGAACAGCTCCGAGAAATCGGCGATTGTTTCACCTTAGTCCCCTCGTGGTGGGTCTCCGAGTGGACTCATCGTGGATCCAACAAGAGTTTCCGGATGTCATCGAGTTCTCTCACATTCCCATGGGTGTTCATCTGCAGTTGCCATGACTTTCATGCCACTATTTCAACTTACGTTGTTGCTACGTGGGTGAATAGGCTCTGGATAATGCGGGCTACAAGGACGCCGTACGCGACGAGAGTGGCGGATAGCATTCTGCTCATCGAAAACACTGATACTAAATACAAATGCGCAAGAAACACTTGGCAAACTAATAGTAAAAAGTCCGAAGACGATTCTGTTCGATGAGCTCTCTGGAGCTGAGTTCAAGGGTTACATGAATACTAGATGTGCTGGGAAGGATCGTCAACTACGGAAGAAGTTTCACTACTAGATCTCATCGGCTGCTGCTAGCCTATTCCGAATTCGGGGTTCTGAACGCCAACTCCGTCGAAGAGTCAAAAGTTCCGCGAAGAAAAGCCCCGAGCGGACTGGGACCCTTGCCTCAGCGGTCGGGACGGGTGTGGCGTGCAGGATCAGGAGCCACTACTCGTGGCAGTCAACGGTGTGGCACTTGTGCCTTACGTGACTACCGTAACGTTGCCGGTAACCGATGGACTGGTAGATAAAGTGATTATCGGATAAAGATGGTTCGCCATTCGGATCAAGCCGTAGAGCGAGAGCAGGGGGGCTATTCACTTTGGTATGGAACTTCGGCCTGGAAGTCTTGCGCCAAATCCTCCAATCACAAGGAGAGAACATCAACAGAAATTCATGTTCCGAAGGTGGGCGGCCAGCCCGCGGGCGGAACTCTCCAGAAACCAATCTTGATGTTCAATAACCAATGATTCAAATATTCTGCTCAAGACTCCGCGATAGGGCGCTTCGCTTTCGCGGCATTCTCAGAACCTGGGTCTCCATCAGAACCGTGCTTCGTTCATCATGACTCGTTTTGCGACAAAACACAAGCCCCAAGCCTCGCAACTTGCGCGCTGAGAACTCAAATTCAAGACAAATTAATCTATTATCGTTCAGTTGATAATAAGAGAGCACGGGTCCCATTCGTCTCAACGCGCCTCACGAGGAGATTGCTGGGCCTCCCGAAGACATGAGACGAGCTTCAACCATCCCGCCGGGCCATTTCTCCCAAAGGCTAATCTTGCTAGTTCGTCTCATTTCACTCCTTTGGAAAAGGCTGCCCGGAAGCTCGGCGGCGTGTTGTCAATCATGCACACGAGCCAATGCTTAGCCTGGGGATGAGTAGAGCATTAAATACTCGGTGTTGTCGCTGGTGTTATTCCTTGCTTTTGATCGCCGCTCTAGCCCGCAACACCATCACACTCTTTCAAGTCTATCCTACCATATCCATTCTTTAGTCATCTTTCCGACTACCTACGATCTTTCAAAATGAAGTTCTCCATTGTTCCCGTTGTCTTCGCCCTCGCTTCCAGCGTTTGCGCTGCCCCCAGCGCGCAGCCTGCCGAGCATGCTGAGCTCGTCGCTCGCGGCAACTGCGGTACCGCCGCCAAGGACTGCCAGTGCTCAGCGTAAGCAACTCTACTACAATTACTGACTGAGAAATGGTACTGACATACACCGCAGCAAGTTTGACAAGTTCGCCAACCCGGCGACCCTTGGCTCCACCGTCTCGGCCCGCATCTCGGGAGCCGACCGCGGCCTGACGTCTTCCGACTGGAAGGGCTCCAACGGCGAGGGTCAATCATCGCTTTGCAGGGTCACCGTCGATCGCGTTTGTGGAGACTGCTTCTCTTGGAAGACGACGACGGATAAGTGCGGTTTCTACGGTCTCACCAGCTTCGCCTGCGTTCCTGCGTAGACAAAAGCGAGGGGGATTGTCTGTTATCATAGCCACTATCCTAGCTTCTTGTCACGAGATCTTCAATTCTTCACGACTGGCTTGAGTTCTACGCCATCGTTGCTAGGCTGGTCTGCCTGGTCTTAAACTTAGCATCAATAGTACTTTATTGCCACAAACGTTGGTTAAAATGCGAATCAAATCTAGTGAATGTGAAGTGGATATGCAAGAAGGTCTAGCATACGAGAAATCACTGTATAGAAGCTGTTGAATCGAATGCAGTTGCAAGACATTCGAGCCGGGGCGCAAATATGTGGCGCAACCGGCTGTGGCTTCAACACCACCAGACCGCGAGAGCATCAAGGTTTCGAATTCCCATTCAGCACCATCTCCAACGTAGATACAATCCATATGAAAGACTCGCAACCAACTATGGCGCACAAAACACTCTTCCGACTCTCAAGGTGCCTGAGGGAGTGCAAACATCCCGACCTTTGCGGTCTTCGGACTTCACCGTGACTTCTCTCGCGTTGACGTAAGGAGTCTCGTTTACATCGCTGCACTTCCGAGAAATGTTAACAAAAGAAGCAGGAAGATGCATCCCCGAGACCTACGCAGTAAGTATGCAGCTTATTGTTCTCACAATCTCCGTTGCCCTCAGTGCCACCGTTGCAGTATAAAGTTCTGGCGGCTGCCATCGAGGCGAATAGCAAGAAAGTAATGCGCATGATTTCGATGTGTACAGTGTAGTCTGGTATGAATATCGTTGCAGAGTGTAGTGAATACGTAGCCGGACGACCGTTGTGCTCCTGTACAAGGTAATACCGAGTCACTGGTATTTATGCTCCTAATGGCGTATTGCGCTTGATGACCTAGGTCTGTTCCGCATGATCTAGGTTGAAGTCACGGAGTTCGCGGTTCCGCCTTCCCGAGCCTTCGGTGAAATATCTCCTAAAAAGGAAAACAGGCTGTTATTCGAGAAAATGGGGCCCGAAACTGTAACAAAGTGCCTCGTAGGAAACTCTACTACAACTGACTTATAGGCATTGCGAGTCAAGAAATAGTTAGAGGAGCGGAGAAGCAAAACATAGTCCTTGTTTGTGCTGCCATAGATACATTATAACAACCGTGCTGGACTTTCTTGCAAGTAATACGTTGTTAATCTTGAAATGAGACGGGAGCTGAAAAAAGCCGGGTCTCCTTGGTACCTATCCCAAGATACACTGCAACGATGTGTTGGAACTTCGCAATACCCACTTGGTAGGTATTACCGGAACAAACAGAATGTAACATTTCGAGATCGCGTCTGGCTCGTCGCATCCAAACCGGTGCCATCTTATCGCCGGTAAACTTGCATGATCTCGTGAGAGTAGATTGGCCTGACTGACTTGACGGTGTGGAGTAAGAGTGCGTACCGTCCGCAGAGATTTGGCTTGTACCGCTTCATGCTAGACCACACTGGTCTCTATGTGGGCCATTCATAAGAAGGCTTCCGGTTAGGATTTGCCGTTTGCAACAACATCAATTTTCTCCTCACACTGATTATGAAGGTTACGAGAGAACCGGTCACCACGTTGTCTTGCCTGAAATCAACCCTGTTTTGTTACTTTATTCGAGGGTACTACTTGCGATTCCGCTGAATGACTCTTATCGAAGGATGGCAAGAACAATGGCCATCACGATCCAACCGTCACGTACCTATGGGGCCACTGATCGACTCATTTTTATTGACAAGCATGGCTGACTTCGTGTTTACAAGGTTGGCGCGCTCGTCTTCCTTGCTCCGATTAGACACTACCAGTCTCCGAATTTGAAGTGCAGTGAGACATACTGATGCTAGATGATGCTCTAGGAGTTGAATCAGGCAGCGCTGTCAGCGACAAATACTGCGGGGTCCATGAACGCTCAGGTTGTCTCCGAGGAGCATATGCTACGAGTATATATGATGCCAGCCTGATTCCACCCCTTCGTAATTCGGAACCCGAAACTAGACCCAAAGACCCTAAGACTGGGCTCTCTCTGAAACATCCAAGTTCTTGGACTCTGATGCCGTCTATTCTGAAATCGCGAGAGCGATGCTTGGCATTCTAAGCCCAGGCTGAAGATAACGGGCTTGGTTGCCAGCTGAGAGGTGTTTTGCGCTTGGCGCCTGCTGACTAACGCCCTGAAGTCCGCCAATCGTTCATCTCAAGTCTGTTGGTTGTCGGCATCTTGTATTTACTTTTCATCAACCCCTCTTTGCTCATTAACAGCCTCACGTAGACTGTCCACGACATCAAGACCACATACAAGCAATCATCCACCAATAATGACGCTTCTCACCAAAATGGCACCACTAGTCTGGACGCAGCCTGCTGCGGACTCTGCGACAGCCTTTCGGGAGGACGAATTTGTCTCCCTCTGGTGCGACATGTACACCATGCTACTGAGGCTTAACTTTTGGAAACGCGAGGATGTTATATTCCCGCAGGAAGACACGGGGAGGCACGCTCAGCTGGACACCCAGCGTTTGTTGAACGAGAAGGGGATGAGCCCGGAGGCTGTCTCACTCCTCGAGCGGCTGCCTTACCCCCGCAACGCGTCGTACCGGCGCATGCGCATTCATCGCGAGGCCGATGCCATGAATTACTTGGAGGAGGAGGATGTGAACGGTTGTCGCGATCCGCACGGTATGACGCAGTATTCTGCCCACCCTGATAGCTTGAATGATGCCAGCTACCTCCTGCCTCAAGACGTCGCCTTAGCCCGCCCTGATGAGAGTGATGGTCTTGCCTGGATCCTGGATCTAAGTCATAGTATGTATCTTATCTTCCTTTCACCCAAGCCTATGTCATTTATGGCCCTAGGTACCGCCTTCCGTAGACTTCCGAACAGTTGAGCTGATGGGCATATCAATTAAGACGCCTTCATATTCGTTTCTGGGCCTCTCGAAGCTCCGGTCAGAGGGGTTCCGGGTGGCCCTCCCCAGGACTACCCGGTTGAACGACCGGACGACCCGGATCACTACAGAAACTGGCCCATGTACCATGCGCCGACCGTCCTGCGGACGTGGATTCAGGACGTACTCGATCTTGAACTGGTTCCAGCCTCAAGTCAAGGCGAGTACTGGAGCACTTCATCTGTAAGCTGGACGCAGTAGCCTAAACATAAGCTCTGAGGTTTTGTAAACTGAAAAGTTGTCGGTAGGAAATTCTTGGCCAGGTGATTGGCAAGGCCCTGAGACTTTACGGCTGGCCAGATGAGTTCCGCGAGCAGGACTGGGCGCGTGACTCTGAGCAGGTTTATCGTGCCGCAGGCGAAGTCGAGGAGCGTTATGAAGAAGGGTTCGATTCACATAAGTTTGGACGAGACAGACAAGAGCTTCTTTCTAAGTGGAGGGAGGATCCAGACCTTATTCCGGATGTTTGTTTGGATCTGTCATGAAGTATGGTGAGATTTTCCCAGAGAGTGCATGCGATCTCTCAATGTGTTGATTTCAGCGACTACTTATCTTGTTGAACGCCACTGTATCGACTCCAGTACATACATAGCTCGAATACATCAACCTTTCTCCACTACGCCAAACATACTAATGCTCCTGGAGTTACCACTGGTGTCGCCGTTGCTATTGGGAGGCTCTCCTGCAAGCTTCTACCTTTCATGGCCGGAAGACTCCGCTCAGCGGCTCTGATCTGCTTTTCCATCGGATCAACTGCCGTCGCCACGGCCTAAAGGGAGGTCGCCATGGGATTTCCATCCACATCAAGCCCTCGAGCCGCCTTCTCGTCAATGCAATTGGGTGAGCGACAAGGCTAGATCCCCAGATGCTCCCGCAGCTCCTCTGGCGTCGCACGCCGCGACTGGTTTCGGTCATCCACAACGCCGAAGCCATTCTCTTCTGCAAAGTAAGATCACCATCACTTCGGTGCGGAAGAGCATGATCCTGAGTCACCGAAAGAGGAGGAGACCGTACCTAGGTATCTCGCCGAATCGATGCCCACGCCGTTCCCAGTTCGGTGCCATGGATCGTTGATCAGGAGAGGGAAGCTCGGGTTAGTGAAGTTCGCGACCTGCGGCGGCCTTTGAACCAATGGCAACGTCTGCGTCGGTATGATTGGAGACACTTAGACAAGTGTCCCCCGGACTACGACGACAACGCCCACATCTGTGTACGGGGCGACCCGAACCACCGCTGTCCCAGCTCCGCCAACGACAATAGCCCCGAGTAACGGCGTCTCGACTTCTGTTCCTACACAACCTGGCGTGGACGAAGCTGCGACCGCTTCTATCTCGTTGAGTCTGGTGCCACGTGTATTGCGATTGTGTTGCGGTATGGCATCACGCTTGCGCAGTTTACCGCTTGGAATAACGTTGGTGGCTCTGGTTGCGGCGGCCTCTGGGCTAATGTCTGGGTCTGCGTGCGCATTCTAGGTTGAGCTCTCTCGATCCCAGAACAGTTCAGAGATTCAGATCTAAAAAAGAAGAATCAGATGTTAGAACAGGGAAGTTCACTTGATCAGACGAGTCTTAGGGAGAAACAATCCATGCCAAAGCCAATTGCGCCTTTCAGAGTGCTTGCGTCGTGTATCTGACTTGAAGACACTAAGCTGCACTCCTGTCCAGTCGCAGCCAATATAGGAATAGTGGTACCCTCAGCGCAGCTCCCCTTCATAAGCCACCATCGAATGTAAAGCTGAGTGGCTTAGATATTAAAACAATATCTCAGCCTCTTTCCCTTCACGCTCCGAGACCTCGTATGCTGATCCCTTACAGCTGAATTAATACCCCGCGTTGTCGACATTGGCAGCGCAACATCACGCGGTCAAGCCGTTGTCTTGGGGAAATGAGTTTAAGACACCACCACTCTGTGCGACGCGCTGAGACATAAGTCGTCTCGTGATGGTTTAAATACACTGCGCAATTTCGACGAAGCTGTAGATATCCGGCACTTAAGCCCAAGATTACCCGCAAAACTTCGGCCGCGTTCTCTGTTCCTCAACATCAGGGTGAAGTTCAGATTTCACCACCAGGGGCCATTCTACTTTCATCGAAATGAATATTTCCATATTCCTGACCATATTCTCCGTTGCGCCCGCGCTGGTGCAAGCTGCAAGCTGCAACAATAACTGCGGTCGGCAAGTCGCCGGAATAGGACGACGAGACCCTCCTCTCTCTTCAAGATCATCTTTATGTTCAGAGTTCGTGACTACGTATGTCACAGTAGCACGTGGGTATGAGTTGCGTCACTTCTTCCGAACATTAAAATCATCGACTGACATGTATCAGACCACCCACAGACACACCAAAATCGCGCGAAGAACCCTCGGTGCCGATTGTCACGGGTACCAAGCCTGTCTATGCCAGCGCTTGTCCCGATCCAACCGCCTACTGGTCCGCCTGCCAGTGCTTCACCGGGATCAAGGCCACCACCATCACTATAGTGGCGGGAGCGGAAACAACGACTAGCAGCATCCCATCTTCACAGATTATTAGCACGCCTCTTGTCACGACGACCGCAACCCTCACGTCCAATTCTCCCTCTCCTTCGTGTACAATCGGCGCAGAATTTGCACTCCATATTATAGAAGAAGAGTCGGACCTATGCCAGAATATGCTCTTAGACCCATACTTCGGGCCCGAGAACTACGACATCCAAGGTCTCCTCCAAGGCCGACGTCCTTGGGGCGTCGGCATTAAGCGGTATATTGACTATTACCAGCCAGATGAAAACTTGCCTATTAGCTATGGCGGCGTCTATGGCCCTCCTAGATCTAGCCTGAGATGCAACATCCTCGTACACCGCGGCTATATTAAAGCCACTCTACCCGGCGCCTACGAGTTTCTCATCAACCAACCCCCACCCGGGGATGTTCTTTTTGCGTGGTTCGGCGACAAGGCCAAGTCCGGGGCATTCAACGTCAGTAACGCCGATATCGTTGTACCAAATAACAACGGGTGGCCCTATCGCTATTTTGTTTATTTCAGGGACGCCTCTGAGTACATACCTTTTCGCATGTTTTGGTCTCATGGGAGGGGACGTAGTGAAGTCCTTGTGGGAGTCTTCCCAACATATACTGTTGGCTTAGACGAGGATGTGCAGCCTCAGAATCCAGTGTTCTACTCGAACTGTTCTGGTAGCAATAGCCCTGCTCCGGCTTGGCCTTCCTGGGAAAGTGAGGACTACTCCGGAGGAAATTGATCAAAGATGGTTTACCTGAGAGAGCGGGTAAACTCCCAAGTTTGAAAGATAGCATTATGTAAAGAAAGGTTTCCCATAGGGGGCGGACATGGAACTTTCTATCTGCCTTGCTAAAAGTCAAGGCGCATACTTCAAGCTGCAGAGAATATTTGCGGACGACTTTTCATAGCTGAAAGAGATTCCCATAGAAATAACGCCTTTCTGCAAAACATCTAAGGTCCTGGGATAGATCTTCGGCATTGAGCATCCATCAGCTTGGTTTACACTGAAGCTAGGCACGTTAAGTGCTCGGCTATTTTTCGTGAATAGTTGCATTGGCTGGATTTATCACTTCGACTTTCTCTTTGTGATGTGTTCCCTAGGTCTCTTAGAAGCTTGAAAGTTTAGATGCTGGTGTTGCACAGAGTTGAATGACGAGCGAGTATGAAATAAAAGGCCTGAGAGACTTTGACTGATTAAAGACTGTATTACTATCGGATTCTAATTTGTCTGGTAATGCGAAGCTTTTGAGAGACTTAGTGAGTCATACGCCGCGTGCTCGAAACATTGTGTCTTGATCTTGCCTTGGTGCGTCCGCAAGCAATTGGCTTTTTATTTGGCCGGGCTGCCACCGCTGGGGGTGTTAGGGGGAGGGCGAGGGGCGGGGGGAATAGGGCGAGGAGAAGGGACGGCCATGACTGCTGGTTTGAGAGTGGAAGGTGAAAAGTTGTTGGAGTCGGTTTGCTGGTTTCTTGTATTTGCTGCTGTGCCAGATCGGAAGTAGATTGTCGGCTGGAACACAGGTCTCTTATAGGATCTCATGGCCTTCAAATCAACATGGTGAACAACAGGCCAGCTCAGTGACTATCTGAAAACATGAATCCAACTTTGTCTGAGGCATTATCTCATGTCTGAAGACTAGTCGTGCTCACAGCTGAGCACGATATAGTGAATCAGTGTTGAACGCGAGTGATTCATTGCCATGTCTAAATCCCCGTAGGTTTTCAATAAGAAACCTACGGTTACGCTGTGGGAGTGTCTCTCCTTGTCTTCTAGAACGACAATTTACTCACAGAAGGCCTTAAGCGATTGTGAAACCACAAAACCTCCAAACACTTATGTAGCAATCACACACATGGCATGCGAGGTCAATTCCCAACTCAGGGTGGATATCAATCTTTATCTCATTAAGCCGCCAAACGCCAGGGATAATAACGCCGTTCCGTCATGCTATTTACTTGGGAACCAACTTGATGTTGTACTCAAGCTCCCAGGGAGCCTTAGCATCGCCTTTCCTTTCCAAGAACCTCACGGTGAGGCCATCCTTCACTGCAAAGACAGAATCATCCTCGAGGTACTTGGAGTCCTCGTCAAAGATTTGTGTCGTGACAGACTGGAAGCTTTCTGAGCGGACCTGTAGAACTGTTAAGATGGATGCTTTTGCAGTGGCAGGAGTCGGAAGTATCTTACAATCAAGTGAATGTGAGCCGGTCTGTATGGGTGGCGGTGAAGAAGTCCCAGCAGCTTGCCAGCTGGGCCATCGTCGGGAACCTATGCATCATGTCAGCAAGGAAATTGTTCGCAATCATTCAGCGTCAATACTCACGGGATAGGGGGTGGGTCTCAGGCAGTAGAAGCCATAGCGGCCCTCCGAGTCAGTCTTGAACACGCCACGCAGGTTGTGTTCAGGCTGATCGGCATCTTGTTGCTCGTACAAACCTAAAAAAGCATGTCAGATCGAGGCCCTTGCAGCTGCAAATTCAGGGGTTCCATACCATTTGTTGAAGCTTGCCAGACATCAACCGAAGCGTTGGCCAACGGCTTTCCGGTGTTGGAGCATGTTACTTGACCGTACATCCACGCAACTTGACCGTCCTCTGGGACCTTGAGCACGATCGTGCTGCCGTTGCTGCGAACGGGAGTGTCGGCGCGCCAGAAGGGACCGAGGATAGCCGTCGCGGTGCCGGGCTGGCCGTTCCTCGTCGCCACCCGGTTCGTGATATCATCAACAAGCCTGTTTCCGGCGTCAGTCTCACTCAAATTGGCATTTTCTGTGTTTGTGATACATACGATTCGAGTCCAATAACGTCGCACAGGAGCTGGCCCTCATTGCGACGGTCGTTGCTCATCTGGCCCGCCCAGTTGATCATGTTGACACCCATCATCCACTCATCCGTGGTGAGATCGACCTCGCGCGCAAAGTCGTGGATGTGCTGAATGAAGGAGGTGAGAATGACACGGAGCCTGGGGTCGGTCTCCTTGCCCATGGAGGCAATGACCTGCTTCGTGAAGTCTTGGCCGAGGCCGACATCTTTGTTCTGTAATGAGCCCATGATTGATAGTGTTGAGTGTGTTTTTTTCTTTCACGACAAAACTGCGAAATGGTGAAGCTGGGCGATGAGCAGGTCGAGGATGGTTCGCAGACAGGCTACTTAAGACGAATTAAGTTACGCCACAGGTGGTCTTTGTTCTCCGTCCCGCAGTTGGAGGGAAAGATACTTATCCCAATCATCGTTCGTGTATTACTCGCCATTTTTCCTGCTTTGTCAGTTGATTGCACGTGCCCGGCGGGTACTGCCGGCCGTCGACTCCTCTGTTCGCTTTTGGGCCGGATACGCCCCCCGGTTCCGGGGTGGTATTCCCATTTCGGGTACGGGGAAGAGGATCCGACGCAAGGGACATCTGCCGAGATCTCCCATTTTCTGGCGAGTCTGGCCTGACGACGCCCGTGGCCCGGTGCTTCGTGGACTGGGGCCCCCGCACTTTGGGTTATCTTTGTGGAGATTCGCGCGCGGGAGGATGGGATCATGGGGTTGGTGGCGGTCCGCTGCTAGTCGTGACTGTGACTTCATGTCTCTGTGTTGCTATGGTGCGTTGGCATGTCCCCGAAACGGTCGGCTTCGCGTCGGGAAATGCACCGGCGGGTATGGGCGGGGCTATCTTGGACCCTGTTCTGTCACGTCGCTTTGAATATTGGTCGCCCAGCATGGTGCCTTGATGATGGAAAATGGCTACTTTTTGATTGAAATGCTTCAATCGAACGTGCATTGAGTTCTCGTTGCGATAAGGCATTGAGAAAGTTACACGAGAATTAGTCTATCATGGTTGAGGGTCCACAAGTCGTCTACGGTGTACAAAGCTCAACCTTTCACAACGCCATTCGTGCCGTTGATACCGTTGGTGTGACCTTCTATCAGATGATCCTCTTCCGGTCCGAAATCCCAACTTGCTGGATCTGTGCCGTTTGGCCTGCTCGCTCTCTTGAATCCGATATCGATGCCGTCAATCTTGACCACAGGTCTCACGGCCTCAACCTCTGCCTTGTATCCCTTTGAGTACCACTTTTCGCGAATCTCCTTCGAGCTGAAAAGCTCCGGCGCATAGCGCTTCATGGCTTTCAGTGCCGTGCCTGAGATCTGATCGACGCTGTGACTGTGTCTCAGAGCGAGGAAGTCGTCGCCCGCCAACTTCAACAGCTCGCGCCTGACTTCTTCTGGGTACTGTCCGACTTTGATGAGGAGCAGATCGTATTGCAGGAGAGATGCTTTGCCGTGCCACGAGCCACCCTTGGTAGCTCTGTTGTAGAGACCGGTTAGAGCCGCAATGGCACCCATGCAGCCCGTTCCGTAATCAGAAATGGGGAAAGGGGGAACAACCGGCTCATCCAGCCCCATGAAGCGGCCTTGCGCCCAAGCCACACCGCTGACCTGTGATCATATTAGTCGACAACTGACAGAAGTGGATGACTAAACTCACGCAGTCGGCAATCTGTTGCCATCCAGGCCGTGATGCCCACTCTCCCTGGTACCCGAAGCAGTTCTCGTTGACGTAGACGATACCCTTTCCGCGGTCCTTGGCGAGTTTGGTCAGAGCAGTCGCGCCGTAACCGAGCTTCTCCAAGGCACCAGGCCGATACCCGTCAAGAACGACATCCGCTTCCGCTAACAGGGCTTCAAACTGCTTTCTTCCCTCTGGCGTCTTGAGATCCAGGTCGGCGGCGTGCTTTCCCATGTTGCCATCAACCTGGAAAAATGGGACATCGCTGAGGTTGGGGCTCGTAATCTTCAATACATCCGCGCCATACTCGCCCAAGATACGTCCGATTACCGGGCCAGCGATGATGCGACACAGCTCAAGCACTTTGACACCGGACATGATGCGCTTGTCAGATGTGCTAGGTAGCGGCGTTGGAGGTGTTGAGTTCTCCAGGTTGTCAACGCTCCAAGGAGGGAGGCTGACGTTTGTCTTGCCCTGTGAGGAGACCCATCAATATCAGATGGGAAATGTGAGATGTGAAATTGACTTACATGAGGTGTGCGAAGGAAGTCTTTATGCTTGAGTACGGGTACGCCAGCCTGGCGTTTCTCTGCATTCATGCGCTCCAGCTCTTCAGTGGTGTAATTCTTTACATGAGATTCAATTGCATCGACAATTGCGTCATGATCATCCTTCAGGTCCGGTCTGAACGGCTCCAAGCCTATCATGGCAAGAGTCGTTGATGCCTCAAGTGATCCATGAATGTGGTAGTACTCTCCTCTTTGCTTAGTTTCGTACAGGTTTGCTGACATGCGACGGTACGGATCGGATTGCGCTTTTAGCAAGTCCGTGTCTTGGACAGTTAGATTAACTTGATCCGCCGAGTGGTGAGAACCGTGATTGTGAGCTCACCTTTCAGCATCTTCTTGACCTCTTTGTCCAACTTTCCATAGCCGCCAACAGTCGCCAAATACGCCTGAATCAAGAACGCAGTGCTCTTCTCCAAGCTCACTGTGACCGTTGGCTCAGTATTGGTTCCAAACTTGGTAGCTGCAAGCGCTCCAGCAACACCACCCTCAATGGCCTTCAAAGCTGAGGCCAACTCCGTTTCCTTAAAGGGAATAGGAAAGTACGGCAGGTCGCGAGTCGCAGTGAGCTGCACATTTTTGGTGATTTTTTCAGCTTCAGCAGGTATCTGCACGGTGCCGAGGACAAAGTCCAAAATGCACTTCGTTTCGGCGACGGCTGAATATGCTTTCTCGGCCATGATGAGTTTTTGTCGATGCAAAAAGGCGTCAAAACTCCCTAGCTGGGCAGGAAATCCAGCTAACACAAGTGATAAGAGAGCGCCGGCCGGGGTGCGTTCATGTAGTACCGTCCCGTACCCGCACTTCACGTCTTTGCGCCTCGTGACTATCACACCTTCAGCTCCATCAACCCTCGGAGAGGAGCATCCATTCTTCCTTGAGGCGAGTTTGGGATTTGCCGTCGTCCCAAGGGCCAATAATCCGTTCGCTCTCGTTCTTTCCTCCGTCCGATTCGTGGCCCAGTGTCACAGCGACGAACATCGAAACGTCGGACCCGTAATCGGGTATCGGGTGGCCATTGCTGCGCTTCCAATGAAAGCAACGCAATTGCCCTTCGGGAAGAGCATCCAAAGGACCCGGCTTCCGATATCGTCGGAATCCGGGTGTTCGCTATGAGCGCTACTGCGGGTCTAGTTTGGGGGGCGCTGACTTGGGTGGTTGGGCGTGCTCGGACACGGGGGTTTTCTCGGCTTTGAGAGGGTTGTCGGATGAGGGCTTGACACGTCGGATAAGGGCCCTCGGCGTCTCGTGCTTATTGGACATGGCGACTACCACTTTGCTATCTACTTTTCTTATGAAGTGGTGTCCAGAGAGACAAGGACCTGTGTCCTTGCTGGCTCGGTCAATTATTCACCGCTCCGCCTTTGCTGTCACTTTTCATGTTGATCGTCTTTGGCCTCACTGCCGTCATGCCGATACTGCGGGGAAAGCCCATCATGGAGCGACTGAGAAGCCAAGACTTGGTTGAGGTTGAGGTGTTGAAGTGGGCGGGCAGAGGAGATAAAAAAGAGAGCATTACACAAGACATTCAACAACTGTTTCCTCATTGAAATGGCTAGTGGCGATTGGTCGTCTGTCTTGGCCAATAGTCTGTGATACCCTAGCCGTATCTTGCATTGAGAGCCGCGGATACAGCACTCTGCTGTGTGCCGAGCTAAGCGTCCGACGATCCCGCCCCAAAGCCCG
The DNA here is from genome assembly GCA_027406105.1 of Colletotrichum endophyticum. NCBI lineage: Eukaryota > Fungi > Ascomycota > Sordariomycetes > Glomerellales > Glomerellaceae > Colletotrichum > Colletotrichum endophyticum. The sequence continues at coordinate 5,613,443 of JANVYF010000002.1, forward strand.
ATTCTTCAAGAAAGAAGCACAACCAATGCTGTCACGACAGATGTCAAAATGGACTAGCTCATTGGACCGGCCCTTTCTACACCTTCCCCCATTGCTTCTGAGTTGCTACCCCCCCTGGCCCCGTCATGGCTATCAAGTCGCCCGGCATGCCGCGCCGTGGAGGGGCGCAAAATCTGGGGAAATTGATGACCTGGGAGCCCCCCTGGAAAAGCGTTCCCCCGCAGGAGCTGAGGCTGCTGTGCCGCAGCGAGTTTGCCCCGGATTTTGGCACTGCAGCAGCAGGCTGGGCTGGCTGTTTGACCCAAGAAATCATAGCGGTAATTTTTTCCCTCTTTGCCACGCGTTCCCGTTTTCGCCGTTGCTGTAGCCAACCAACCAACCCAGCGCACGATTTGCGTTTCACAAGAAGTTCAGTTCGGAAGAGAAACGAGAAGATTAAGGGTTTCTGGGTAAGATTTCAGCATCCAGACAATGCCGACGAAAAGGGTCCGACAGAGCGAACGGCGCAGATGCGTCAAAGCCTGCGGCAACTGCAAGCGGCGGAAAGAGCGCTGCGACGGCCAGAAGCCCTGCAGGCGGTGCGTTATCCGCAGAGTCGAGAGCGACTGTTCCTTCAGCGGTCCGACGACAACAACCTTCCCGCCCGAGGGCTCAGCTTCATCGGCGAGGAGTCCTCCTCCGACGCAGCAGCAGCAGCGTGTGGCTATTAACGGAAGCCCGGCAAGTCGAGGAGACATCTTCCATTCATATGGCTCAACGGCCTCTTTTCAAGAAGCCCACGGCGTCTCGCCGGAACACCACCACAGACGCGCATCTTCGCAAGTGTGTCATCTCTCGCCCAACACGGTGGTACCGCAGATCTCACGGCTGATTGGCGATGGCCGCGGCCGCTTCATGTTCATTGGCGATGCCGCCAACCTGGCCTTCCTGAAAGTCATCCGCCGGCTGGTCCGCGACCGCGTAGGGTCGTGCCCGTTCACTGATGATCCCCTGAGACACCTCATGGTTGAGGCAACTCCAGAAGGACGCCCGAAATGGATCATCACCAACCCAGCAGATATCCCAGCAAAGCCCAGCCCCGAACAGGCAAGGTACCTACTCCGGTGGTACCTGCGGGCAACCAACTGCATACTCGAGGTATTTGACGAAGCAGAGCTCTTGAAGGATCTGGAAAAGTGGCTCCGTGGGGAACCGACGAGTCACGATGAAGAGGCCATGAACTGCATCTTCTTCCTCACGTTCGGCATCGGGGCTCAGAGATGTCCTGATGATCGAGACGCTGACGCCGAGAAGTACTTCAACTATGGACGGTTTCTGGCGGTCTCATACGCAATGGAGAATCCAACGAACAACACTGTCAGCACCTACGTCTTGATCACCGTCTATCTCCTTGGCGCATCCAGGCGTAACTCCGCCTTTATGCATCTCGGCGTCGCAGTCCGCGCAGCTCATGCCCTGGGTATACACAAAAGGGACAACTCATCTCTTTTCCCAATTCATGAGCAAGAAACTAGGGAGCGTCTTTGGAAAGCCCTTCGGGTTTTAGACTTGTTTCTTGCGGCTTCACTAGGACGGCCCTTGGCCACCACAGAATCTCGGGACTTCTCATCAACTGACAACCACTCAGCCTCCCTGGAGCTATGTTCCATCTTTGAGTCCATCCTCAACGATGTCTACGCCAAGCGTATGGTTACGACAGACACCTTGGAGCGCATCAGTGAGCAACATCGTCGCTGGGCTGCACGGTTCAGCGATGGTCTTGCCGCCGATGGCGTAAAGTCAGGCATGTATGTTGAAGCAGAGGATGGTGAGAAGTACCCCAACGTGGGACTCTACCACATGAAAGAAGCATACTATTGGAGCATCATGTTGCTTTCACGACCGTTTCTCATCGACTTTGTCTCAAGGAACATGACGCGGTCACAGAGCATGTCATCATGGCAGGACGAGCCACAGCTCTCATCATCATCTGATCAACTGCTGGTCCACGCTTGCGTAGACTCGGCAATCCGCACCATCGACCTTTTATCGGGCCTCATCACCGATAAGAACGTCTCCAAGCGACATCCCTTCGTCATCAACTCGGTCTTCGTATCGGCCCTGGTGCTTGGTCTTGCCGTGTTCGGTGACCTGGACAGCACCTTCCCGCTCGACAAGAGCTTAGCAGACGCCCAGGCGCTCCTACGACGGTTCAGCAAGCATGATCCAGTCGCTAATAGGGAGTTGTCTATAGTTGAACATCTGCAAGGTGCCTGTGTCTTGTACACAGAAAGGAGGGCTCGGCGTAAAATGGAGTGCCAAGGAATGCTCATAGGCGAGCTCTTCGGAAGCGTTCATGATGGTGCGTCACTATCGAATGACGCTTCAAGGATGGGGTCCACAAGTTTCGGTCGTGAGTCCCGGATGTTCGGCGGTCAAAGGCTACACAGCACTTCGGATGCGGAAGAGTTGAGCAGCATAGACCAGAATGCTTCCCTAACAACAGGGAGCTCCGATGGTCACCCGCTGGGCGGAACGGAGCAAGCAAGAGGTTCCAATATCACTCAGGCTCTGACACCATCGACCGACATCTTACTTCCTATGTCACCACGGACGCTGCTGTTCGATTCGTACGCACATGACATGCCATTCTTTCCTACTATGGACGTGGGCCTGTCACATTTGGGATACACCGATGAGATGATGATGCCGGAAACTGGTGCGTTGCTTGATCCATCATGTTAAGGAGAACGATCAAATATGTGCATATGTAAAGTAGGGATAGTACGAATTAATGATACCGTAATGACCAAGACACACGCGAACTAAGTTCGCCAGTGGCTTCTTATCCAATAACCCAGCTCCCCTTCACTTTCATGTCGGTCATCACGATAAGATGAGCGAGACTGGGACCTCAAATGGTAATTCTGAAAACTTGGGAGGACTTATTCAATTCTTAGTTGGCACTTACTCAAACAATAATGCAGCTCATGCAGACAAATGAACGCGTCGACTTTAACAACTGGCTCAGAAGACCTCCCCAGCTGACCGCCTCAAAGCCGCAGTAACATCATTAGGCCTGCTCAAAAATGGCGAGTGACTAGCATCCATTCGTTCAATAACAACATCCACTTTAGAGGCATCGATCATCCGCTGCTGCGCTGGCGGCGGGATGGCGTTGTCCCGCTCGCAGAGGATGTAAGTCACCGGGATGTCTCTCCAGGCGGCATATGTGAGCTTGCTGAAAAACGTCCTGTAGCTGTGGCACTTCAGTCCAAGCACCGCCTCGGCGGCCGCCTCCTCGTCAAGGTCGTTATAACATATTTCCACGGGGCGTTCCGCGTCGACGATGGTATCATTCTCTGACAACCTGAACCAAGGCAGCGGTTGGCCTTGGAGCATGTCGATGAGTGAGACCCCTTTTAGCCACGTTAGTCTCTGTGCCATATGAGCCACTTGGAAAGAGTTCCGTTTCTTACCTTCAGGAAGCAGAAAAGCAGCGCAAAAGATCAGGCGGACAATGCCCCCCGGCTTGCCCTCCCTCTTGCGTGTTTCTGTATCAAGCCCTCGGCAGGCTTCAGAGCCAACTACACCGCCGTAGCTGTGCATGAACAACACCACGTCCTCGCCATTGTCGACGGCCTTCTCAATTGCCTGCCGAATCGCTGCAACGTCGGGCTCAAAGTCCTTCAGCGGTGGGTTCGCTCCGTAGGAAGGCAACTGGACGGACACAGTGTTGTATCCGAGAGCTTCAAGCTGCGAAGTCACAGGCTGAAAGCGAGTCGCGCAGTGCCACGCGCCAGGTACAAAGATGAAAGTTGGTTTAGTCGCCATTGTTGCAGCCGTCTGATGGAACTCAAAAGCCAGTCTGAGGTTTGAACATCACCGTGACTCAATGACAGCGGTGGGGCTGGCCTTTTAAACTCTTTCCTACCCCGTGGGAAACACCCTACCTTCCTTGGATCTTGAGATTCATCTTGACAGAATCCGGGGAATCTGGGGAAGATACCCGAATTTCCCCAGGCATTGAGTGCCTCTCGGATCGGGCTCCGGCCAGGGCGGTGCGACAGGAACTATCGACAAGACTAAAATTAGACGGACATTTTTTTGTGGCGTCTGGGGTAACTAACACGCAATGGCGCCCACATGGCAATTCTTCAACGCTTAGAGACAACGAACAATCTTCAACAGCCGAAGCTTTAAAGTTTCGGAGAGCATGCAACGGACGAGATTAGTTCGATGCATGATCCCCATTCATCCATCCCCCTCGTTTCCCCTCATTGCCGATATTGAGAAGTGATACTACTACCCGGGTCAATGCACGCCCCTAAAAACCGTCACCCGAAGGCTACTTCGGCTAGGCAGCTGATGGACATTCTAGAATCAACCCAATTCCCGAAGCCGAAGATGCATAACCCGTGACCCGACAGCGCCAGCCAATACGCCATCGCAAGAACGTCAGCACAACGTGGACGCCCCATCCGAAGATCATCGACGCTGCTTGTCCGTGAATTTCGGGGCCCGGGACTATCGGCAAGAATTGTCGGTGGCAGCCGATGGGTCCTCCCGGTGGGTGCTGTCATTCAATCCTGTCGTCGTCGGCGTCATAGGTCTCATCCGAGTAGCCGGTGAGGCTGTAAGGGACAAGCTTTGCTGCAGGTATTTTCATTTTTGGCGGTTTGCGCCGTGTACTCTTCCCATGTATATCTTCATAGAAATACCTTTACCTTGGGACATAACCAGAGAATTTTGAGTCAGCTCGATTATTCGTTTCAAAGCACACGGCGAAAAGGTGACAGACAGCACGTGCCCGTCCTATTCATTTCCGCGTCCGAACTCTATTCCTCCTTGGCACCTCTCACCTTTCAACCACACGTATCGAAGATGACGCCGCCGCCGGAGTTTTGCCTGTCTCCGAACAAGGACTTTAATGTCGCTGTGGTCGGAGGCGGTATCGCCGGCCTGACGCTGACTCTCCAGCTCCTGCTCCAGCGGATCCCGACAACGCTGTACGAGCAGGCGCCGCAGTTCGGAGAGATCGGGGCTGGCGTCTCGTTCGGGCCCAACGCGCTGAGGGCCATGTCCCTGATCTCGCCGCACGTCCGGAACGCGTTCGAAGCCCAGGCGACGTACAACCAGTCGGAAGACCACAAGGGCGTGTGGTTCGACTTCAGGTACGGCGAGTCGTGCGACGGCAAGCACCGGGAGGGCGACCTGATCTACCGCCTGGAGTGTGACGGCGGTCAGACAAGCATTCACCGCGCTCACTTTCTGGATGAGCTGGTGAAGCTGCTGCCGGACGGGATTGCCAAGTTTGGCAAGCGCTGTGTGGACTATGAGGATGATGGGAAGAGCGTGTTGTTGAAGTTCCAGGACGGCACGACAGCGAGACACGATGCGGTGATTGCTTGCGACGGCATTAAGTCCAAGTTGCGCAGCGTCATGCTGGGAGAGAACGATCCAGCTGCTAAGGCTGTGTTCTCTGGAAAGTGCGCTTATCGGGGACTGATTCCCATTGAGGAAGCTCAAGAACTGCTTGGCGAAGAGCTGGCCGGGAACGCCCAGATGTACTGCGGAAGGCATGGTCACATTTTGACCTTTTCCGTAGCCAAGGGCAAATACATGAATGGTAAGTTCGCAACAGAATGACTTCAAAAGGGTTTTCAGTGTTAACAAAAGGTTTCAGTGGTTGCCATGCGCAGTAAAGACGACTGGAAATCGGACAACTGGGTTGTGTCAGTGAACAAGGAGGAAATGCTTGCCGACTTTGAAGGCTGGAGCGAGCAAGCCCGTCGAATCATCCAGATGATGCAAAAGCCCGATGTCTGGGCCCTATTCGACCACCCGCCCAGTCACACATTCTTCAAGGGACGGGTGTGCCTCCTCGGCGACGCAGCCCACGCCTCAACACCCCACAAGGGCTCCGGAGCCGGCATGGCGATTGAGGATGCATACGTAATGGGCAACCTGTTGAGTCTGATCTCCAGCCCCGAGGAGATCGAGCCTGCGTTTGCTGTGTACAATAAGACGAGGAAGGAGAGGTCGCAGAATTTGGTCACGGACAGCCGCGAGCAGGGGCAGTTGTACGAGTTGGAGTTGAAGGACGACCCGGAGTGGATCGCCGAGAACTTGTCGACCCGCATGGATTGGATATGGAAGTACGACTTGACCCAAGAGTTGGAGAAGGGCAGGCGGATGCTGGAAACGAAGGCGCAACTATGATTGGTTGGCTTCTAGGTGTTAGCGGAATTGGTGTTTTACACTCAGCGATATTTTCAACAAGGCCCATTGATTTCTGGACCAAGTGGCGTAGGTAGTAAGATCCGCTGTTGTTTTAGTTATGGAACCAGTTGTGGTATGACAGTTAGCTGACTTGTCGGACTGTTTATTGATCTGGCGAGTTTCTGTACTAATCGATCCGGCGATTTTTTGTTTACTGATCTGACAAGTTTGTTCACTGATCATCAGAACGCTCGCCAAAGTCATTATCAAGGATATCCTGACATAGTTTAGAGGTCTCAGTCAAAAGCCACCCCCTGCCACAATACGGACGAGGTCTCAACGCTGTATTGTGGCTCAGCTCATAGTCGGCGGATAAGCCATGCTGAATTCAGCTTTTCTATTGGCTAACAGCTCTAGTAAACGTGAGATGAGTTGTTTTATCAGCACACGGTAACTATCGTCGAAGCGATCATCTACAGCATACACCGCGCCACCTAGCGGGATCCTCGTACGGGGCGGCTTCAGGGTCCTACGTAGGTGCAGATACTGCTTGACTGCCACCTCCGTACCATACCTATGAAGTAATGTGAACCAGTGGTGAGTTTTCAAATGTGTAAAGTACTTTTGTCACATGATAAAAGAATAACGTATTAATCATAAGTGATGTGATTCGTTTCAATCTACCAAAAGATGCCTATGCCAACCTAAACAAAACAGAGAGGGAATCCTAAAGCCATGCTGCAACTTTTACAACTTTTTATGTACAATGCAAGAATACTCGCTCCAACCCAATGCAATCAAACGCTTAGTCGAAGTGAATGCGCCACAACTCTCTCGGCGAACCAGCCTTGAAGTCACTGCGGGTGTGCATCGCCAGGACGTTGTCGCTGACGAGCAGGTCGCCCTCCTCCCAAGAGAAGTAGAGCGTGTTCCTGCGGTCGTGCAACAGAGAGTCCAGGATGTTGCAGATCTCGGTGCTCTCTTCCTCGCTGACGCCTTCAATGTTCACGTAGGTGGCATCGAAGGTGGTCTTGGACTGAGGCCAGGGCTCGTGGTAGCGGATGCAGGCCTCACCGGTCTCGGGGTGGGGGGTGACAAGAGGGAGACCGGTCATCTTGGTGGCGTCGAAGGAGCTGGTCTGGACGCTCCAGGTGAGCTTGGAGAGCTTCTCGAGAGGCAGGTGGGGAGGCAGGTTCTGGAAGACGAGGCGGGAGGGGGTGAAGAGGGTGAAGCCGGTGTCCTTCGGTGAGGGCGTGACCGAGGTGAAGAACTGGAACCTGCAGGAGTGGGTTAGCTCCGGATCATCGGATCTGCACTGCTGTGCCGCTGGAAGTGGACTTACTTGGGAGGGTTGGGAAGAAGCTTCTCAGTTCCGTCCTCTTGGGGCACCTTGTGGGTCTTGAACAGACCATCGAAGTGGAAGGGCATCCACTCGGCTGACAGAACGTTATTCAGACCACGGGTATCGGCACCCTGGTCCTTGACCTCGAGGACAAGGCCAAACTTCCACGGGAGGGGCGTTCCGAACTCTTCAGACTTCTTGACGAACAGGTCACGGTCCTTGGTCTTGGAGAAGCCGCGCATGATGACGGGAGAGTTGACCTCGGACAGAGCGCGGACCTTCTTGGCGTCGATGTCGTGGATGGAGAGCTTCTTGGGGCCGGCGGCCGGGCGGATGACAACGCCGCAGGGGTAGATAGGCTCGAAGGTGACGTCCTTGTCCCAGTTGTAGAGGTCGCTCTTCTCGCGGAAGTAGCTGGGTCTGCCGTCCTCGTAGACGAGCTCGTACTTGGGGTCGTTCTCGAACTCTGATCGGGGGCCGGTGGTGATGGCGCCGCTGACGCTGAAGGCGATGGAGCAGTGCCAGGGGGTGGTGTAGTAGGTGGTAGTCGGCAAGGGGCTGATGGGGATCTTGGTCTCGCCCACGGAGGGGTGGATGGAGAGACGAATGTGGTCGCGGAAGTTCTCGCGCACAGCACGCGCAAAGGCGTCACCGCGCTGCAGCATCTGCTTGGAGATGTACTCGATGCCGGTCTTGAACTTGGTCTTGGAGCGGTCCTCACCGACGGGGTAGACATGGCGCAAATCGGTCTCGAGGAACTTGATGTATCCGCGATATGTCAGGCAGGTGTCCTCGTTCTTGGAGATCTCGTTGGAGGGGTCGTAGTCGGCTCTGCCGAAAGTGTTGAGGAGGGCCCGGCGGAAGTTGGTAGCGTTGGCGACGTATGTGATCTCCTCGAGCTTGTTGGGGAGGTTAGGGAGGTGGACGAGGTCCTGGAGACGAGAGAACTGGATATTGGTCAAGCGCTGCTCGGCGGCAATGCCACGAAGAGTCTCTCCGTACGCCCAGACTTCCTTGTCTTGGACACCAAGAAGGTCTATCACAAACGTGTGTCAGTTGTCATAGCAGCAGAAGTACAATGTCAAGCTGGCTTACCGTTATATACAAGTCCATCGGAAATGATGGTGAGCTTTGCGCCGGGCTCGTAGTAGTCCTTGATGGCTGAGCAGAGACCGTTGAGGTTGGCAAGGGCGAACTCATCCGCCTTATCAGGCAGACGGCTGAGGACCTTGTCTCTTGTGTTGGGTGACTTGAAGGGGAAGGCAGGAAGGCACATGCGAATCTCGCTCTGGGACTTGACTTTTCTGTAGATCTGGGAGAGGAAGCCTAGCCTGCCCTCGAGCTCATCTGTGCTAGCACGCTTCAGACGATAGCGGCAGATGATGTCCAAGATGCCGGCGGCGGTGGTGAGAGCTTCTTCGTCCATGATCTGAGAGTCAACCTTGGAGAGCAGCTTAACCTCCGGAGAGGGCTGTCGAGGCGGCACTTCTATGGCAGAAGGCATGTTGTGTGGGTGGATGTGTTAAGGTATGGATAGATGGGTGTGTGAAGATGCAGTGGGAGTTGCTTGTCTCTTAGATAGAAAGACTGAGGTAGGGGAGGGCCTGGACAAGAGAAGGAACTAATAATCAAAAGAGAGTTCAGTAGGGCTGGAAGGTGCAGCTTGTTCTTAACTCAAATTGAGCCTGGATTAGAGGGGAGTTGATTCCGAATGCTCGGGAAGAAGAACCGGCTTATATTGCGCCTGCCTTGGGCGTTGGTCTACGCAAAGCTGCATATGCAAAATACTACTCTCGGAGATGATGATCGCAAGGAAGGGGTTACAGCAAGGAGCTACGGCACTGCCCGCAGAGCTGCATCAGGTCACATCTGGCCATTCGTCGCTCCCTTCTCCGTAATGGGCATATCCCGAATGTGGCTGTCCACTCCTCCTGTCCCGAAGTCCACTCTTTTCGTTTCCATGGTTGTTCGATATGTCGCCACAGGGTGTTCGATAGGAGACTAGTTCTGTACCAGCCAACCAGGGAAACAACTACGGGATCAAAATACTTCCAGCCTTGTCGTCCCATGCATTGACAATTTTTTTTCTCTTTACAGGCACCATCCTAATCGCCGATCGAGTCAGGGTTGCCACCCCACTGTATTGCCCGGGTCCAGCAGGATCAGGAAAGTGTTATGCACCGCGTGTGTGAGCTGGGCTTGGGCCAGGTTTGACAGCCAGTTCCGCGACCCACACGTGGGTGTGGAACATCATCATAGGCGGCCCAAAGGAGAAGATTGGCTGGATTTCCAAGATCTCAGTCGCAGCCGCGCGGGAGACGTCAAGGAAGGTGGATAAACCCTGGTTAAAGCCACCGTTAGGACTAATAAGAAAACACAAGCAGGCTGAAGGTGTGTGGAGAGCGAGGGGGTCCATCTCGGGGCCCTGAATCCACCCCAAAAAAGAATCGAGCCACGGCGCCACTAAGTGACGGCCCATGGATGCCGCGGCAGATGTGGTCGAGCATGGGCAAACATGGCCCAGATTCCGTGGCGGCAGGATCCTCCCGCGGCTGTGGAGACAAGGTCCCCCGAGGAATCGAAAGACGCCTTACCCGATCGGCCAATACCCCCGGGCGACGCGGTCCGGACAGACATGGAGAGGCCCGGATAGCGACGGCGATGATTCCTTACAAGGGCAGGTCTAGCCAGATTGCCGGGGAGGGCCACTGCGCTGCAACATTGGCATGTCGTGGCATGTCACATTGAGATCGTCGGAAGAGCATTCAAGTTTGTCAGGTCGTTGTTCTAAGACGTGCCTCAACGTCTGGGCGTTTTGCGGAGTGCATCCACACTTCGTCCACTCGCTGCGTGTGCGTAGCAAATACGTAGCATGCGATTCCATGTCAGGAACATCCCCGGCGCGCTCCGATATCAGATGATTATCGCGATACTCGCCCAGCGTCGGACTCACCGTGCTCGGCACATGTACGGAGCTGCTTTCGGCGTCATCGACTGTCATCCCGGATCTGGACCCCCGTGTCAGTCTCAGCCCCCGTTGTCAGATATCTAGTGCGCCTCCCATCGGACAATATCTGCAACCACGTAAGACGACATCTCCGCCTGTGATCTGATCGGCTTAGCAATCGGCAGTCGTCCGACCCGGATCTTTTTTCTTCTCTTGGATTTGCGAGATCTCGTACTCGGGAACATCTTGCCGCAACAAAAGTCATATCAAACGACTTACACGAAGTTTGAAGATATCACATCTGCAGCTTACTTCACCTTTTCGGCTCAAGAAACACCTCCACTTCCTCACTCCTTCCTCTGCCCATCCCTTGTCTTTGCACAACACAACACACACACCGGAAACTCACATACACCACTCACTACAACAATGGGTTCCATTCCTCGCGAAGAAGAGACTCTGGTCGACTTGACCATTGTCGGCGGTAAGCCTTGCTCGGCTCCGAGCTGCTATGCAGGCATCATCTCTAATTTTGATGTTCAGGTGGACCGACGGGTCTTCTCACTGGATACCTGGCTGAGTCGTTGGGCGTTTCCGTCTGCATTATTGGTGAGTAAATGCGTCTCAATGTCTGAGCGCGCACAGCTGACGAAATCAAGATGCAAAGGAAGGTCCTCTGGAGCTCGGCAGAGCCGATGCGATGAACGCGCGCACCCAGCAGGTTCTCGAGGTTGTTGGCATCCTCGACGATCTTCTTCCCGAGGGAATTACCTGCAACAGTAAGAAATTACCAAGACTTGCACAAACGGATTCCATATGCTTACCATGATGCAGCAAGTTCAACCTTCGCTGAGGGCGACTTCAAGTCCCGCCAAAGCCACTGGTGGACTGGCCTCGAGCACTGCTATCGCAAGAACTTCTTGATGCTCGGCCAGCCCGTCATTGAGCAGGCTCTTGCGCAGAAGCTCAGGGCCAAGATCTCTTACGGCGAGACCGTTTCGACCATTGCGGAGGACAAGGCAGGTGTTACCGTTACCACCAGCAAGGGTCGCACGATCCGCAGCAAGTATGCGGTGGGAGCCGATGGTGCGCGCTCCACCGTCCGCAATGCGCTCGACATCAGCTTCACTGGGACCAAGCCAGAGATGATCTGGGCCGTTTTGGACACATTCATCGACACTGACTTCCCTGTTTGCTCCGAGATCATCACCTTCCAGCTCAACGGCCAGAGCAGAGTCTCATGGATTCCCAGAGAGCGCAACATGGCGCGCTTCTACATCCTGCTGGACGGTGAGATTACGCAAGAGAAGGCGGAGAACTCCATCAGGGAGCACATGGCACCTCACCGGGTGGACTTCAAGAAGACGGAGTGGTTCAGCACGTTCGATGGTAAGCGCGCTCCTCGTGGCCCCCAAAGCAACGCAAGAGACTTTCGGTTTCGGACTCGCTGACACGTCGATATAGTCAAGGAGCGTATTGCAGGAACCTTTGTCTCCAAGAGCGGCGACGGGCGCATCATTCTGGCAGGTGACGCTGCCCATGTTCACTCGGTGAACGGCGGCCAGGGCCTCAACACCGGTGTGGCTGACTCGTTCGCTCTGGCGTGGAGACTCGCCGAGGTTCTCACAAACGACAAGCTCAGCCAAGCTTCCGTTGATAAGTTGATCAAGAGTTACGACATCGAGCGACGCACCGTGGCCCAGGGCGTCATCGACGTTGCAGCGGCCCTGGTCAGAGACACCGTCCACACTGCAAAGCAGTACGTCTCCACAATCGAAAAGAACGCCGGGTACATCACAGGTAAGCTTTTTCCCTATGGTTAAGCAAGTATCCGTAGCGTGACGTCCGCGGCCCCCAGGGCTGGCGCTCATCCTGCTTCCCCAAACTCTGTTCTGCGTTGGCCCCCAGAAAAGGGGAGATCGGTCACAGAGAAAACGGGGAAACCGCGCTTCCAGAATGCTGTGTGCCCTGGCTCACCAAGCACAAGCGCGTGTGCGGATGTTCCGCGCTCTGCTGGGGCTCCACGTTTCCGAAACCGAGCGAAAAGAGTTTTCGGCTAATTTTTCTCTTTAGGCATGGGCGTATCTTACGACGGCACCGGTTCGCCCCTTGTCGAGGGCACCACGGCGGGCTTCTGGACCGCTGGACGGCGCTGCCCGGACGTCTACCTCACGCCCTCATCGTCCGAACAAGAGCCGAAGCGTCTGTATGAGCTTGTCGCTGGCAAGTATGGCAAGCACCTGGTGTTGAAGATCGGACGACAGGAGGCCAGCGGAGCCGCCCCAGCAGATGGTCTCAAGGATGTGGCCAGATTCTTCAGGGTCATCCCCCACAAGGCGGAGCCTCGTACGACGACGGACCCCGAAGACTCTTCATCAGTTTTTTCGGCTGAGTGGGTGGGCGAAGATGACGAGTTCGTCGTTGTTGTCAGGCCAGACATGTACATTGGCTATGTCGGCCAGGGCGAAGGCTGGAAGGAGTATCTTGCCTACCTGACCCAGTAAAAAGGGGGCATTGTTTGTTTGTGTCAATATGTTTGTTTTTAGAAAGGCCAAGGGAAAGGGAGCGTTGAACCACAAAAGCAGAACAATCATTGGATTGTATCATTAGACGGTAGAGAGATATCTTGTATGATCAACATTTCAGCCAATTGGAGCCTTCGCGGTGATCTAAGCTCTTCCGGGTCCTATATTGTCAATCCTCACCGGTGTAAGAGTCAGGCGTTTGCATACAAAACCCGTTGTAGGGCGCGGCTGCAATTTCAATCACCTGCCCGACTGGATCGCCGTTTGATTGTCAGGGGAGCCAAGACCGAAGTCCGAGCTTGATACGCGTAGTATTTACGATAACGGCGATAAGAGCCGATTCTTTAACACAGAATCTGCAACCTAATCTACAAGCTACTGCGGGCGGGCTGTATTCGTAGCCAACCGCAGCCAACATGTGCCTTTGGCTTGCCCGAAAGGCACAGAGTTTCTGCCATCCGGCATTTCGCCCGGCACCCGAGACCTCCACGTTCCGTTCCGTCACTGCGGAATTAAAGTGCAACAAACATAGGATGGCAAGGGAAGTGGGATGACTCCGGGTGGGATGGACTGGGATTCATACGTCATCACACACGCTTTACATTTCATATGCAGTAGCTAAACAAGTGTCGGGCGCTTCCGTAATGATTTGCATGTTTAGGAGGAATAGACTTGAAAATCCCCGTAGGTTGTCGCGCCATTCCTTGGAAGAAATTTTCAACAGAGCCCCCAGCATTGGGTCCCTGATGAGACAACGAAGACACGGCGGACAATGCCTGTTTTTTACCCTATACGGCAAGAAGAGCATTGATGATGACACACAGGCTCGGAATCACGTTGGATGTCGGAACGATGCTCGGAACGAACAAAACAAAGAAATAAAAACCTAGACCCCCGCCACCAGGCTACGGAGCATGCCCGAAAGCAGGCCGAGCAGACCATTTCTTCATTCACCGCCCAATGTAACCTAACCACAATCGCTCAAAAATTATCAAAGAGCCACTCCACTTGTCCGAGGTATCGACGAGCGCTCAAATGCCTCAACGCCGGTGGCACTCCTGAATACCGAGACTAATCGAAGGAATTTGCAATGGGACCTGCCCTCTGAGGCTTCATCAACCCAGTGATTGCCAGCCCGAATCTCTTCGTAATGTGAAATGAATGACCTGTATTGAGAGCTGAAAGGCCACTGCGACCTTCTACATCTGCACACCATCCAATCTGCACGGGCGATCCTTTAGCCTGTCCTGGCCTATCCGAAACCTTTTTCTTTGAGTTTAGCCTCTGTATTTTGCAGTTTCCCAAAGGGTATCGCACCCGACCGGATTGAGACGTCATCCAATCAATCACGACAACATCCCTGGCCCTCGCATTACTCGGATCGACGTGTAAAGGCATATCCGTAGTCGCAGCGGAACAGGCGCGCGTGGGATAGAGGTTGGAGAGGCACGGCACAGCCTTGAGGAGGGAACCAGAGGGGGCGATCCGACGGAAACGCAATCTATCGACACCAGCACGTCGATGCGACGGTATCCCGACCGGAGCATGATATTTACCTCGGACAAGGAGAAGCCCACAGGGCCCGACGACACCGACCAGGACAGCCCGAACTTCCTCTCCGAGATCGACGAGGAAAATGCTATCGACGAGCTATCAGCGCCACAAATAACTCCTGCCAAGCCCAAGATAGCGGACCCTCCGAACGGTGGCTTGAAAGCGTGGCTGCAGGTTCTTGGGTCGTTTTTCATTTATTTCAACACATGGGGTAAGCTGCAACCTCGGACTCAGCGATCCCCTTCGATGCAACGCAAGGCCGCTGCAACGTCACCCCCCGTATCCGCAACTGCTCAACGTGCAAGAGCAGTTGCATAGTGGTGTAAATGTTTAGCTTGATTGCAAGTGCCGAAGAGAGCCGAGGCTGACTGAACGCGCGATGACAGGCCTCGTTGCAAGCTTCGGAACCTTCCAGGCTTACTATGAGGATGACCTCCTGCGGGACAACAGTCCATTTGCTATTTCCACAATCGGCTCTTTGCAGAGCTTTCTAATGGTGTTTTTGGGGTTCATCGCCGGCCCTGTTTTCGACCTGGGCTATGCGCGCCAGCTCCTGTGGGTGGGATCCCTGCTCATTGTCGTTGGCTCCATCTGCCAGAGTCTCAGCAGCAACCTCTGGCAACTCCTCCTCTCTCAGGGACTCTGTGTTGGTGTTGGAATGGGCAGCCTCGCAGTTCTGGGAGTCGCTGTTCTTTCCCCATGGTTTTCGACAAAATTGCCTGTTGCGACAGGCATCGCGGCTGCGGGGAGCGGCGTGGGCGGGTAAGTCTTCCGGAACATCGTCAATAAACACAAACGAAAGTATCCCACCGGATAGGGCTAACTTTGACTTTCTCGCATCACAGCCTGGTCCTCCCCATCATGTTTCGATCGCTTGAACCCGCGATCGGGTTCCGCTGGACTGTGCGCACCATGGCGTTGATCGCTTTAACGACGCTGGCGATTTCGATCGTGAGCATGCACACGCCCAAAGCCTCGGCGCAACGGCGCGCCTGGATCGACAGGTCTGCCTTCAGAGACGTCCCTTACCTGCTCTTTGTGTGCGCCTGCTGTCTGGTCTTTTTAGGCATGTACACGCCGTTCGTCTATGTCCAGAAGTACGCTCTGGCAACCGAGACCGCGTCGCCGCGCGTCGCCACGTATCTGCTCTCAATTCTGAACGGTGCGTCCATCCTCGGCAGGACCATTCCCAACTTATTCGCGTCACGGATCGGGACGATGAACATGTTGGTAGTGGCTGTGCTAATTTTGTCCATCTCGGCGTTCTGCCTGATGGCTGTCAGCAATGCAACCGGTCTGATCGTGGTTGTCGTGTTCTATGGGTTCAGCAGTGGCAGCTTCTTCTCGCTGCAACCTGCGACCTTCACACAGATCACCTCAGACCGAAACTTCATTGGTACTAGACTGGGCATGGCGTATTCCGTCATGTCGGTCGCTCTCCTCCTCGGTTCTCCGGTGGGAGGGGCATTGGTGCGCACATTTGGATACTCAAGCGCCTGGATGTGGGCTGGAGTATGCCTCGCGCTAGGAAGCGTAATGATCGCATGTTCGAGGGGCATGGCGAAGGGTTGGAGGTTGAATCATAGACTTTGATACCCTAGACTTAGACTTTAGACTGCCTTATGGCACACGACCCTGATATGACCTATAGACTAGACTAGATAGACTACTCACCACTTAATGCTTGACGAGGCAACGCTCTTAATTGAATAATGATTGCGGCGAAACAAATTCTTACGTCGCTTGTATGTGCCAGGGCTCAAAATGTTTGCTCATGCTTTGCCACTGGTAAAAGGCTTCTTTACACAGGCTATCTATGTTTCACTACGTGCTCCCAGACCAATCAGTACGACTACATACCCTGCCTAAAGCCTCGCTAGAGCTGTATGCTACTGTTGCCTCCACCTTCGACGGGTCAACAAGATGCAAAAAGTGAGCCTCAGGTCCACATGAGCCGATGTGGGGGAGGGCAAAAGGAATTGGGCCCTAACCAGGGATCGAACCTGGGACCTCTCCCAGAATGAATTGTTGAGAACAACCCTAAGGGAGAATCATACCGCTAGACCATCAGGGCAGAGAATCTCAAGCTTGTGAAGATGCTGTGGTCGGAGTCGAGTTGCTGAGGCTGATAAAACTGTGGCAACCTTTCGTCTTCCGTTTCTGCTTGACAGCGACCTCAGGGAACGCTAATTTTAGTAGAAATGCCCAAGCAGTATTCTAGAAGTAAGAGCTCGATGTCTTCTAAGAGTTCTGCTTGGCTTCATGCGAAGACGTGTGGTGACTCTAAGGGCTGTAATGAGCCTCAGAAATCCCCAGCTTTGTTACCATGAGTAGTAGATAAGATTTATACGACGCTAAGTATGATTCATGAAAAAGAAAAAAAAGAATCAATTTGCAGATTAGACTGAGTGAGTGAATGATTGACTAGCAGTAGCGAT
Source organism: Colletotrichum endophyticum (assembly GCA_027406105.1). Taxonomy (NCBI): domain Eukaryota; kingdom Fungi; phylum Ascomycota; class Sordariomycetes; order Glomerellales; family Glomerellaceae; genus Colletotrichum; species Colletotrichum endophyticum. Next base: position 5,630,450 of record JANVYF010000002.1, read on the forward strand.
AGTGTTCCCAGCTCCACCAACTCAGGAGCTCATTTCCAGACCTTCGTAGTCCCATGGCAAAAGTCCTAGTTACCGGACGACCGCAAAAGATTTGTGAAAAGAGAAGAAGTTTGAGCAGTGTCAAGTTCCAAAACATCCTGGACTTCATCATCAATGGACTCCAGAAACATCTCCTGAGTCCACTTGGGTTGCCATCCAAGCTTGTACCCGTTGACAGCCACAAGTTCTCCGCTATTCCAAAGGTCAGCAAATGCTTCCAATGCAGCGGAAACGGCACAGCATATGTGCAGTCAAGATGTTGCTTACTTCGAGGTTCCCATAGCCCGGATATACAGTCGCGGAAATCCAAGAGTGTCAGCCGCCACGTCGTAGCTGGGCCAGACTTTGGTCGTGGGTTCATCGACGAGGCCGCGTGCATGCATGGCCAGGGCAATTCGATCCATGACATCCCACCAGGGAACTCGGTGCACTGTGGCAAAGTAGTAGCCCTCACGACCGCTCGGAATGGGCTTTCCAATGAGGATGTTCTCCGTTAGGAGCCTGTAAAGCTCTACCAAATCCTGGATATGTATCGCAAGTTGGCGCTGGGTGATTGCAACTGGTGAGCAAGTTGACACAGAAAAGTCGCGGTAAATTTGTAGAGACTTACTGCGTCCTTGTCGAATTTGTGGACAAACCTAAGCCGCTTGCTAGCTCTGACGATGGCCGGAATGTTGACGGACAGCTTTCTGCCTTGGCCAGTGCCTCGCCCATCTTGATATTGTCAGTATGATGCTGAGGCCTCTTTCGACCGTATTTAACTCACAAACGAGGGGTACCGGAATGATGAAGGGAGTCACGCCGAATGCTTCAGCTTGATCCATGACCAGGATGTTGGACTACATTGACAAGAAGTATTAGCGCAAGTAGACGGTCTGAATGTTAAATGCGTCTTACCAGTCGCGCATGGTTTGGGCCTCCGATCTCCTTCTCCTTGTCGTAAAGACTATCGGTATCCTTGACCTCGCCAGCAGACCATCCACCATCTTCGGTGAAAAGGGTCGCTACCGAAGTCTGCAAAATATATGAGTAATTTGCTGAGGAGTTCGGAAATATCATAACCTACGTGAAAGAAGTAGACATCCTTGCCGGTTGTCGCACGAAGCTCGCCAAGCCCCTTCATGAGGTTCGACAGGGGTTGATGGTCGATGACACCAGCGGTATGAATCACGAGATCGACTAGGAAATCATTAATCGTACTAGAGCGACATTGTAGTGGATGCAACATACTTTTGTTCTCGACAATTGCTTCTGCAACAGCTTGCTGATCGGCCAGATCAAAGTGGACCACGTTGACTCCGAGTTTTGCCGTATTCAGTTTCTGGGCTTGCTCCTCCGTTCGGACAACAGCAAAGATATTTGCCTTGTTGATAGGGCCGCTCGTGCGCCCTAGGAAATCTGCGAGTACAGATCCGCCGCTGTTGTCCCAAATGTCAGTCACTAAATGCTGTGTGGATTATTAGGATTCATCCTACGTACATGTACCCGGCAGCGCCAGTGATAAGAATGTTGTGGTTCATGATGTCGGAGATTCCTTGACTTGTGTGATGTTTCAGATTGAGATGACGAGCAAGAGACTTCCCTGAGCTTCTCTTTGCTCGTACTTATAATTATCATGGTTCATGGCATGATGCAAACGCTCACCTTATTTCTTGATGATTCTGCTAACACAGGTACTTTTGTGATGAAAAGAGTAATCAGATACCAGACTCCGATGACTTACACGGGAACCAATAAAAATCGATTTACAGTCTCTAGGTCCCGACCGGGAATGCGCGCGTTTCCGCTGGCTGCGTGGGCGTGCTGCCGGCGCGACTGCGGACTGGAACTTTGGTAATTGTCCGAGATGCGTCAGCAACCTCGGAATACCCAGGCTTCACCATTAGTCATCTCATAACCAACATGACTTCTGCGAATGCCGTTCAAAACGGCCAAAACGTTTGGTCAATTTGCATGTACGACGTCAATCATCATGGAGAACCGCGGAATTGAGTCTGACAAGAGGACGGGATCTCGCCCAGCCATCGCCCGACGATCAGTAAGCTGACGACAACGCCGTCAAGGAGTGGAAGCTGACGGAGGAGTTAGTGTGACCAGTGCCGTTCAAGAAAGGTATGTCTTCTCGATTGAATTGATGAAAAAGCTGTAAGAATGGCTGATGCTGCGGACGAGTAGATTGGCTGCGACAGAGGTTCGCCGTGCTCAAACTGCGTTGTGGCAAAAGTCAACTGCACCCACAGCGCAGTTGCCTCCAACACATCGACGCCCAAGCAAAGAGTGCTGATTTCAGCTCAGTAGTAAGTAACACATATGGATCCCAGAACAAGACTGGTGTTTGCTTGTCATTTGGCCGGTCTTCCAGGTTTTCACAGATGATCGCAATGGCATAGCTGCACGAAGTTTTGGACAAGCAGTTGCTGATAGCCAGTCTCTCGTGATTCCAGCGAGAAGAAAATTGATGATATCGCCAAAGGCATTGACGGTATCAAGTTGATACTACAGAATCTCGATTCAGCACAGATTCCAAAATCAGCCCCGAATGCTCTTACCAGCAGTGATGCTGAAGCTTCGGCCCCGCCCCTAATCGCACGAGACACCAACGCCACCAGTGTGTCCTCATTCGACCACTCAGCCCATGTCATTGACCTTCTGAAGTCTGTTTTAGAAGACGGGACAGTCACTTCGGATGGGTCAAGCCCGGAGACATCTGAAGTCGTCTCATCCTTGACTGATCTCACACGTACGCTGGAGGACCCCTCGCCCGGTGGAGACCACCGTTCACGAGATAAAAATCTTCTCAAAGAAGGGCGCAATGAAGATCCTCAAATGCCTCCTGTAAAAGATGTCCTCGAGATTTTGCGTTGGGTCAGAGGTAACGTCTTGATCCGCCGTTATCACGATATTTCCCTCACACAAAAGCAGCGCGTGAGCATTTCTTTCGTATTACTCGAATATCACGAGTGCTCCCGACGGAATACTTCGCAGAAGTATGCAGAAAGATGTACTTTGCGATCGACGACTATACTGAGATCGACTTCGTCTTGGCCAACGGCTATCTTACCTACATATTTGCCGAGCATCTTATCACTACCGGACTCAACGACTACAGGGAGCACTGGTTGATGTGCCGCAAGAACCTCCACGACGCGGTCGCAAGACTTCCACTCCTACTGCCGGCATCTATGGATGCGGTTGCTGCATTAACACTAGCAGTAGGTTCTGATCGTACGAATATTAGATAACTGACTAACTATGGCAGGCCTATGACGCTATGGAAAATGCCAAAGCAACTGTAGCTTGGTCTCTCATCTCATCCGCCGCAAGTCTGTGCCAGACGCTGGGATACCATCGGCCTAGCCCACGAAGGAGAGTTCGTGACGGGTCATTTGCGTCGACTGATATGCAAGAGAGTCTCTTCTGGTCTGTGTACTCGCTCGACAAGGGGCTGTCTTTGCAGCTCGATCGGCCCCCCAACATTCGTGATGTCAATATATCATTCTCATTTGACCCAGACAGCCAGCCGAGGAGTATCAGATTGGCCAGGATTCAAGGCAAGTCCTATGAACAACTTTACAGCCCACAGGGCTTGTCGCGGCCAGTCCACGAGAGGGGGCACGACGCCGAGGTGCTCGCCACACAACTGCGGGAGATGATACGAGACGTTCATGTGGATATGGAGGTTAGCTGGCGTGAACCATGCAACGAAGAATGAATGTTGCTGATCTTTCGTTCCAGAATGCCAACAACCGCGACCCGGATGAGAACGAAGATCCTTTGCGTGTGTTGTATTTGCAGTGCCATTTGGTCTGCCATACATCACTTCTCACATTAATCCTCAGAGCGATACCCTCGGTTGGAAGCTCTCCAAGCGGTGCCTCCGATGAATGCGTCGCAGTCGCTCGCCTAGCTCTTGAGATCCACCATCGGTGCATGACGAGCATCCGTAACTGCAAGAGTGATCCTCAAATTGTGAATAAGTACATTAGCTGGTATGTGTTTCAATATTCTTGAAATCTCTCTATACCCTTGCCTCTGGCTGTTTTAGCGGGCTTGTCAGATTTGAAGGCACAATTAGTCAAAGGAAGCAGAACCCAATTCTTGTGCTGACTTGACAGGGCTATTCTGAACATGCCATTCGTGTCATTCAGTGTCCTGTTTCTCCATGCGGTGCGGACCGCCGATGACGCAGATCTTGCCGTTCTTGATCGGTTTGCTAGGTCGCTCCAGCCGGATGATCAAGCTTCTGATTGCTCAACTCATCCACACCGGATCTACGAACTCCTCTGCAGGGCTGCACGCCTTCATGTTGAGTCAAAGACGGGCGGGTTGGATGACAGCATGAAACAACATTCACTTGAGTCTCTGCTTGATCTCGACGTTCCCGAAGCTCGCAGTCTTGAAACTATACGGCATGGCAATGAGAGTTTCGATACGGACGAGTTTGGGTTGGGCAGTTGGTACCGTGAGCAGCAGCATTTTCTGAATCTGCTGAACGAGGACGCTTTTCAGTGACATGGAAACTGATGTAATTTCGCCATTTGACATACAAGAGAAAGTCCAACTAAGGTGTCTTTCGCAGTCGTTAATAAATGTGGTCACCACGAAACCAAGAGCGACAGTTGCGTATAGCACTTTTGCTACCCCACGATTCGATTCCGTATGTCATTCAAATATTTACAGTAAATGCAATCATGGGTTTTTATAACCCAGTCGCAACGGCAGTTTTCGCCCATCAAATAATTACAAACAATTGCTGGCCGTAGCCGCTTTCGTCTCATGCCATCCATCTAATGCAAGTCATGCTCTAATGCTGAACCAAACGCCGACGCCATGAAAGATCGACATGCTACTTATGCTTCAAACTTTACAAGTTGGGCTTGAACTTGTTTCTGATGCGCTCGCCGAAGAGATAGAAGAGCAGCGGAATGGGTACGAGGCCGAGAGCGATGAAACCGAGGAGACTGTTTCCCCAGCCGAGACCGAGGGCGTTATACATCTCCAAACCACCAAGAGGGAGAAGGGCTCCAGCCAAGGATCGAAGAACAGCCAGCGCGGCGGTGACCGAGGCTGCGTAGCGAGGGTATGCGTCAAGGAGGTAGTTCTGAACGCAAGTCTATAGCTTGTTGTTAGCAACGCATCCATAGAGTGACGGTGGGTGGGATACATACCATGACACCCATAAGACCAGCGGCAAAGATTACGACACCAATCATAGGGACGATGAAGTGGACGTGCTTCTCGACAGTCCAGCCATAGAGGAAGAGGCCGATGGGGAGGACGACACCGCAAGGCATAGCCATGGCAGGGCTCAGGCGAATTTCGGGTCGGTGAGGCAGGCCCTTGTCCTTGTTTCTCTTGACAATATAGTCGGTAAGAGTGCCAAAAGTTCCGACGCCGATAATCATACCGATACCGGCAGGAAGGAAAGTCAGGCCGACAGTTCCCTCGTCGAATCCGTAGTAGTCCTTGAAGACGAAAGAGAACGTCGTGATGAGAAGGTACAAAATACCGTAGGTGACAGCAACGTAGAGAGCCATAAGGGTGACGATGGGGGTAGCGAAGAGAAGCTTCAGAGGGCGGATGATGGCAAACTTGAACTTGTCAGAAACCTTGGCCTCGGTCTCAAGCTTGCTGCGGAGGTTCTCATTGCCAGTCTCCTTGCGCAAGCGCTTAGTCTTTTGTTCAAGAAGAACAGGGGCGAAGGTCTCCTTCATCAGGAACCATGAGAGAGGGATAAAAACGCCGCCCTGAAATTGGGTTAGAACTGACAGCCAACTTCCACGGTCTATAGTCATGACATACCACAATGACCACGAGCCAGTAGATCCATCTCCAGCCAGCTGCCTTGATCAGATATCCGCCGGCAACAGGCCCGATACAAGGTCCGAGAAGAGGTCCCATAGCCCATGCCGACATTGCGCGGCCTCTCTGCTCGATGGGCATGATGTCTGCGATACTACCGCTACCAATAGTGATAGGCACGGATCCAGCCAGACCCATGAGGAATCGGAATGCCATGAGCATAGGCATGTTCTTGGCGAGAGCGGCTCCAACGGTGAAGACGGTAAAAAGGACGTTACCCCAGTTGTAGAGGAGTCTGCGGCCGTAGACTTCGCTGAGAGGGGCGACCATAAGGGGACCGAAGGCAAAACCGAGAATGTAGACGGAAACAACGAAGGTGGCTGTCATGGATGATGTCTCGTGGAATTCGACCATGATCTTGGGAATACCGGGCGCAAACATTGAAGAGCCCTGGGAACAAGGTTAGTTACTGAACATGATTTGCCCATGCAGAGTTGCTTACAAGTGGTCTAAAGCTGTTAGCAGGGGTAACTCAAAGCATATTAGAGAGAATCAACTAACGTTACAAGCGTCAAGATAGAAATGACGGCAATATTCATCCACTTCTGACTCGCGGGCCAGTTTTGCGGGTTTTGGGGGTCGTCGGGGCCGTCCCAGTCGACGATATTGGGATCGTTCTCTTTCGGCGCATCGTCAGGATTTAATGCGGCTTCGCGGCCAGATTCGGGTCTGATAGTTGCGCCCTCGAGGTCGGAGGCGTTGGGGCTGATTCCCTTCTCCACGTCCACATCTCTCGGCACAGGGTCCGAAGGCCTTCGTTCCGCCATACTGCCGGGTTGACTTGAGAAACTGAGACTCTAATAAGCGGGAGTGTGCGCTTGGTGTAAGTTGTGAGGTGAATTTTAAGCTGGTGTTCGGGAGTTCGAGTGTTGTCGTCGAATAGAAGCGCCTGGCACGAGCCTCAAAAGAAATTCAAGAACTTCCAGCAAAGGGGAAGCGTAACATTATATCTATCACGGGAGACACACGAGCACGCAGGCGCGCCACGAGTAACGACAAGGGGGCGAACCACTCTGGTGCACAAAATTGTGCAGATCCCAGGCCCTTGCGCCCTTCCCGTTCGCCTGGTTTTGCTCCGCTGCGCTGCGCAAAGACTAGGCTCGATCCACTCAGTGCAAAAAGAAACCGAAACCGAGAAACCCAGGGAATGCGAAGGCGAGCTCGCACGCGATTGGATCAGATCGAACGGCGACAGGGGTCCCTCCCGCTTGATGGCTTGACGGCTTGGAACCATTTGATGAGAGACGCGGCGTTGACATGGCAAGACACGGGGTTTGGCCATCTTTTGGGACGGAATTCTGCTTGGTCCCTATTTCCAGATGGCGCGCCAACATGCCATTCGACTTATGTTTGAGGCCCCGTCCTCGCAAAAGAAAACTCTGATTGATGTCAAAAAGCGCCTGGCCCAAGCATCGTGTTTGCTGTCAAAAGTCCATCGGATGAGCCACCCCTTTCGTGATCGGGTCAGATCTTCGGGCATTGTAACGCTTCTTAAATCCGGAGAACCATTGCCCTGGGCCCCTTGATTTTCGCATTCACGATTTACGTCGTATCGTCATAGAGACACGGAGTCGTGATACGAATTACGAATGCTGCGTCAACTTAACATGCGCATATTACACACGTGGAATGGTCACAGCATCATCTTAAGCTTGAACACCGGCCGGTGACAACTCGTGCGCCCATAGAACCAGTCCGTATGGATGAGTGCGCATAGCAAGCTTTAGCTCACATAAGCCTCTTAGCCAGCTCCGAGAAACTGCATGCTGTACGCTCGAAATGTCAAGACAGTGAGCCATGCGACTGGTCGCATTTCGATATCACTAACCCCAAATCGTGCTAAGACTCTTCCTAAACTTCTAGACGTCCGCGATAATGGGGTCATCTGGACCCGGCGCTTGCATAAATTGAACCGGACGTTGCATAACTTGCGCCGGAGGATGGCGCTCCCGCTTACTGGGCCCCTGCGGGGAAATAAGGTCCAGGTCTTTAAAATTGGCGTAACCCGCCCAAGAGTCGAGAGCCGCGGGTCTTGCCGCAGCGCCGGACAGTTGCAAGAACCCGCTGGTGAATCCCGGTTCATGACTCCTTGATGGGAAAGAAAGCGACAGCGAGTGACCCCAGGATTGCCATGGGACGTGGGATTGGTCCAGTGTCAGAGAAAATTCTAGCGTCGCCAACAAACATGGCGCTAGCTCACAGCCTACCGCTGATCAGTCGCTGCTGATACTCGATAAGGCCTCCCAGCTGTTCTAGATGCGAGAGGGGATTAGCGAATACGCGGAAGTCTTGAGCCGTCGATAAAACATCAGCCACACCTGCAATGTTACCTCCCCGGGGCTCACACGACTCCCGTGAGGCGCAAACATTCAAGAGTCTTGAATCCCTAAGTCCGGGGCAGTCACACAATTTCGCAACTTGCCGGCTCGAATCTTGGCGGAACAGCGACAGGCGCTGGCAGAACTTGATCCATCCCGGCTCCACCAGGCCTGCCGGGCCTGTATTTTCGGATTCGGGCTAAGAATTCTTCGTTTCTCTGACCAAACCATTGTGTGACATTCTCGGCGGGGCATGAACGGGTAATAAAAGATGCCCGAAAGATTTTTCTCAGGCCAAGCTTTGGTCAACGTAAAGTGATCTGCAACCTCGTTGTAGATCATCTCGCGTCAGGCAATGAAGACGAAGCAGTCCTACCTATCGACCATCGGTTTCGCGAAGAACTATTTTGGAGGAATTTTCTGACTTGATAGTTTGAATGTATTCGTGAGTTTGTTGCGTTGTGTTGTCAACGGAATCCTCTGGCCAGTCCACATTTGAGCCATCATTGCAATGACACTCAAATCAGAGGATGAGATTCACAGCGATGACCTGCCATTGACTCTTGGCCAATACAAGTCCGCATCTCAGAAACATCACCCGATACTGACCACGTCACTTGTGTCGCCGGGTCTAAGGAGTAACCCGCCTTTTACAACTACGACTGGTCTTGTTGCATCACCTCCCATTTACGACCAATAGCCAAATAAAACTTGGCAACGGCGAAATCCGGTTCTCCAAAGCTGGTATCTCTGAATAGTGCATCAGATGTCATGTGTGGAATGAAGTCTGACTACATGATGAATTGTGGCTACATGTGGGGACAAACTGTTCAAGAACGTCTTTCTAATCCCATCTTCAAACCACAGATAGCCCTTCGGCTTAGTTGCCGGGCCCGGGAGCGAGTCGGCAACTATACTATTAGGACTAACGGGGATATCGGAGCTTGCGAGGGGTTCAGACTGAATTCGATTATGCATGAGCCTCACTTAGTATCTCAAAACCTTCGTTGCCTGGGCTGTGGATTTGGGACGGAAACAAGCACGCGTGAGACGTAAAGGGGCAATACGCGTATCCAGCTCTGCGTATACATAGATACGTAGTCTCTAAAGCATTGTAGCCGATGTGCCATCGAGTTCTGGGAAAGATGGTCGGGTATCTCGTGGATTCTTCTCACGCTTATCATTTTAACCGATGCGAAACCTCTTCTCTATTTGCATTGAGAGACAAGGCGAGATACTAGAAACTGAAATTGAATCGAATTTATTCTCTTCATTCACAACTCCCATACAAAGGGCTGAAGTTGAGATAGCTGGGAAGATGCTGAGGGAACGGACGTGTCCGTGTCGTGTCATCATGCGTATGAGACTCTATGATACTCCTACATCGGCATCCATGGATCACAATACTGGTTAGATAATGACGAAGTTTAATTGATATTGGTATCTAGCATAGCATCGCAAAGTTGGAATGATTTGGATAGGCAATCGGCAGCAAGAAAAGTAGCCATCACCACAAAGCTCAAACATGCGACCCCATCGCCGTCAAGACAACGTCCCCCAACAGCCTCGAAATTCGTTACATAGACGCCGACTCAGCAACTCAAAACTTTGGGCCCAGGAATCGAATATGTCTTTCCAGTAGGATCATATCCACCGTTATCATCGTAAATGTTGAAGACAAGACCTGGCTTCTCGAGCTGATATGTCCCAGGGAATTCGGCAAAGTCTACGCCGGTATTCGTACCGGATCCTTTAACATGAATTCTGTCTCATCGTCAATATCTGGCCTGAGGGGGTGTATTGGTTTCAAGGGAGATGTACTGTGCACATTCCATGTAAAATTGAGGTTGTTTCATCGCCTCAAATGCTTCGTGCAACGCGATGATCTCGACTCTCATGAGGTAGTCTCCGGACGCAACACACGAAGGCATCGTGAAGTTGAACCACCCCTCATCAGCCCTTAGATCATCAATCGCCCACCGGTTATTCTGAAGACCGCTCTCTGCGATCTTGAACCACCTCAGCCCAGTAGGTGAGGCTGTCGCGGCATTGTCTACCTTGGCAAGGTACGCCATGATGGGACCTTCTTCAGGGTTAGCATTGTTGTCCGTTACGGGTCAAAGCACCGTCCGTACCTTTGTGGCTCTCTGCAATAGGATGGTCCACGTCGCCTGGAACTATCGTATCACGCATGCCGTGCCCCCACCAAGTACCAACGCTGGCGCCGGCAGGAACCGGGATGACAGACTTGTCTAAGAAGACGAGGTTCTTGTTGCAGGCGAAGTTGGCATCGTTGAGGTTGATAATCGGGCTATCGTCTTCTGGCGCGCGAACTCCCTTCAGTTGGCCTTGGTCTACGCCGTCCACAGCTAGCCGTTGGAAAATTGAATGTGCATTTGCGGTTGTGGCAAGAGTGACGAAAAGTGGGAGGAACTTCATGATTGCGGTCGAAAAGGCAAAGAAGCCTCAGGAAGAAGAAGATAATGGATGGTAATGAGCAGGGAACACTGGAAGCTGGATTACATGATATCATGTAGATGCCTCTACAGGACATCGGATGGCTTTTATCTTCCAGCACAAGCCGCCATTCTGGGGTGGTTGGCCCCCATTAAGTATGCTGATGGACAGACTCGCAGTGCCTTGGGGGCTTGCTGACCAACACAGAGGTCTTTGTTGGTTTCAGCGGCACCTGGGGCCGCCTGTGCCGCTGAAGTTCTCATGCCAACATCATCACTGTCTGCTCTGATTGACTGAACAAATCTTGGGGGTGCTCTTGGCCCGCGCTGGCCTCCACCTCAAAATCTGTACGTTGCTGTGCACATGAGAACTCTCCTTGGTGGTCATCGGCCGCATACTTTCGCCCCTGCGGCGCCAAGATTGCCCTGGCAGCGCGCCGCTACCAAGAGCTATGAACACGCGCCATCAGGGGCTAGGGCGAGCTCAAAGAACCCCGCGAATCTGGGGGCGCACGAACAGCACTGCTGTTTGGCATGTTCGTCCCTTGCCGTCTCATGTGCGCACCTCAGATGCGATGTTTGCTGGTGAAGGATTCCGATGCATATCCAGGGGACCTGTCATGTCGATGCGTCCCGCTCTCCATTCGGCTTCGCTGCCTTGGCCCCTTGCATGTTGACACGGTGTTGACCAGAAGTCTATTATGTGATTGAAACAAATCCGCAAGTTCATCCCACGATTGGATTAATGATCGATTAAGGTTGTTGTGCATCTCTCTCATCGGACCTTTGAAACATCAGATCGTGCATACGACGCCGTCTATGTCGCCGGAGCACCGATGAGGACAAACATCCGCTTTCACGACGGCGCGAGCACGGTCAGACCTATCGTCCAGATTACATACACCACCCATGTTAATATCGCAAATACAAATGGGTATTGCCTGTCTTCGTGGTGGCTAATGTTGCGGGTCGACCCGCCCAGAGGCAACTACTTTCTGTCCGTTTCCCATCCCGGACTCCATGTGCATACCACCCATTTGTCAAACAACGCGGCTCAAACCACGGATATCTGGATACATACTATGAAATATCAACTCTTGGGTATGTCTCTGGATTTGTCTACCCGTGAAAAGCTTGCACAGAAAAGATGCGAGTACGGCCTACCTCTGAAGATTGAAGAGTGCACAGGAAATGGTTCGCAACTTCGTTAAGGCTAAGCGGAGATTATGCGGATTCGTCAAAGTTGATGCGCTTGTATTCAAGGTAAACGGAAAGTCACCCTCTGTATAAAACTGACCGACCTGCATGTCGGCAACTGTGCAAGTTCTCCTCCGAACCTCAAGTTGTTGGTGAAGACTATTCCCCAAAGACATCGGAACGGGGTAAATAGCCATAGCCCTGGGAAAGAGCACAAGTCTGATTTCCGACCGCGGTACGCCTTGTCCAAGATTGGGAAAGTCACGAATACCCGAGGAATGGAGAGGACTGGTGACGGGCTTGGAAAGGACTGCTTTTGTGTTGTATCTAGGATTACTAAACTGCCACAACGCCATCAATCTCTTGACTTGAAATTAAGCAGCATGATAATCAGCTATCTTTGGGCCAGATACAGGACGCAACGAGTGTCTTTTAACGTTGATGCTGGTCTCAATTGGCACAAAACACCGCAAGATTAGGCAGATGCTACACGGAACAGCTCAAATCTCGCGCGCTATTCTTAACTCCCCAGGCAATCCCTACGATACAACAGAGTTTACGGACTCGATTTACAAATTATCACAGCCTCAGTTGAATGTATCTCATACACCCGACACTGTAGTGCGAGACTCGGAGGAGCCCCACATGGATAGGTTTCAATCACCTGGAACTTCGAGAACTTGCCTTTTTCAACACAAACGGGAAAGTGAATACCAATTCAGATATTCAGCCACTTTAAATGACTCGCTATCTCCTTAAGATCACCCAAAGCCAAGAACTGGTAAGAAACTAGGATCTACAGCAGGCTTCCGTTACAACTGATTGCACTATTTATAGAAGATGGAAAGTATGGCTTGATGCTCAAGATATGGCGTTATCTTTCGCGACTCGGGGCCGCGAGGAGGTCGACAACTATAATAACCAAAAAGAAGGAGCATCAAATGATGTCCGGAAAGGCATCCTTCAACCTCTCAAGTCTTTCGACGAGCCAACCTGACGCTGCTCGATTTCGTTTCTTCAAAACCCAACGATGCTATTCCAACAAGCAATGATTTTCGCCTCAGTGGCGCTCGGTGTTTCCGCAGTTTGTCGTCAGTCAGTTTCTACATGGTGCAAAGGGATGGGAGGCCTCGAGGCCCGCTACGACCAGGGATGGATTTGCGACAAAGAGTTGGATCTTCCTTGCCTCACAGGCTGTATCGTTAATCCGAACAAAAATGAGACGGAGGGGGTGACGGGATTCTTGAGATGCTGCAAGCCCTGCAGCTAGTAAGGCAGCACCTGTGTTACGAATGTTAACGGCATCAATGCTTATCAAGTTACAGATGCATGAACAAAGTCCAATCAAAGGTTTTTGGTCGAGATTGGAATGAAGAGATGGATGCACATTGGATCTTTCGTCGTCACAGTGTAGCCCGGCGGTATAGAATAGGGCTGAGAGAGAAAGGGCCTGTAGTATTCCAGCGTTGTGCGTTATATCTACTTGTTGATCTATTTTTTCATCGGCTGAGTAACGGCATTTGCTCTTTTGGTTGTAGGTATGAAGTTCATCGACTCAAATTTGAGGAATGGTTGAAATTTCACGGCTATGCGAAAGCATTCTATTAACATATCTAGGGGCCCAGGTCGCTGTCGTATCTTCGCAGCGGTGTAACTGGAGACGATGGCGTCCGAGTTGGAGTCCCGAACTCGATCATATGGAGCTCTCTGGCCTGTGAATTCGATAGACATCCTTCGTAATCACCGCGAGGGCTCCCTGCAGGAGTCATGTAGGTCATCTCGGGAAAGGACAGCGGTGCCTGGTTGCCAGCAGACTTATCCGACAGCTTTGAGAGCCATCTCCGGGAGCCTTGGCTGGAGTTGCGAGAACGATCCGAGCAACCGAGCAGCGGCCTCATGATGGGTATGCAGGCGCATATAATAGCGGAAGTTGGCTCGGCGATGCTGAACAGGACAAGGGGAACGGCGTCGAAGAATGGGTCGGTCGAGTTTATTCCTAAGGGAAGGTTGACCATTCTCACTACTGATATCGCGCCAGTGCTGGAGGTCCGCATGTCAGCATGAATTTTTCGAGTTGCAGTATAATGGACAATTCGCTTACAAAATACCAACGGCAAAACTGGCAATGAGTCCAGCCTTTTGCATCGTCGCAAGTTTTAGACTACCCACAAGAGGGAGTGGAAGAATGAAGATGATGATATCGGTGGCAAGATGTACTGCTGCGTTCACATAACCCCATATCAAGAAAGCGCTTTGGTCCGAGCTGGCGGCGTACTGAGGGTCCAATAGTTTCTTGGTCACGAAGACTCCTGAAAGAAGCATCGATGCCACGATGACGGCGGTTGCAGCCAGCATCACGTCGCAGAATAGTTGGACGGAAGGTAACGCAAAGGCCCGCCGGTACTGGAGTAGAAAGGTAGCTTTGATCGAGGCGAACGCAACTTGATAAGTGAGAACGGTTGTTATGAGGAACTAGTCAAGTCAGTTATACGCTTAGGATTCGCGCATCAAACCTACCTTGTTATCGATAGCTAGGCGTTCAGGAGCTGCGTCCCACCAGTGCAGGCCAAGAGAGCCTTTTTCCACATCTAAGTGGGAGATGATGTCAGCCTTTATATCGCGGATACCTGACGAGGGAGATTAATCATTACTAAAGTAGACGGGTATGGCGAGACCCATGACGAAAACCTTCACATTGTCAGTCAAAATATAAGGATCCATCTTGGTGTGATTTACCCCTGATAATATATACGATGAATCATCCCAGCCCCATGCCTTCAGCATAAACCCCCTGATGTAAACTCGGATACCCATGAATATGATAACGAGCGCGAGGAGGGCTGATGTGACCCCGACAACTAGTCCCTGTCGATTGTCATGAGGGAGGGACTCCGGTGAGCTTGGGCTTGGAAACGGCTCGGTTGTTGAACTGTTGAGCGCCATGACGGTGGGGATTTACGGCCGAGATGCGGTCGGGCTGGCGGCCAAAGGAGCCGTCAGGCCCCGGAGACGCTCGCTCACGACAGGGACGAAATGCAGCTGTTGGTCAAGCAGTTCGCTGTGATGCTTTCCAAGGCAGGATTGAGGTGCCAGAAATTAGAATACACTTTTCGAACTGGCAAACCGGACCAATTGACGATAGTTCATAGCACGTATGTGCGTTGAAATGAAGAAAGGGGAAAAGGGTCCTAGACACCCAAAAGCCAGGGAGGGCTCTTCAAGTCAACACAGAATGTTCCTTGTGGCGGAATTTCAGTGGCTTGGCTGAGTTGGCGCTACTTGTTATCGAGACCGGAGTTGGAAAGCAACCTGCTCTCGCAAACGCACCAGGATCGCCCTCTGCCGGATCCAGACTGAATGCGGCTCCAGACGGGAACGGACATGCCACATCACCGCCTAAAAGACGACGACGGTACACACAGCAATCCTCGATCTCGTTCTAACGGTCTGGGATGTTCCGCTCTTTGTCCCGGCTTTTGCGAGTCCATAGTGGTCTAGAATCAATTATGGGCATATGGAAAGAAGAGGTCCCAAGCGGAAGACGTTCAACGGACACCTTACCATTCTGCTGGAAGTGCACTTTTTATCATGGATAGTTCATGTTGAAATCCAGGCTTGAGAGAGCTACCAGAGCTCGAGATCCATGTCAATATTGGGCCTATTCCGCCTTCATATGATGCTGCCTATGAGAGTCGTAGAATAAAAGGCCTGGAAGCGTTTTTGAGCGCAATTCTGCCGCCCAATATGATTTTCATTCATACACGAAGGGGTAAAAGTGATAGCTAGATCAGTAGAACTCAACTGGTATAGTCGCTCAATTTCCATACAAGCACAAATGACATCTGTTATTCATGTTAATACCCATGTAGTGGCCAGGCTGCCAGGGAACAGATGGAGTGCAGCTGTCAGGTCGGTTCAGCGACCAGGGTGATCCCTAGCGCGGGGCTTAAAGCTACGTAATGACGTGCAGTAGACGAATCTTTAGTGGGATGCACGCTAACTCAAGACCGTCAGCAAACAACCTTGCGCCCGCCACCGTCCCAGTTCTAATCTGACAAAATCATCAACCAACACCCACCTCACGCGGTCGCGGTCTCCCCGCGTCCCACGAAACGATGAACGCGTCCACATGTCCCCTCACGCGCCCGACACTTCGACGACCTCGACCAGCATAGCCTTCGCCGACGAAGACGAGCCCTTTACCCCGAGACCTCTCATCCACGATCTCCTGCGAACCCGCTACTGCATCCCCGGCTCCGTCTTTCTTGTCGAGCAAATTGAGTCGCTTCCTGTCGCCCCTTCGACGCGCTGGAGAGCCGTGAGACTGTTACTCGGGGATGGCGAACTATGTATACAGGCGCTCCTGCGTGGAGAGGTGCATCGGTTCTTGGATACAGGAGCTGTGAGGGTTGGATGCTACGTGCGGCTGGGCGAGGTGACTGTTCATTTCCAGGATGTCGCTGCTGACGGCGAGGGCAATGGGAAGACGAGGCAGATGGTTTACCTTATTGTGGAAGACCTCGTCACCGTTGGCTGGCATCACGCACTCACCGAGCCTGACGCAAAGTCATTGAAGCCTGAAGCGCAACCACCTGAGGAAGACATCATTTCCAACAGCGACTTGGATATTGAAGATTTCGAACCACCAACAACAACGACCAAGGCCCATCAACCTCCAAATACTCCAGTCCCGAGGCAACTCCCATGCCCTACTCCGAAGCCAGCTCCTAGAACGGTTCGCGAAACCGACGAGGACGAGGACGAGGACGAGGACGAGGACGACGCCGAAGATGGGTTCGAGGTTATGCGGGTATCGGAGACGAAGGCAACACAACGCAGAGCTCAAGCAAGAAGTATGGGACGACCGGTTGCCCTCCCACGTGACTGGACCGATCCGAGCGTCCCGTTGAAGTTGACGAACCTCAAATCCATACCAAACCTGCCCTTCAAGCAGAATTGGTCTGTCAATGTCCTCGCCGTGGTCGCCTCGCTTTCCGATGTCGAACCTTCACACATGCCGCCGCATACTCAAAGAACCGCACGATTAGTCGACCCTAGCACCAGCAAGCAGGTCATCTTGACCGTGTTTCTGGACGCGGAAAACTTTTGTCCTAACGTTGGTAACGTGGTGTTGCTAGTCGGGGTCAAGAACCACCGGTTCGACGGGGGTTGCTTGAAGAAGTATGTCAGCGACCGGCCTATGCCCGGCAATAGATGGTGGTTCGAGGAGCCTCGACAATTCGGCTGGTGCGACGTGGACGGCCTGAAGGCATGGTGGGAGCAAAAGCAGTTGCAAGGGGCCGGCTTGGACGGCACATGACTCAAGAGAGGGGATGGTGCAGCAACGTCAAGAACGTCAAAAGCCTTGGTATTGGTTTCAGACACTACGACGGCTAGGCCGTGTTGGATCAGACTTGCGAATCCGACAGAATTTCTGACAGCTGAGGCTGTGCTGTTGTGATGCGACCTAGCACGACTATCACATCACACAAGAGAGCTTTTCCACGGGGACATGATCCGTCAACGTCTAGCTAACCCCCCACGCGCCGAGAACATTCCGTCTACCTTGCGCAGTCTTTCCACCACTCTGCATCTCCAGCCTCTTGACTCGGTTCACTAGAAGGCCCACGCAAACGGGGCCGATGATGGTGCAGAGAGAAATGGCCCAGGTCACGATGAGGAAAAGCTCCGATGGCTCCGCGGGGCTCCCCGAGCTGCCGCTGAAGATGCCTGTGCTTTCCGCGAGGGCGGAGATTAGGAAGCCGATTTCCCCGCGGGCGACCATCGCGAAAGCGAGGATGCAGGCCGGATACACGGAAACCGGCATTTCGGGCTTGGGTGACGCGTTCTTAGGGGTCGGCTCAGTGTGCCGGTCACCCAAGGGCTGGAGGGGAACGTCTTCGGCCTGGGCCACCCCTTCTCCGGTCTGCGCTTGTTGCGCCGGTTCATTTGGGGGTGATTCCGACGCGGCACTCCCGGCACATTGCGCACCAGGCGCGAGCTTCTTAGACTGTCTCTTTCCAGTCCCGGAAACTTTCTTGATGAGGCGTTGCACGGTCTGAAGGGGGCTGGCGAATGAAAGCAACCAGATTCCGCAGAGCATCTTGCTAATTATCATGAGGATGGTGTACACCAGACCCCGCCACACGATAGGACCTGAGAACATTCTTGTGATGGGCACAGAAAAGCCGATTGATGCCTGCGGAGGTTAGCATAGATAAGAAGCAGTGAATGACAAGACTCACAAAAAAGAATGGTTTCAAGACTCGCTCGACCGCTTGGTGGTAGTAGTGCTCGTAGATTTCCGCCCCCGAGTTTTCAGCCACTGGCGCACTCTCCGTCGCTGGTGCTGGCACAGCACCGTTCGCCTCACCAGGCGAAGAATCTGATTTTACTCCCTCTTGACTGGCACTTGTCTCAGACTGCTCAGCTGCACCTCTTTCTGGCAGAGCTGCAGCATGCGGCACCTCGGAATCCCACCAGCTGACCGTAGCTCCGGCAACATACGCAGCCAACAGACTCGATGTCCCAGCAAAGGTACCTCCAATCACGAGGCCAAACAACCAGAGCGTGTGGATGACAAATGCAGTTTGCCTTTGTCGCAAAAGCCGGTCGACCCTTGACCCAGGAGTCTTCTCCCGGACGGCATTCAGCCATACTGTAGCAGGCTGCACGATGAATCTACATGCAGCCGGGACGACCACAGCAAAGCCCAGCGACACAAAGACGGGCCGAATTACCGTCACTGCGTCGAACCCACCGCCTCCCCCGCCGAGGTTGGATACGACCTGCACCATGATGAGACCCACAACGTCATCCATCATGGCAGCGCTGGTGAGCACGACGCCCAGCCGCGTGGTCGCGAGGCCGCTGGTCCCGAGGACGGTGAACGTGGTGCCGAGACTAGTCGAGCAGAGCGCGGCGCCGGCTGCGAAAGCCTGGAGGGGCGATGCACCGACGAGGGAGCGGAGGGTGAAGGACAGACCGATGGGGACGGCGATGCCTGTGATGGCGACGCCAGTTGAGAGTAGGAGGTTCGCTTTGAGAGATTTGAAAGATGTAGACAGGCCGCCTTATTGCGTTATTCCAGTCAGCTAGGGTTCTTTGCTTGAAGATTGCGGTTGAGACTCACCTTCATAGACAATGAGAATCAGGCCGAGATATCCCAGCTGCATGACAGCGTTCTCCGTCTCCGCGGACAGCCACTGCGCGCCGGGCGTGCCCCACGCGATGCCGAGGAAGACCTGCCCAATGAGGCCGCAGTAGACGAGCTTGTCGAGGCCATAGTTGACGGTGTTGAGCAGCAGCAGGAAGCCGGAGAGGATGATGATGGTGGTGATGGAGGGCTCATGGTAAGCCAGTGAGGATGCGGATGTTGCCATTGTAAGCCATTGGGGTTGAACGTACGCGACGTACGTTCGACGCGTGTGTGTTGAGATACTTGCGATGAGGGAGATGAATGAGTATCGCTTGAGCGCGTAGGCGGTCTGCGTCGTTTTTGATCTGTCGATGATGGCAACACGGCCCAGGGCACTGTGTCCGAATCAGGGGTGAAGTCAGGTGAAGCTCCAAAATTGGCGCGTCCTGCTTAGCGTGCCGATGTTCACCGTGACGAGCGGCTTGGCGGGTGCGCTGGAATCGTTAATGAGATGACGTCATATGTACAGGGATCTTACTGAATGGATGCTGACAGCTCGGAATTAAGACACTTTTGGATGGACAGAAGCCCGGTGTCATCTGAAACATGGATGGCTACGAGCGAATGGCTTAACATGAAGAGCAACATGTAGCACGTGGTTTGGGGGTTATGAACTCCATCGACAAGTGGCATTTGACAACATATGAGGTTTGTTTTCAACAAAACAGGTAACAATCAAAGGAACACGGACGAGCTTTGCGAAAATAAAAACAATCAAATTCAGACTGTTCCAGCCAGGTATAAATCTAAAATCAAAGCAACGCCCCACGGAACCAAATCATATGCCAACGCAAATCCATAGCCCCCAAACTGCCAGGCCCGCTGCCAAGTCTCGTGTCGTCCAGCCACGGATTCTTGCCATCGCTCCCGATGAGTTCATCTCAGTCATTTCCATACAGACAGTGAGTCATAGCCAAGCCTCGCTTCCCACACCGTACACCGAAATCACCAAAATCCTAGTGAGACGGCTGCTCATGGCTGGCGGGCAGGATAGCAGGCAAGCTGGCGTTCCTCCTCCTCCTCTTGGTCTTCTTGCCGCCGGGCGGCGGCGGCGGCGTCGCGGTGCCGTTGGCGGGCGCCGCAGCGGGCGGGATCGCGCCGCCGCGGTTGAGGCACGAGGTGTTGTCCGGGTTCGCGAGGTTGATGGGCACCTGCAGGACCTGGTTGACGTCGATGAAATCCGGGTTCGGGATGTTGTTGAGCTTGGCGATGTCGCAGATGCCCGAGTTGAAGAGCCGCGCGATCTGGCCGAGGGTGTCGCCCTTGATCACCGTCAGGGTGATTGTGCGGTTGGCGTTGTTGACGGGGCCGCCGCCGGCAGGGGGCGCGCTCGTCAGCGGCGGGGGCGGCGTCGCGGCTTGTCTTCGCGTCGGGGGCGGCTCCGTGGGGGTGGAAGCCTGGCGGGGGTAGAACATGTGCGTGAGGCCGCGGGTGATGAGGCCCCGGGGCTCGGACTGGAGGTGGGTGGTGTCGGTTGTGGGCGTGGCTTGCGCGAGGCCTGAGAGGCTGGCGAGGGCCAGGCAAAGGATTGAAGATCGCATTGTTGCTGCGAGTTTGCGGTGATGGTGTTGAGGTAGAGATTGTTGGTGTAAGTGAGTGAATGGCCGGAGACTTGAACAGAAGTCTTCTTACACACTGAAAGATGTGGGATGCCGGGGAGTTAAGGAACCAAAAGAGTGTCCGATACCAGGGAAACTGTGGTTGAGAATGAATGGCGTGGTCCCGGGACAGGTGAGACGATCTCCCCCTCGTCTGTCAAGACAACTTTATATCGCACGTATTACCACCATCGCCTTCACTCGTAAAGTGGCCGGCCGTCCCTTCGAGACAAGGCCAGACAGCCCCGTCGTCGCAGACGGAAATGCGATTGGCCGGATATTGGGGTTCGAGGTTGACGTGCCCATCCCGGCAGCAGAAAGACCATGTCATATCCACCTCAATGTGACCTGCTTAACAGACACTAAGCCCTGTCGCCCTACGAACCCCCGCGGCGGTAGAAGACAGATTAGCGGGCGCTAGCGACATTCTTCCTGAAGAGACAACGTGGTGGCCATTCTGAGAACCGCAACGTGAGCAGGCCGCCCGCCCACGCCGAAGATAGCGTGTGGTAAAGCTAAAAATATGGGGTTGGGATGGACTGAAACGGCAGCGAGCGCGGGGTCGATTGGCTGGTTTGTGTTGGTTGAGTCAGTTGTCGGTAGTTGGCTGTTGCAGTTGTTGCAGAGTTGACAAGGAAGAGGCGCCGAAGATGGGACAGAGGGCCCAGCAACTTGAGACGGAGCCCACCTGTTCCCAGACAGTTGCACACATACTTTTCGAAAGTTTATCACGAACCACGACGTGGTGAAGGAGCTCTCCGCCGCCCATCGCGAGTCATATTCTGCGCGAAAGGCTCGCGCAAGAGGCCTGACTTGGCACGGGAAGCTCAGGCTCCCGGACGCAGGAGTTCGAACACCACCCACCCAAGGAGGTGATGCCCAACACATATCGTTGACGAAGTGAAACGAATTCTACGGATCTCCCTGCTTGTCAAAGTCTTTCAACTGTGAGGAAGAGGCTCGCATTTCCTAGGAGATACCGTCTCCTCGGTGTACGAAGCACTGCCACCCAATGATCTGGAATGATTTGCGAATGGTCGGACGAACTAGTGCGTTTTGGTGGCCACACCAATCGCGTGTATGATCTTCGACAGGGAAAGCTTCCTACAAACCTAAATCAACCAAGCCACTCTGCTTGGCTGTCGTGGAGCCCAAAATCTCTAATTCTTATCTGTGTTGCCAAGTTGTTGTCAATCTGGTGATAAAGGAAATGGTCAGCTCATGAGGTATCCATATTGCTGAAACTGGTGACAAAAAACATCTCAAAGATTCTTACAATTCGAGTTCGACTCGGCGACTGCGCCTGCCGATATTTCGGCAAGGAAAGCGGGGATGTGATTGACAGCCTGCCAGGCCAGATCTCAAATGATGGATTGCACTGAGGGAAGAATATGACGCTAGCAGACTCTCGCGCTCTACATGCGTTGCTTGAGCTCGACCAGCATTTATACCGGGCAAAATATCATTTTCTGTACCTGGGGTGAAATGTCGGCAAAGATGAAGCTTTTATGTTACGAGAAACTGTGCAGGTCGACATCTCATCTGCCTTCTGATTTTCCTGCGTTAACTCAACTCATGTCTCATTTCGATCTGTCTTGGTGACACTAGGGCTATGATGCTAGTTTCTGCTGCGAACAACTCTCCGCTGAGCCTCTAGCAAGAACCCAATCATCATCATAATAGCCATGAAGTTAGCTATCAGCACTCGCTTTAAGCCTACTCATAGCCTACTCATAGCCTCCTGTATAGGATCTATACATGTAGGCAACCTAATATAGAACTGCTGAACTTCATTGGAGAAATCTTAGTCAGTTAGACAATTCTGTCATGGCGGTTATCTTCAAGTTTGCATTTGTGACATTATACTTTCATATCTAGAACACATCAATTTATCCGTGGCTCTCAAACGCACATATACACGTCAGTGGAATTTTGAAGCTGTCTTTGGCAGACCTAGCTCACTATGTGCACGATTATAATAGCTACTGACTGCCTTCCTCCAAAAATTGGTTGCCTCCTGTATGTCTACGTAATATACTGGACTTGGCAAGTTGTGGGCGTCCTTTTCTGGCCTATGTTGGCAGTGTTCTGTTTTAGCGGTCGCCTTGGATGGACCAAGTGGCTAATAAAACGCATGGAGGGCTAACCAACGTTACATGAGGCAACCCAAGGTGCAGCCAAAGCCCGAAGACGGTTGGTTGGTTGGTGCAGGAATGCAGGTAATTAGAGGCCATCATTTAGGCCACGTCAACGGCCATTATGCAGGCGCGGCCTGGAATCTTTCACGGCTTTGCCGTACTTGGAGGAAGCACAATTGGAAGCTGGAGGCCGCCGACCACTACTTGACAGCATAAATAAGCGAAGCATTTCTATTTAGAATCCGTCTTTGGCGGCGTTGGCCAGCAGCTGTCCGGCTCTCTTGAACTGAACATCGGCACTTCCATCTGTACTCACGTATGCGCACATCCGTAAAGATGCACACTTACGTGATTGCCCGGGAACCAGATGTCGATCTCATACTTCTGCGTGACAACGAAGAATTGGACGAAGATGAAGAATACTACGACTGCTCTGACTCTGAAACACTCTTTAACGACGCATCCTCTATCGCTACATCTTTCTCCAGCGGTTACGATGAAGATAACGAAAACAGCGATGGCGGCGCTACTCCGCTCCGTCACCGCCCCTCGACCGTCTACGCAGCTTACGAAACGACATCTACCATGCCGTTGGCTGTGAGATTTAGAGTCTCTTCTTATGTCTTACGAGAAGCCTCACCGATTATGAAAGAGCTTCTCAGTCGACATGTGGGACGACCTGGTGCTCAGAGCGCTGGCCCGGGATGTCCCCGAGTCCCTCTTCAGAACGATGACCCTGAGGCCATGGTAATTCTGCTACGTATGCTTCACCAAGTGCGCCCTGAGGAGTCCGTTCGCCATTTGTTTCCGCTCACCGATGACGATATCGATATCTATGACCTCGCTGCAATGGCACTCATAGTGGACAAATACCGAATGAATTCAACGGTCGAGCACCAATTACAAGATTCAATCGATAGGCTGTGGACCAAATTTGACAGGTCTTCTTCTGATGAAGCTCTAGCTTGGACTTGGATATCTTGGGCCTTTGAGCTTACAGATCATTTCTCTGAAGCGACATTGTGTCTGACGCAGACCATGGAGAAATCTTTTGGTGAAGACCAACAACGACCCTTTCCATTGCCGGGGGAGATATTTCGTAAGTTCGTTCTTTGAAAACCAGTGACGAGACACTTGCAATGGCTGATCATGAATCAAAATAAAGGTACTATCGATAGAAACCGGATGGATGCACTTGCTGAACTATACGTCCTCTTTCACGCGCAGCTCAAGGCGATGGTCAGTCGTGAGGCTGGCTACATTGCCGCTGGCACGGATCAAATTAAGCCCAAATCTACAAGTTACCTTGCAATGTTCAAAGCTGCAAGAGTCGGTTGGCTGTTGATTTGTGGAGAAAGATTGAACTTCTGGCCAGAATGTATCGAAGACTTCGAAGGGATTAGTCACGCTTGCGCCGAAAGAATTATACGTGGAGTAGACATCCCGAGCAAAAAGATTGGCTGGCACCCATCAGATGCCCTCGGAGAGGCGGTGACTGATACGGCAGGAGGCGTTGACTTGACAGGCTATAAGTCACTATTTGATCTGCTCGATTGTCAGAAAGTTCGAGAGTGGGGCTTGGCGCTTGAAACGTTTAAGGGAGATCAGGAACAGTAATGAGATAGCACGGTTATCTAATTGATGGAAAGTAGCATGGCTTGGATATGAATTTGTTACAAAACATTTCTTATCCCTACACATAACGCGTCTTTTAACCCTGTACGATAGGTATCCCACCCAAGGAGACATGATCATTCCACGTCAACTTCAAAGCAGTGCAAGCACGACTCTAGTAAACTGTATTTGATGGTCCGTAAGCGCCAGTATTGTTCCTCCTCTTTCCGACCAAATGGCACGGATGTATGCTGGCAATACTTTATCGTACCGAAGTTAACAGGCGCTTTCAGCGTCCCAGGTCTTGGAGCTGATCTGTGGTTTATCTTGACTATTTAGCATTCAAGCACACCAGGCGGCCCGGACTGCTACCCCACAGTGGTTTCGGGTTTCGAGCCAGTCCTTCGGGGACTGTTAGACCTGATCTGACGCCAGTAGCTCAAGGATGGATTGATAAGTCTGTGACCTACATATCTTGCTCAGTTGTTGTCAATCTAGCGGTAAAGGTGTGATATTCTCATCAGTTACCAATATCATTGAAACTATGTGTTGATAAAAGATGTGTTGAAAACTTTGATAGTTCGAGCTAGACTCGGCGATAGCGCTTTGCGTTATTTCGGTCCCAAGACTTAGAACTATGCATCTCTATCATCTCGGGGCAAGAAGGTGCACCCGTGAGGCTGGCGGACTTTGGCATTTTCTCATGCGATTGCGTGGTCCTCGCAAAGCCAGATCCAACTTCAAGCGTTTATACATATGTGGAGCGTAACTGTAACTATAGCTGCACAATATCGATGCCCTAACTAATCCTCCAGCCGTTTCGGCCTAGGCGTGTAGGCTCTGTACTTGTTCAACCCCCCTTGGCCATGATAGCGCGTCGTGACATGAAGCGACCAGATGTCCATGCCGATTATCCATGCGATGCAGCCCTTAAGGAGTAATTGCTGGTGTTCGTAATCCTTTATCGTTTCTGTAGCGGGCATGTTCTCAGACAATTCGATAAAGGTGCTGACAAGTTCCCGGGTCTCCGCCCCTAGTCGATCCATGGCTTCTTGTACTCCAATATCGAACTCGTTCATCATGATCCTGACACCATTATGGCTGTCCTCGCCCTTGGCCTGCTCTTTGTCGAAGCTGTACATGTCATTCTGGTTGATGATAATTCTGAAGCACATGTACATGAGAGACTGGATCGTAGGCTCCTCCCAACCGTCGCGACGCACCTCGCACTTGATCAGAATAAATGCTATGCTCGGATACATGCCAATCGTTTTCTGACGCACGGCCATGTACTCATTCCGGCTGGGTAGCGTGGGCAGTCTGCGGCGAAGGCCCGCCTCCTCAACGACGCCATCCAAGTAATCATCGAACAAGTCCCTGAAGAGTTGCCAAGACACCTTGGTACCTGTCGCAAGATATCTTTCGGCAACGTCTTTCGCCATCAGCTCCATGGATGACAGGTGGCCCGAGGACGGTGGCATGTTGTGCACAGCACCCGAAAAGGAGAACGCGTCCTTGACTATCAAGCACTGCCTTCGAACTTCTTCTTCGTCCCCGGTATCCGTCGTCTCATCGATGACAAAGAACAGAAGCATCACCTGCGCGGCTAGGAGGCAGGAACCCTTGTCTATGTGCGCATAGTTGATGCAAGCTATCTCGGGGAAGCTGGCGGCGATGATCTTGTTGACGAAGCTGGCCGGAATTCCCGAGAAGGACCGCATCCGTGTCTCGGCCTCGCTCTTAATGCTTTCGGAATATGGGTGCAGCTCTACTTGCCAAGACCATCCTTTCTCGGCCGGCCAGCGGGCCAGAAAGTCGGGGATAGTGACCATGGTATCTATTCGCCTGTTGTTGAATGTCATATCGGACCTTATCTTGTCGGTGTAAATCTGTGCCATGATGTGAAGTACTGAAATTGAGTATGAGGCTTCGCCGAAGAGAGGATGAGTTCAGGTTGAACCCAGTTCTACAGTTTGTCCACGAATAACAAAGTCTACTCCTGATCTCATACTTATAGGCAACATCTATAGGTAAGTCTGTGCAATGGAAAACATCCCCATTGGTTATTTGAAAGCTATCAATGTTATTTGGTTTCACCGCTACATTCTTGAACCCTTGAAAACGATCTGCACCATAGGCCATGGCTAACCCTTGAACTGCACTCATGTAGCGCTAATGCTCGCGCAGCTTTGGCATATTCCGAAGAAGGAAGTTGTCATGCGTGGACTGAATGATTATTGAAGCGATGTACCATAAAATGAATATGCAGCGTTGCATTGAGACGGCAATCACGTCTTCATCAGCCTTCGTCCCGGCGCTAGTATCAAGTCCTAGGATGTTTGATGAGCTAGGTGTCCTGTGTGATGCTGCGAAGACATGCATCAGTCCGAGCAAAGGTTCCACTGATTATGCTGTTGGTACTTAGTCGGTTCTTCAGCGACTTGGCAAATCTCAGGGTCTCCATCGGACAACAAAATATATTCAAAAGCGACTTGATCCGCGGCAGAGAGGCCAATTTGGGTCTATCTCCGCCTACCATTTGACGAAATGGCCGGACCGTCCTACCAACGCGCATGAAATCACAAGCGTCAGTGACTGGTTCAATTGGACATAACTGCAGCTCGTGATTGGGAGCGATAACGACGTTATTTCTAAAGGCCGAAGGATCGCCGACAAAGGGGTCGTGGGCAGCCGTGTGTATGTTCGTTGGTGCTCCTTGACAAGCCTCGACGACTTTTCAAACCCCCTAAAGCCCAACCTCCGTGACAGAAGCAAGCTCCGACCGCTTCCGTAGCTTCAAGAGTGGACACAAGAGGTATAGTTGTTCAGTCTCTAGCCTCCTTAGCCTAGGGTAATGTCTCAAGTTATTTTGTACATCTTATGTCAGAGTAAAAGGTATCTAGATTGGCATCGAATCACTAGGCTCCGCCGCGGAAACCACTACAGGCTGATCGGAATTGTGATCGGTGGCGTGACGAACGATTGTGAATGGCTATATGCAAGCCCGGTGACGATCCTGGTGACATGCACCGAGAGCCTCGCCGCAAAGTCCAGATTACTTACTAAATCTCGACCGTACTGATTTGGTGAAGAGTCTGCCTTGTTCTTACTGAGTGCTCGGCTTTCTGCCACGATTATACCTGAAGATTTTGTATGTAATTCCTCTAAAGTCAACCCCTACCCCTTGTATGCTATTTAAGCTGTCCCGTCTGTATTCATCAAGACCATCATTTGTGTAGTCTACCGAGCTCTCTCCGAATAAGACATCCTTAGGGTCTGTTATTCTAAAATCCAAATGTTCCTCCATCATCTTTCTCTTGTAAGACGTTGCCAGCTCAGATACGTATAACATGTACTCACGTGAAGCAGGTTTCGAACGATGACTTCCACACATTGAACCTATTATGAAAGTCTGGAAGAGTGCTTCACTACAGAAAGAGACATACTAAATGAGATTTCTAAAAGTATTAGAGACCTTCAGATCTGAAATTCTGAAGAGTATGCATGATAGGGCGCCTTTTGAGGTCCTGGACAAAGTGGGTGGAACCATAGTGAACATCTTGTAATATGTCACAAATATTAAGAGGTGTTAAACTAAACGTCCTTGTTGGAACTTTTATGGATGGGGAGTTCCGTCATAAAATAGCTGATAGAGATGCGCGTAAAAGGGCCACGTGTATGACCTAGAGGATCAGAGCTTTTCACTTGGATTTCAGATGGAGTAAGCATCGTTCTTTACCACATCAATCATTTTCAAACGACCTCAATTACTTTGACTTCCACACAATCATATCTGATGTACATAGAGTTAGGGGAGTAGGTAGCTCAGGACTTTATCTAGCCTCGGCTTGAAATGAGTCAGTGGACATTATCCCTAGTCATTTCGGACCACCACACTCAGCCGGCTCGGCCCGCCCCCCACAGACCCCGTTTCCGGGTGGAAATCCCGGACGAATCTTTGCTTCATGCATGATCACTCTACTCAGCTAAATCGACCTGGATTCTGTAGCCTGTTCAGTCACTCGTGGATAAGTTACCATCCTGCAGCCCTCGTCTGATCCAGTATACGTCCAGCTAACCTGTCAAAAATTTGTCTCGCTCAATCCATGCATGAACAAGCAACTTTGCATGAACTCTCACACTGCACACATTTTCACATGCATCTTTCAAAACCAAGGTTGGCTTGACAATGTGTATTTCGCTATTCTGCTCATACAGGCGATCTATCCTTTCCAATCGTCTAGTCGGAATCGTCGCCGAGCTGCTCGTCCTCACCACCCGTGGCACCAGCAAAGGCCGCCGTCGCCTTGCCGAAAGCAGCGGCACGTCTCTTCTCCAGGGCCTCAGCCTCGCCCTTGATATCGGCCGGAGCCTTGGAAACCATGACCTGAGACAGCTCCTTGCTGGCCACCTCCGTCTTCTCGACGTTCTTCTTCACCAAGCCACCAACCTTGAGCTTGTCAAACTGAGCCTGGTTGGCGACCATGGAGTTCAGTTGGGTCTCGGTCAGATCCACGACGGTGCTCATCTGGTTGAGGAGCTTCTTGGCCTCATCGTCGGTAGGGTTGAAGCTCTGTTCAGATGTAAGGAGCGCGTCTCACAGAGTGGGGTAAGGTTCAATGGGAACTTACTCCGTAGTCCTTAATGCCCTTCTTGATCGTGTTGCAAATCGAGTTGGACTTGGTGCCCAGCTTGATGGCATCCTTATAGTTCAAGTCGGCGCCCTTTGCGATGATCTTGTTGGACTTCGTGACCTTGCGCTCAATGTCGCTCAAGCTCTTGGAGATATCGGCGAAAGACATTATGATGGATTGGTGTGGTATTTGGTGTGTGTGATTGGTTGAATAGTGTTTACCTCGATGTTACTGTGTAGATTGCGTGGTGATGATGATTCACACTTCTAATTAACCGTGGTGTTGAAGCCCCTTTTATCATTCGTGAAAACAAAACATCGTGATTCACATGCTGTCTGATGCCTCGGATGACTTACACCACTTGGCCGCCAAACACAAAGCTGTCCCCTAGAGCATGAACGACCCAAGTCTGGGGTAGCCCTGAGCTATGACGTGTTCCCAGAGCCGCAGCTTCAGGCGCCCGGCACTTCGCGGAGCTGAGGCCAGGGTCCGGCCACGAAACATGAAACAATGCGGAGGCCGCCCAGCGATCCTCCGCAGCAAATCGTCCGCAGAGCAGCCTCCACTGCCTGGGTGCTGGTGCTCAAAGGGGTCCAGCCCTTCGGTTTCCGAAGGAAAAGCCAATTCGAGATGGGACCCGAAAAACAGGTTACGTGCCAATGATCACTCAGAACAGCTTCGAGAATAGAGACAACCTTCCCGAACATAATCATGCACAACAACTGTGATGTGCATTTCTGACAGGGAAGACGCAGTGCATGGATTCGCCGACCACTCGGCCGGCGGTCGATATGCATCGGTGCCATTGCGCACGATCGCATCATTAGTTGTTTACAGTTATTGGAAATGATCCCCATACAAAGCGTTACCCCGCTAATGCTGGGGAAGCTGAAAGAGAGAAACCCTCCTTCCCTGGCAAATGCCCAGCATTGTTTGTTTTGGCGGGCATTGTTGAGCTACTGCTCTTGCTCGGATAGTTTCCTTGGCTGGGGCGGGGCGGATACGTTTCTTCTCTGTAACCACGGTTTTACTGCCTCGGCCTGGCGGTGCTGCTTCACGTGGCTGCGCGACACCAGCCTCAACAATTCGCATTCGCACTTACACATGTTTACCGACGGTGAGTTGATCTATTCTTAAACAGAAATTCAAATTCCGAATTGAACAACACAGCAACCCATATAACAGGAATCCTTGAGTTTTAGCATTATGCCATTGCCACTCTCGTGTATCATCTGCCCGGTAGTTCAACTGTTCCCAGAAAGGAAATTCAACTTTGCCCGTCAGCCCCGCTGTTGTTCGGAAGCAACTGTTTTGACTTGGGAGATCAACAACGAACAATTTGGATAGAAAGCCACCAATTTCAGGCCCGTAGACAAGTAGTTTCTGGATGTCGATTTCATCTTTACGTCTCTATAGATTCTGATCATTAAGGGAATGTATTGAAGATATCCGGAATCTTAAGATAATCGCAAGTCATGGCGGAGACTACGTGGGAAGTCAGAGAGTTGAAAATAATTATGATTAGAGTGATTGAAGAAACTCCTTCAAATGCGACAGTTGACTATAACGGTTTGATCGTTATCATCAACGATCAAGATGTTTCTAGCTTGCGGGCCCAGTTGGATTGTTCTGGTGGAGCTCAAGGTGGTCAATAGGCCATGGAGAATTGTTGCCAACAACGTTGTATACATTGTAACAATTTCTTCACATGAATGTCAACTCAGCTAGACAACCAACTAGTTGATGACTCAAAGGATGAAAATGTTGAGTTCTGGGGCACCATTCTGGTTAGGGCGACATGGACTCAACTGTTGAGACTTTGCCCTAAGATACGCAAGACGTAGTGACGAGCACACCTTCATCTAAACTCTCTAAGTCGTCTTTTGAGTCTTCTGAGCATACTATGGTTCCCCTGTTGCACTTGCAAGCAACTATACACCACTCACTATTGACAAGAGAAAGAAAACTACCCAGCAAAGTCAACCGCGCCTTGTTGTCAGTTTATTCAAGATAGTTGACTAGTTCTGCTAGACTATGAGATTTCTTTACACAAATTGTTCTGTTGTCGATGGCAATCATATTGGTGATGCTGTTATTCATCGTCACTCATTCCTACTGGATGCTTCAATAGGCTCATTGTGTACATAGTTTCTGCTGCGCAACTCAGTCATTCTAGCGACCAGCATTGGCCTGCGAAACAAAAGGCAAAACGTCAATTGCTCTGGAACTTTTCGGAACCATCGCAGGGTCCAACTGCCTCCGTCTTGTTCCGGGCCACGGCGACTTCCGCAGGGACTTCCGTTTTGGTGCATGCGATGCGAGAGTTCAAGCGGTGGGGCGATGTTCGGCAGTGACCCGCCGGATCCCGGAGATCGGAAGAGCACATGTCAGCCACGGCGGCGGTGCAAGGCACCGAGCTAATCGGCCGAGGTGATCGGATCTCGCATTGTCTTACGTGAGAGTCTGTGGATGAATCGTGCTGCACCACTCTGCAGGTGCATGATCATGCTACACATCTGCGAGAAGTCATGATTTGATGTATATCTCATAGTATGGGTGAGCTTGGATTCTCATATATTGCTTCTAATCGCTCAATTTTCACCGCAGAGTAAGAATACATTGCAAGAGGTGACGCCTGACGCAAGAAGGTAACTTCAACCAATTAGTAGTGCTCTCTGCGATCGATGAGCACTCGACCAACTCTGTCTGAAGGCTTAGGAGTCGGATTGGTGAGATGAGTCTGAGTCCACTCGGTCAACGGGAAGCGACCAGTGATCACTACCTCGAAATACAACGTACGTCTACCGCGGCTCAAGATCTGATTTCCTAAAGTTCTAGCGATATCCTCTCCTCTACGACGATGGCAGTGACCGCTCCTAGAGACATAATTCTTAGCTGGACTTCATTCATTCTGATCCTGCCGTCATGCCTTTTTGCAGTCAACTCCGCTGCATTGGACGACCGGTTGGTCAGCGAGCTCCAAGACTGAAATCAGATCAGATCATTTGCCAAGATTTTCAAATGCGCGGTTGTCTTTTGTTCTTGAAGGAAGCCTTCCGCGAGGCGAGCTGACGCAGGTTTTCCGCATCGTGCGTGTCATCATGGCATTAAGACATGAATAAGCTCACTCATGTATCAGGAAGTTCGTATGCCTTGATGATGAAAGTCTCATCACGGTGTTCATAATGAAGCAGTTGGCTCGACGTCGGCCTTTCGGAAGGAGCGCTTCCTACACTAGGCAGCAGTGATCCGCTCTCATTGCATCTGTGGGAATTCGCTAAGTTCACCATGACAAAATCGCCGCCGCCGATTGTGGCCACTGATCAACGCTTGGTAAGGCGAGGGAGGGCAGTGGCCGCTGAATCACGACAGTCCCCTAAGACACCTGACCAGAGTACACAATCATCGGTGACACGTTACAACACACCACGCTTATCCAGGTACAAGACAACTCAGCCGAAGGAACACATCAAATCCTTCATTCATCAGTCTTGTTGGAGCCGAATAGGCAAGTGAATGTAACCGGGCGTAAGCCGGACAATCGCAAAAGGCATCAACGATCACAGAACCAACAAGGCAAGGCGGGCAGCCGCCGTAACCGTGTGGCAACCTGACAAACTTGACATGTCTCTGATCAACGCCAAACATTATCAAAACCAAGCCTCCTATTCGTCCGAACCCCATTCCACGAGACCAACGCCACCTCATTGCCAAAAGGGCAAAAAAACAAGCTTCCAGCTCCCCGCAGATTGTCACCGAATTGTTCTTGGCGTCGGTACGACTTCCAACCGAGGACAGGGTCCCCGCCTGCATCATGCATTGAGACTCCAGATACCCAAGATTACGGAAGCAAGACGGGGGGCCGGGAACCGTCGAGGTGGTGTCGAGGTGGCCACAGCTCGTATCTCTGGGACCGTTCGGTCTCCATCCAGACTTCAGCAGGCCAATTAGGCGGACGTTCTTTATCGATAGACACAGGTAGTGATTCCGAAATATCCATGATTCTGCACCATCTTGTCTGCAGCTGTTCCGCGGCAGGGCTAGCCCGCATGGCTGGAAGGGATGTCACTCTGGTCCAAGGCGCAGCGCTGAAGCTGCACCGGGCTGGATCCCGCCGGGCTCGCCCACCCCGCGATCATCGGTGATGCTGGGAGCAAGTCCTCGGAGACCGGATATCATGGATGGGGCCACATCAAAGCCGTTCTCCATCTCAGCTGCCATTTTTGTAAGGATTATTGGAGAAGACGACTATCCAGCTCCCGGGGCCCCCATGAATGATCTTTCTGCAATGTAACTCGCTTGCAAAGTTGCGGAAAGTTGGATTATCCCACGCGGAATAGCGGCAGGTCGCCTGAACAAGCTCATCTGGTCCAATTTACCCATGGGCCGTTACTCGGGACACGCACGCTGTACGGTGTGTGCAGGCGCGACACCGTGCTCGACGCCGTTCCAGCCGGTCCAGCGGGGACCTGGGGAAATGACAGGAGATTTACGTACAAGAATCCGTTTTTTCGAAATGGCGTCGATAACCTTAAATCTCAACACTGGGGAACACACCCAGCCTGTTGGTGATGCAGGCTGTCTACAGTTGTCATTAGACACAGCTTGCTCAAAAGAGCAGGTCCTTGGTCGGAGGCGTTCAATGGTCTCACAGAGACGAGAAAGATGCCGAGGTTGACGCCCGAGTCAGTGGCAACATGATTTGCTGGGCCGCCGGCAGGCAAAAGTGAATTACATCTTCCATTCTCACCAGCAAACACAACTAGCGGCATGTTTGCGTGTGTTTGGCCTTCGCCATCGCCAACAATCACGCCAGGGACCTTTTGATTGCATGGAAGGCCGATGCACCTAACAGGAAGTTCCAATCGAAAGCGTCGGACGAACCATCCCTCTCCAGCAGCTCGGGTCCAGCTCGCAGGCATGATCCAGTCAAACCAGTCAGGCAGGGCGCGGCTATCAGCTTAGAGGGACGTTTGTTCATGTCTGCAAGAGGGCAAAAGGGCGCAGATTGGGTCTCTGATCCTCTTTGCGGAGGAAGCGAAGGAACTTTTTGAATCGGTTGGTCGGTCTTGTGTCATTAACCTGACAGCCGCGATGACATCCCACCGAGCTGATTGGTGTGTCTCCCTCCGTGGATTCTCGAGGGTGGCTCTTCTGCCGTCCCTTCCGACTTCCTTCCTGAACGGTCGACCAGACGTCCCTGTCTTGCGGTCTCTGAGTGGCCGTCGT
Source organism: Colletotrichum endophyticum (assembly GCA_027406105.1). Classification (NCBI taxonomy): domain Eukaryota; kingdom Fungi; phylum Ascomycota; class Sordariomycetes; order Glomerellales; family Glomerellaceae; genus Colletotrichum; species Colletotrichum endophyticum. The sequence goes on from JANVYF010000002.1 coordinate 5,664,733, forward strand.
CTCGCGTGCCCTTGCAGGGGTTCGTTCGGATGATTAACTGCAAAAAGTCTTGGCCTCCTGGGAGGGAACCAGACTAGACAGGGAGCTCCCTGGTTCCCCATAGTTCCCAAGGTCCCTTTGCACGCGGCAGATCCACTCGTGCGTCCCTTTGCATGACTTTTTGTTCGGGGAGTGGCGACGGCAGCTAGACTCGCCGTCCAATTGGGGTTGCCAACGGCCATTCCCCGATTTCCTCCCCTCCTCCCCCTCGGCCGTTGACCGTATCGCGGGCGTTGCCCAGCTGTTTACCCCCCGACCTTGGTGTTCTTGGCCACCCGTCTTGGGCATTGCTTAACTCTGTTGGTCTGCTGCTTGGTGCTTCTTGGCCTCCATCCCGTGCCGGTTCGTCCTCCGAATTGTCTGCCTCTCCAGCTTGGCGCCCAGCCCCCTTGGCGATCGATCTAGCAGGCGGCTCTCGTTGGCTCAACGGCGTAGTCATTTCGTAATGTTCCTCTGTTGACCTCCGCCGACGTCCGCCGGAATGACCTGATGGCGATGGGAATTCCGTTCCTGGAGGAGCGACAACGGAGGGCGCCGGCGGGCGGTTGTGGCAGCGGGATGGATCATTTACGCTCATGGTTCCCGACCAACCGCTCCGCCCTTAGAGCGCCACATACCTGCCACTTCTATAGTCGACATAGCCTATCAAAACGGGGTGTTGGTCATGTCATTTCCAGAGCCGAAGGATACCTAGTGGTACTGTGCTCGAGTCGCACCAGACATCGTGCCTCTCATAATATCGTCCAGTCAGCGCAAGCATCCCCCCATGATCCATCCCTATCAGCGGGTGGAGAAACGCGGAAGCAAAAGTCCACCCCCAGAGCACCACCCTCCCACATACCATGCGGCCTGTCTCCAGCAAGTCGGTCGTTCGCGGTTGTCTCGAACGCGGGACTAGAGGCATCTAGCTCTGCAGCGTGGGTGGTGCGCTGCCTCCTCATGCCGGTGTATCCTATCAATCGACACGTTTATCTCCTCTTTCGGCACGCCCAAGGTCCAAAGTCACCGTTTTCCATCCACCCACCGCCCACCCTCCTTCTAGACGGTGGCGACGAAGCATGTCCGTCTGTCCATCTGCTGTACTACGCAGTAGGAGATAGCGAGCCAGGGGACCTTTTGCGACGAACGATTGGCACAAGCTGGGGGCGATTTCGTTAATCGGGCACGTCAGTGCGCCTGTCAAGGTAGTCAAGCCAACCCAGTTACCCAACCGAACACCCGCGCTGCGTTGCGCCCAGTTGAATCAAGCTTCCAAGCGCATTTGGCCGCAATATCTAGCCATTTCGTATCGGTCGATGCTCCGCCAGGGGTTGGCCCGCTTCGCAGTGCGACTCCATTAGGCAGGTCAGTATCTCGGCCCACCGACCGCCGATATGGGAGGTCGACAACGGGGTGTGGTGGTGGTGGGAAGGGCGAGGCGAGGCGACCGCAGATGAGCTGCGCATCTAAATACAACTCGACGCGCCGCCTTGATCGAAGGACGTCTTTTGCTCTTGGCTCTTCAGTTGTCACGGCCAACAACCTCAACCCTCTCTCCCCCTTTGAGTTTCTGTCTCTTAGAACTCAGGGCGTAACTCAAGAACCCCACTACCACAACAACAAGCCCAACAGTGAGAGAAACGACAATGGGTTTCAGCAAGTGGCGCGGCAAGGTGTCGGAGCGGCCCATCGTGGTCGACGCCGTCGCGACCGGTGTCGACGCCGAGGTCAACCCCGACGCGGAGCTCAAGAAGTTCAAGAAGATCCACAAGTGGGATCCGTTTTTGGACATTGACAAGCTCGACGTCGCCGAGGAGGCCTTGGCAACCGGCGACTACGAGAAAGAGAAGGCCGTCGAGGAGGCTCTCCACGAGGACTCTCCCTACCCCGAGGTCCGGTCTTCGGTATGCTTCATCCCTAGGAATAACCAAATCGTGAGCGATGAGACTGACTGGCGCAGGTGCAACCCTTCGACGACCCCGATCTGCCCATCAACACGATCCGCGCGTGGGTGATTGGCGCCATCATGTGCACCATCATCGCCGCCTGCAACATTCTCCTCGGCCTCCGTCGCTCCCCCATCATCATCACCCAGACCGTTGTGCAATTGATCAGTTACCCCGCGGGTGTCTACTGGGCGAAGGTCTTCCCCGACAAGACATGGCACGTTGCCGGTATTCCTCTGCAGCTCAACCCCGGTCCCTTCAACATGAAGGAGCACACCGTCATCACCATGATGACCGCCGCCGGTGCCACCGCCAGTTATGCCATCGATATTCTCCTCGCCCAGGAGATCTTCTACAAGCAGTTCTTCGGCTGGGGCTTCCAGATCCTGCTCATCATCTCGACTCAGGCCATGGGTCTGGGTATCGCCGGCGTCCTGCGCCGTTACCTCGTCTGGCCCGCCGCCATGGTCTGGCCCGCGACGCTCGTCACGACTACTGTCATGAACTCCCTCCACGACCACTCGTCCTCGGACCCAGCCCTTACCAACGGCTGGAGGATTGGCCGCTACAAGTTCTTCCTCATTGTGGCTGCCAGTACTTTCGTCTACGAGTGGATCCCCGAGGTGTTTGCCCAGTTCCTCCAGATCTTCACCTTTGTCTGCTGGATCGCCCCCAACAATGTTGTCGTCAACCAGGTCTTTGGCGGCCAGACCGGTCTCGGTCTCATCCCCATCTCCTTCGACTGGAGCACCATTTCCGGTTTCCTGCTGTCTCCCCTGCAGACTCCTGCCTTTGCCATCGCCAACGTCGGTATCGGTATCATCATCATGATGCTCGGCTGCATTGGCCTTGCCTGGGGCGGCCCTGAGTTCTACCGCTACCTCCCCATCAGCGCCAACTCCAACTTCGACCACTTCGCCCAGTCCTACAACACCAGTCTCATTCTCACCCCTGACTTCACCTTCAACGAGACCGCCTACAAGGAGTACTCCCCTCTCATTCTCGGCCCTGCCTTCTCCCTCAGCTACGGCATGGGTTTCGCTGGTCTGATCTCCACTCTCACTCACGTCGCCCTCTTCTACGGCGGTGACATCATCGCCCGCACCCGCTCCGCCAAGAACGAGGAGGCCGACGTCCACCTTAAGCTTATGCGCAAGTACAAGGAGGCTCCCGAGTGGTGGTTCATCGCCATGTTCGCCGTCAGCTTCGCCTTCGGCATGATTGCTTGCCAGGTCTGGAACACCCACCTGACCTGGTGGGCGTACATCATCTGCATTCTCATCGGCGCCTTCTTCATCCTGCCCGTCGGCATCATCCAGGCCGTCACTAACCAGCAGACCGGTCTGAACGTCGTCACCGAGATGATTGTCGGTTACATGACCCCCGGCCGCCCCGTCGCCATGATGCTGTTCAAGTCCTGGGGTTACATGCTGTGCTACAACGGTCTGCAGTACGTGTCCGACATGAAGGTCGGCCACTACATGAAGATTCCCCCCCGCACCATGTTCGCCGCCCAGTCCTTCGCTGTCGTCTGGCTGTCTCTCGTTCAAATCGCCTCCTACAACTTCCTCCGTGGCAACATCGAGGGTGTCTGCACCTCCACCCAGGCCCAGGGTCTCACCTGCCCCAACGCCCGCACTTTCTACAACGCCAGTGTTATCTGGGGTGTCATCGGCCCCAAGCGCATGTTCGGTGCCGGCCAGCTGTACTCCTGGGTCAACTGGTTCTGGCTCATCGGCTTCATCTGCCCTGTCGTCCAGTACTTCATTGCCCGCCGCTACCCCCGCAGCATCATGCGCTACATCTTCTTCCCCGCCATCTTCGGTGCCGCCGGTATGATCCCTCCCGCTACCACCTGGTGGTTGGGACAGTGGGTCATTGTCGGTCTCATCTTCAACTGGTGGATCCGTGGCCGCTTCTTCGGCTGGTGGAGTAAGTCGCACTCTTTTCTCGCTTCCTGGTTCTCCTGGCTAACCTGTCTCAGCTCGCTACAACTACGCCCTCTCCGGTGCTCTCGACATCGGTACCGCCCTTTGCATCGTCATCTCCGGCCTTGCTCTGGGTCTTTCCAACACCGAGTTCCCTGACTGGTGGGGTAACTCTGTGCCGTTTAACAACCTGGATTCCGACGGCGCTGCCGTCACGAAGGTTCTTCCTGACGATGGCTCCTTCATCGGACCTTCTTCATGGTAAACCAGTGAGACGGTATCGCAGTCGGATTAGAAGAGCAACGTTCAACGTATATAATTACTGGTGATGACAGGTACAGGATATCATCATTGCGAACCATAATGTCATTGTAGCGTAATTCAATCTTTATGATCAATATGCATAATGCTGCTTTCCGTGGATGCTTGAGTGACACCGGTGCACTAGCCCGAAAATACGGCCCCACATCACGGGCAGTCTAAAGACCCTACCCGGAGGGGATCATCTTATTTTCTCGTGATTGGAGAAGATTGTCGCGTGGAGTAATGCAGTTGATGACTTGCTTAGCTCAGAATGCTGGCATCGAGAGAGAGGTTGCAATTGTTCATTTTCTATAGCTACTCGCCCAAGACCATCGTTCTACCAACTCTATAAATTGATTGAATCAACCAGACGCCCCTTGTTCCATCCAACGCCGGTCCCATTATTTACAACAAGTGCTTTCAACACCAGCTTGCCCCATCTTCGTTACTTTAACGGATCGTCAATCGCAGGTGTGGTGGTCGTCGAGCTCGGCGCCTCCGCCGTAGGCGTCTTCCCTCCGCCATCGCAGCCCTGGTCTTCTTTCAGACCTCCATAGAAGCTCTCGCGGTACGCCGCGTCCATGTACTTCTGAAAGTTGGCATCAATAAACGGCACCTCCGTATGCTCGTACTTCACATCCCCCAACGCCTTCTGCGCCGCCGCCGGCAACGAGTCCCAGCCCACCAGCGTGCGCCCAAACGCCTTGGACGCGTCACCGTTGCCGAACGGGGTGATGGCATTATCGTGGATCTGCATCCGCGGCCGCGTGGGCGTGTCGAGCCCGACGCCCGACGCCTCGTAGGTCGTCACCCCCGCGCTGGCCGTCTGCCACGTCGCGTGGTCCGCCGTGAAGGAGAGCCCGACGGGCCACACGGACGTGACGTCCTCGGCGTCGCAGCCCCAGCGGTTGATCCAGACGACGATGCTGGCCCAGTAGTGCCGGTGGCCCTCGTCGTTGCCCTTGCCCCGGCGCACTTTGGGGACGTAGTAGCTGTACATGATGCCGGTGCGGTCCTGGCTGGTCCCGCGGCGGGCGTAGACCTGTCCGTCGCCGCCTTTGTCGCAGCCGCTTCGTCCGCCGCCGGTTGGTTTGAGGCCGGCGCTAGGTAGGGGTGTTAGTGGGTGGTGACCGGCGTGTGATGTGGTATACATGAGTTGGTTGTGCTTACCCGAGACTCCCACTGGCGTCGACCGCGGGATAGATGTCGCATCCTCCTGATATGTAGAGACTGGGGTTGAATCGAAGTTCAAGTTGGCCTTCCAGGCCTGGAGAGGCGTTCTGGGTGAGGGCTGGGACTTTGTCATGGTCCAACCATGGGTGCCCTCCAGGGTCATCACCCGCTCGGGGTAGTAGATGCGATGATGCGCCGTTTAAAAGGATGAGGCAGTAGCTCAGAAGGACTGGAAGGTTGAAAAAGAGCATGTTGTCTAATGGCATAAAGAGTGACCACTAAGACTGAGAAGGCAAAATACGTAACGAGAGACTGGAGCAAGAAATGGGAACATTTGGCTAGAATGTGGTCATTTGGGGCCTTTTGAGGACATGCTAGTTATGAGGATGCAGGTATTTGATGGTACAATCTGGCCGGTCATCTTCTGTCGATCAGGATCCTATCAAAGCGGTATTACCGAACACGTAGGCTTCGACATGACCACGGGTCCACGATGGAGCTTTTTCTCCTTAATAAACCAATTTTGGCAGCCATACCAGGTAGGCGAAGCTAGATAGATCAGTACAGTCCCTGGAAGTTTGTTGCCTTCCATCTCAGCCCAAAAAGGGAATGAACCCATGCAATTGAGCAGGGCGGACTTCTCCGATTCATCATTGTAACTCCATACTCTCTTGTGCACTAACCCCACCTGCTACTCTAAATCTTCAGTATATAAATCTTCAGTATGGCTCAGAAAGAAATTTTGGCAACGCTTGGTTCATGTAAATCAGTTCTACTCCGAATCGGGAGTCACTGGCCTCTTGTCGCAGCCGATGGAATAGGACCGGATTGCTACGCATGCGTACATTCAGGGATCATGTTGTATACTTGATAACGTGGGAAATAAAGAAGATGAATACCGCCGCACGTTGAATCTGAGCGGGATACGGGCCCTGCATTAACGCAACATCACTGCCTCCCAATAATCTGGCTCGATTTAGAACCAGTTCCAAACCTTAATTATGAATACATCGGGCTTTGGGTCGTCCGATCGATGCAGATTGCGTTGCAGGCCACCCCCCAGCTCAAACACGCGGCAAATGTTCCCTCAAAACGAGCAGTTTGGCAAGTTCGACGCGTCAAGGACTAGTCCGCACGGTTTGCACTGCCAACGTTAGCTCACCCTCAGGCACCTCCGGTATCACGTTCATTGACACAGATCCGATGGTTCGCAATAATCGGGCTTATTAAAATTAAAGATGACTGGTCTGCGCATCATGTCGGTAATTCCGCGCTCATTGTGGAATACTCTGCATCGAGAACTCGAGAAAGATGCCAGCGGGCAGAGAAACTTCCCCTGTTGGTGACAGGATAGGTTGCTAAATTAGAGAAATAGAGAAAGAAAAAAATAATTAGGACCTTGGACGCACCTCAAAAATGCTCAGGCAACTTTGGATTTCCCATCTGGACTTGATCACTGGGCGCTGAAGTCCTCGTCGAACCCCTCTCGCACCTAGTTCCCACTCACCTATACACTCTTTCAGAACACCAACACTCTTTCAAAATGAATCTTCTCCACCTCTTCCTCGCCTTCCTCACGTTCCTATCCATCACCTCCGGGGTCGTGATAGAAGAACCCCCCGAGGATGCGCTCGAAGAGATGGGCTACGGCGTCGACAACGCCGGCACCGAGTGGAAAGTCCGCCGCAACGGCATGGTCGTCGACAAATTCACAATCGACACCTTTTTACGACAGATCACCATCAAGGACGCCTGGAACGAGCTCGATACGAAGCCGCGCCTGAAGATGCGCGAGATCATGGCCCTGGTCTGGGCGCGCGCGGGGATGCCGCTGAGCCAGCTGTCGGCGGTGCGGGTCGAGCGCATCGACAACGACGAGACGAAGAACGCTATTGCCGCCGCGCGCCTGAAGACGGGGTTCAAGGTGACGGAGGATCTGGTTGTCACGCCCGGGGAGAAGGGCTGGGCGGAGCTGACGGATTCACCGTTCTATCTGTCGGTGGCTAAGTTGTGCCAGGAGAAGACGGAATTGAGGGGGAAGGGGGTTGAGTCGATGAGTGTGCCGGCGGGAACTGAGGGGAGGCTTGATACGATGCTGATAAATATTGACTAACTATCATTCGAATTGACTCACGACGGGCATTCCTTTGAATTTTGAGAATAACTTGAACGTTAGTACCAAGCGGTGGGATGCATGTATTGGCGCTAATATTGCCCAACTACATCAACTCTGAAGGATAAATTCAGCCGTGCGGATAACATGAGAGCTCCCTGCCAAAACAACAAACCAACAGACAAAAAGATCATTGCAAGTGAGTAGGATTTGGCATCCGCAAAAAACCGAAACAGCCTGGTGGCTTGTATGATATCCAGGCTGATGATACACATTGCCATCTACTCTGTGAACGTGGGGGTCAGTTATCTTATCTTATCAGCACCACGCACACCCACCGCCAGCCACCCTCAGGTCCAAAAAGCCAGCTCTTCTGCAACGCAAAAACCTTTCCGTTACAGCCCTATTAGGGGAGGGCAAAAAGGGATGATCAGTGGGAGGCTTGAACTCCCGGCCTTGGCATTACTGAACATGTCAGATGACATATTAGTACCACGCTCTAACCAACTGAGCTAACCGACCTGCTGGTTGTTGATCCGCTGCGGGAAAATGCCGCACATGGACCCAGCGGTGGAGTTGCGAGTCGTGAACGCAACAGAAACGGAGCAGAGACGATGCTGATAGGGGGCTACAACCAGAGAAAACACTTGAACACGGACTATTTAACAGAGTCTAAAGCCTTCGCATACTTCGGACGAATGCGTTGTCTAGATTGGGACTTTTCCGCCTCGTCTCGTGTTTGGCGATCCTAGTGGAACGCTTTAAGCTTTGCATTACGGTTGTCCTTTCAGCTGGCATCGTCCTTTCACAATTTTCCCGTCATCAGACGAAATGAGGGATGGCGTTTCTTCGGGAAGTCTCCATGATACCAAACAACATATTTATCGTCTCAATAAGAGTTTTTGAGAGACTATCAGCTTCTCCTAAATCTCAGTGGGCATGGGCTTGGAGACTCTGGTCTTGTGGATGTGATATCCGGGATCCATGCTGATGAAGCTTACCAAGTCCACATCAGAAACGCCTCTAAACACAAGGGCTTAGCGCAACATCTGTTTCAATCTCGCAACTTCTCTTCGTCATCATTGAACCAACCAACGGCGGAAATTCTAGAACCAGCGGGCGGATCACGCCAACTCTATTCACGATAGGATTTGTTTGAGATGACTGGTCAAACGATTAGTGACAGCAAGCGGTTACTAAATACAAACAGAGTTGCTCCTCGGGCGTTTCCCCTCCCCGAAACTCTCTCAGCTGGCGAAGGCCACATCCCGGTGAACTCTAATGTCTGTAGCCCCCAAGCGATGATGATGGCCCAGGTGGGATTTGGAGTTGGGCTCCAAGTCGAGTTTAGTCAGCCGAATGTGTTGCTCCAGATTCCGGCCCCCTCACCTCTGCCCCGGTCGTCCCCCCGGAAATCTCTCCTGAGTCCATGTCGTGGCCCCATTCACTCAGTCCACTATTCAATCCCAGGCGTTAGCGTGGGTGTTCCAGGCCTTTCTTTCGACTCCATTCACGCACACTCTCTGCCGGTCTCTCGTGATCATTGTCACTGGCCTCCAAGCGCACAAGTCGACAGCCGCCGGTGTCCCGCTACGCCCGCCGCAATGCCGCGCCGGCGAGATCCAACAAAGCAGGTCTCTCGCCGGAGCCACCGCGGCTGCCACCGCTGCCGGCTGCACAAGATCCGCTGCGACGAGGCAAAACCTCACTGTGGGCCGTGTACCTCCCGTGGCTATCCCGACTGCGTGTACGCGCAGATCCTCAAGTGGGAGACGGACTACGTCGGCCGCGCCTTTGGGCGAGCCGGCGTGTGGTCCAAGTCTGGAGTCGCCGGCGGCGCTGCCAAGAAGAAACCCGGCGCAACAACGCCGCCGACCGCGCCGGACCCTTCGTACTGGAGCCTACCCACCCGCGTCCACTCCTTCGGCTTTCTCAACACCTTTATCACCGATTTCGAGGGCGAGGAGTCCTCATCGTCGTCCAGTGACGACAGCTCCAACGACGACCGCAAAAACACGGCGCTCACGCTCAGGCGCAACATCAGCCATCTCACGCGGCCCGTGACTTACATCCAGCTCGACAGCAGGGCAGAGTCGCATTTACTATCGTACTACCTCGATCGCATCTGCCCGATGACGGTCCCGTGCGCCAAAAACGAGTCCCCCTTTTCGGCCCTCATTTTCCCCTTTGCCGTCTCATCCGCCTCCCCTGCTCTCATGCACGCCCTCCTCGGCCTCGCAGCATCACACCGCGCGAGGTCAGACGCGAGCTTCCAGCCGGTGGCCCTCAGCTACTCCGCCAAAGTCATCCGCTCGCTCCGCTTAACGCTGGACAGCAAATCCTCAATCGACATCGCCGCAAACTCGGAGATCCTCGTGTTGATGATGCTTCTGTGCCAGCTGGAAATCATCGCCGAGTGCGACAAGCGCTGGGTCACCCACCTACGCGGCGCGCGCGATCTCATCCGGTTCCGGCGCCAAGGCCTGTCCTCCGACGCCGCCCGCGTGGCGGCCCGGCAGCAGAGCCCGTGGGAGCAGATCATTAAGTTCACGGAGCGCTACTTCGCCTTCTACGACGTGATGGGGCGGACGGCGTGCGGCGAGGAGCCGATCTTTGGCAACGACTTCTGGACGACGCAGGAGGACGAGCTGGACCTCTGGATGGGCTGCTCGCCGCACCTCGTCAGCATCATCGGCGAGATCACGGAGCTCAGCTTCAAGTACCACCGGCTGTCGGCGTCGACGGCGGAGGACTGCTGGCAGGACCTGGAGAGGCAGCGGATGCGGCTGATTGCGATGCTGCAGCAGCCGAAACTCAAGTCTGACAGCGAGGATGAGATTATTCGCACATCTGTTGAGATGAAGCGGTCGACTGTGGAGTTGTATTTGCACTCTGCCCTCAACGACACGAACCCCGCCACGCCCGTTATCAGGCAGAGCGTGAAGAAGATACTGCGGCTCGTTGCGACGCTTTTGAGAGCGGACGTCAAGGCCGGGCTTACATGGCCTCTTTTCATGACTGCTTGTCAGCTGGATCCTACAGAAGAGCTCGAGTGGGCCGCGGAAGATCTTGGCGATGAAGAGGTGCCTCGTCACGCGCGCCCTTTCATCTTGTACGCTCTGGACAAGCTGTCGGATTCCCTCTCAAACGTCACAAGAACGAGGTTCGTCATTGAAAAAGTGTGGAAGCAGCGAGAGGCTGCATCGTTTCTATCTTCAGATCGACAGCTGTCGCCCAGTCCAAAGGCGTTCAACGACTGGGCTCGTTTTGTCGCGCCGCACTGCCATAACATCAGTCTCGCCTGAGCCTGTAACTCAGACTCTTCTATGTGAATTTTGGGCTCAATTCTGGAAAAGGGCGCTTTGCGTGGAATATAACAGAAGGTTGTACACAGTTTCGCCTGTTTTTGTCAATGAAAGCGTTGGAATTCGTGGGAATCGTTATATTAGGAACAGAGTACGAAGCTGGAAAATGGGTATCTGCGTTGCGGAAAAGCCTGGTTTTGTTCAGCCCCAGAGATTATACGAAAATAAGCTGTATCGAATAGCAAAAACAAAGTTTCTTATGACCAACTGGCTGGACCGAAAGTGCCGTTGGTGGGAATCGCTTTCAAGGGGTTGCCTTGGCCGTCGATCGTTGATTTATTCACGTTATTCCCCCACCAGCTGAGGTTGATGCCGGGGAACACGAGGGCGAAAAAAATGACAATTGCTGATATGGCCAGGCCGGAGTCAAGAGCTGCAGATAAGACGTAATTATACTATTGGAGTGTGGTTAGCACGGGTCAAAGTACACTCAACCTCTAAAGTACGTAAAAGGACTTACCTTCGCCCACCACTGCGGGTATTTCCCCTTGAGCCATTTGTTGAATATGAACGAAACGGCAAAAGCGGACGTGTAGTTGAGACCGGTCGCTGGAGGCACATTTCCGGTGCCGGCAAAGAAAAGGGGCCAGTGGAGGTATTGGAGAAACTTGTTGCTCGGAAACCGCTTCTTCAGGAAGAAAGTGACGATTGGAAGCAAAGCACCAATCCAGAAGAGATGCAAGAGACCAGAGTAGATCTTGCCGACGCTGTACAAGCGAGCCGGTCCAATCGCTCCCCAAACAATGCTTGACGAGAAATTGACACGCCCCTGCGGGCAAGTATATCCGTTTGGCTGGTCTTCCTTGCAGATTCCATTGACGTGGTTGAGCATCCAGAGAAGAACCGCGTTCTGCGTCAGCGAGCCGACGATGCATGCCGTCAGCTGCGCAATGAAGAGCGTTCGTCGCGGGATCTTCATGTACAAGCCGAGCTTCATGTCCGAGGAGAAGATCATGGCCTGGCTTAGGCCAGTGTATGCGTAGAACTTGAAGATGAGCATGACGATCGGCTTGCCCGGGATGAGATACCCGGAGATGATCTCGCCTAGAACGGTCAATACGTTGCTGTTGAGGTTTGCCACCGCGTAGACGCTGCCCGTCGGGATGAGGTAGAGCATGGCGAGGCCGAAGGCGACGAAGATGCCCCAGACCGGCATCTGCGTCTTGTAGACCACCTGCACGACGATCGAGAGGACCAGGACGATGACGGTCAGGATTGCGTACCACCACCACGGCGTGTCGGGGTACTTCTCAATCAGGCGGGCGTGGATGTCCTTCTTTCTGCTCGGGTTGAAGGCGCCGATGATTTCCTTGTAGTGGTTGATGAAGATGTAAGTGGGCACGCAGCTCATGACCGCGAAAGAGATGCCGTAGCTGAGGGCGAAGGTGACGGGCATGAAGAGGGGGCTGTATTTCTCGTATTCCTCGACGATGAAGTTTCCGTCTTTGCCGACGACGCGGGTTGCGTTGTAGATCTTTCCGGTGTTGTCGTACGTGTCGGCGCCGGAGAAGGGCAGGTAGGCGGTGTACCAGGTGTTGGTGTAGTAGAGGATCGGCGTCACGAGGGCGAAGAGGATCACCCAGCCGGCGAACACGTTGGCCTGGGCCCAGAACGGGACGACCAGAGGCGAGCCGTTGTAGGCGATTTGAGACCAGTCGAATGTGGTGGGCAGGTAGGCCAAGCCGGTGGACATGCCGAATAGATTGTTGACCACCACGTTGTCTAAATGGATTAGCAAAGATTCTTTCCTGCATGCTGAGCAGATACTCACTTGGCGCCGCCCAGCAGATGAAAGCGAACGTGCTCAGGCCGGTGAAGAGGTATCCAGGGAGCCAGTACCAGAAGAACCCGCCGATGAAAATGTACAAGAAGAAGCGATACCTCGAGATCCTCCAGCCATCGGCTATGGGGTTAGCCCTTCCGTGAAGAGTCTGGAACAGCGCCGCGTTGGCCAGAGTCGAGGGCCAGATCATGTGAGGCGGCTCAACGATGAACCGGTACGCAAGTCCAGCCATTCCAAGACCAAACAGCTGCATCGACAGACCGAGCAAGAACTGATAGGGAACCGGTGTATCCAGCCCATAGAACGCCGATGCCTTTTGCGCCTGGATGATGTCGGTAGCCCACGACGGTCCGAATGACAGATTAGACATGATGGTAATGACCGCATGCTCTTTGATGTTGAAGTAGTGGTCCGGGTTGATGACGATCTCCCGCCCAAAGACGCGGACCTTCTTCACCGGCAGAACACGGGCGACGGCGCAGCCGACGGGATAGGCGACGAGTTGGGCAACGAGGGACGAGATGGTGACGCCGGGGTAGCGCATGGAGAAGAACTGGTTGATGCCGGAGCCGACCATGGTGAAGAGGACCCCGAGAACCCACATGCGGATCGTGTTCACCGGCATGGCGACGTCGTCCGTGTTAGGTACGTTAGCGCGGACCTCGGGGAAGGGCGAGTTGTCCGAGTCGATGTCGAAGTGCTCCTCGATCTCGCCGATGGCGTAAGTCATAGACTTATCCGGGTCCTCCACGTCCACGTCCTGCGGTGCTTGCGCCTGCTGGAGCGAGGGCACTGGACGCGCCTCGGCCAGCTTCTCGCCGGACTTGTCTGGCATGACGGCGGACATGGCGAGCAAAGAGTGACTGACGCCAGAAACTCGGGCGTGATAGATTACTTCCGTTGAGACGAAGCTGAGATGACAGCACAGCGACTTTATGTTGAGGCCCTACCACGTAGAGTTGGTCATTTGCCGAGGTGCTCGTACAAGACGCCTGAACAGTGTGGTATCCTTCGAGAACGACCTTCCCCAGAAACCACCGATCTGCAAAGTCATCCGTTTATCATCGCTCTATAACGGCGAACACCACCAAAACTAGACCCCGCAGTCCAGATAACCTTTTTTCCCACTCGTTTCTCCATGATACACACTGGAACTACCCGGGTGATGATGACCAGGGGAAGGTCCAAGCTATCTGCCCAGCGTCCCGTAGTGGATCGGGCAGCACGTCTTCAGGGTCCAATTGCAGTGGGAATCGCGAGTAATGCGGGCCTGGAAAGCTTGTTCGCGGGTCAGGGTCCCCCGGGGTTTATCTCCGAAGCCGGTGACGGTGAGGAGAAGAGTAGTCGAAGGGGAAGGTCCAAGCCGGCATTGCCCCCCCGAAGATCAGCTGTTTAGACGCGTGGTCGGTCGCTAGACGCTCCAATTACTCCATAGTGTGAGCTTTTGGTGACTGTGCGTGAGGGGAAAGGACTTGAACCAATCACAGCATGATTTTTTGACATAACTTGACCTTGACAGCGTTGGACCATATGTGAGTCCGTATCCTTTTCGGGCCTACGTCTTCCTTGGTACGCAATTCTGTGTGCGTGTGACTCGGACATTGCTGCAGTTGCATCTTCATAATCTCATTTTGCTTTCTTTGCCTCAACGTAATCGTAATCATTCGTAAGCCATGGCGCAAAGCCCTCTGACGAAGGACTCGAGCATCGTCATCATTGGCGCGTAAGTTGCGGCCTTCATGATTTGGCTGTTAAGGAACTAACACTAGCAATGAAGAGGCACATTCGGCATCAGCACAGCATACCATCTAGCAAAGCGCGGCTACACCAACATTAGATGCATCGATCGCCACCCTGTCCCGAGTCTAGACTCTGCAGCCTATGATTTGAATAAAATTATTCGAACAGAGTATGATGAGCCTCTTTACACCGAGCTGGCGCTTGAAGCCTTGAATGCTTGGAGACAACCGGAGTGGGAGGGAATTTTCCACGAGACTGTAGGGCATCTCAAACTGTCGCCAGATCTGACGATGTTTCTCTAATTACTGTCTCAAGGGCCGACTCATCACAACTACAGGAGACCCTCAGGCTGAAAAGCACCTCAAAGAGTCCTACGAGAACCTGAAAAGAGCCGGGCAATCTGGCAGCCTTGAATTTGTCGAAAGCAAAGACCAAATCATCAAGCTTGTCCCTCAACTTGCCAACGCACACGGAATCGAGGACTGGAAGGGCCTGTGGAACAGCCAGGGAGGATGGGCGCACTCGAGAAAGTCTCTCGAAAAATGGGGGATAGAAGTCTTAGATCTTGGGGTCAAGTTCATCTCGGGCGCTCAAGGCACGATGACTGGGCTTCATCTCGATGGATCTGGTAGACTGGACGGCATCCAGGTTGCGTCTGGCGACATCGTTCGCGGAGATCGATACATCTTGTGCACGGGCGCTGCGTCTCCGGAAGTCCTGCCCGAGTTATCGCAGGAGCTGTGGACTAAGTGTTGGACTCTGGGACACGTTGAGCTCACTGAAGAAGAGGTTTCCCAGTGGAAGGGCATTCCGGTTGTCGACAACTTTGAGTTGGGCTTTACCTTTGAGCCCGATCCTGAGACTAGTGAGTTCTGCTACCTTACAGAGAATGACTCGCATCTAACATGGCCACAGGATGGATGAAGATTTGCGACAATAACCCAGGTTACCAATACCGCCTCGGTACGTACACGGATCCGTCTGGCAACGTCGAACAGTACTCCATCCCCCGATACGCGAGCACGCATCCCGAAGACGGCATTCCCGAGGAAGCTGCCAAAGCCATCAATCGCTTCATCGACGTGGTGATGCCGCAGTTCTCGGGGCGACCGCTTCTGGGCGCGAGAGTGTGTTGGTGCACCGACTCGCCGGACGCCCACTGGCTGATCGACAACCACCCCAAGTATCCATCCCTCCTTTTGGGGACTGGCGACTCGGGCCATGCGTTCAAGATGTTTCCTATCATTGGAGACTATATTGCCGACGCGTTGGAGGGAAAACCAAGGGGTTTGAGAAAGGAGTGGAAGTACGGAAATAGAAAGTCGAAGCCAGTTGCGACGCGACCAGACACAGAAATCAAGGATTTGAGAGACGTCCTAGACTTAAAGGACGAATAAGAAGAGGCTTTAGGTATCGCTGGAGCCTATACAATTCAACCAGGGAATCGCTCCATAATGTTGAAAAGAGACATAGACAAAGGAGAAATCTATACGCTAAACGCAGATATATGTCCTGAATGCTGAATCCGCGTCCAAACGTCTTCCTTACTCCCCCATATTAGATCAGGTCTTCTCGTAGTCAACCTTGGTTTCAAGTTCCGTCGTGACCGTGATACCATGAAAGCTAGCCATCCTTCTAGGCCCTTGTGACCCTTGCCCCACGCTTCTTCCCTCAGCCGGCATGATCTCCCCCGCACTATCGACGCTATTCGCGTCCATATCCATCGTCTTTGATTCTATAGTAGTCAATAACTGACTCGTACGGTCATTCCGGAACGCACTCCCAGACCAAAGCTTCGTAACGTCCTCATCCGACCCGGCCTTCGGCATCTCGTGCGACGACAGCGACAGGTCGTCGTGCGAGTGCAGCTCGTACGCCTCCGACTGCACGTTCCGCCGCTTCCTGTTGTTCTCCACCGTCGTCGAGTAGGGCATCGACGTCTGGTAGTTCTGGTAGTTGGCGTTCGACTTCTTGCTCGAGCCGGTGATGTGCGAGTGCACGAACATGGGCAGGTACCGCATGAAGAAGGGCTTCAGCGCGGGGACGGACGCGCAGATGATGCCGGCGTTGACCTCGACGGAGGCCCAGTTGAGCTGCTTCTCGACGTCGCGGGTGAAGTCCTTGCTTTGGAATAGGGGTGGGAGGAGGATTGTCCGTCGAATGGCGCAGAGGCAGACGCTGGGGGCGGGTTAGAGCGGTCGGACCAGGGGGTTGCGATGACTTACAAGCCACCGGTTGCGAACAACGCGATGAGGGACCACTTTTGGCGCTTTGGCATCTGGAGAGGGATGATGATCTTGAGGGGGAGAATGAGGCATACAATGTCCATGATGATGTTCGTTGCGGCGAGGACAAGATACAACGTGTCTTTGCTAATGCACGTTGCACCTTGTCTGGCAGAGAGATCCCATGATGCCTGGATCGGTCTGCAACTGAGCAATATTAAAAGTAGGTAAGAGATGGCGTATGCTGTGGTGAAACCGATGAAGGTTATCACCACTATTCTGAATACACGGTCTGGTGAGAGACGAAGGTATAGAACGAGCAGCGACATCTTGGCTGTTGTGACGCTGAGCGAGTAGACAGCTATTGCTATCAAGCTGTACTGCATGGCTACAAGTCAGTCGACAAATGCCCCTGTTCGAGGTTGGCTGGGAACGCCAACTCACGAGTAGAAACCAAGGCGAGTAATCCGCCCGCCTAACCTGCCAGAGGTGAACACCGACGCCCAATTCGCATACTAAACGGTCAGATCTCAACGCACAGCAAAATCGCTATCGGGTCACCCACATTCAATCGACAAGCCGTAGAATACAATAGCAAGTGAAAGAGAGACGGCAATAAAGTCTGGTAGCCAAGTGTTAGCCTTGGCAAAGACGTGCGTCATTCACCGGCCCCAAGACTTACAATCGTCGGCACCGAGCGACCTCTTGACCAGAGATAGCCTCGTAAATATCCGCAGCCCAACGAATATGACGGAGATCGACGTCAGAATGCCGCCAAGGACCAACGCGCCCGTCGTAATGGTCCCGGCATCGAATCGACCCTGACCCTCTGGCGGATCAGCCATGTACTCGGGGTCGGAGGAAGCCATCTGCTCGTCGTTGGCGACGACCCAAGCCCGCGGAAACCACAACAACAATGAGAGGTGTAGGAATGGGGACTCGGGAGAGGATGTGAAGGTCTCGGCCGGGATTGTGTTTAATTTATTCATGGGGAATCCCGATATTGGGAGGGGTGTCTCGGCAATCGAGTGGAATGCCCAAGTCCACAACAAGCATTTGTGACGGCGTGAGACCGGGGGAATTTCCGCGCTGACAGGAAATTGACAAGCAAACGGCATTTACAGGTGAATATGTAGCTGCATTCCAGTTCTGAAAATGAATGAGAGCGTTTGCGCCCAACATGAGTGGCTCGTCTCGCAGCACCATCTTCACATCGTCCCCGCTTGGGATGTGAGGGGCAATGAACCTGATGGGAAGAAGCAAACTCTTGGTAGCGAAAAACAAAATGTCAGCTAACCTCAGATGAACTACTAAATTGAAAAGTGACAACTGACATATGTGGGTGGGGTTCTTTTCGTTCGCGAAGAACTGAGACTCGAAAAGTAAGCACATCTGGACGTGTCGGGACAAGAAAAGCAAAGAAACAAATTGGGTGCAGTTTTCCCCGCCGGCAGGCAGCCCCGAGATCTTGGCCATCTGCCAGACCCAGCTATGTCCGCGGCCGTTTTGGGGCGTCGAGTCGGTGTCTTTTTGATGAAATCCCCACAATCCTGCGCGTGGTCGAATCAAAGCGGTGGTGCCGACACGAGGAAAAAGAAAACATCGTGGAGATCCAACAAACAGATTGTCCCCGGGCCACAGCGAGCAACCAGCGCCTCAGGTTGCGTTCGCTCGCTTAAGTGGCCCGGTTCAAGTCTGAGCATGCAGCGGTTATTCGATTGATTTTCCATTTACTGTTATGATATGGATAGAGCCTTGCTATCCGGGCGGATAATTCAAGCTAATCGGGCGGATAACTATTATATTAGGTCTAATAGGTTTTATCTACCAATGAATTATGATCTCTGTTATCTCTACCTTCCTTGTTGTAGCTATCGTCTTTACTATCCCTGTCGTCCTTGTTGTCCCTGTCGTCCTTGTTGTCCCTGTCGTCCTTGTTGTCCCTGTCGTCCTTGTTGTCCCTGTCGTCCTTGTTGTCCCTGTCGTCCTTGTTTTTACTATCGTCTTCGTGATTATTCCCTATCATCGTCGCTACTTACTACCCGCCCAGGTAGCAGAACTCATAATATATTTCTAGGATGCTCAAGGCCAGACAATAAACCCGAAAAATTGACAAACCTTCGCGCAGAACCTACTAAGTTGATTCCAACGTCGATGTTCGAGCCGCCAATGATATGTGTCTTAGCTGTCAAAACAGAGTCCATCACATGGTGATACTGCGCAATGCTTGGACACCGGTACTGATGGTAGTTGCGCCCCCAAGGGCGAGACAACTGAGGGCTTCCTAGCCGACACACGAATTCGCGTACTCCTTCCCACCGGACGCCAGCCGACAACTGACATCTACTTCCTCCCATGCGACAGACCAGCGAAGGCTTCTTTCCCGATATACTAACAGCTTGCTCCCATGTCTTCGCCAGTGATACTCGAACAGTACTTGACTGTGGGACATATCTTTACTTGGGCCTGAAATGAACGTCGATTTTACTGAGAAACATCTGCTGCGCTTTCGAATACCGACCTTGAAGGACTCTCCAGTGAGATGCTGAGGCGCCAAGAATTTGAGGCCCAACTTCACAGCCAGAAAATCACCCTGTCGGATAAAACCGCAGAATCTCGTCAGACGGCGCTGCGCATATGCAGAGCTATGAAGACGCTGGTCACAGCGAGTAGGGTATTAGATTGGCCAGTAGTAGCCTGTGTTGATTAACGTCTGATCCTACATCTACTTTCTGGACGTATTGAAACTAAGGGTAGTAGCAGGAAATTCGTCGCTTAACAATACAAAGCTCTCGGCAAGACGAGTTTAAAGAAGCGTTTGCAGGAGTTGAAGAGGCCCGTTGACATTGGGTCGAGCCCGGCGGGCCGACAGAGTGGAGCCGACGGCATCCGTACTCCACCCGGGGAACCGAGAGTCTCGGGGCCACCGGATGAACCACCAACACGAGGTGACAATGAGCCCCCATCGACCTATTCCCGTCTCGGCCGCTTGTTCACCTCTAATCCCACGGCGCTTAGATAAGGGCCCAATTGCGTGCGCCATTCGGCCCCCCCTCCCTTCCGGCCCGGTTGAAGATGCTTAGAGCCCGTTACAATGGAGTCCCCATGTGCAGGGTGCATGCGGCGCAGTCCAACCACAATCACCATCGCGCCCCTGTCGGCGAGCGGGGCGGGCTCGATGATGGAGGATTGTTGCAAGGGGACGACTCTTCCGCCGGAACATAAGGACACCCCGCCTCAAACCCGTCAAACCCCCTTCCTCCCTCCAACGGTCTTTTTGGCAAAGCTCTTTGCGATTGAGGCAATTTTTTTCCTGGGCTTTCGCGGTTTTTAGAAGTGGAAAGGAAAAGATAGACCAAGATGGCTGCTGCGGCTAACCTTCCGGACTTGACGCCCTTGGCGCCTGTGGGTTTTCCTCCTCGCGGACTGTGTGCATATGTGTGTCCAAGCTGACAAGTCGTCATGGACAGGAGGAGGCCGATGAGGGCATCTCTGAGACCGGCTCCGCAAATGGCAGTGTAAGTCCCCGCTCGCGAAACCCGTCACGTTCGCCGTTTTGGCTAACAGGCCTCGAATCTTTCCAGAGCGGCTCCTCTCTCGCGTCCTTGAGATCCAGCATCCTCGAGCATCGGAGAGAGAACGGGCGCCGGTACCATGGAATGAGCGAGGGAAGTAGGTTTGATTTCGCTGGATGAGAGCTAGCTATTACTGCCTTGGAAACTGACCCAAAGCATTTTCTTCTAGCTTACATCTTACCAAACGACGAGGTTTGGTCTTCCAGCCCGGCTTGTGCGGTGCTGTCTACTGACTTCGCCATCAACAGCAAGAACAGGAACGTCTAGGTAAACCGCATAGCACAAACCTTCATAGATTCCCGAGCTGACTGTCACAATTCTAGATATCAACCACCATCTTTGGAGGGTCACTTGGGACGGCGACCTCTGCAGATCTCCCAAGAGAAACGGCGCCAACCGCGTTCTTGACTTGGGGACCGGCACCGGTATTTGGTCCATCGAATACGGTGAGTTAGTCAACCACCCGCCAAAGCGGGCGAACGAACGAAGCAGACGCCTAACCAAAAGGTGTAGCGGAGGATCATCCTGAGGCCACGGTTTGGCTCGCCTAGATTCTTGGTGACCCTGAGACCAACTGCTTACCCCCTCCAAAAACAGGTCATAGGAGTTGACCTGAGCCCCATCCAGCCCGAATTGTACGAGCCTTTCCCGGGTGGTCCTATCACATTATTGTGTGGAAATGTCGAGCTAACTAACTCACTTACGTGCGTAGCGTTCCTCCGAATTGCAAATTCGAAATCGACGACGTGGACAAGGACTGGACATGGTCGACCCCCTTTGACTTCATCTTCGTCCGCCACATGAACGCCTGCTTCGCAAGCTGGGAGAGGATGCTGGCCCAAGCCTACGAGTGAGTTTCTCGCCCCCCACCCCCTCTCGAGAAGAAGGTGGAAGTGTCTGTCTTCCCCCCCAATGCTAAAAACAAAATCCCAGAAACCTCGAGCCAGGCGGCTACATCGAGCTCCAGGACAACTCCTTCCCCCTCGCCTGCCAGGACGGCACCCTGCGCCCCGGCTCCGCCCTCGAGCGCTGGTCCTCGCTCATCATGGAGGGCACCGCCAAGATGGGCCGCCCCGTCACGGTGCCCGCGCACTTCAAGCGCATGCTGCACGACGCCGGCTTCGTCGACGTCGTCGAGGAGTACCGCGTGTGGCCCGTCAACGACTGGCCCCGCAACGACGCGCTGCGCCTGCTGGGCCGCTGGTCCCAGTTCGACAGCCTCGAGGCCGTCGAGAGCTCCGCGCTCGCGCTCTTCACGCGCGTGCTGGGCTGGACCCGCGAGGAGGTGCTGGTGTTCTGCGCCGAGGTCAGGAATGAGCTCAAGGACAGGAGCATCCACGCCTACTGGAACGTGTGAGTTGTGCAGCAGCTTCTTCCTTTCCTTGGATTTGTTGCGTATTCGGATCGTCACGCTTTTACTAACGGGTTTCTTCTTGCTGAAGCTGGTGCGCCTATGGACGCAAGCCCTTGAAGGAACAGACCCCCGCCGAGGAACAGACACCTGCCGCATAACTAAATAGTAGCATGTCACCTCGTGGCCGTTGCAGTCAAAACATGAGATGGGTTGTTGTTCTTCTATGTGATATTGTAACTAGTTATACAGACTAGCCATACAGACATCCAACCTTCGTTGGCATGAACTGAAGGGCAACGCAAACTGAACGTTCGTCCCAACCCTGTCCACCTTCAGTAAACACCCGGCACAATAACCCACCTCTTCCCAACCTTCTCCTCCCCAAACCTCTCCACATACCATCCCCTCCCGCTCCTCGCCCGCGGCAACATCGCCGTCACCTCGTTCACAAAGAACGCCCGCCCGGGCATCCCCCACCCGCTCGCCATCCACCACCCAAACCACTCCACCCACTCCAGGAAGTAATGCGGGAACAGCACGTACCGGAACAGCAGCGCGTCCGGCAGCCGGTAGTGCTTGTCCACGCTCACCTTGCCCTCCACCCCCTTGGCCCTCTGCTCCTTGACGATGCGCTCCTGCCGCCGCATCTCCGCGCGGCGGATCTCCCGCAGCTCCTCGTCGTGGAAGTAGTTCCCCACGAGCCCGACGTAGAACAGCCCGATCCCGGCCACGAACTGCGCGACCCCGAACGCGCCGAGCTGGCGCTCCCACGCCGCGGGCGTCGTGGGGCCGTAGGCGGCGAGCCAGCCGCCGATGCAGGTCGCGTTGCATAGCTGGAAGCCCAGCGCGGAGAAGGCGACGGCCGGGTGGATGGGCGACATGGAGGGTTGGATGAGGGGGTAGAGCACGGCGCGGTAGCAGTAGTGTAGCACCTGTTCGCACACATACATCGTCAGTCAAGCTTCCTCGGGGTTGTGGGTAAATGCGAGCAAGAAGGGGGAAACAACATACAAACAGCCCAGCGAGGACCTTGTTCTGCCACGGCAGATCCTCAACGCCCATCTTCCCCGGCAGCGTGAACATGATGTACAACAACGTCGTGAACCCCGGCGCCTCCATCAGGAACCACGCGACGCGCCCGGGTATGTTGAGCCTGCTGACGACGGACGTCTTGCCCATGCCGTACCACGAGATGAGGTACTGCATCGAGCCGATCTTCAGGTCACCGACCTCTCGTTAGCCCATTGTGTCTCCTCTTTCAACAGGAACCATGCGTTCCACTTTCCATAGACCTAGAGTGTAAAACGGGCGGAAGGGGGAAACGTACGATCGGGTAGGAAATTTGCCACACCGTCGAGAGAAGCTGCCAGTTCTCCCGCGTGGGAGGAAGCCACCCTTCCACGATGGCCATGGCTGCTGCTGCTTGCGGTTCGCGCCAATTGAGCGATACTAGGATTATGTCCTTGTCGCCTATCGAAATGCAAAGGGAAATAGGGCTTGAAGGGCGGAACTGAGTTTGGTTTGGATCCCCGGTGTTGCGCTTCCCCGCCGCGGAGTCAATGACGCGGTAGGAATTGAGCAGGAGCTCCGGCAAAAACATGGGACGATGCAACAAACATTACGCTCTCGACCCCTGCATGTCTCCGACCGCCTTCCTATCCCGATAAGAGGAGGTGGGGTCCCGCTGGCGTGCCCCTCAAATCGGGAGCTTTCCGCAGAGCTCCCCCCTGCATCGAATCCCGCAGGACGATCCCGTCACTCCGATGGAGCAGAGCAAATCAACGCATGCTATTCATAACCTCTTCAATTCATGACCGTAGTGCCTAATTATGGAATCCAACGCCGCCCGCTGAGGAAATTGTGTTTGTACAACAAGGGGCATGCAGCCTCGCGTGAGAATCGCGAGGTGCCAATGCCTGCGTAAATATGAATGACACCAAAACGCCTCCATTCATGAGTGCCTGTGGCGCTTTGCCTTCACATAACGATGCAGTCCCGTTCCCTTCCGCCCGACGAACTTCCTACCACGCCTCCAGGGCCCATCACCCGGCCTCGTCCACCGCCCACAACCGGTCGACCGGCCGGGAACGACGGACCAGCACCACTCCCTTGTCGTCCGGCCACCGGGCTGCTGGCGTGGTGATGCGGGTGGCCAGGTGGTGGCTCGTACTTGGCAGCCGCTTGTGCCTGCTCATAGGTAGGCGGTGCGTCATCCAGTCCCTCGTCGGCCGGTCGGTTCACCCCCTGTCGACGGACAGGGACTGTTGGCGGCACGAGTGGTCGAATCATTTGCGGTGGTTGACCTGGCTGACGACCCGAGGTCGGCGGTATCGAGGTGTTGCCGTTCGAGCTGCGCCGGCTGCCCTGCGATGACGTTACGTTGCTCGTGCTTCGATTCACTCCGCCGCGTACGGCCGCCCTGGTGGCCGCGCGCCTCGTTGTAGGGCCCTGCTGGACGCGAGCTTGCTGTTCAATAAATTGCTCGCTAAGCTGACTCTCTCTTCGACGGGCCGCTTGTTCCGCCCGATGCCGCTGCTCTTCCTCCTCTTGAAGTTGAAGCGCGAGTGCCAAATCCCGATCCTCCTGTTCATGGTTTGGCGACAAGGGGGTTTCGTCAGCTGCTGGCGCATCAAGATTCTTCCGTCGGCCGCGGCTTTGCACCGTAGTCCAATCACTTGCGTTGCTGTGGTTGGTATTGATGGTTGGCCGTCCCTGGCTGCGTTGTCCCCCGGCCTGCGGTCCACGAGAGGTGCCCTGAGCCTGCTGGCCACCAACAATGCGGAAATCCCCAGAGTAGTATTCGGTACGCTCGCCGTTCACATCTGCAAGGGACTCCCAGACAATCTCGTCGTGCGAGACATAGCCTGCATCTGTGACGAGGACCAGAAGTTGCTGGGTCGAAGGGTGCCGATACAATGTGGAAAAGTGGTCGTTTCGGAAGAGAATGGCCACAGATCCAGGCTTCATGGCTTTTGTAATAACGTCTAAGCCACAGGGCGTAAGCTGGGTAGCAGACGACTCCAGGAACGCCTTGATGTACTGGATATCCGAGTACACTTGCTCTTCCTCTTCTGTCAATGAGCCGAGCTTGTCCTGCAGCTCTTCGTCGAGGAATAGCAGTGTTTGAACATCTTCAAACGAGGCAGCCTGGCGCTCAAATGCGCCATACGCGGGATCAGATTTGGGTGGTAGCCAACCATGGATTAAGGGGATGGCGAATGCAGCATAGAGCGCCATCTCGGTTGTGTCCTCAAAGGTGCCAGGGATCAGGTCGTCGCGCTCAGTTGGGTGAAGGTGGGTAAGTGAAGTGCGCTTGAAAGCCTTGACGATTTCGGGAGTGGGTATAAAGCGAGGATTCACGTTCATTCCGGTGTGCAGCCCCTTGAGAAAGCCGTACAGCTCGGAGACATCAGGAAGGGAGGTGTCTTCATGGGTTCTTCTCTCCGACATGAGCTCGTCGAATACCGCGTCAAGCAGGTAGCCCAGGCTGATCTGTTCACGCGAGCGGAGTACCTGCACAAGCGCAGTGTCTGATACTGACGCCGGTGTGGTGAGGGTCAGCGCGTTCACCAGCGCTACGAGAGGACAAGGGCCATTGGCATTCTGGACCAGGATTGGAGACGTTCGCGGATTCTTCTCGGCACTGTGATCGAACCAGTTGATGTTCTTGATTTGATACGTTTCAGATTTGCCGTCGACTGGGCGAGGTGGCTGGCGTGGTGGATGTTCCTCGTCATTCCTTGGGGGTAGTGCAGGAGGGGCCTTTTCTGCAAGTTCCGGCTCATCTGTGTCAATTAGTTTTTCGTTTGATTTTGGGTCAGGTGTGGCCGTCTCGGCAGGTTTCGAAGGAGGAGCCGGCACCGGTGCGGGTGCAGGCGCGTCAACGAGGTTCCAGTCGTCGATTGGACCATCCTCGACGACAGCCGCAGCTGCAACGGGAGCAGCTTCCTTTCCCTTGCCCTTGTTCGGTGCACCTAGGTCATCCCAGGCGTGCTGCTCGTCGGTGACTTCGTTTATGACCTCTTTCGGCGCTGGCGGGGGTTGCGCTGGCAGTTTAGCCTGGTTCTCGGGGAGATCGTCCCAGGCCGGCGATGTGGGTTCCGAAGGCAGGGACATCAACGCTGGCGAAGTAGATATCGGCGGGAGCCTGGAGTCTTGAGATACGGACCACGCATCGTGCTCGGCGTCGGAGCTGGGTTGAGCTCGGAGGGGCTGTTGCACGGTCGAAGCGACGGCCTTTTGCTCGCGTTGGAGGGCATGCTGGTCGAGCGCTGGCTGCCACGGGTTATTACTAATTTCCCCGGTGCTCACCTGGGACAAGGGCTGGGCTGGAGGCATCGGCGGTGTTGTCTCTTCGGAGCCGGCGCGGACGTCCTTCCTCTTGAACGGGTTCGTATCGGACCGTGATGGCGGACCTTGCGGGGGACCGGGACGAAGCGCCAAGGGGACATCAACAGCATCCTTCGGCTTGTCGGCCGTCTGGGGTCTGGCGCCGTTGACATCGTCCCAGACGCCATTGGTCGTCTCTGCGCCGTTCATTGCAGCGCCAGCGCCCGGTTTCAAAGAGTCCGGGATGTCGTGATGGGTGGGTTGTTGGTTCAGTGCCGCAGCGCCCTTCTGTTGCGAAGCGTCATCCCACACACTGCCGACGTCCGAAGGCGAGTCGGTAGTAGCACTCCAGAGCTCCTTTCGCATGTCTTGCAGCCGAGGCGCGGTGTTTGTGTCAACGGAGGTGTCGTCGGGAGCGGGCTTGCGGGTGACCATGTCGACGAGGGTCCCGAGTTCTCGGACTGGAGGCGGGCGGGTTGTTCAACGTATCGTTTGGAGGGGATGCAATTCGAAGGACTCGGTCGCAAGCAGAGGAAAGCAATCGGAATGTCGGCGACGTCAAGAAGCTGCTGTGGCAGGCAGCTATGGGAGCTGCAGCAGGCGACGGGAAGGATGTATGTTCGGCGGCAAACGGCTGGAGGTTGGGAGCAAGGACGGTGTGGTGGTGGTGAAGCGAAGCGAAGCTCCAGCGGGTGTCGTCATTCGGTGGGTGGGCTGTTAATACGACCTCTGAATTATTGCAGGCAGGGAATGAAAAAGAAGGACCCGGAAGGATGAGCCAGGAAACGATCGCAAACGGGGATCCCGGGGCCGCAGCGATTCTTGGCTGCAAGAGTGACAGGCCGAAATAAAGGATGAAGCGATGTTGTTAGGAGGTTGGTTGTAAGAGATTGGCACAGTTTTGGTTTTGGGAAAGAACGAGAAGCAGCCGGGTCAGACAGAGAGAGAGAGCGAGAGAAAGAGAGAGGTCTGAGAAGCACAGCACAGCAAGCTTGCCAAGACCATCTCAGCTGTGCTGCGCGTTTCCAGGTTGGGTACCTTACACTGTAGGTACCTTCCCTGCTCTCCACTCTGCCCTGGTCTGCCCGCCAGTGGATGCCACCTCAGGTGCTGTTGCCGCCGACGCACCGCTGCTCTGCTGCTGCTGGACAGTGGTGGTCGCTGATGAACGCTGAACACTTGCCCGAACCTGGAAAGTGGCGGTGCGCCTCCCCCACCACCAGCGAGGAAGTCGCGACGATACGTACTCTTACACTCACTTAGCAGCCGAACCTTAGACTTGGTATTCGGATCTCTTGCATTCATTCTCTCACTTGCAAAAGCAGCGACTCGCTCGGCGGCTCAGAGCGGGCGATCCCCTCCACGGGTATCCTCTCAGTGCTACTTTTGGGTCACTGCCGCAAGTGCAAGTGGGACCTCTGCCCGGGCGGCACAAGCACGACGACTTACGCGGACAGGGAACCGCAGCAGCGGCTAGGTGCTCTGTCTCTGTGTCGGCGCCTCTCATGCTGTCCACGACTGGGAGAGCTCCATGTCACCACCATGTCTGTCTGCCTCGGGGGCGAGCACCAGCCAGCCAACTAGCCAGCCCCAACCAACCAACCACTCCCTCGCTGGCCGAACGACAACGTGGGAAGATCCCTGACGACCTGAGTCGAGCTCAGTATCGCCAGGCAACAGCATACGGGGCAATGCAGGAATCATATGAGACCTGGCTTGCGAAGAAGATGGGTTGCACGGGCAAAAGACTCCATTTGCTCAATGCCATGTCCCATTTGCCATGCGCGCGCCCGACGATAGGCGTTGGTCAGCCACCTGGTGCTTGAAATGAACCACACGCAAAAAAAGTATGAATACGGCTGACGGCAAGCTTCGCAATGGCAGGAACCCCGGAGGTTCGGTCGCATTTGCTGAGTGACGACGACGGCTTGGCTTACTGGACGACGTCCGGAAAACCGTCTTTGCTCTGCAGTAGCTGCCAAAACAGGTACATGAGATAAGGCACGGATGAGATGGAAGAGTCGGCTGCTGGAAGAAAGCAAGCTTGCGCGTCCACTCTAGCTGCTCGCACCTCACATCGCCTTACGTGTATCCACTGCAGATGCATTGGCGGTTGCGATTTGCGATGGCGGAAATCGACTGTACATGTCGCCGACGCCGCCGAACTCCATCCGTCCAATCACCAAACCGAGGGTGAATCAGGATTCAGTAAACATCAAACGTTCGGTAAGGCTGTTAGAAGACACTTGGCCGACGGTGAAAGAAGCAAAGACAGAAAAAGCAGGGAAGCAAAGTGGCCGTGGAACATGTACCCGCCCGGCCGTTGGACAACACAGGTGTGGCTGAGACGCTGCTGCTGCCTAGTCACCTGCGCCACACAGAAGCCGGGTACGTATCTGTGTCCCCACCTCAGCCCGTACATCCCAAAGTGGATCCACCAACAATGCTCCGCAGCCACTCACCGTCCAGGGAACATCCCCCGCGAAATGACGCAACGCACCGCCGGCGCTCCGTGCCCGTGACTCTCCCAGCAGGGACGCTCCCCGCCCCCGCCCAACGCAGATGCAGCCTCAGTCAACCGCCGTCTCCAATTGTACACCGAATGCCTCACCTCGGAGAAAGACCTACTACGCCCATACCGCCTTTACTGCATAACTGAGCAAACATACACCTCACCTCCCAAATTCCTTTTTCACGCAGTGAGTTGAGGCTCGGGCCTCCGTTTCATAACCGATACCACGCCCGCTTTAGCCCCGTTCTCCAACCCACCTTGCGAAGAGCCGCCTCGAACTCCCACTGGCGTGAACATAAACGAAGGAAAAAGATTGCGGTCCCATCTTCCGCCCTATGTTGTGTCTCCCCATCAATTAATTCCTTGGAAGTTACAACCTTCTTCACGTCGATGTCACGCACTTGCCTCGATTCGGGACCTCGAACACGCCCCATATCGCCTGTTCGCAGCCACCCATAGGACGGTTTGACGCTAGAAGAAAAAAATGTGTTTTCTGCTTACTATGCCTCCTTCCACACATGAACCCTTTTCCTGCTTCTCATCTCTTCACCTCTTCAGACCAACCTTTTCGCCCTCTAAGCTCTTGGCAATGTGGTCAGCACTCAACTCAGAGACACGCCGCCAGCCTATGATGCCCTTCCCATCTCACCTGTTCCGAGTAATGCGCGCACCTTGGGACTGCAAGGACAGCGTAGTGAGCCCAGTTGAGGCCTCCGCCAGGCCTGGTATAAAAAAAAAAAAAAAAAAAAAAAAAAAATCCCATCCCAACTTTCCGTTTCAACGCGCCCTTCCGGCATATCCTTGAGTCGGGGAGCCAAACTATGTACTATGTACGGCATAGGTAGGCACATATGCGCTAAAGCTGCCATGCCAATGGGCGGCATGCGGCGGGAAACTCTGAGATGTGCTCTGGAGCAGCTGCTCCAACTCCTTGGATCAACCAAACTCTATCACGAACTCTTCTCGGCGAAATTGGGTTCCGGGCTTCCGTTAGATACGAGGTCACGGGTTTTCCTTGGTCGCACGGCGCAGTCGCATCGTGTGACTACCGACAATCACCCTCGGCCGGAGAGGAACCGCGGTGCTCGGAAGCCCGGCGCCGGAGAAAACTAGCCTTTGCCGCAGTCACATCGCGATTCGTTCCCCGCCGTCAAGCTACTGCCGTTCAAGTCGTAGCTCACCAACCACTCCCCAGCCCGCTCATGCTCCGGCAGTCTCAGCGCCGGGTTCCGCCGATTAATCCCCCTCGCGAACAGCACCCTGGCGTACGCCGGGTCGAAGATGAACAGCGTCTCGCCGGTGGCAGTATCTTTCACTTCCGCCGTGGCCGCGAGCTCGTCAATGTTGATAACGTGGGAAGCGCCAACTGCAACCGATGCCCACTCGATTTGTGCCTTGATATGCTGTGCAGTATCGGGGTCGAAGCGGGTGTCGATGAAGTATAGAGTGTTTTTGCTGGCGGCCGCGACGTAGGGGGTGTCGGGCGCTACGATCTGCGGACCGTGCCAGGCGTCGATGAATGTTGGTTTGTAGTCGCTGTTGCGATATTCCTCTTGGAAGGTTGGCGGGCCTTCGCGAGGTCTGAACGGGTTGATGAGCATGGCGATGAATGGCCCAAATATCATTGCAGTGAAAAAGAATGGTGAGATGAGGGCACTTGATCTACGTTCCACAAGTCTCTTCTCTTTTCATTCTCGTGGGAGATCCGGGTCACCTTATATTTTTTGACGAAGCCAAGGAACGACACCTGATTCGATCGTTGGTTGTCATGGTTGGTCCGTCAGAAGGAAGGTGCCCCATGATGCTAACCCTTCACAGATGCAGAAAGCTGACCATGACGTGACAAATCCAGATAGTGACCAAATACGAGGACCTAGGGGCCCGTCTGTCATCGACCAACAGTCAATGCAAGCTCTAGCCCCATCAGTACACCCAGCATGGATTACCAAAAAGGAAGCTCGATTCAAGCTGAAGCCAACTACCAACGACCAACGACAGCTCTCGGGCCGAGCGGCACAACCGGGCGACTACAGATGTGCCCTTCTGAGTTAGCCTGCGTCCCTTGCAGCATTCATATCGACTCACTCCAGAAAGGTGGCCGCCAATGAAGGAGAACCTCGGAAGCGCCAATGCAGTCCAGAAGTTCCTCAGCGCCAACTTCAATTTGTGGGCATAAAGAGTGATTGCAGAACCCCGTTCCGCCAAACGTCTTCCTGCCAGCCGGAGCCGGGTCTAGCTCGCCGTATTTCAGAGTTGT
Organism: Colletotrichum endophyticum; assembly: GCA_027406105.1. NCBI lineage: Eukaryota > Fungi > Ascomycota > Sordariomycetes > Glomerellales > Glomerellaceae > Colletotrichum > Colletotrichum endophyticum. Next base: position 5,695,354 of record JANVYF010000002.1, read on the forward strand.
TCAAGGTCCTTAGACATTCCAGGTCTCTCCTGTTCCCTCCTTTCTTCCGGCATGTAAAGATTATATTCAAGCGCTGGTGTCATCCTGAGAATTCTTACGCGTTACAAGTTCTTCTACAGATGTACTGAGAATGTTCTGAGTCACAAGAGACTCCAAAGCAGCTACATGTAGCTTTATGCTTAGCCTCATGGGTTTTACACTCATTTGACAGCTATGAAAACTGTGTTGTAGAGACGCCCATCTGTGATGCAAGACAGAGAATCTTTGTCATCCTCGTGAGGGTTGAAAGGCTATTCGACTGCAATCCGTATTGCTGATTACCAAACTCATGCAGTCGCGACTTGCAGAGAAGATTGAGACGTCATGAAAACACACCTACCGTCGGTGTCCAATCTCAGTTTCTGAGTATTACGGCAAGAAGAGTTTGTATCAAACTCAGTTGTACCGATCTGAATGACCTGAACATCCTACCACTGTGTTATCATTACACACTAGTTTCTGAAGTAATCGGGCATCTTTATTTAAAATCCCCTCTGAGAGTGATTAGATAAACCTGTGCAACGTTAAGTCTTGCCTAAAGTTAAGTTTCATGACGGTGCAGCGCCTGTCATCTTCGATATTTGAAGATTGGTATCTAAGGTTTTAGTTTAGAGTCACAATCAATTGGATCGAGGGTTCTCACCTTTCAAGATCCTCTGAATGAACTTAACATCACATAAGTGTCAAAATATTTGTGGCGTGTCGCCTGAATGGTCGCAACAACCTAAAATGTCAGTTTGTGGTTATCTATCGTGAATACTTTGTATACAGCAGACAAGAAGGACGAGTAAGTATCGGTTCTCAGCAGCAACAGATTCTTCATTCATCATGCAGCTGCCTAATTCAAATTTCAATACATGTGTGTACGGCCGCTGATGTACCACTCTCACTCCCACCCCTTTCGATCAAACTTGGGACATATCCTGGCCTGTCCCGACTCCACATTGCATCTTTCTTCCAATTTATACGAAACGTAAAGACCCGAAATTTCCTTCGAACTGAATAACAGCATTGAATAAAACTACGGTATATAAATATCTAGTTCTCGCAACAAGTTCTTTTGAGGCGGAGAAGCAAGCAATGAATTTGTGGCACCAACGGAAGCCTTTGACGTGACACATGATCAGGCTGAATATGCAAATGTAAAGCCCAAGCAAAATGGAGATTCTAGTTAGGAGGAATTTGTACGACCATTTGCCCCTATTTCCCAGCCTTCCTAGCCAAGTATTCGAGCAAGACGGCATCGGGCGGACACACTGTAAACGCCGTGAGGCAAAGAGAAACGTGTATTCTTCACCAGATTCGGTCTACCGCTTTTCAGTCCAAGGTTTGATATTAAGGCACGTATATCGACTGATTTGCTGCTTGCGGGCCGTACGCTATCAGTAGAGAAGGAATCTGTCAAATGAGCTTTTGTAGCTATGCACTTAATTTATCTCACTTTTCTAGGAAAAAGAGCAAAGAGGTCGCTTGAAATCACTTGGAAGTTATACATATATCGGAGTTCTTGTGAACCGTAAATTCACAGCATGAAATGCCATAGAAGGTTTACATAGCAGTACTGTCGTAGCAGCACAGCGGTTGACTCTGCAGCTTCTGAGTCGCCCAGTGAGCCCGAGCAGTCTGCGTCTCAACCGCAATCGTCGTGCAAGAAGGATAAGAAGAGAAAGGCTAGCTGAACAACTTCCAGCAACTCTGAGTAGATTTTATGCAAGTTCAGAAAGTTGATTGTTGCTGTAAACCTTGGGCCAGCGGGTGAAACCTCGTCCGCAGATCACGGCGTATTCGCCAAGCCAGAACGACCGAGTATCGGGCCAATTCATTTAGGGAGGTCTACGACAACTACCTCATTACGGGCTCGATTGCATTTTCTCGTGGGGATGCAAGGCTGATTTGATGCTGTTGAGAAACAAGAGGTGAGATACTAGCGCCAGACTGCCGAAAGCAGTTATTTTCTTACATTGTCTAACCACACAGCCGCACTAGACAACAAGATCTGACAGATCTCCTCTCCACAGCATCGCTTGGCCGCATCATGTCCCACATACTCAAGGTGGATGTAGGTCACGCGAGTCGCAATTGAAATGTTTGAGCTCGGTGAGGCAAGAGATACTTTTGGAGAGATATGCCAACGACTGATTGAAAAGTATAAAGAGGGTTGGTTTCCCTCGAAGTTTCCTCTCCATCTCATCTCATTATCGACTCCTCTACTCTATAATTTCACATCTCATTCAAACAAACATCCTCCCGCTCTACTAGACTACCTAATTTCTAAGCCCACATATTCCGCAATCATGTACGTCGCCAAGGCCCTCACCACCTTCCTCTGCCTCGCCTCCGTCCAAGGGTACGTCATTACCATTTTCGACGGCAAAGACTGCAAAGGCGAAAGCAAGAGAGTCAATGTCTGGGACAACACCTGCAGAGACACCAACGTTCTCAACACGAACTCGTTCCGTGTCGAGAAGTATGGCGGCGGCCGCCAGGTGGCCGATTTCTATCCGTCAAACAGCTGCGGGACTCGTAGAATCACCTCATGGGCAGCTGATGGAGGGAGCGGCACCTTCAAGCAAGGCACATGTCTCAATTTGGGCGAGCCGGCCAGGGCCTTTGGCTCGCGTTCCGGGTAGTTAACCAGTCTCGTCAGACGGAAGGTAGGGCCCCCTTTCCGAATAGCCATAAAGTTGTTCCAATTCGCTGACATCTTGCAGGACGATGTAGTATTTCGAGTAACTTCTGATCTGTCTTCATTTCATTTACGCGCAACTTGTCTGGTGGTTTGTAATTCCAGGAGTGGATTTTGTGGAACGCCGAGTCCAGTACAGCGTTCAACACGGCTGACTGGAACGGCCGGAAGACTCTTCTGGACATTGGTACCAATTGTTGAACTACACAACCGTCACTCTTTAGAACAAATCAATTTCATCTAAGATGTTGCTCTGTGATTCACGTGACGGACTCACACTCCATCAGACCTAGGCCCAATACTGGTGTAAGTCGAGTCAAAGACCGTATTATCTCATACATTCGATACATGCATATCGATAAACTCCGCGATGTCATCCCATTCCAGGGTCCAACAGCTCTCCATCCATCCCGCAGCTCCAACATTACCCAACACAAAACCACAACCTCCTCAAGCTCACCAAACCAACAATGCGACAATGACAACACCACGCCCCTGGACGCCCCCCCTCCTCCTCCGAATCCGCTTCACAACCTCCCTCCCCGACCTCGACCTCGACATCCCCTCCCCCTCCCAAACAACAGTCGCCGCCCTCAAACATCTCATCCGCTCCCGCCTCGCCCAACCAGACTCCCAGCGCCGCCTCCGCTTCATCCACCAAGGCAAGATCCTCCCCGACGCGTCCGCCCTCTCCTCCGTCCTCCGGCCCCTCCCGCCGCCGCCCTCCTCAAACTCCGGCACACCGACAACACCCTCCTTCCCAAGCGGCGGCTCCGCAGACGACCCAAAGGGCAAGGGCAAAGCAAAAGCCCACGACGCCGCCCCGCCGCGCGTCTACGTAAACTGCAGCATCGGCGACAGCCTCACCGACGCCGAGCTTGCCGCCGAGGCAGAGGCCGCCCTCCTCGCGCCCTCCGCCCAGCCCAACTCCTCCTCCGGCACAAACGCACCCGACGGCCATGGCTCGTCCACCAACGGGAGCGGCCACCCCCAGGCCCAGCAGCGCCCGACGCCCCGCGGCTTCGACAGGCTTCTCAACGCGGGCTTCACCGCCGCCGAGGTGAACGCGCTGCGCCTGCAATTCCGCGAGATCCGCGCCGCGCAGTACACCCCCGACACGATGCCGAGCCCGGACACGATGCGCTCGATGGAGGACGCGTGGATCGACACCAACGCCCAGGGCGCGCTGCCGGGCGGCGCGGGCGCGGGCGGCGAGGGCGGAGACGGCGGCGGCGGCGACGATGCGTTTGGCGTGATGAGCGGGGTCCTGGACGTGCTGATTGAGGGCATGATTGTTGGATTCTTCTGGCCGCTCGGGTGTCTTGGATGGCTGTCGAGAGAGGGCAACATGCTTTCTGGACGCTGGCAGGATTTCATTGGGTTTGGGGTTACTTTGAGCATCATTATTGGCGTGATCAGAGCATTTTCGGGAGACCGGTGAGGGCATGGGATCGGTGAAGTACATGCATTTTAGGTACGGCGTTAGGTTATGGCTTTATGATACCAGGGCATTGCGGGACGGAGGCGAAAACAGGACATGATGAGACTGCCTGATATTTCTTTGTCTGCGTGACCATGTTTCCCGTGTAGTCGATGACTTGGCTCCAATTACGGACAACGGTAGAAGGAATAATACAGATAGAGGCGACAGGGACGACGACGACAAGGGACGACGAGGGCAAGGGACGCCGACGAGGGATAACATCGATGTACGACAACGAGGGACGACAACGATAACGACAATACTACCGACAGCGAACAGCAACGACGATAGCGACGATGATGCTAGCGATATAGCAGTATATGGACCTACCCGGGCGGTCTCAACATGATCACATAGATAGGTGGAGCCAAAAAAGGGCCATTACTGCTTCATTGGTGGCCATGGAGTAAGGACTGCTTTGCAAGCCTCTTACAACCCCGTATCCGCGCACACAAAGATTCTACATGGTATAAACCTCCTAAACCGCCAACGCCTTTTTGGAACCCCCGAGGCTACATAAACAAACGACAATGCTAGGAGTAGACTAAGCTGCTGAACCAAGGGGAGACGAACTCGAAACAAACCTTTTAGAGGTACAAGCTCTGGGCGGCAACAATGTCGCGGCGGACCTTGGCCAGACTGTCCTCGAACTTTTGACAGAGCTCCTCGCTACCCATAACCTTGGCACCCTGGCCCATCTGGCGCATGAGCTCTTCCAGACGGCGGAAGAGACGGATCAGGGATCCTTCGTACGCGTTGGTCATTTTGCTGGTGGTGATGGTGTTAGTGCGTAAATCATATTGCTCGGGTGGGATTACATACCAAATATCTGCGAATGGCTTGCCCTGGGCCCATGAGTATACAGTCTCCATCAACTGCCACTTGAATCCAGCCAGGTATTCATCCTCGTTGAGCTCAAGCTTGCTCTCTCTGCTAACCTTGGCGACCTGCTTCGCCTTGGCCTGTACCTCGCGGTAGGGCTTGGCCAGTTCCTCGCGGAGGGCTGCGGTCTCAAGCTTCTCGTCAAGGACGAAGCAGCTGAGAACGGATGCGATCATCTCCGGGGAGAGTTCGTTGAAGAAACGGTCGAATAGGAGTTCGGCCAGAACAAGTTCGTGACCCTCAGTGGATGAGATTTCGCAGGCCACACGGGCCTTGAGCTCAACGACCTCGTTCTCGTTGAGGAAACCAAGACGGCGCAGGACACGCTTGCGCCCCTTGAGCTCGTCCATCTGAGCAATGCTGTGAAGTCTCGCAATCTCCTTCTTCTTGGCCTTGATTTGCTCGCCCAGCTTCTCCTTGGCACGATACTGCAGGTAGAGCTCGGGGAGTAGGGGAGATCCGTGGAGAGGGTTGGTGATCAGACGAGCCTCCAACATCTCAATTTTCCTCATTAGAGATCTGAAGGAGTCGTCGGTGATGCCCATGTTCTCGATCGGGTCGAGGCTAGGCACTCCGTCAGGAAATCTCCTGCAAACCTCTCTGAGAGCATTGCTGGCCGCCTCAATACCCGCTTGGCTCTTCGGCTCCTTCGGCATGAAAATTCTGATTTGACTGATGTTCTTGATGCAGGTCAAGAGGCAAGGGATGATCTCAAAGCGTGCACCTTCGCCAGGCTCGTCGGGCTTGGCGCAAGGAATCATTCCGGGGGCCATGTCGCCAGACGAAGGGCGCTCATTCACTTGAGGAGCCGGCTTGCTCTTCTGGTCGACGAACATCATGACGTCGATGAAGTAGGTCTCTTGAGGGGGGTACTCGGGTTCTCCAGGCTTGTTCGCCTTACGCTTTGCCAAGTCGCAGACAACACCCCAGCCGTAATCGGTACCGCCCAGAGTAGTATTGGTCTTCTTTGGGTCGTGAATTCTGACCAGGCGGCCAGGCTGCATGAAGTCTATGCAGTAGTCCGGGTGCTGGATCACGGCGCGCATGTCGCTGGTGTATTGCTCGAGTTGGTTCCGCAAGTTATAATACTCCTTGACGGTGGCCTCATCGGCAATGGACATGGCATCCCTCTCCTGCTGGAGCGCCATCAGGTCACGCTCGAGAGCAGGAACACTGGCACCGGTCTGGAACTGGTGGAAGCAGCGCTCGAGCATGAATTCGGGAGAAATGGCCTCGATTCTGAGAAGGTTGAGGATCATGTTGTAGCCGAGGTAGAAAGCAGAGTTGAGACGGTCCTGCTCACCAACAACAATAGCGCGTGCGGTGTCGGGCTCCATCTTGTCGTCGATCATCATGATGACGATACCACGGGAATCCAGGCCTCTACGACCAGCGCGACCAGACATCTGGATGTATTCTGACGGGGTCAAAGGTCTTCGCTTAACGCCGTCCCACTTGGTCACTTGAGTGAACACAACAGTCTTGGCAGGCATGTTGAGACCAATAGAGAATGTCTCGGTCGCCACGAGCACCTTGATAAGGGACTCCTGGAAGAGAATCTCAATGGTCTCCTTCAAGATCGGGAGAAGACCCGAGTGATGCACACCGATGCCCTTCTGCAGCAGAGGAAGCAAGTTCTGGATCTGAGGGAGCTCACGATCAGCTTCGGATAAGCTCTGAATAGCGTTATTGAAGACAGTCTTGACCATGGCCTGCTCGGAGTCGTTGTTGAACTGGAAGTGGGAGATGTTCAGGGCCAGGTTCTCGACCTCCTTCTTGCTGAAGTTGAAAATGATGACAGGGTGGAAGCTCTTCTGCATGATCATTCTGACGATCTTGGAGATGTCGGACTTCATGTCGGCTGCCTGGCCACCCTTTTGAGTGTTCTTCTTGGCACCCTTGCCCTTCCAGTTAGCGTTCGCGTTGGAAGGGTCTTGACCCTTGCCCTGCTCAACCAAGGCCATGGTCTTCTGAAAGTTGCCCTCTCTGAAGACACCCTTCTCATCCACCACCAAAAAGATACCATTGCCGCCGGAGGGGAAGAAGTAGTTCTGAAGAGGAGTAGGTCGGAAATCGGTGTAGACGACGTGACACGCTTGATGGTGAATCTTGGCAATCCACTCGGCGAATTGGAAAGCGTTTGGGATGGTGGCGGACAGGAAGACGTAGCGAACCTTATCGGGAAGAAGAATGATCGTCTCCTCCCAGACCACACCTCTCGTCTTATCTCTCATGTAGTGGATCTCGTCGAAAACGACCCAGGCAACTTCGCGCATGATCTCGGAACCGCGGTACAACATGGAGCGCAAAATCTCGGTGGTCATGACGAGACAACTGGCGGTGGGGTTGATCGTGACATCACCAGTCATCAGGCCGACGTCGCCAAACAGAGCTTCGAAGTCTCGGTACTTTTGGTTGGAAAGGGCCTTGATCGGACTCGTGTAGATGACGCGCTGGTTTCGCTTCAAACATTGGGCGATCGCGTATTCGGCGACAACCGTCTTTCCGGCGGACGTGTGGGCAGAGACCAGCACACTCTCCTCTCTCTCAATCGAAGCGACGGACAGCGCCTGGAAAGGATCGAGCTTAAAGTTGTATTTCCGCGCGGGCTCGGCCGGGGGCTTGTGCTCTGAGAGAGGGACATATTCGTAGTCCAGGTCAGGGGGCAAGGCGACCTGATGCTGGATGTTGTGGGACAGGACGAGGGACTCGTCCTCGGCCTTGGTGAAGGTAGCTGCGCCGGCGACCTCTCGGGACTCAGCAGTCTGGAAGGTGTCGGTCAAGACGGGCTGGGCCTCGTCCTCCTTCTTGCGGCGCTTGTGACTCTCGTGCTGGTCGTCGGAAGTAGCAGCCGCTTCATCGGCATCCTCTCCGTCCCTAGAGGTCTCGTCGGCGTCGGGCATGTCGGCATCCTCTGCCTGCGTTGGGGCGACGCCATTCTTGATCTCGCCGTCGGCCTTGCGCTTCTTGCTCTTCTTATCCTTTTTGCGCGACTTGGGCGGCTGAGACGACACTTCGGGCTCGGCCTCACTGGGCGACTCGTCATGAGCCCCAGCAGGGGCGTCGAAGACGTCGAAAAGCTCGTCCATGGCGGGCGGCTTGGGTGGGGTGACGAGCGTGTTGACAATGGTAGTATGAGTATGCTGGTAGAACAATTGTCTAAAAGAGATGAGGGCGATGGCAGACGACGACGACGACGACTGTGGACGACGACGAAGGTGGACGACGACGACAACAACGACGTTAGTGGTGAGAGACGAGAAGGAGCTCTCTCGATCTTGCCTGCTGCGATCGCAATCAAGGTACCAGGGAAAAAAAGTTAGAGGTCAGTGCACCTGGAGGGTGGGCCAACAGGCAGAAAAGGAAAGAAAAAAAATCGGCAATGGCTCAGGGCGGCAGGCGGTCGCGCTCCTACCAGTTGCAAATCCCGACCGCCGGACTGGACGTCACACCGCGGAAGGGTCACGTGTGCTTACATAATAGCATCCCGGCCTGAGGATCTTTGGAGCTTAGCCGGATCACACCTCAGACCACCCTTCTGAATGACTTCAACACCGTAACGAAACCTCTGTCTCCCCCAATTGCGCGTCGCGATCGCCTCAGAACAACCCTTCAAAGTACACACGGCCTCCCCCGAGCTTCGCGCCGTCCAATTGATGCTGACCTGCCGCCCGTAGATGCTCGCCCGTGCCGCTGCCCGCGCGGTCCCCCAGACTCGCACCGTCGTCGCTCGCCGCGGCTTCACCACCACCCGCGCCCAGATGAGCTCTCCCTACCACTACCCCGAGGGCCCCTACTCCAACATCCCCTTCAACCCCAAGTCCAAGTGGTTCGGCGCCGGTTTCTGGACCTACTCCGCGGTCGGCTTCTTCGCCCCCTTCGGCATCGCTGGTGCGTCCTTTTTTCCGCCCCTCCGGCTTCTGCCGAACCGATATCGAAAGTGCTTGCTAACGAGGGGGCAGCCTGGCAAACTTACAAGCCCAAGGTTTAAATGGGCACAATCGCTTTTTTCTTGAGTCGATCGCGAGTGTACACCATGGAATGAGTTGGACCCGGGGGCGGCTTTGTACATGAGCAGAAATAGAGCATTTCGCCCTCAGCGATTCCTTTTCACCACATTTTACACCAATATGTTTCTGCAAGTGACTGCAACCCCGCGCTCTGATGATCTCATATTACGATCCTGCGAGTTGGCTACTGAACCTCGCACAATGCCACGACCATCTGCTAGATTGCATGCCAAGGTAGGTAGATGTGAAATCATATTTTACAGTTATTGGTATCATGGTCTATAGTTGTAATATTTACACGCGCCGATGCCTAATGGACTTGGGCTTCGGGACGAATTTCGGGAACACTGTATGATCCTTCCCAGCGAGCAAAAGACTGACGTACGAGTCCAGGAACTGGGCCTGATCCTCGCCCAGTAGCCATCTCGACTTCAGTTGATCGTACACATCCAGCACTGCTTGGTGACTTTTGTTGCACTTTCTGTAGGCGCGGAGAGCCCAGATAACGAGCCATGTGTCGAGATAGATACCCTCGTGTGCGTCGTTCGCCTGGCTCTGCCAGGGTGTATTATCGAGAGCCGTCAAAAGCGATTGAAATACGGCATTCAAACGCCTCGGACTCCATTCACTCTCGAAAACACCACCGTGAGTCACAAATGCCTTGAATAGCATGATGAAGATGCTTCCATGTACGGGAATCTGGTACGTCTTCATCTCGTCCAGGTACTGTGCAATCCTCTCGAGGTTGCCTCCCTTGGTCCCGTAGTGCCTGATGAGGACTTTGTAAGTCTGCAGATCCGGCCTCATATCCGAGAGCTCCTGCAGCTGCGGCCGCATCTCCGGGACGTTCTTGGAAACCGTTGTGAACATCTTGAGAACCTGAAGGATCATGCCGTTCGTGTGCCAGTGCCGGTCGGGGAAGTGGGCCGCCTTGGAGTGTGCCTGCTTCATGTGCTTGTAGACCCTGTGGGCTGCGGCCTCCTCGCCGCATCGCAGGAAACTCGCTATCACGCAGTTGAGAACAGTTGAGTCCACGAGCTCGCCGTCCTCAACCATCTCTTTGTACGCGGCCCGTACGCCGTCCCCGTCCCCTTGAAGACCGAAAAAGTGTATCAAGCTGACGTGGTGGTACCGGGTGAACTCGATATTCCGCGACCGCATCTCCTTGTATATCATCTCTGCCAACTCAAAATTGCCAGATTTGGATGCGGAGTCGAAGAGGATGTTGAATGTGACGTCGTTGCCTTGTACTCCGGCATCCCTCTCCATCTCCTTCCATATTTGCAAAGTATGCTCGGTCTCCGTTGTGGTCGTAAGACCGACATATCGGCTTGCTAGCGACAGAGCAAAGTTCCACTCGCTGCGTCGCAATGGGATTCCACTATCCTTGACCTCCCCGATGAGGGAAAAGTAGCGCAGCATCGACTTTGAATTTCTCCTCACTGGTGTGCCGAACGCTTTGAGCAACCGATGCCGCAAGTGTGCTGGCATCTGAATCATCCTCGGCTCCGGCAGCGTCAAGTACAAGTCGTATATGGCGTCCAGGCTTATCCTACTAGGATGCCACAGCCTTACGTTCACAGCCTCGTTAAGCCTCTGCAACAGCTCACCTAGGCTTTTGTCGTCACGGACTGCTTGCTGTAATGATGGATACCGATTGTCCGCCTCCCTGTCGCTGATTTCGATTTTGGAGGGCTCGGGCTGGGCGAATCGGTTCAAGTATGGGTCCCGTGCGAGTTCCAGGTGTTCCTCCACCGTCCCCGCGTTGCGTACATCGACATTGCCGACGAAATGCAAAAGTTTTCTCTGTTGCGTCTTGCTCAGAACCACCTTCGTGCTCGATTCGGACTCGGGGTCCGAAGCGGCGGCAGCCGCATTGCTGTATCGCTGTACCCGTTGGCGGCAGGGCAGGGCTTCGTGGGGAGGGGCGGATCGCGGCCGTCTGGAGGGCGCCGGCAAGAAGGTGGACAGCAGCCATGAGGCCGTCTGCGGGCAGTGCGCTCCGTGTGTGCGAGCATGTCTGTGGAGATCACGGCGGCAACGGGGAGCAGCCGGCGCCCTCGGAGGTCTTGTATCGTCTCGGAGCTCGGGGCGTAAAGAAACTGCAGCTGCTCGGGTGGCAGAGGGTCGAGTCGAGAGGATCGCGCCGCATAAGGACCCGTCAATCCGGCTGAGAGCTTTCATGGGCTGTCGTGCATTGCGGCCCAGAGAGTCACCGTCCCATCCAAGAGCGCGAGACGGCGGTCAGTTGGGAAGACAGGAGGAGCGGAGAGGCGAGAGGAAAAAGGCCAACGGCAAGGTTAAGAAGCTTGAGCTGGTTGACCAAAAGCTCCAGGATGATTGGATTGGGAATTATTTCGCAGTGGGTGGGGCCGTGCCGGCCGGCCACGGCGTTAGGATTGGCCGACCGCTCCAAAATTCTGAGCTGCACTCTGGACCTCAACTCGCGATTGGAGCTTTGCAGCATCGAGTCTGGCCCGGGGTCTCGACAGCAAACTCCCTGAACAAATTAGTACGTCTCAATTGGCGATTCACGTTTGTAGGTCTCTTACTGACACCTTTCGCAGGCCACCATGGGTCGACAAATCCGGCCCGCAAGGGTCTACCAGGCCATGGGCCTAGAGATCAAATCCAGAGTCCTCCCCGGCTACCGCGTCCAAGAGCCGCCGTGGTTCCAGGCCATGCGCGACATCCCGCCCGCCGAGTCGCTCACCAGGCCGATCACAAACTACGACGCCCCCGCCAGCTCCAAGCAGCGCAAGCCGCGCAACATCTACAAGCCGCCGAGGATAGTGCACGAGGAAGATGCGCTGCGAACGACCTTCTACAGAGACCACCCGTGGGAGCTGGCACGCCCGAGAATTGTTCTAGAGACGGACGGAAAGGACTACCAGAGATGTGACTGGAGCAAGGGCCTACGCCAGCCCGGTCTGCCATTGACTGGTGAATGGTACGCTGATCAGGTGATGCTCCATCATTTCATAGCTAACGCCCACCCAGTGTCGTCCAGCGCCAGCTATATTTCATGCACAGCCACGGCATGTCCAAGGACAAGGCGTACGATACCGCGAGAAAGGAGTTCTACGCTCTGCGTCAGGAAGAAGAGATTGAGAAGCGTGTCGCCCGCGAGGAGGCCAGACACGTGGGTGCATACTTTGGCAAGAACAAGCTGCAGATCGGCCAGGACTTGGAGGACAAGGAGTTCGAGACATGGAAGGGATGGGCCAGCCAGCGTGCGCTTCTGCTCGAGGCATCTCGTACAGCTAGCTACTCTACCTTTGGCGAGGAGGAGAAGTCTGGTGATGCTGTGGAAGCAGATGCCGAGGCGGAGGTTGCGGAGGCGTAAGCAGAGCGCGGCGGCTCCTGCAAGCACATGTACCACAAAAAATCTGTATAATATGGCAAGCCTCATAACGACTGGTGACCATGATGTCTCAACTTTTGGATTTGCGTTCTCGGGCCTGTCACCGGGCGTCTCAGTCATAGCGGGGTCGCTGAATCGGACTGACGCTGATATCAGCGATAGTCGTCGTCTGAGTTGGCAAGTCAAGTCTATATTCTTCTTCATCTTCTACCGTGTTTGAATACTTGTGACTGCTTGCCAGCCAGCATGGTTACGTCTGCCTCTTTCCCACGACCATACAGCCTGCATTGGTAACACCGTATGCATTAGCAACCTTCTCATGCTGTACGAGCAGCATGTCCGCGATGCTAGTACGATGGAACAGCTTGCCCGTCAGGCTGAGAGTGCGAATCCTGGCCCACGACTCGATGAACAGGACCTGCGCGGTATCTTCCGGGATGACGCAAAAGACTTTGAGCAAATACACAACCAACCCGACAATGAACCCCGTCGCGGGTCCATTGGTGAGAATGATGTCGGGGAACTGCTGTCGCTTCCGTGCGCCGGTAAAGGGGGATGACAGAAGCAACGGGAAGATCTGGATGACAGACAGGATGGCGGTGAAAGGAGTCGTGAGGAGGCTCTGGTGAACCTTGCGGGCTCGGGCAACGATGTGGTAGTCGTAGGTGCCAGCATGCTGCTCGCCATGCGTAGCCTTGAGATCCTGCTCGAATGCGTCCAAGTGCTTTAGGGACATGGTGTCACCACTGGAGATGAGATACCGTCGGTGCATGTTGGGAATGTGGGGGAAGCCAATCTCCATCATGGCCAGCATCTCTTTCGTGTGGCCACCTGAGCCAAGGACGACCAGGAAGTACGCTCCCCTCAGAACCCCTGAGCTGGCTTGATTGACCACATTGGAGAGTCCCACTGGGCGTCCGAGACGGCCTCGTTGAATTTGCAGATGGCGGGTCTGGAGCTAATTAGCTGATGGTATTTCTGGAAAGAGCAATTATGAATATTTACCGTGACGAAAATAAGGAGTGAGGCGACACTCAAGAAGATGGTGGCCAGGGTAGCTTTCCACGAGGATGTCATGACCAGGCTCAATGCAAGGGTGGTGAGCGCCCCAACGATGAAAAGCAGGGTTGATGCAGCGGGCTTGCCATCTTTTGCCATCTTGAGGTAATTCGAAGTATCAGGACAGCTAGTTGCTCGCCACCATTCCTTTCTGTGAGATGGCTGTACTGGTGGATCGTCGTGAGTTTGTGTCTAGGTAGGTGGATATATGAGCAACGTGTTTTATTCGCTAGTAGGAGCTTTCTAGTTTGAAGTATACCTCGACCCTCTAATTCGTTCAATTTACTGTACTACAGGACTTTCATGATCCTAGTGTAGATTCGAAGAATGAAGTTAGGAAATAACTGATGGTTGTAGGTGTCCTTTCCTTACCGACTCTGGATCTTCTATTGAGATGCAAAAGGTGAGGTGAATTGAGGTCAAAAATGCCCAGCGTAGACCTGCCTCCGTCAGCTGTTAGTGCAGGGTCTCGAGCCACTAAGATTGTTGCTGGAAGAGTGTGGGGAAGCCTCGAAAGTCCCTGCAGAATGCCAATTTTGGACAATGGCACCTGCCATCTAGCGCAAGCTGTTAGTACAGGCCACCACGAGGTTCCCGACACGCAAAAAGGAATGACCTCATGTTCTTGCTGGTTCCCTGGGATCCCTGCCCTTTCCCCTGCATTCCTTTGCAACGCCCGCCAGACCGCCCGGCAGAACGTGGAAAGTTCCCAGCGAACAACAATTATCGGCCAAACACCTCATCCCGCCAGCCTGCATAAATGCATTGTCCAGGCCGAGGAGCCTCCCACCTCAAAGAGCAATGGCACAATTACGAGGGCGCAAACTGCTGACCTGCTTCTATTGCGGGAAGCGCTCCTCGACGCGCTACGACGGCTTCATCCGCGAGTTCCTCTGCCTGCACTGCGATGCGACCAATTACCTGGACGAGGTGAGTCGACCTGGCGCATCGTGAGGTGTGGCTTCATCTGACGAAATTGCTCTTAGCATGGCGACATCACCGATCCCCCTGTCGCGAAGACGACGTCTACACCGGCCCCAACAACCTATGCGATCCCACGGTCACAATCGCCCGACTTCTCCAGCCCTTCGCAAAGCATCTTCTGCGCGACATGTCTGAAGAACCAGCACCTATTCACAAGCTCCCTAGCGCAGTACCTTCCCGACGACCCAGACCATCCCGAATATGCGGAGCTTGAGAGGAATATGTACAAATTCCGGAGGGGCCTCGAGCAACGATACCCCCAGATATGCGCCGAATGCGAACCGAAAGTCCACGCCAGGCTGGACCAGGCCGGTTACACGGCGCGGACGGATCACTTGCGACGGATGATGGACAGGAGTCGACAGAATCGCACGGTCAAGAAGACTACGCCGTTAGATGTATCAGCGAAAGCCGGGAGGTGGCTCTGGCTGGGCGGGATCGTGTGTCAGTACATGTGGCATCTTGCATCCCTTGCGGTCGTCTTCGCAGGACAGGACGAAGGACCTCTGCGAGATCCTGACGCAGAGTCAACATGGATTCAGAGGCTATCTCTGGCGTTGACACTGGTCCTACCCAGACCTGAGAGACTGATTTACTGGAGTCTCTGGGCGAATGGGCTGAGCGTGTGGTGGAATCCCAAGTTCGCGCAGGTCTTCCGTGGCTTTTCTCGCCATATCCTGGGGTTGGGCCAGTGGTACACATTCCAGGGCTTGATTCTCTTCACGCGGTTTATGGCGATGAAGATGACAGAGATAAAGGGTGGCCGTTCGACAGAGGAGAGCGCACAGATGAGCCTTCACGGGCTGATGGCGTTGTTGATGATGGCGGTCAGTATAGAAAGACTTACTTCGTCGAAGGAAAGGCACTAACGTAGGAACAGATCTATGTCCTCGCACAACGATCAGTCCGTATCGACACGACTCCTCTATTTCAAACGACCTCCTCAGCAACAGGAACACCAGCAACAGGAACGCCTGCGTCATCCCCACCCAGACCGCGAACGCAACGCAAGGAGGAGGGTACGAAAACCATGTCGAACCTACTTGACGATATTCTGGCAGAGTCAAGCTCTGGACCAGGCATCCCTCCGAGTCCAACAAGCGTGGGCTCCAGCTCGCCGGCGCTCTTCCAGCGGGAGCTGCAGCACAGAGTGAGCAACCGCAGCTTTGGATTTGGCACCCCTGAACCGCAGGTGCCGCAGTCTCAAGTGCAATACTCGGAGGAAATGGACTGGTCCCCCACACAATCCAAACACCGAGCTTTCAACGACTTTGGTCCTCCAAAGGCGCCGAACCAGGTATTCGGGCAGCCTGAGCAAGGTCCAAATTCAAGCCCGTTTTGGTACAAGGTGCCTCCCGCACCGATCGCCCCCGCACAGCGCCTTCGCAACGGGCCAAAACCGCTCTTGACGAAACCGGCCGAGAGGAAGTCCATCTTCGCGACGAGCAGTATGCAAGCGGCCAAGTCATCGTCAGGTGCCCAGAAGGAGGGTCTACAGGACGTGGCATTTGCGCAGCCCACGTTCTTCGCGCCCTCGGCATCCAATCCCACCGATCCGCGCAGCTCACTCGCCGATCTTCTCAACACAAGCTTCAGCCTTAGCCAAGACGATGAGGACCAAGACGTTCACGGCAACGTTCAATCAAGAAATCGCAAAGCTCAGGCAGCGAACGCGGGGTCGCTGGCGAGGAGTGCCAGGCTGCGGAACAGCCGCCTGCTGGACGTTTTCACCTTGGCGATCCTCCTCGCTGCGTGGCTCCACGCGACGTCTGCGTCATATCCGTATAGCCGGGACGTGATGCTCGGCGCGATGATGCTGACGATGGCTACTGCCATCCACCTGACGGGGGACGCGATCAGAACGATGCGCCGCGAGCCGACACCCAGCTCGGCCTCCATCATCAACACATCGCTGGGCATTGGCGAGCTGGCCGTGGCATGTCACTTTGCGCTGCAGATTTGGGACAGCCGCATGTCGGGGCCGACTTCAAGCCTCCCCGGTGCCGCAATCATTGGCGGGATGCTGGTTCACGAGTTGTGGAACGCGGCATGCTGAGAGCCGCTCACTGTGATTATCTGTTTTGGAGGCCGTGGGACGGAGCATTTAGATGGGTAGCATGAAGCATAACATAAGCATGGATTTTTGGCGTTTGTAAGAGTCTGGGTAGAAGGGCGGGATATACATCCATCCGCGTGGCAGGCATTGTCCTAGCGACCAACATGTACACTCACGGCCGCATTTTCTTCTGTTGACTTTTCCTCTTCTCCGCTTATACTGTGTTTGTATGGATAGAGCACGAATACACTTGGAGGGGTGTCGGACAGTGACACAAACGATACTACGCAGTGCAGCCCACTGGGTTTGGATAGAAATCGAGATCATGCACGCTACCGGCATCTTCCCACGCGTCCTCTCTACTTAGTCGTGCTAGTCTCTGCATCTACCGCTTCCCCGGTGATTGAAGTTTTCTTTGTCTGAACCGAGTTTAGTGGGGAAAGGGGGGAACATCAGCTTGTTCGGTCGAGCCGGACGCCGTTGGATTACACAGCCAGACAGACAGCTAGGGTTCGCCCTTGCTTTAAAGCAGCCGTGCTTTTTACTGCTGAAGCAACGCAAAACACTGCTTTTTGGCTGCTATGCGCTTTAATTTCGCTTATAGGTAAAATCTCTATAAAAAACCTAATTTATATTAATTATCTTTAAAAATTAAGTTATTAAGAGTATTACTAGAAAGGCTTATTTTAATTACTTAACGCTCTATTTTAAGGAGTTCTTCTATTATAGCTATTTTTTATATTTTATTAGTAATAACTTTATTTTAAGCCTCTTTAATATACTTTAGAACTTAGGTATTTATATAGATAAAAGTTAGTATATTAGTAGTTTTTAGTAGTAATTTATTATAAGTATTATTATATAGAAAATTATATATTAAGAAGTTTTATTTAGATAGTATAGAATTTATAATATATTTTAAGATTTAACTTATAATAGGGGTAAGTTTTAAGTTTAGTAATTTAGTAATATCTTAAGCTATCTATAGCTTATAGTAAGGGTTTTAAAAGTTAGAAGAAGTAGTAAAAATAATATTATTATAATAGTTTTAATATACTATAAGTTTAGCTTTAATTATAGGTTAGTTAAACTTAGAAAGTAGCTATAGAAATATTTAAACTATAGCTTAATTATTAGGCTTTTATAAAGCTTTTTTAAGTTAAGGTATTAAGCTAGCTACTATTATATTAATAAGTAAAGTCTATTTACTATAGTAGTAGTAAAACTTATTAAAGAGTAAGTGCTAGTTAATATAGTTATAGTTATAGCTAGTTTTCTTTTAGTATTAGTCTTTTTTAATTAATACTTACTTCTTATATATAAATTTAATATAAGTTTAATCTACTTCTAAATACTATATAGTAGTTATAATTAGCTTAAATATCTCTTATAGTATTTTAATATTTTATTAGAACTAGAGATCTTAGATAACTTTAAGTATTTTAAATAGTAATACTTTCTTTTTTTATTTTTTTTTACTTAATTAACTAATAATAATAACTTAAGTTACTTTAGGTAGGTTATAAAAGAGCTTAAGAGTATTCTTAAAATTAAATATTAAGGATAGGTAGTAATATATATTTCTTTATTATATAAAATAAGATATTAGTAAAGCTATTTTTTTATTATACTTTTATTATTATAGTATATAGAGGTATACTAACTATAGCTTAGAAGATTAAAAAACTACTATAATTTTATTAATTTAAGCTATAATATAAGATTAAAGTATTAGTTAAGTAATATTACTAATAATAAGTTAAAGTTTATATAAGTTATAAAGTATTTTAAAAGTATAGCTAAGGTTTAGTATATTTTATAAAAGATTATAAGAGAGTTATATAATAGAGGTAGTATTAATAGTAAAATAGTTAATTTATAAAAGATTAAAGATATTATTAGTTATAGTTATATTATTAAGGATAAATAAGATCTTATTAACTTAAATAATAGTATTATAAAAGTAGTTAGTAGTAGTTTAAGTTTTTTAATAAAAAGTAGTATTATAAAGTATAATAATAGAGAGGTTAAGAATATAGTTATATAACTAATTATTACTACTATTAAAGATAATATTAAAGTAAAGCTTAATAATAAGAGAAGTATATATTTTATTCTTAATATAGTTATATATATATAGTAGAAGGTAGTAGAAGTATTTAGTAGTAAAAGGTTTATACTTAAAGTAGAGGTAGTAAAATAAGTTAACTATATAAGGGTTTTTAAAGAAAGTAAAAAGCTTATTTTTAGTAAAAATAGTAAAAGTAGTAAAGTATTTAAGCTTTTTAGTAGTAGTAATAATACTTATTTTATATATTAGTAGTCTAGTTAACCTATATAAGTAGGTATTATAGTTCACTCTATACTTTTTTTTATAATACTAAAACCTAATAGTAGCACTTTAACTTATGCCTAATCTTAATAAAGCAAATAAGTAAATCTTAGTATAACTAGTTATTAACGCTTAGCTTAACTTATCCTTAGTAGAAGAGGGTAGGTAGGTAGGTAGTAGAGCAGTAAAACATACTAGTGAGAGCATTATTCGTAATGCTATCGTTCGCAAGCATATCGTTCGTAACGTCGTGAGAACGTCGTTTGTAATATTATAAAGGCGTCGTCTATAACGTAGAACGCTAATAGTACTTATAGCTAATGTAGCTAGAGCTTAGCGATAGCTTGAACTTATACTTAAGGGTGTAAACTTAATAGTGTGACTCTTTACTACTATAGCTAAAAGGGTTCTTGTAGCTATAGTATAAAAACTTAACTGTTTAAATGAGGCCTTAAGCTTATTCCTCATATCCTCTTATATGTATAATAACCTTATATAATATTTTTCCCCCTTATTATAACTACGCGTAGGCTGAGCAAAGCTATACTAGACGACTTAATCTATAAGATTAAAGTTAATAAAATTAAGGGCTTTAAGTATAGTAACTTTATCTATACTAATAAAAAGACTTTACTTAAATTCACCTAGAAGTACTTACTTAAGATAGCTAATAAGTATGAGATATTAAAGTTATACAGCCTTAAGGTTAATATAGAGATAGTTAAGGCTACTAATAATAATTCTAATACCTATAACTACCTTATAGACTTCCTTAAGATAGCTAAGGTAGCCTAAAAGCTTAGTAAGTTAGGAAGGGTAAATCTAATAGTAAGAGTATAGCTAATAGTAGTAGGGCTGTTAAGACTATATAGTAGGGCGGAAGATGTTATTTATTATAGTGTAGACGTCTAAATAGCAGAGGAGAGGAAGATAGGCGTAGATTAAATATAGCGTGAGAGATAGAGAAGACTAATAGAGATAGAGGCAGCTAGAGGAAGATAGTTAACTTAGCTTGTTGTAATAGTTAAAGTTAGAGGAGCGTGGAGGCGAAGATAATATCTAAGTCTAAACTATAGTTATATGACCTAAAGGTTATTAGTAGAGGGCGAGGGGACCAGTCTAGCTTTCGCAGTTAATACTAGTTAAATTTCATAATATAAGGCTAGCAGCTTATACTTATTTTATATAAAGGCTATTAGCTAGTAATTAGAAGGGCTAGCTTAGCTTAAGTAGCCCTATATAGCTTATAGAAATTAAAGTACTTTTTAAGATATATTATATTTACTATTAATATTTAATTATAATATTTATAATATATTTTTAAGTATTTTATATATAGCTAATAAAAGTTAATATAGTTAATAAACTAGTATACTACTAATAATACTATTATAGTATAGTAGTAATAGTATAAGTAAAAACTAGTAATCTAGCGTTAGAAGCGTTTAGAGGTATATAGTTAGTAAGTTAAAAAATTAGCCTCTAAAAAGATAGTACTAAGCTGAAAATTGCTAACTAACTTCCTAATTAGGTAAGGTAGCCTAGAAAAACACGTTATTGCAGCCCATGCTTAAATTTATATGCTTTTAACTAGCTGAGCAAAAGCAGGGCTCTTTTCTAAAAAAGCAGCAAAAGGGCGAACGCTATAGACAGCTGCTACTATAGAGATACCAATTACAGTCGAGTCAAGACCGAATCCCGCCGCGCCGCGCCGGACTTAATTGTTAAGCAGCGCCGCTAGCGGGGATCGGTAGGCACTTTTCACGCAGCGTTAGTTAGTAAGGTAGAGACCTGGAGCCTCTTCCGAGGACGCCGGGGCGGCCTTTAGTAGGTAAGCAAACAAGTTTTTGGCAGCGTTGGTTTGTGTTTTGTTGGCGGACGCCGTCGTGGGTTTTGTGGTCGTTCATCGCATGGTTTTGGCAGTAGCGCGTGAGGCGGCGCTGGGACTAGAGGCGTGTCCGGTGTTCTGTGGAGGAATACAGTGCCTAGGTACTGGAGGGGAGTGTGAAGTGAGTTTTGGCAGCTGTGGGTTTGGTGGTTGCTGGATTGGGCCATTTGGGACTTCAGCGCCGAGATTGCGGCGAGAGTGGTAGACGAGCTTCACGAAAGTGACCACATCCTGTCAAAAATAAACATTGGCTCTTTTTTTTTCTGCTGTCGTGTGCAGCAGCAGCATCGTGTGCAGCAGCAGCAGCTGTGGAACCGGGCACACGACAGTAAAGCATGACTGCCTGCCGGATTCGCATAGTCTTTACGGCGTTTACGCAGTGTCGCGGTTTATTGCATGGAACCCTGATCGTTGTCCAGTGACAGACAGACTTCAGTTACAATTTTTTTTTTTCTCGTTGGCTCTGCTCCCCTTCGGTGCCGAAAAGGCAATCTCGCCGGAGGGGCTTCGGTGAGTGAGATCAGCCTAGTTCTCCGAGGGGGGTGGACAGGACCCCTTGAAGGTTCGGAGTTTGGACATTGAGGTCACTGACAGTGACTGACACGGTTCTCTGTATTTTTTTTCTTCGCATGGTTCGGATTTGGTCCCCGTTGAACCCGTTTGCAGGGTCCATTTGGAGTGGTGCCGGTATCCGGGCAGGCTACGTGCACACATGTACGAATACTCGCTGTTGGTACTGTTGGAGTACTCGTTGCCAGTTGGGGATGGGATGCGATGTTCAGTGCCTGGATTTTCTTGTGTAACTGGTGATGACAGAGCTGAAGGGATGGTTCCTTGATTCGGGCTAGCTGGGCATTGGAGGACGTGAGACTGAGAGGAGGACGGCGTCACTGGTGTTGTGACGGAGGCGGCTCGCGTGGGGTGGTGATGAGGTAATCCCTCCATCTCTCTCCCCTTGTGTCTCTTGCTCTCGCTTATCCGGTACCAGGAGGTTGGGTTTGATTGTCCGCATTTCCTGAGGCCGCGGATGCAAGAACACAGATGGGAATGTCGGGGTTCATGGGCGTGTGACGTAAGACGGTGTCAATGGCCATTTGGACAGTTGTGATACCTAGAGGGCTGCAGGGCTTCTTCTGGAATGAGAGAGAAAAAAAAGCCCTTGTGTCGGAGGATGTCCAAGAGGTGCGTCTTGTCCCGGCTGTGGTGACGACGGCCAGGCCAGATGCGAGCGCGAGACTGGACGAGGAATGTACCGGGCGGTCTCGCACAGAGTCGAGATGACTCTTCCCTTCGCTTCCCTTCCCTTCCCCCCTGCAGACTTTGCTGGTCCAGTCGTTTAACAACACACAGTAGTGCGGTCGACGGCGCTGTTACAGAGCGACCAGTCGGGTGTCTGGCATACGACTCTGGTGGGAAGCATATTTCGTTGATCGTTTATACGCGGTGCGCGTAGTAGTAGCTTAATTGACCGGGACGCGCATCAAAAAAAGGTAGTGAAGGTTGGTAGGTACATGCTACTTTTACTACTACCTTGCTGCCAACGACAGCAGAAACCGCCACCCGCGGAGGGACGGGATGGAAGCAAAAAGGGTTTGGGATCACCAGACTTTTGAGCCGTCCGAAGAGGTCTGTCCACACCACACAAACGTACATCTGCGCGGGCAGGCAGGCCGAGACGATCGGTGGTCGCCGCGTTCCTCGTGTGGCTGAGTGGTTGACTGTGTTGTGTGCGGTGGTGTCTGTTGGTGGCTGCAAATGGGCAGAGATGCGGTGAAAATCACCTGCCGATCTGTGGCTGCGTCACACTACGATCGTCAACCCTTTTTGCCTGGTTTTGCACTCTCTTTCCCATTCAGAAGGGTCCTGTTACTGGGGAAAACAGACGCGCCATAATGCAAGGACCGGAAATCCATTATCCACCATGCCGTCGTGGCAGACGTTGACGGGACATTCTGGGCGGTTGCGCGGCCAGCGGATGGAAACGGTCCCAGGGTGATGCAAGTTGGGGACCTGGAATATTCCCAAGGCAGAGCACATTACTGCGTACGGATGCATTGTACAGAAAGCATTGCGTCGAGTCTGGGATTCGGATACACAGCAGGAGATCCGTCAGAATTGGATGCTAAGAATAACACGTCTGGCAAGGGCATCAATCAAGGCAATACGTACCGCAGTAGGCATCGTTTCCACGCTTCGCTTCCCTCCTCCTTTCCAGGTTATTCTGCCTCTTTCCCTTGGCGGCACCGAAGCTTACATATGCCTCAATGAAGAGAGGTACTTCTTCATACAAAGTGCAGCAGCACAATCGACACACAAAGTCAGTTGGTGAGGAAGGCGCATTTCGCTGGGTGGGTGTTGCCCCCAGAAGTCGCACCTTGTTTGTTTGTGGTTTAGTGGGCGCACCCTGCGGCTGGCGAGATGTACGTACCGACGGAGACCATTGGCCGTCGGCGTCACCCCCACAGCAGGTCACTTTGAGTCCTCAGGTCGACCGTCGGTAATGATGGCCCTCAGCAGCACCAAAGTAGCTTTTGTATGTGGCTCCCCGCAAAGCAGTACCTGGGGTCGTCATGTCCCGCGTCGCCTCGTAACCGCATTGGGGCTGGGCCCGACAGCCCTGGGACGACCTGAGCCCACTGTCCAGCAGCGGTCCTGCAGTCGGCCCTGCAGCGGTCCAGTCCAGCCCGCAGGCCAGGCCCCAGGGGAGTCCGCCAGTGGCCGCCCGGGGCTTTATTCGCTTCCATCCATGGAGACCTCTCTCTCCTCAGTCATCCACTGGCATTGAGGTCTCAGGGAAGTCTCCTCGGAGCAGGTCTCACGTCTCCAGGTGCCTCCCGCTCGACTGCCTTGGCTGCCCAGGTTCTCCAGCACCCTCACTGTGGCATTCCCCAAATTTGTGATGCCACCACCCCACCCCTTCCTCCCCCGTCCCATCCTCCCCAGCCAGTGTGTGTGTGAGTGACAGAGTTCAGCATTCCTCTCCTCTACGGTCTGCACTCATCCTGAGTCCTGCCCTGGCTGCCCTCTCCGCTCCCCTCTCCCACCAGCCAGGTCGCAGCCCAGCCCGTCTTCCCTCGCGGCCGGCGGCGTACCTACCTAAGGTACCGTACCAGAATTCAGCCAATACCTGGGCCTTGAACCTGAGACGCCCCCAGGCTGATCTCCCCCAATTCACTTCCTCTTCGCCAAGCACCACGCACCAAGCACAAGGTACGGCCACAGGGTGCAGCCAGACAGAGCCCCCCCAGGTAGGTACGCCAAGTACCTTTGTACTTCTTCACCACGGCTGCCGCGAAGAAATACTTCCACTGCGGCGTCTTGTGCCTCCTCCGCCCACGTCCCGCCTCACCATCCACGCTCCTCACTCCATTACGATGCTCATTTACTAACCCGCTCCTCCCGCGCTTTTCCTCCAGGGTTCACTTTTCTCATTTTCCCCAAAAACCTACCTTACCTCTCTGCCTCCCTGAACCAGTACCGAGAGAGAGCAGAAATAACAACACATCCCCGCTCGTCAACCCAGTCCGTCACCGAGGGGCCCTGCGAAAAACACAAGAGCAACACCACTCTCGCCCGCGTGCCTTGCGACACCAAAAAGACCACACCCAACTACACCCTCTGCTCTCGACAAGATGGACCTCCAACTTGCCGCCCGTCAGGTCTTTGCCTGTATTCTTTAAGCCTACGCAAAGGGGAATATCTTCAACACACCTCTTGTCTGTCTTTCCCCCCGAGAGGAAACGCCGACCTATCGATTACACACGCCTTTTAACATTCGCAACTGCAATCCTCCACCAAACCCACCGCTCTACCAATCTGCTCACACGACCACCTACCCTATCCTACCCTCCTCCGAACCTGAAATCAAACCGAGAAATCGACCCCCGCCATACCTATCCCCGCGATCTTTGACCAATCACGCGAGCAAGTCTCCAAACCACGAACCCCTCTACGACGCATCAGTCACCCCACAGTCGCATATGGCTGGTGAAATGGTCTCGAAACGAAGCACAAGAATGTATCTCGAGGACGCAGGCGGCCACCCGGAAGAAGACCCAACCTACAGGCCCGCGCGACGCAATTCCAAGCAAGACGACTTGATCCCCCTCGAGCTCGCCGAAAAATACCAAGTAAAGGGACCCTCGCGACAACCATCGCGCGAATCCGTCGCAACCCTCGACGCCACGATGGACGTGTACGTACAGAAGCAAGTTATTCTGTCAGTGGAAGACGAATTGATGAAGGCCGCGAGTGGCGCCGAGAAGGGTGCCGTGCGGAGAGACGACGGACTGCTCAAGGTCGCGGACCAGCTCCAAGCGCCCCTAGTGGCCCCGATATCTCCGGGCATCGAGCGAGTCCTGCCCATCGACGGCCGACCCATCAATTTTGGAGTGGTTGTCCCGGGAGTTTACCGGAGCAGTTACCCTAAGCCCGAGGACTTTGGCTTCATCCGCAACCTCGGACTGAAGTCGATTGTGTAAGATGAATCCCATTGAAAATCCTGATGACTTGACCTGTCTGACACTGGAACAGCACCCTGGTTCAGAAGGACGACGTAGATGAGCCTTACACAAATTTCATGTCCAGCAATGGCATCAGGCATCATGTCATTAACATGAAGGGCACAAAGAAGGAGGCCATCCCCCTCCGCACAATGAAGGCCATTCTGAGATTGGTGCTCAACCGCGAGAACCACCCGGTTCTCATTCACTGCAACCACGGCAAGGTAATTTTCACACCTCACTTCCTCTTGGACACAGACACTAACAAGGTTGTAGCACCGCACTGGTTGTGTGGTTGGCGTGGTCCGCAAGGTGACCGGCTGGGAGCTGACCAACATTGTGGATGAGTACCGAACATACGCCGAACCCAAGGTCAGAGAGAACGACATCAAGTACCTCACAGACTTTGACCTATCAGACCTTTCCAATCTGTTCGTCCACGAGGCAAACATGAGGTTTCGCATACGCCATTTCGCGCGGGTCACCCTTTTCAGCGTCTTTGTTGTCTTTGTCTGGCTGCTGTCTGGACATAGAATGACAAACACGGCCAGGCGTGTCAAAGACGTGAGGTGACAAGACGCCTTGTCGCACCTCTCGGGCCCTTGCATAATTCTTGGCGTTGGGCGGATGTTTGCCGAAGTCTGGATTCGGTGGAGCGCGGCCAGTATCTCCGGGGGAAACCCGGGGCCTCATTGCTGGGCAACAATACCCCTTTTGCAACAACAAAGACAAAAGAGAAAGCATAGGCGAGTGGAAGAAAGGAGAGTTATGCAGTCCAAGACACTGCCGAAACACAGAATTGATCGACAGAAAAAGTGGTCGACGTAGCCGGGGAAAATTGAGACCAAAAAGATATCAGGGAAACCGAAAAAGATAAAAAAGTTTGGGACGTTCATATCTGCCTCGAGGTCCAGCTATAGGCTGCCCGGGCCTGGGAATGGCGGCTGCATTTTCTTTTCCTTTGTGTGGATAGACAGAATATGGGGACTCATCAAGAGCTGAGATGTCTCCTTTTGGCGTTACACTTTTGACACTCGTGGAAGGACGGGGGGCTTCACCAGAACTGACATTCAGTCAAGGACAGATTTTCCTTTCTCCTGCATTGTACAATAGCTACAGTATGGTGGTGGGCAGCCGAATAGCAAGAGCAAAAGACTCTTCTCCGCAGATATCACTGGCTTCATGTGATGATTGACGTGTTTTATTACATTGGTGTTTTACAGATTATGCTTATACAAATGCACTCTTGCAAAGGAGGCTCTTTATGCTATGTCCGGTCCCCAGGCCCCGTGGTTTGGAGCTTGTCGGAGCATTTCCCACGTCGATCCCTCCCTCCCCCAGACGCCGTTTCGCATGTCGCCGTTTCGTCTCATGACTCGACGTCTCCCATTGTCTGATAGACATCGTCTGTAATCGTACATCATCTCCCTACTGCCGCTAAACCCGCTCATCCTGGGCTTGGCATCTTGGGTCGTGTCAGCTCGAGGCGCGGCCAAGACCAGCACAAATCTGAGGAGAAACGGAATCCCGAGCAAGCCAAGCATCGTCGACAAGGCCGCGCCCAGCTCTTTCTCGTCCATGCACTTCTTCTAGCCTCTCTTCATTAAAGACAGCTTCCCCTCATGAATCTCCTCCCCAGCGGTTCCTCGCCTTCCTCTCGGCCTCGTCCTTCTTCCGGTCCCCGCTGGCGTAGACCCACGCGCCAGCGGCCGAGTTCGCGAAGCCCATGCCGATGGCGACGCCGCGCACGGCGCCGCGGGCGGTGAACTTTGCGCGCAGCGGCTGGCGGCGGCGCAGGGCGAGGAGCGCGTAGAGGCCGGAGAGGGCGCAGGTGAAGCCGGCGCTGTCGGTGGGGAAGCCGGCGAGGTTGACGTAGCTGCTGAAGAGCAGGGCGGGCGCGAAGGAGAAGGGGAGCAGCTTGAGGGGGCGGCCGTGCAGCGCGGCGATGAGGATGGCGTGGATTGCGGGCGGGAGGGGGTTTGCTGGGAGTTTGGTGTTAGTTAAAAGTGGTGCGAGAGGAGGGGAGGGGTGGTTGCGTACTACCGTACTCGTGGACGTTTTGCAGGAGGGTGTTCTTGGCCTGTTCGGCTGCTGGTGCGCTGCTGTCGGAGGCCATTGTTGTGATTTCTGCGGAGGGCTGGGCTCCGTTCCGACGAGGCAATTGGAGGTGAAGAATCAGTGATGATGATGGTGGTGATGCTAGACCCCAACCAATTCGTAGAGCTACCAATGGCTCCCCACACCCAAAAAAGTGACGTGGGTTATCGATAAGAGATGGTCCCTGCGCACGGTTGACTAAGCTTGAGCCGCACCCAATCAGCTGGGCCGTGGTTTCTTTCAACTTCGACGTTGCGAGTGGCCTGGACTGCGACTGGGGGCCTGTTGCTGCAGAGTGTCTTGTTCCTTTCTCCGGTAGGACGGTCCACGTTTTTTTTGCTCCCGCGAGACAACGGTCGACACGATCCTCCTCGACGAAATCCTAGATACCTCTTCCCTAGGAAACCGCTCCTAATTCACGACACGAAGCATCGATCACGCGGGCTTTTGCGTGCATTTTCTTATTCGGAAACCTGGTCGTAGCTGATGCGGGGAATCGTTCCGGAGCTCCCACGCAGCCTTGTCCAACGCCAAAACCGCCCATCTTGCCAGATAGGCCGCAAAAACCACCAATCATCATCGCATCAGCCGACGACACTGCGCGCGCAGCAGCCCGCTCGACGACGTCACATACAACCCTCGCGACGATCGCACGGAAGTACCTCGACGACGCTGCTTGTTTTCGTGCACTCGCAATCGGACCTGAATAATCGGTGAAGCATCGACCCAGCAACAGCAAAACAAAACAAAACAGCCATCCACCACCACACCACACCCACGGCCACGATGCCGAGCGCAACAGCCTCGGGGGCCGACACGGGCGGCAACGCCGCCCGCAACCGCGAGCACAACCAGGGCAACCAGGGCCGCAGCTACACGGTGGAGCAGAAGGCGGCGGTGCTGCGGATCCGCAAGTGCTCGCCGACGGCCTTCTACGACATCCTTGGGCTCGAGGACGTCAAGACGACGTGCTCGGACGGCGAGATCAAGAAGGCGTACCGCAAGCAGAGCCTGCTGACGCACCCGGACAAGAACGGCCACGAGCACGCCGACGAGGCCTTCAAGATGGTCAGCCGCGCCTTCAGCGTGCTGGGCGACAAGGAGAAGAGGGAGAAGTTCGACCGTTTCGGGACCGATCCGGACTCGCGCTTCGGGCAGGCGCAGGCGCAGAACCCGTTTAGCGGGTTCGCGCAGCGGCAGAGGGGCGGCGGGGGAGGCGGGGGAGGTGGTGGTGGGTTCGGCGGCGGGATGGAGGAGATGACGCCTGAGGAGATGTTTCAGCGGTTCTTTGGGGGTGGGTTTGGAGGCGGGCCGTTTGGTGGAGGTGAGAATTCTCGGTGTGCGGGTTTCAGAGACAATGGCTAACTGGCAAAACGCAGGTTTCGACACGGGGCCGCAGTTCGTCTTCAACTTTGGCGGCGGGCCAGGGTTCCGCGTACACCAGTTCGGCGGCGCGCGGCCGCGGAGGAGACCGCGCGAGGCGACGGAGCAGGAGGGCGGCGGCATGTCGACGCTCATGGGCCTGCTGCCGATCCTGCTGCTCTTCGTGTTCCCGCTCATCTCGTCGCTCTTCAGCGGCGGCTCGACGCCGTCGACGCCCAACATCGTGTACGACAACCCCAAGGGCGCGTACACGCTGCAGCGCAAGACGCCGAACCTGGGCGCGAGCTACTTTGTCAACCCGGCCGAGGTGGAGTCGTACACCAAGGGCAAGCTGGAGAAGCTGGACCGCACGGCGGAGATTTCCCTGGTGCGCACGCTGCGGTACGAGTGCGAGAACGAGATGATGGCGAAGCGGCGCATGTACGACGCCGCGAGCGGCTGGTTCTTCCAGGACCCGGACAAGATGCGCAAGGCGGACGAGTACGAGATGCCGTCGTGTAAGAGGCTGGACAAGTACGGCGTCGGAAGGGGTTGATTTGAATCCCGGGATGAGGGGATGAGAGACTACTAGAACTGTGAAATGAAATCCTGCCGCTCTGGGTTGGGGGGCTGTTCCTTTTCCATTGGCGTTCTCGGGGCGAGGGGGGTTCAATAGCATTTTATGTTGGATGCGACGGGCATTATTGACGAGGAAGTATTTCCTTTTTTTCTTGTTTTATTATTATAACAGCTTTTATCCTTCCACTCCCCCCTGGAAATCAACAAACAAAACCCCGTCTGCTGTTATGATAGAGTAGAAGTTGGAGGGGGAATAATATGAGGTGAGGAGTCGATATTTTGATGCCGTTCTATATTTGATGGTGTACGAGATATCTACTCTGTGACGTTGTGTTACGGACTTGACCGACTAGCGACATGTTGAATGTCGTTAAAAGGTAGGTAAGGCTTGACGCACGTCGTTGGCAACCTGGAGTGGTTCCTGGGCCGCCACACTCAGTCCTAGGCTCTGGGTCCTAAACTCTGAGCTCTGGCCAAGCTAAATTTTCTCACACCAGCAGCTGTCTCAAGGTCTTTACTGTTCGCAGAATCAGTCGCGAAATTGTCAATGTTCCGATGAACATGGTGAGATATCCTTCTGTCTCAGACCTCTTTTGGGTTTGAGAACATTCAGCTTCAGCACCTCACGAGGGAAGACGTTTCGTTCTCTACAAGCGACTTCATCAACAGACCTAGAAAATTCAGAATTCTGTCCTTTCCAATTTTCTTCCTGTATGTTCTACAAAAGTCATAGACTTATGGAAAATTTGTCCTGGTCACTCGTCCAGGTGACAATCACGGCATTTGCCCCCTCCCATCGGCACCCTGGCGTCTAGGGCTGCCGAGGTCTACGGATAAACCTTTTGTATCCAGTAGTCACTGCTGAAAAACATTTCTCTCTTCATTTGCAATAAGTCACTGATTTCGGCATCAGTTTGCAACGTGTTGCAGCGGAAGAGGATAAGCTTAGAATGCACCACGCGTGTAATACAACCTCGGTGTATTGCAAACCCCCTCTACTCGAATCATTCAACACTTTCTAGAATAGAAATATTCCCTTCATCATCGAGTGCTTAGATGCTGGATGGTCATATTGTTCACCTGACACCCTTGCAAGTGAGGCTATCAGCATACAGGTGCTTTTTCGCATTGTAAGGGTTAGGAACCTACACATAAATAGACATCAGCAAACTTCGCAGGCCCACGGTGATGACTTCTCCTTACACATCTCCGAAACTCCTAGATAAATTTCTTCATTCATTTCAAAGACGTCCAAAAGAAGCAGCCATGTGTTGCCCCAACTGCGCCGAAAGCTCGACAAACCTGCGATATACTCCAGGATTGGAATGGTATCCAAAAACAACCACCTCGTCAAACGCTTTTACGCTTACAACAGCCGTCTCAAAGAGATTTCAATCGACCTTGACCACGCTCCCAACTGAGATACTGGCGTTGATCGTTAGCTACCTCATTCCAAAATGGATCACCTTCCCCGACCCAACCTCCGACATCAAAGCCCGGTACGCGCTGCAAAAGAACGGCGAGGAAACAGAGACATACTGGTCAGTTGCTCGATACGTCGGCTTTTCCAACCCTTTTGAGACATTCTGCGCGGCCCATGTTGTTCCAAGGTGGCTCTCTTTCAACGTTGACAACGACCTGCTCAACTTTGCGAGGACGAACCCCAGAATGTCAGAGATCTGTGATAGGGAAATTTACCGCAACTTGATTCTTCTAGACGCTCCATACGAAAGAATCTGGAACGCCTTGGACACCCTTGCCCGGAATGGAGAGGTCCTGCAGCCGCTGGTCAAAAGGCTTTCTGTAAGATACACCTGCCGTCCAGAAGGAAAGCAAATCCATGATACCTTTGGCTGGAAATGGGGAATCAGAAATTTGCTCTATGATGACCTCCGGGGCTTGAGCAACTTACGACGTCTCGAAATTGACATCTGCCGCGACTCAAGCCAGCGTTGGGAATGGTATCAACTGCTGCCAAAGCTACCAGCGCTAACCCACCTGTTCCTGAGAGGCTTTCAGTACATGGAATGCGAGCTTCCTTACCTACCGCAGGTCAAGGAGGCGCATTTCAACGAGTGCTCGGTGCTGGGACACTCCGCCAACAATGGCAATTCAATCAGGAGAGTCTTCCAGAAGTTCCCCTCTCTGCATACACTCTTCATTATGAACAGCAAGAATGTCTGGGGCCACATCCCTGAAGACGTCTTCGAGCCTTTTGCAGACACCCTCCACACGCTCGTGTGGACAGGCACTGGTCGCGAGCTCATATGTAAGAACGCCCTTCGCCGTCTGAAGAACCTAAAACACCTCAAGTCAAATGCGTACAACAGTCTAGTCGCAGGTGAGATTGCTTCGCCGGAGCTCTCCAACCTTTTCTGTACCCTAGAAACGGTGGAATACGTGTATCCGGCAGAAGGGATATGGGATGAAGAAGCGGATGAGCCGCAACAAAATTTGGGTGATTGGAAACGCATGCTTCTGAGGTTGGCGGAGAGCTGTGAACTGAACTATACCAGCGTTCGGGTGGTGGATGTCAGTTCTATCGAGTACATTCCGTCGCCGGGGACGTACAAATGTGAGGCGCAACCCGTGTTTGACGCTGCTAAAAGGCGATTTGAAGAAATTGGGGTCACTTGTATTCTTCCTGAGTATCCCCGACAGGATCCTGAACCGAAGCCTGAACAGGAATCTGAGCAGGGACCTGAACAGAAACAGCAAGAGGAATATCAACAGGAATCTCAGCATGAAACTCAACAGGGACCTCGTCAGAAACCTCAAGAGGAGCCTCAACAGGACGAGACTTTATCTGATTATGAATTCATATCAACCTACAGCACGATGGAAGAGGAGCCCGAGGACATAGGCAACGACTCTTTCCTAACGGATGAGGAATGCATGTCAGACTTTGATGACCTCAGCTCCGACAGGGGATCAGAGTTCGAGGTCAGCGAGGATGATTGTGACTGTGACTTTGAGCATACCACGTCATGTGTTGGAAGTCCTTTCTAGAGTGGACGCGCGAAGAAAAACCTCTTCTCAAACCCGTGCAAGGGTGTAGTTTAGCTCAATTCCTACCATTATATCCAAGATCTTCAACAGCTATCATTATTTAATAGAATAGACATGCACTAAGTTACTCAACGGGAAGAAATCGCAATCAGCTGGACCATGCTTCTAAACAAATGTAGGAGGGCTATCCTGATACAGCAAGGCAGTAACGCCATGCCTGTGAATCCGTGGATGATAACGCTTCCGTATCCTTCACACCACTCTGAAGGTCTACCGCAGAGTGACTCATCCTAATAAGTTCACAAGTGACTGGTAGTAACCTGACTGTCCCGAGACCATAAAGGTCTAGTTCCATAAAGCTTCCTCCCCCTCATGCTTGTAAACGTTAAAACGACTGACCTTGTGAGACGTTTTGGAGAACATGACCTATAGATTTGATAGTAGCCACAAAGTTGACCCTCATTTACCATCTGCAAAACCTTTCTGCTTGATACACCATGGACCATCACACTACACACAGAATATGGTCAACTTTCCTTATTTTGGAAACCCCCAAGATGAACGTCCGCAGCGACTCATCGGAAACTATAGGAAAAGTTCCCGAATCCACTCCTAAAAAGGCAATCGGCGTCTTTAAGGAGACAGAGCGTACGAACGAGACTACAGAGTGCCAGACGCACAGAACCAGTACTACGACATTTACAGAATGGAGTCAACTGCCATCAGAACTCCGTCTGGCGGTTCTAGACGAGATTGCCGGAACTGATGCGGATAGAAGAAGGTTCCCCGAGCTTTCCAGGGTCTGCAAAGAATGGCAGGTATTTTTTGAAGGCTTCCTTTACGACTCGCTCAATCTTCTTCGAGAAGAGGAAGTGGCCTACTTCTGTAACATTATGCACGGCCACCGATGTGGACTTGTCAAAAGGATCCATCTCCACGTGGAGTTGGAAAAGTACCTGCCAGAGAACTACGGCGTGGCAGAAGACGAGAAGACAATTCATCTCAACAACCAGGCATTTAGCAGGAATTTGCTGAGCCTCTTCAAGACCCTCTCGGAGTGGCAGGGATGTGGCGGTCTATCGCTTGAGTTGAGCGCAAGTTCCCCAAGTGATACCCTACACGCCTGGTCAAATTTCAGACTCAGGAACTTGGGCATGAAGGATTTGACCGATTTGGAGGGTACGACACCTCGAAGAAGAGACCGGATCGAACAGCTCTGCCAGCGGAACCATGGCCATGTGCAGATGCGTACGACGGTTAGAAATCTCCTCGACTTTGGTCTTTCCGACAAAGACGACCCGCAGAGGCTGCAGTCTCTAGACAGGCGCAGCATGGATCATGGTCGTGAGCATACGCAACGGACCTTTGGAAATCTCCTCGACTTCGTCCTTCCTGACAATGACGACCTGCAGTTTCTAAGCAGCGCAAAGATCCCGGCTGTCTCGCGGTTTGTCATCAGCCTGCAACACCACAGAACCCCATCTCCACAAGCTCTCGAATATATAATTGGAATGTTACCAAATGTAGAGGAGGTTGTTTACGAGCCTTGGCGTGGGATGGACCAGCGACATAATGAGTTGCTTGGTCTGGCCTATTGGACGCTTCTAACCGAGATGCCAAAGGAAGTTAAGAGGGTGTCCCTTTGGGAAGAGAGCCATCCTTGGATGCACACAGGAGCCGATGCGCCAGACATATTTGACTTAGCAACCGTCGCGGCCAAGGCAAGCCGTCAGCTGGAAACGCTCTACGCAACGTGTGTATTTGATGCTCTGGATTTCTTTTTGTCGGCAGGCCCTCAGCCTTGGCCAGAGCTGAGACATTTAGCTCTTACATCGCCCAGGCTTGGAGCTTCAGTGAAGCACACACGCACCAACAAACTGCTGCATCTTGCGGCACGAGCGGCAAGCAGGATGCCCAAGCTAGAGCTCATGGAGTTGTGGCACTGCGAGGAGAATAAACACCAATTTTTCTTCCGATATGAACGGAGAGGAAATACTGCAAAGATGACAATTGAATCATCCTGGGAGTTTCGAATGGACAAGGAAACGAACACAAAATGGACGGAAACCACAAGAAATTTGGGGGTCCACCTGAGTCCAACCATACTCCATACAGATCTGACTGTTCCGAGCAGAACTCCTTTAGAAAACAAGGACCGGCTGCGTGGCAGAGTATGTTGGTCCTATGAGGGAAATAAGAAAGAAAGAAAGCAGTGGACGAGGGATGATGCCTTGACGCAGGAGGAGTGGTATCACAGTTATGACGTTCCCTTTTATGATCTGTATTATTTCTGAGACCGGAACAAAATATGATCCCTGCCATGCAGGTGACACTGCAGGTATGAATGGGATCACTTCTGGAAATGCGAGATTGGACTTACATGTACAAATTAGTAGCAAGATACAGATCGAGGCTAATCAGTTCGTCAGCTGAGGGAGCAAACTTGGGCTGAACGAGGATGAATATCTCACTAGTTTCAAGTGGCAGTTGATGGAGACTGTGACGACAAAGAGCACGACAGCGTGGACGACAACAGGGACAATGAAGACGACGGAACAAGGGATGAATTGCATAGATGCTACCTGACTTCAACAGAAGTCCGTATAATCAGGTCGTCTATCAAACTAATGCAACGTGTCCCTTCTTGTCACTCAGGTTCCTGATGCCGTGGCTGATGGTTGTCAGTTTTTCACGAAATAAATGCAGTTATAATTATGAATGCAAGCCATATTATAGCTTTCAGGTACCGGAGAACAGCAAGATCAAGAACGATGGTATTGCCGACCACGTCGTGAAGTAAGTGGAATGCAGCGGCTTCGCGGGAGACAGAAGCTACATCACCTGGCAAAAGGATCTACCCTGAATATTCAGTTTTGAGGAACATGACAATGAAGACACATAGTATCATGGGATCAGAAATTGGCGTGTACGATGTTATGCACAGAAACACTTTGGTGAAAGGTTCATTGGGTAGGATCAGGTGTCGAAGGTCTACTGGAATTCCTGCCAACGACCTCACTCTCACCAACTAACGATGAATCCAATCCAGTGCAGCAATTGTAGAAGATGCAAAAGCTTCTTTGGATGCAAAAATGTTGAGCATCAAAAGAGTCAATTCATACTATTTCGCCTATCTATTGCGATGAGATCGGAAATTTCAACACTGTTCATCACTCACTCATGTTAACCAGTTAATGAGGATGAGGGAACATGCAGCATATAGCGAAAGCTGCTACCCAGCGTCGGTTTATCATCGCCGCGAAGAAGAAGTTGACTGCCGTTCTCGAGGAAGTTATCTTCGATGAAGTACCTGAAGAGTTGCATCGCGCGGCGGATGCTCGGATGGCTACCAAGAAGGTCAGCATAAATGCGTCTCAAATCAACAATCCTAATCGATGTGTATATCTGCGCGCACTGGGTTGCAAGCTGCACAAGAAGGGACCGCAATCTGGTGTAGGAACCTTGATCCAATGGACCGTGATGCCACATTGAGGCGGGACCGCGCACTAGCTCCAATGTCTCCAGAGTATCTGAGAAATTGACGAAATTGCCTTGGAGAAAGGCCTCCAAGTCCATGATCTTCAGATGTTTCAGTTTTGTGAATCGGCGCAGACCTTTGTTGCAATCAGCCATATTCTTCGACGGCACAAGCCAAGCACAGGTCTCCAGCTTATTCGAAATTTCGTCGAGGGCGTTTTCAGGAAGATGTCGAAGGCTGCGAAAGTTGACTAGCGTACGAATGTTTGGAAGGCAGGCGATAACTCGCCGGCATTCCGGTTTGGTCGAAACCGTGCAATTAAAGAACCATGCCTCATCAACCTGCGGCAGCCGAGGCAAGAGCTTTGATAGCTGTTTGCGGAAGCCTCTCATGGACAGTCTACGCAAGGCAGGAAAGTGCGGAAGTAGAGCACACCATTGAGAAAGATATACTGTCCCGTCGGATGGGTGGTTCTCAATGTCTAGGGCACTCAAGTTGGTGAGATTGATCAAGTTTGGTCGCAAATACTTCTTGATCATGTCTGCGCCTCTATATCCAGGGCCAGAGTTCCCGGATCTCAACCACGACACAGCCAAATCGGTGACTGAGTTTTGGAGTTCGGGTCTTCTGCATGTGATGGTGTGAAGGAATCTTGGGAGACCTTCCTTTCTGTTGCCAACCAAATTCGGCTGACGATAGACGAATTCCGCGCAGACTGCCTGCAGCCGTGAGTGGCACCTCCCCAAGTTGAGTAAATCCGAGACTTGGAACGAAGACACCAACAACTCACCTGGATATCTGGTGTCTAGAGACGGTGTCAATTCCCAAACTTTTCCGGTCCATTCACTTCGTTCTTCGTCATCCCCCTTGGCAAGGTATTGCCCAACCAGACACTTTTCTTGCAAGGGAGGGTCATGGTGTGCGAGGTATTCTGCAATTTGAAGCAGAAGTTCAAAAGGTAGGGCCTCGAGCTTTGCGATCGGAGAAGTTGGTGACAAAGTCTGTGATAACATTTCGCTGTTAATCAAGGCTGGTTGAGATGATGCTTGGTTATTGCTTTGGGTTGATGTTTTGGTAAGTGGGATGATGTGGGTCTGTGGTTTGTCAAGAAACCCAACAACATTCAGGACGTGTTTATATGGTAGGAAGGCAGAATAGAGAAGGTCTTGAGGGTTTCATTCATGAATGCATTTGTGATACGAAAATAATGAGGCGTCTTGGCTGCAGGTTGTGTCCAGACTGAGCCATTGAAACAACGGACTCCTGCTGTTATTTGCCTTTGTTCGCTACACAATAATCCATGGATTAAACCACAATACTATTGTTAAACTATCATTGGTCCGTGACTGAAAGATTTTAATTGCGAAGGCCGTGAGTCTGGAACCGCAAGTTCTCGTACAATACCTTTGTGTTCAACGTCATAGACTCTGACGTATTACTTGTCCATGCTTCAGATACACATGCACAGAAATGAACATGGAAAACACCCTTCAGACAATGTTGTTATGAATCAACTGGCCATATCGTAAATTTATTTTCGCAGGTCGTTGCCCAGGATTACCTGCATTGATTACTGGACGGCCTTGTTTTCCTGTGCTAGAGTTACTACTTTTCCTGTGGCTATACCTTACTATCGTCGCTTTTACTACTATCGTCGCTACTTTTACTCCTATTTTTGTTACTATTGTCGTTACTGTTATTGTCGTCTATCGTCGTCGTCTATTACAATTATTCTCGTCAAAGTTACTAAGTGCACAGGAAGTATAGCCACTGAGACATAGGAAAATTAAGAGATCTCTTAATTACTTGCATTCACTGATCGTGAGAGGAACCTTGGCTTGGAACTTGTTGAAAGCGTTGCTGGCTTAGAAGTCCATAGAAAATGGTTGAGATAACGAGTACGTAGGTTTTCTAGTTTGGGGATCAGATGACACTTGTTTGATGTCTTGACATCACTAAAAATAAAGGGGTGGCTTGATCCCAAGACTGAGATGCCAATCATACACATACCTAAATGCAATGTCATATGGCTACTCGGCTTTCCCATGCTTGACCCTCCTGTCTTCATCAACGTAACCGAGCTACGGATGACCCAAAAATGGGCTGGTGAAATGTCACCAGTCACGCTTTTTGCTCTGGCAGGGGTGATGTTCTCTGTCTGTTACAAACCTTAAAACTAGTCATGTGCAGTTGCGGGTTGTTTTACCCCAACTGTATAAGACCTCGGGAACCGCATCAATGCCGACCTGAGCATCATGTTTTGACCCCTCATCCTAGATTGTCCATCTATTTCGAGGACCCGACGAGAAAACAGAAAAATGCAGCTGACATATCCTGATATTGTCCGAAGGCTCTACGACCTCGAGCGTCTTGCGGAACCGCCCGAGGCGGAGGAGCGCGGTGGGTGCATGTCGAGCTATGACCGTCGCTCTCGGTACGACCCGGATACCGACACCTACATCGACTGGGATGCAAATGACGATGGCCGAGGCATCATCCGCGAGGAGGGAGAGTGGGTTGTCGCTTTCGAGCAAGAAGGCCCAGGAGTCATCTGGCGAACATGGTCTGCGATGCCTGACATGGGACGCATCCAGGTCTTCATCGACGACAGAGACAATGAGAAGCCGGTGATTGACATGCCTTTCCGAGACTTCTTTGATCGGTTCCAAGGCATGCCGCTCAACTTCCCCTCAATTGCACCGACCTTGTCACGAGGCCGCAATTGCTTCATCCCCATCCCCTACAACAAGTATGCAAAGATTCGTCTTGGTCCCGGCTGGGGAGCATACTATCACTTCACGTACACCAAGTTCCCTAAAGATACGAAAGTGCCACGGTTTGATGGGAATTTTGACCGAGAGGCTTGTCTAGCGCTCGCCGCTGCTGATCGCGAACTCGGCCAGCGTGGATGGTCCGCACTCCCACGATCCAAAGATGACACGTTGGAGACCCTCACCGTTACCATCCCACCTGGCAAGACACATGCCGTCCGGGAGATCATTGGAAACAGGGCTATTACTGGAATGCGGGTTGTTCCGTTGGATCTTCCAGAGTCTCACCAGGAAACTGCTCAAATCTTACGCGAGCTGGTTTTCCAGATCATATGGGACAACGACAAGACCCCGAGCGTTTGGGCACCACTCGGGGACTTCTTTGGAAGTGTCCCTGGTATTCAGACATACCGTTCTTTGACCCAAGGTTCAACGGACGGTGGCGGCTTCTACAGTCACTGGTTCATGCCGTTCTCCGACCGTGCTCTGCTCAAGATTACAAACGATGGAAAGAAAGAGGCAAAACTCTTTTTAACAATCTGCCACCGTCCGCTAGACAAGTCTGCAAAGGACATGCTACGGTTCCACGCCAAGTGGCACCGAGATGCATTCCTAGAGCGACCCATCAGCCAAGGGAGAGACATAGACTGGCCACTCCTTATCTTGGACGATGGCCCTGGTCGTTTCTGTGGAGTGCAGATGCATGTTTGGAATCACTG
The DNA here is from genome assembly GCA_027406105.1 of Colletotrichum endophyticum. Classification (NCBI taxonomy): domain Eukaryota; kingdom Fungi; phylum Ascomycota; class Sordariomycetes; order Glomerellales; family Glomerellaceae; genus Colletotrichum; species Colletotrichum endophyticum. The sequence goes on from JANVYF010000002.1 coordinate 5,734,654, forward strand.
GCAAGAACCAAAAGTGCCGGCCAAAGACTGGTGGTATGGTGTCGGCGGCGAGAAGTCAATTGACTGGTGGTGGGGAGAAGGAGATGAGAAGTTCTTCGTTGACGGTGAAAAGTTCCCGTCGACCTTCGGAACAGGGTCCGAGGACTACGTTGGATATGCGTGGGCGGCCGAACCGCCCTTCCCAACCTTCGACAGTGCCTACGCTTGCCAACCCTACGTGGAACTGGACGCCAATGGTCACACCTCTGTCTGTCGCTTTCACGTATGCGACGATGTTCCGTTTCACAAGAGCTTTGAAGCGTACATCGAGAAGTACAAGCCGAACAATTGGGGGCCTGGGAATGACTGTCTGTACGCCGTGGTGGCTTACTGGTATCAGAGAGCGGGGGGTTCGGATGCTTACGAGAGTGTGCCTATGAAAGATCGCTACGTCGATCGCCTTGGGCAATCCGATCACTCGGGCAAGGCGAAGGATGGTGGAGAAGACTTATAAAGGGCTGAATGATGCAGGATTTTGGAAATAGTCGTATGCTTCTCCTTGATTGATCCAAAGTAGTCAGTGGATTACGACGCTCCTCTCTTCCATTTGCTGTCTTACTCTTAGTGCCCTTCAAACTTTGGAGTTAATACTTCAGACTTTATTATTCTCGCCTGCAAACGATGTAAGCGCAGGCCGGTGGGCGCACTTACAACGCTCTCAGAAGACACAAGGCGGGGGCCGGGAAACTTTAAACTCCGTGAAGTGGGTGGCCTGTCCTGGTCACCATGGAAGCCTTGAACGCTTTATCCGTCGAAGCATCAATATCGGACTCGGTTGGGTCGGCAGAGAATATCTACTGTCAAGTTTTAGCACGACTCGGTTTCCGAATGACGCTCGGAATCGCGTACTAGCTTACGTTGCAATGATCCCACCGCAGATGAGGGCGCCGTTCAGACGGTTCTCAAGATGAAAACACCACTGAACAGATGATGGGTTTCATCCATCACCCGTACCATACACACCTGTCCAACGTTCTGGAACCTGGAGTCTCCCTGACAGGGGCTGGCCTGCTCCGCATAGCCAAGTGAGGAACAAGCTTTTCAACGACGACCTAGGTGACGCTTGTGTGACGGATAATAGCCGCGCGGATAGGGCCTTCAAGGCTTAGCCTGGAAGCGAAGGGGAAACAAGGAGCGCTTCAATTTGTCAAGGGGGCTCTTATTTCACACCCCTCCTGCTAGCCGGCGCACCCTTCGGTGGCTTGACGCTGAGGTAATCACTGGCGATTGGCTGCTTAGGAAACTCTCGATAGTTCTGTGTTACTGTGAAAACACTGTCTCTATCCTGCTTTCTGCTACTCACCTGCTAGCTTACCCTCTGCAGGCTGGCCTTCCTTCTGCTTCTAAGGCCTCACTTATAGAGGGCAGGGCTGAAAGCAAGCTAGCAGAGGGAAACCCAGAAGGAGGGCAGGGGGGAGGATAGAGGGCAGAGTAAGCAAGACTTACACAACAGCCTCTAGTAAAGCTGTACGGCAGCGGACTTCACACATGCCTAGCCACACTCCAGCCACCGAAGGGTGCGCCAGCTAGCATGAGGGGTGCGCCGCGGAGGGTGGCCCTTTGTCAGTTGTTCTGGAGAGAGCAAGGATGAGCCTAGACGTATACAGTGAAGCGGACATATCCAGTCATGAAGGTTTGCCGTTCGCCGAAGTCATGACAGAGAAGACGGGGTGAGAGTTGTGGGGGACGGACATTTTGTGAAAGGGCCGCTCAGCCAGACGGGATGGACGGAATGCGAACGTTTCAGCAGAAAAGTCAATATCATGAGTTGAACCCCAGCTTGGTCTCATTTCTGAAACGGTCAAATGTACATCGACATTTCCCATCAACTTGCGATATGGCTCAGCCCCTCAACTCAAGTCCATATACCCTTGACAACGAGTTGACGGGCCAGTTCCTAGTTCAAGGTTGCGGGCAGGAGGATGGAAACTTCGATTACGCCAGCAACCCTATCGTGGGCAGCGTTATATAGGATGAAGGACAGCATGCAGAAACTCTCTGTTGCTGCCTCCGGGCAGGAAATTTTATCCCTCCACAGATGGCCGACTTGCGATCATGATATCGACGAAGAGGTTTTCAGTGCAAGCGAGAGAGGCACGCATCGTGTACTTGAGTTGCTTGAGCTGTTTGGTAATATTGGTGGTTTTCTTCAGCCTTAACCTATGGCCACAATTCGATTTGGGCTCTCTTCACTTTACCGAGGGCCACTCGAAGACACAACATGACTACCAGTCGACGCACAATACCGATGCGACAATGAATACGACCGACGATAGCGAGACTCTTTCACTCATTCCAAGTCACTCAACAACAGCAAAACCGGCCGGACTAAACGGTTTGAAATACGCCATCATCCTTCCAACATACGTAGGTTCTCTTCACGGGAAGGCACTGATGCCGAGTACCGATGGACTAACATGCTTGGCATCTAGACAAAACATATACCGCTGGCCATCGAGTTCTTCCAGTCATTCATGTGCCTGTGCACCGACTACCAAGAAATCGATATCCACGTAATCGTTTCTGACTCCAATGAGGTGAAGGAGTTCCAAGATGCCTTGAACGGTCTAAAGAGTTGTGGCGAAACATTCAGCATATTCCAAACACCACCGGCGAACATTAACGGACCGAAACCGAAGTTCAACATTGTGAACCTTTTCGACATATTGCCGCCAGTTTTTCACACTTTGACTAAAGGCAAAATCACGGGCGCAGACACCTCGGCGCTGATAAGTGAACGCAACAAATATCAGTACCAAACAATCAAAAAGATGGCCGCGGCTATGGAACTCAAGTATGACTGGGCACTGTGGTTGGACTCCGAAGCCATTGCTGTGCAGCCGTTCAGCATCAGGCAGACTTTCGACAGTTACATCAAGAACCCAACAATATTCAGGTCTAAAATGACCAACACCGACTTCATGCGAGCCATCATAGGCAGCTCTGCGAACGTACTGAATCGGGACATTGAGTCGTTTGGGCAGAAGTTCTGGAACTTGGAGAGGTAGGCAAGATTCGCGGACCCAACTGCCAACTACACCAACTAACTCGTACTCTTCTCTCAGCGTGGAGTGGATATTTGAGAAGGCAGTTATCGACGATCTCGTCCAATACGTGGAGAACACCCATAACCAGGACTTTTGGACTGTCTGGGCCACTCGGGGTTCCCCATTCGAAATCAGTCTCTACAATATGCACGTTCAAGCACGGAAGCTGGAGACAACCAACCCAATGTTTACGAAGTATCAAATCATCGAAACGGAAACAGAGATGGAGAGGTTTGGCATCGGTAAGTGACAAACGTTTGGCTACAGCCCGGAATCCGGGTCTCAAATTTACAGTTGCTAACATCGCTTGCTCACTAGGAGCGGCAAGGGCGATTATGGACACGATGACAGGCACTGGAATGCTCGAGAGAGGCTACGAACTCTTCAAAGTAGCAGAAGTCGTGCCTGGCTTCTCCGCAATGTTGAAGAAGTTCGGACAACGTCTATTTCGACTGGACGACCTCGGTATCGCCCCGCCAGAAGTAATCGACAAATTCCTCTTGGACACACCAATAGACATTTTGTGCTCAGGCGCACCTCCACTACACAGCTGGTGGGAGCAACGAAAGAAAACCATTAGATAGCGTCATGAATAAAATACCCCTTTTCATTCTGTATAACGCAAAGGCCACTCATGCGCACAATCTGCACAAGGATTGTGAAGTCCTTACAACCTTAACGTGACTCGGCCATACCGAAAGTACTAACAATTACAATTAGAGTTTCCCTGTCACCCCTCAGGTCCTCGCCAACACACTCTTCTGGTAGGTCAAGCGTCGCTCCCCGCCTTACATGCCAGGAGCTATCCTTCGTGTCGGGAGCTATCCTTTCGCAAATGATGAACTTTGACATCGCCTCAGCACTGGAGGGCAATCCTAGAAAGTTGACCAATAGTACTATTACCCGCCGTTGCCGCGCCGGTCACATAGAGAATCCTTTCAGGTTGAAATCTGTCCAAAGCCACGGAGGACGCAGACCCCAGAAAGGGTGAGGATGCGAGAACATCCTTTCCGCCCCTAACTGCATCGATTTTGAGAACCTCTTGAGGACCGTTTGTGGCAACATAAGCCCATTTCCCGTCCTTTGACAGCGTAAAGTCGTCGCCGAACGTGATGTTTGAGGCTAGAACCTGGACAGGCCCAGCTGCCGACCCATCGGCAAGGGAGATGGGAAGCTTTGCAAACAGACCCTGGTCCAAGCTCACAAAGAAGAGGTCGCTTCCGCGAATGCGAATGCCATTGACGCCGATACTGAGACCGGTAGACAACGGGGCCATTTCAGGCTCCTCGAGAACCGTATCGAAAACTCCAGTCTCGACATCAAGACGGTAGACCGTTCCCGCGCTTGAATCCGAAATAAGAAGGTTCTTCGTATCGTTCGCTGCCAGACGGGTCATGCCGTTAAGCTGCTTTGCTGAGGGGATGCGCTGGACCAATGAAACTTCGGCAGGCTGGGTGACAGTGCCGTTTCGGGAAATTTCGAAGTTGCGGAGATTGACTTTCCACACTCCGTTAGAGTTCTCAGTCGACGTCAGGTTCGATCCAACGACGTAGAAGGAGTCGTGCTCCATCTCGGAGATTCCAAGAAGACCGGTAACGCCGTCTATGCTGGCAACGGGAATCGGAGGGTGTTCGTTCGTAGGAGACAACTGATGTAGGATCGGCGATGAAATGGAGGCGACGAGGATATTGCCATTGTGCCGGACTGCGAGGTTCTCGAGTGTTGTGGTGCCGGGCACGGTATGAACCGACGTCACGTTCGCCGTCTTGCCGTTGCAATGGCTGTAAGGCAGAGACTGCACCGATGCAGCCAGAGAGAGGACGGCGAGCCCGAAGGCCGGAAGAACAGTATGCGGAACAAACATGGCTGGGAGATCTCTGGTTGAGCAGACTTCAGGGGTAAGACCTGATGAGAGATATCAAGTCGGGGGAGTACTGGCTTTTATGGCATGAAGCCGCGGTATCGACAAAGAAGCACTAAGGTCCAAAAAACCTGGTCAAGAGATATTAGGTATCCACACGAATCGCCATGAGCTGGTCGTGAATTGAACTCTGAGCAAGATGACATGAACGGTGTTTGCACTTTAAGTCCGAGCCCTCAAGGTGCACACGATTCAGTGGGCCCAGACGTTCACAGCTCACCACTTAGTATTGTTTCTACAAAATTTGTCTCGTTGCAATGCACTACTGACCCGGCCAGCCAAAGCGAGCCACCGCGCAAGCGTCAGTAAGAAGAACGAACTCCTTCGGGGCAAAATTGCCGGATCACAGTGAGTAGGAAACATTCAGCTCCGCGCTTGCCACGGCATCCACGGGACGAGGCGAAAAGAATCAAGATAGAATAGTTCAACGCGTCCCATTGTCAGTGCAATAGATGGGTTGGTCCGTTGGATAGGGGATCACCTAGACCACCTGGTTTTCCTGTGCCTGCGCGGCATTCCTGTGGCCGCAATTACCCCCTCCTATTGAAGACGATAGTAGTGATGGCGACGACGACGACGACGACGACGACGACAACGACGACGACGACGACAACGACGACGACGACGACAACGACGACAGAAGTAATAACGGGAACGATCGTAAGGTAGAGTCTAGCCGCAGGAAAAGTAGTCGCTCTAGCACAGGAAAGATAGGCGATCTCGTTGAATAGGTGCCGAGGCATTTGAAGCCCTGGTCCAAGCTGACAGTTCGATGTCAATAATGCGTTTGCAGAGCTTTGCTGCCCGCCCAAAACGGGTGCACCGGTTTTCATGGGCCCTTAGATATCATCTTGAAAATGGAAATAGTCACCAATCCCGACAGGATGGGGACTCTCATGTCGGACTGGAAAACTACAGTCCTCATTGTCGTACATCTGTGATGACAGAGAGAAGCTGAGTAAGAAATCTATGTAGTGGAGGGATGGCAAGACGGGCGACGTTCAACCTTGGCCAAGAAAGACATTTCCTGGGAATCCGCATTCTTAATAAGATACAGGATACCTGACACACGTGCGTTCACCAGATCTTGGGGCGGGCAATGATCCCGACTACCTCAGTCACCCATGGCGGACAGAAGACCTACTAATGACTTTAATTACTGCGAAAACATCATCGATATTTCCATCTTAAGTCCACGTCAGCGGGGACAAGCTCTAAATCCGGTCTTCGAAAACATTCTACTCGGTGATCCGATTCATGGGCCCCACTATGTTTGCCGCCGGGTGGTCCCGATGCCGTGTTTTGTGGTGCCGGTTTGCTAGATTGTCAGCGACCCGCATCTTAACGCCGGAACTCCGCCAGTGCATCGCGGCGCTCTCTCATTCACCTACGCGCTGTACGTCATCACGAGAGTCTCAATCGTACAATTTGTTATTATATATAAAGAGGTCTAGTTGCCAAGTTTCACTGTCTGAGTAGTTGTCAGTAAAGAGCTTCGCACACGCGATTCAATAATTCAATTCAACCATCATACGGCACTAAATCAACCAATCAAAATGGTCAAGACACTAGCTTTCGGAGACATTGAAGTCCCTTCCCCTGGATTTGGTGCCATGGGAATCAGCTTCGGTCTGGGCTCTAACTTGAGTCTTGAGGAGGCTGAGCCCGTGCTTCTGAAGGCAATTGAGCTGGGATGCACATTCTGGGATACTGCTGTCAGTGTTACTTAAGCTTTCGCAGTTGCAGTTGCGGGCTCTAATCATTATGATCCAGGTGGTCTACCAAGCAGGTGTCAACGAGAAGCTCCTTGGAGAGTTCATTAGGAAACACAACGTTCGCGATAAGGTTTTCAGTAAGTCTATGAGACTCGTCAATTCAGACTGAAATTAATTGTTTGCAGTCGCTTCCAAGTGTGGTTTTGATGTGTTTGGGAAAGGTGGAGTGACCAACTCTGCGTCCCACATCAAGCAGTACATCGAGGGAACCATTGAGAGACTTGGCTTCGCCCCCGACCTCTACTACCTTCACCGCATTGACCCTAGTATGTCCTTCTGTCGAAGTCTTTTGAATTTCTAAGCTAACTATAATACCAGACACGCCACTCGAGGAGTCTATCCCTGCACTGGATGAGATTCGCAAGGCGGGAAAGACGAAGTACATTGGCTTGTCCGAGTGCTCAGCTGCGACACTGCGCAAGGCCAACTCTAGTGAGTTTCGGCACATCTCAAACCAGATTCAACAGAAGAAGCTAACAACACGCAGTCGCCAAGATTGATGCGGTTCAAGCAGAGTACTCAGCCTTTGAGACTCTCCACGAGACCGACGGACTGATTGACACCGCCAAGGAGTTGGGCGTCGCGTATGTCGCCTACAGCCCTCTGGGTCATGGCTGGCTGGTCGACGATTTCCCTTTTAAGAGCCCCGACGACTTTGCCCCGGATGACTTCCGTCGCAGTGGTCAGTTGCCTCGTCTGAAGTGACAACTGTATGCGCAACGTGCTGACATTATTTGAAACAGTTCCCAAATTCCAGGGAGAGAACTTCTACAAGAACAAGGCTATTGTCGATGAGATTAAGAAGCTTGCAGACAAGAAGGGCTGCACTTTGCCCCAGATCGCCCTCGCGTGGGTTGCTGCTCAGGGCATGATTGCCATCCCCGGTACAACGAAGGCCAAGAGGCTAGAAGAGAACTGGGCGTCTCGAGATGTCGAGTTGACAGAGGAAGAAAAGAAGGAGATGAGGAGGATTATTGACGCTGCTAAGCCTCATGGAACTAGATATGGTCCCAGCTCCCAGGCTCTGGTAGGGCACTAAATTAGGCTGTGGAGTGCGCAACCAGCCTCTAGGTGTTAAATGAATGAAACTTTTCGCTAGTGTTGTTCGGCACTTTCAGACAAGACCAGCTTTACCAAAGCATGGCGACCTGGACCACCTGTTCTCTTCCAATGGCCTTTCTAGAGCATTGATATCCGGTTGCCTGCCGGAATTATTACTCGTCGGAGCCGTCCGTTCCCTAGCGTTGTCGTACTCGGGCAGAATGGTCTATTGAACTCTATTTTAGTTAGGCTCGTCGTTGAATCTTTCGCTGATAGGTGATTAATCTGAAACCGTCGCGACGAGTCTAAATCTAGCCCTCAGACGATAAGAAAGGACTCAGGAAAAGTCCGTTCTCCAAAATACTGTTCATCACCACAATATAACCTTCTAGAAAATTTTCGAATGCGTTGCTTCCCAGACGCGAACGGCGAGTATGCCGCCCAAAGTCGCCTATCCAACGGCAGGGAAGGCGTCTTCCAGAATACGACAAGCATGCGATGTCTGCCATACCCGCAAGATTAGATGCGACGGGCGCCGTCCGTGCATGAACTGTCGGTTGGCGAGGGTTGACTGTACTTACAACGCCGTGCCCAAGAAGACCGGACCAAAAGGGCCACGACTTAAGCGTAAATATCATCATCGGGCGGCGACTTACCCCAGGTTCGGCCACTAAGTCGGAGTGAACAGGTTCCGACAGTGCTCGAACAACAGAAGCCGCATCATGGAGCGAGACTCAGGTCGAATTTCGGCCATCACCTCTAGTTTCAGCCGACCTGTTCAGACGGTATCTGGACGTTTATTTCATACGCAAATATCCAATTACGCCTATACTGGATCGCAATTGCATGGAAGAATGCGTCGCGACTTATTCCGAGTCTCCCGAAAAGTACGGATTGTTGACATCGTGCTGTGCAACCATAGCTTTGGATTCAGAAGTATTGTTGCAAAAGTTTGAACCGACACCAGCACATCTGTTATCGTCTGCTCAACCCAGCGTTATTCTTCCAACACCCGAATTCTTCGTCCAGGAAACACTCCGTGCAAGACGTCACATTCATCTTGCCGAGAGTCTATCCCTCACGCACATTTACACGTCATTCTTTCTCTCGCATGCTTTCTTCTGTCTCAATAATGGGAACGCCGCTTGGGTTTACCTCAGAGAGTCTGTTACAATCCTGCAAACGCTCCGGCTCCACGAAGAAGCAACATACAGCGAAATCAGGGATCAGACCGTGGCTACATATGCTCGACGTATGTTTTGGACACTCTTCGTCACGGAAAGGTCTTTCACGATACAGCGTGAAAGACCACTAACTCTACTACCCACGATAAACCTGCCGGAAATCGACCCTCTTGGTCCTGACGCCGAAATTTTGGCAGGATTTCTTGATCTTGTTTCGCTTTTCCTTCCATTTGACTTCGACTTTATAACCACTATGAACCTACCTATTTCTCCGGCGTTGAAAACGACAAAGGCGGCGCAGTTCAAGCGGCTGCAGGACAAATTGTCGAACTGTCTTGCCAAAATATCGCAATATCCCGAGGCACAGCAAGCTGACTTACTAGTCACCCGAGAGTGGCTCAAGATCATCGTCTGGAAGATTTGCGTGTCAAAATCCCTACTATCAAGCAGTACAAATAGTAGAGATAGCATGTCGCTCAGCTATCCTTCGTCGATAGCCCGCGAAACTGTCCTCATTTCCCGATTACTACCGTCAAAGGCCTTCGAAGCCAACGGAGTTGCCATTTTGGAGAAAGTTTTTGACGTGGGATGTTCACTAGCTGACGTCCTGTCACTTAATCCGCATCCGCCAAGCAGTGTTTGGTCAGCAATGGATGTCGGCCCGATCGACGTTTTGGTGGAAATCGTCAGAATAGCAGGCACAAAGTTCGGTGACGGCTACCAGCATCTACGAATACTGGTAGACAAGACATATCGTTGTGTGCTGATGAATGTTGATAGAAGCCTACCCTTGCCAACAAATGCGTCACGGGTACAAGCAGAAGAGATAGAATGATTAGTGCTGAGAATAGCTGCATGCTAAGCTGAACAACATCGCGTATAAAATTAATGTCAATATTAGATACTATTTCAGGCTTTCGACTGACAGCATTCTCGTCTTAATTCGGTGCTTGCTAGGGCGCTGTGGATACATAGCTACTAATTATCATTACCTATGGAAGGATGGGGAACAATGTACGTTCTAATGCGCACCGTTTCTTATGTTGACCTTCTCTTTGCATCCTCTTTGAAATGTTTTTAATTAGCTTGTTCCCGGATATTCTAGGAAAACAGTTTTTTTTCGTGCGCTTTCGAATCCTACGCGCTTGTTGCCTCTAAGTCCACGTCATACACCCACAGCCTTTGTTAATGTTGCAGGGAGAACTTAATCAGCTTGGGTTGCTGCAGATGCTTCTTTGAAAGTATTTCCAGGGATTGTTTTAGGATTCTTTACTGACATGAAACAACAAATGGTAACTCAGGTTCTGGAGAAACTTAGCGGAACTTGTCAAAGGGCCGTTTCCCCTGGTTCAGCTTATGTGGGAAACATCACAGCCATTACCGTTGATGAGGTTTGGGGCCATTGGGTCTTATTGACACTGAATCTTGACTCTATTGGGCTCAACAGACAGGTTTGGAATCAAACTGAACTCCCGACGGAATGACGATGGAGGTTTCGGCAATGCACCACAAGCAGCCGCTTGAGAGTGAAACGTCGGTGACGGCTCCCTGACTTTTCCTCTTGGAGACCAGCCAACTATCGTCATGTTAGTGAGACAAAAGCCGTACGTACAAATACACTCACCAGAATCATGCTAATCACAGTTCGAATATCCCCTGACCTCAAAACATCATTACAAGTTGATTTAAGTTGGTGGAGAAATCACGGCAGCTGCAAATTATGTCCACAAGGCGTACTCCCGTTCGATCAGTGTACATGCTGAGTCGCCTACAGGGCCCCGCAGTATCCCATACGTTATACGGTATCAAGCTCCATGTTCACTTCGCCCAAGCACTTCTCGTCATTCCCATCAACGAAAGCAAAGGAATCGTCTGGTACGCCACTCGCGAAGAAAGCTCACGGCCGGTGATATGGAAACGAGTTCAAGTCGAGGTCACCTGGCAGCGCTTCAGGCCCAACCTACTTGGGCATTTCGAGATCGAAGATTCTGCCATTGACAGTCTCGGCAAGTATCTCCCTTTCTCGCGCAACATGAACTGCTTTCTGATTTGGTCACTAGCCCGTCTAGCCATGAGGCATGTCAGAGCAACTAAGAACTCGGACTCAGCTCAAGATGAATGCATCCTATTTTGTGAAGAGCTTGGACAGCTTCTTCTCGAAACGGAACCATCTCTGGACGACAGCTTTAGGCCTCTGGACGAGCTTTGAATGAAGTTTCCTTGACCACCAAGCAGCTGTCTCCAAGTACTGGGATCTGGCCCCTTCTGTTAACCGCCTTTTCTGACTTCATTCCAGAACAAGAAACGGATCGCGAAGGGGCCGATTTGTTCGCCTCCTCACTGTCGACATCAGCGTCAGGTCCTCAACCTTTCACAAAAGGACAAAAGCGGTACGACAAGATTCGAGCTTTACTAATCAGGTGGGAAGAACATACCCTCAGTTTTGGCGAAGTGATAAGAGCGCGGGAGGCCCTCGAATCCTACAATTACGAGGTGGAAGAGTTCCGAATTCCGAAATCCGAGCCGTTGCAGAGCCTGAAATGCAAGATTCGCGCTTATGCTGCGGACATCAAGGAGAAGCCGAACCTGAACACACTGTTCATCATTTGGTACTACGGGCATGGCGGTTCATGGCCCGATGGTGAGAATCGCTTGACCCTTGCCAGGTAGGAGTGATACCATCCCACTCACATGCCTATATCTTTACTGTTTCTCTAGAGCGAGCGTTCCTGCTAATTGAAAGTCGCAGCCATAAAGAGGGTGGCACGTGTGCCCGCTGGAGTGATGTAGCCAAGGCCATTCTCGAAGTCAGAACCGACGTCTTGACTATTCTCGAATGTTGTCATGCTGGAGCATCGGCGCTCAGTGAAGACCTACTGCGACCCTTCATCGCAAGCAACAAAGACTACGCCAAGTGGGTTCTGAACGCGTCCGGCTTTGAGAATGTCTCAATGACGGGGCATGAGAACGCTCTGGCGTACGCAATCGCTGACATCTTGGACCGTCATCTTCACACAATGGACCTGGACACTGAATTGCTGCATAGACAGGCCATATGTAGGGCGAGGGACACTTACATACCAGAGACTCCCTTAACCTGCACCCCTGGTCTTCTGCGAATGATATCTGGACGTCAGGGGCCAATCATGCTACATCCTTTGCCCGATCCTTTGGCGCCCAGAGGAGAGAAGAGAGCAAGACGTTCCAGCTCGACTGAGTCTGACGACGAGCCACCTAATACCCGCGCTAGGGTGTCCTGATTTTGTGTCGAATTACCGAGTATGGAGTCTGTGGAGCAGAGCCCTGCTGACCGGGCAGAGGGTTGTTTGTGGCTGTCATTTTTTGTTGTCTCTACTGGCTCTGTCGTATTTTGCTGTCATTTCAATGGGCTACGTTGCCCTGTTGTCGCTTATGCTCTTGTCTTTCTCCGGAGCACCAAGGAGTGTTCATCAGGATGTCAGAACGGCAATTTCCTTCCTAGCGAATTTTGATTTCATACGTCAAGACTAATCAACGATAGTCGTAGTATCCAGATCATGTGTAGCACTGTTTTGATCGAGCAATCAGTAAGGACGTGAATTGCAAGTAATAAACGGCAGGCGTGAGGTATTGCTCTACCTGAGGCAGGACTCCACCTGCCTCGACGACCGTCCAGCAGGAGCGCGCTTTCCTGCAGCGTCTCCTTCATAAGCTCACCCACCGCCTTCCATTCCGAATGACTCTGAGGGAAGCTGCAAAGGGCAGGAATGTGCCTTCGCAACCTTTGCCTCAACGATCCCGCGTCTCTCGACGTCACGTCAAACTGGATCACACACATTTCAAGTATGAGGTCACGTCTCCTCGATCAATTCCAAACGCTGCGAGAACAAATACATCCTGTCTTCGATTTACCACTCGCCTGAAAAGACGCTTCAAATACTTTGACAGCCCTCGTCCATGTCTTACGCCTGGACAGCCTTCCTGAAGGCCCGGCTCTCGTTACCCTCGACCACCTTGGCGACAGGCGTGAGGTGCGCCTCGTCGGCCTCGTCTGCTCCCTGCAACTGACGAATGTAGGCCTGGGCGACTCTAAGCCAGTTTGCCTTCTCGCCTCTGCTCGCACCCTGCCCTTCCCACACCCACACGGTACGTCCCGCATCATCCAGAAGGAAGACATCCTGGCCATCAAAGTCTGACATCGAGGCCTTGCTGCCGTCTTTGACTAGATCGAATCTGAGCTCGCCAGATGCGTCGCTCAGCCTGAAGAGCTTCTGGGGCCTCTCGCCCGCGTGGGCCTTGGACGCCGACCTGACAGGTCTGGGGCACTTGAATCCGGACTGGGGGGTGTCGTCGTCACCACCGAGCAAGCCTACGATGACGCGGGACCTCGACTCCTCCTGTGTCAACACCTCCACATCGATGTGTTTCGCCAGGGTCATGTCGTTGACGACTTGAGCAGCCTTGGCCTTTTCCATCGGACTGCAGCTCTTGCCCTGCCACTGCCAAATTTTGTCGCCAGTGTCCAGCACGAACACGTCTTCGTCGTCCAAGCTCTTCCACGTGGGCTCGACCTCGTGCACCACAACACCACTCGCGCCAACGGACGGGTTCTTGAAGATACGCAGGAGCGTGAGAATTTCTCCCTTAGGCTCATCTTCCTCGACGTGGCGAAATCCTGATCTGACACCACCTGAGCGGATTTGAATGCGGGGGAAGAGTTCCAAGAAGTCATCCGAGGGCGCCGACTGCACCTCACGATGCTGAGTAGCGGCGCCGTGCAGGAACTCATCGAGCTCTACCGTCTTGTACGCCGCGGTGCCGGCCTCATCCTGCGTCGTGTGGGCTCCGAGCCAGAAGAAGATCTCATGGCCTAGCTTCTCAGCATCGTCCTTGGAGCCGACTTTATACGAGTGAAGGACGATGTAGCTGTCGCCGTCCATGAATTGGCCGTACTTTTCCTTCGGCCAAGGGACGACCTCGAATTCCTCGATGCGCCAGATGTGCAGGCCTGCCTCCTGGCCGACCTTTCCGTCGTTCCATGCGGGCTCGGTTGCGGCGGAGTTGTACTTCACGCGATGGTCAATGTCCGAGCCAATGAGCTCGACATTGCTGTCCTTGATGTCGTACTCCTTAAGGTGCACGAGACCCTGGTTTGGCGCCATATTCGATTAAATTGAAGAAAGTGGTATGTTCGTCTCTTCAATGGATTGTGTCAGCTTCAATGGTTGATGAGATTGTTGCTGGTTGTAAAGAGCAGTTCCAAGATGTTGAGGGCGGACAGGGGACAACGTTTCAACTTCAACGTCATGGCGAACACGGACGGCCAGTGGCTGAGCCCAATCACGGTGGAGTGTGTCTCGTCAGCTGTGCGGGGATCAGCGAATTCAATTGGGCCGACCTCCCTTGCGGCTGTATCTCGAAGCCACAGGAGATCCATCAATAATCAAGGTTACAGCGCCCCAGAAACGCCTCTTCCAAGTCCAATCCTCCAGCGCCAGCCACAGCTTTCTTCAAGTGGTATTGTGGTGTCTTCCACGACACGTCAAGCCCGGCAACAAAAACCTCGCGGGTCGCGAAATCCGCCGACACCGCCTCAATTGAAAGGGGTATTGAATCCCAGCCAGTCTGATTCTGGGTCTGGTACGCCAGTGCATCTCATGGGATCGCCTCCTAGCCCGCTCATGGCCTGCGCTTGCAAAATATTGGTCTGGCCGTTGGTGGCTCTCGTTTGTGGGTCCGACATCTTCGGATAATTGAAGAAGTCGAACACGTCGATGTTGTCCAGCTCGCTTAACGACGTCACCTGGGTCGATGTGGGCTCCAAGCCAGACCGCCGTGTTGAGGATGTCAAAGTCACCAAATCATGAGCACTCCTGGGGATCACACTGTCAGCAAAGTCCGGGCGCTGGAGGGATGGCGAACACGGGGTACTGACTTTCTCATGGCAGTAAAGTTCATGTCGCCTTGACGTCCTCGCTGAACTACTCGAGCAAGGATTTTGGCATAATTATTTGCCACCTCCCAGTATTGGCCGACATGTCTGAGGGTTTCGATGAAGAAATCAATCTTGGGATCAACCGGGCAGCCTACGGTTGCGGCATGGACGAGCAGCAACCGAGCAGCAACCCATAGGGAGAAGGCAAAGGGGGGCCCGAGCAAGTCGAGACCATTAGCCTCGAACACGTCTTGCGCAATGTCGCCGAGACTTTGCACGGCCGACAGGCATCGCTGCATTGCATAATGTGACGGGACGAATATGTGAGATCTCACGGTGGGATACGCAGCCGAGGAATGCAGACGCACCACCGACGTGACATACGCGCTATGCAGCATGAACCAGTTCGCGACACGGCTGGCTGGATCGGAGTGGCACAGCGCCGATATCCTGCTGTATTCACTCGGCAGGCTTTGCAACCAGTTGTCGAGCGCACCATCTAGTGACCTGTATGTGTTGCGCCAGACGGCCATCTCGCCCGATGATGTTACGTCGATGGGTGTTTTCAGAAAATCGTGGACTTTGCTGAGTATCCGGAGAATTTCGCAGTGATACGAGAAGCTCCCCAAGTTGTCCGGCTTGTTGATCGCTGGAGGAGCTGTCGGATCGGATGACGGGCTCCATGATCTCGTCTCGACTGGCACATTTCGGGAAAACAAGTCGTACGAACACGGAAGGCCGCGCTTCATCTTTTTGTCGTCGAGCATGAATTCGAATGTGGTCGTTGCGATCGTTGCGTATCGATCGAGAAGGTATACCATCCAACACAGTCTCCTCCGGCCCTCATCTTCGATCCACGACTCTGGACGCCCTGTTGCAACTCTTCGTATCGACCCGGTATGCGGTGTATCTTCGGCCTCGGCCGTGAGGTATACGCTGCTTTCCTCGCACAAGTCAAGCTGTCTCACGTTCTGTGAGAGCAGCGCAAGCATGTTCCAACCACGCGGCCCGTTGGAGGTACCGAGCTCATCCAAGCACAGAATGACCAAAGCTCTCAACGCCGCGATGCTGACATTCTCCATCGCGTATATCTGGACTCGTCCTTTCGACAAGGCGTGGTAATGAGATCGCATCTCGGGTGATAGTCGCGGATCTTTCATGAACCTCAGTGTCGTCGCTACAATAGCGTGTAACAGAACACGGTCGGCTTCGGTCAGGGAAGTCGAGCCGAAGAATGCGCCGAATGTCGTCTTGCGGTCAAGAATAGGACACCATGTGTTGCAGTGTTTGAAGTACAGGTCGACAAGCGTGTAGAGCATGTCGTGGGGCGGGAACTCTGACACAGTCGACAACGACGATGCATCTTTCCGAGGTCCAGAAATACTGGGAGATGCACCTGTTTGACTGAAAGATTCGCCAGCCGAGAGGTTTAGGAGTGCCTGGACGGAGGTTCGGTCACCGTTCTGAAGGGCCTCCTGAGCATCGCCACCCTGCCAGAATGGACTCGAGAAAGCCGGTGTCCTCCCGTTCGCTGTGGGTGCTGACCGTGGAATAGCGGTCGCGGGACTGACGCCATTTCCATCATGATGAAATCCTTCGACCTGAGATGATGCTTGGTTACTGATGGCCGGGGACAGGGCCTGGGTGTTGCCATTGGCGACGTGATCATTGGCGATGTGGTCCTCCACTCGGCGACCCAGGGCCTGTAGGAGCGCGTCGAGCCTGTTGACCTTGGCCTCAAGCTCGAGACTGAATCCAATGCGGCTTCCAGGCTTCTGTCTCTCAAGATAGACACATGTGCGGTTGTGTCGAGCGCACCATGAGCAGGCGGGTTCTGCGCGATCGCATTTCACCTTTCTCGCCTTGCACAGCTCACATCTGAAGCGCGTCAGCCAGGTGTTACAGCGTCATCCATCGGCAAGCAAACAACATACGACGTCTTTTGGTGCTTCTCCCTCTTGCGCTTTCTCGGTGGCCCGGCCGAGCCATTGTTGGCTGTCTCATCACCACTCGAGCCTTCGTCGTGACTGAAGACCGAGTTCGCTTCCTCCTCGGCCATTGATTGCGGACGTGCATTTGCATTCGTTCCTATCATGTCTGTCCCATGTTCGTGGGAACTCCACATTTCCCCTTTTTACTCTGACAGAAAGTGAAGTGTTTTGCTCTTATCAGGGCCCTTTTGGATGGAGCCTTGAGGAGCAGGGCCGAATTTGATGTCAGAAAGTGGTCATTTCACTAGGCGATGCGGGCGTGCAGCGAGCAGTAAAAGGCAGGCTAACGAATTGCCTCAGCCGGCCGGGATGGTGGATGCGCCGCAGCAGCTGGATGCGCATATGGGGATAATCCGGCGTTGCCCGCCGTGGTTGGCCGGGTTGAGGGCAAAGTCTTGGACTTTTGCTAGGCAACGTGGGCAGCTGGTTCCAGTTGAGTGCACGAACCTGCAGCAAGCTTGTCTGTCTGTCTGCAGTGCTGCGCTATGCAGAGCGCAAGCGCAAGCACAATTGAATGCAGCAAGGGCTTGTCTGAAGGGGGTGGTGTGCACAGGGTCGAGACTGAGGGGACGATACGGCAAACAGGAGAAGAGGGAGAGACTACCGAATCTTCAGCGAGAGGCAAAGATTCGACGAGACTAGGGGGAAAAGAGTCGGGAAAGCTTGTCCGCGAGATGACAGCAGGCAACTGAGCGCTGTGGTGTGTCTGAGTGAGAAGAAATTCTGACCAGAGGTGCCTGTGCCAGCGAGCCACGGGGCTTTTCGGTGTTCTCGCCCGACACACAAAGAGAAGAAGGATGCGCAGGAGAAAATCGGTCCAGGTCCAGTCATGGGCCCACTTGCTGTCCACAATAAGAGCTTGGATCTGGTGTCGCAAAAAAGCTACGGAAGACGGCGGAAGAGAGAAATAAAGACTCCGCCGCGCCGCCGTCGCGCGCCAACCAAGTCAACGAACCAACCGGTCCCGTGGCCGCTGCGCCCTCGTCTCTCACGGAAAAACCGTTGCACAGTAAGTCATCCCGCGGCAACGAGGCATGGACGGAACGGATGAGGGGAGATCGTTGCGCCCAATGCCGCGAGTCCCTGGGGGCGATTACGATAACGAGGGTCATCTCCGAAGACATTTGTCGCAACGCACAATGGGCAGACGGAACAAAGGTACTATTACAGCTTCTTGGTACAGCAAAAGAGACGCAGGAACCGCGTTACCGCCATCTATTCCCCTCATTGTCTCCAAGTTTACAACTGAAAACTCCCACCCTATTTGGCAACCAGCGCCGCACCCCGGCCAGTCCGAACCCGCACCCCGCTCGTTGCCTTCCCCTGTCAAGGCTGGTTCTGCGAGGATCACCCATGCGGTCTCATAGCCGTCAAAAGGTGGGGGGCACGGCAGTGGCTTCGACGATGTCTCCCACCGCGGGGCACCATATGAGATGGCTGGTGGTTTTGCGATCGTCACCCGCGACCCTCCGCGGTCTTCGTCCGAGGAGAGCGAGAAGCGCGGAATGTCCTCCACGGTGGCAGCAATGACGACCAATTCCCTGCCTGCCGCTGCTTTCACGACTCAGTCAAAGGCACGATGGAGACGTGGGACAGCCCGCCTTCCGATCATCCGTACGTTACAGGGAACTTCCGCACGTGGAGATGGATCGCGATGATGCTGCGACTGTGGGTTTCCTTGAAAACCTCGACTTGGCAGTCTTGAAAATATTGCAGGCCAGCGCACACGAATGGAGCACGAGATCCAGCACAAAAACACACCTTTCGACAAAGAGGCAAAAATGCGTCATTACCTCGTGGTACCTATGATACAAATCGGAGCTGTCTCCAACAGGCGCCAAACCTCATTCGCGCCGCCGTCGTGATGGGATTCCCCAAGCAACACAGTGGTATATGGCAAAAAAATTAATCATGAAAAGAAAAGATGGAATCCGACCCTCCAATAATGTTTTTAGCTTGACCAGCCCTTGCTCATCTGGACAGCCTTCTCCCAGCGGCCGAAGCGCTTGCCAGCCTCCTCGTCCGTGATCTGGGGCTTGAAGATGGTGCGACCCTCAAGGTTGACGTCGTTGAGCTCGTCGAAGCTCTTCCACACGCCCACAGCGAAGCCTGCCGCGATGGCCGCGCCGAGGGCAGTGGTCTCGCGCATGCCTGGACGGTTGACAGGGATGCCAATGATGTCGGACTGGGTCTGTTACAAGGGTCAGCGCCTGTGTTTTTCTTCCTTCCGCGCCGAGGCTCGGAAAAGGTCCGGGGCTTATTCTTACCTGCATGACGAGGTCGGAGTTACACATGCCGCCGTCGACGGCGAGTTCGGTGAGAGCGGCGCCACTGTCCTTCTCCATGGAGTCCAAGATGGCCTTGGTCTGGAAGCAGGTGGCCTCGAGGGTGGCGCGTGCAATGTGACCACGCTGGGTGTATGCCGTGATACCGAAGATGGTACCCCGCGCATCGTCGATCCAGTAAGGAGCGAAGAGACCGCTGAAAGCGGTAACGAATGTGCAACCGCCGTTGTCCTCGACAGTCTCGGCAAGGGCGCTGAGCTTAGAGGACGACTCCATGAAGCCAAAGTTGTCCACGAGGAACTTGACACTAGATCCGGCAACAGCAATGCTACCCTCCAGGGCGTACATGGTCTTGCCGGGGCCAAAGTCGAAAGCAACGGTGGTGAGCAGACCGTGGGAAGAAATAACGGGCTTAGGGCCAATGTTGTACAGCAGGAAGCATCCAGTGCCGTATGTGTTCTTCGCAAGACCAGCAGTGAAACCCTTCTGGCCGACCAGAGCAGCGGACTGGTCACCCAAGCAGCCAGTAATCTTGGTACCGCTCAGGGCGGTGTTGGCCAGGGTACCGTAGGCCTCGGGATCGGACGAGCGCACAATCTTGGCCAGCTTGACCTTCTTGGGGTCGATTCTGAACCAGTCAATGAGGTCCTCATCGTACTGCAGGGTGTGAATGTTCATGAACATGGTACGGGCGGCGTTGGAGGGATCGGAGACGTAGACATCGCGCGACGGGCCGCCGTTGAGCTTGTAGACCAACCAGGTGTCGACGGTACCAAAAGCCAGAACACCGCGCTCGTAAGCATCCTTGACTTCGGGAACGTTGTCAATGAGCCAGAGAAGCTTGCCAACAGAGGGGTATGTGGAAAGGGGAAGACCGCATCGCTGAGTGAGCTCGCTGGCGCCGAGACGGTGCTTGAGCTTGCGGACGAGGTCCTTAGTACGGGTATCGGTCCAAACAATGGCGTTATACAGAGCCTTGCCGGTGGTCTTGTCCCAAAGGACGGTGGTCTCTCTTTGGTTGGTGATGCCGACAGCCTTGATCTGGTCGCGGGAGTGGCCCTGGGTCTCAAAAGCTTGGACAGCGCCATCAATGCACGCCTCAACCGAAGAGACAAGCTCCTCGGGGTCGTGCTCGTGCCAGCTGTCGCAAACTAATTAGCTACATGCGCCATTGCGACCAGAGCTACCCAATTGAAGGCGCGACTTACCCAGGGTTGGGGTAGATTTGCTTGAATTCAAGCTGGTGCGTCGCAACGACCTCACCGTGGGGGTTGAAGATGAGGAAACGCGTGCTCGTGGTGCCCTGGTCAATGGCACCGACGAAGGACGGCTTCTGGCCGTTAGCGGCGGCAGAGGAAGACATTTTGTTGGAGGAGAGTTTGAAACGGCTGGGAAGAAGGGACGACAGCATTCAATGGCACCAACAATGACGACGGCGGCAACGGGCGCAATGAGCTGGAGAAGGAGAAGAAGGGACAATTGGGTATCTTGAGGAACGAGGTGAGGAGGGAAGAAGGAGAGGAGCACAGGTTCACGATTGAGCTTTGAGTTTCACGGGCTGACAAAATATTTGTAGTGAGTTCCCCTCCGGCCCCAGTACCATGTGCGCGGCGCATGTGGGAAACCCAGCTCAGCTCCTCCAACAGCTTAGGTGCGGCGTCGGGTTAGCTCCCTCCATGGGGAACAGGAACGAGACAGCTTTCTCGAACAAAAGCTACCCCTCATTCTCCCATCTCTACCTACCTTACCCCATCCCCAGATCTGTGGAGATGTCACGAGATGAGCACCAACAGGCCGGACTGGGAGAACCGCAGCTCTGTCAACGAGGGGGCCCCGGAAATGCAGGATCATCCCCCACTGGGGCATGCGAACGGGTCACAACGGGGGGATGCGGATGCAAGTACTTCTTCAATGACAGGCAGCCGAATCCTTCTTCAATTGCACGCGAGGAATTCCGGGATGGCAGCAGGATGGGGATTCGGGGTGGGCACACCGAGTAGCCGCAGCTGGTCGGCCGATGGTTCGAGGGGGGAGCAGGCAATGTCGGCCGCAAACAGCGAGTAAAAGCGGGGGAGGACGGGCTTGATGTCATTCCCAGGCGCAGTGCAACGAGATCAGTTTCGGTCTGCGTCGGGGCGAACTCCACGGCCGGTGGGTCCGGCCTTATGCCGGCCGTTATCTCGAGCACCGGTCGCCCGAAGAGCGGGGTTCTTCACACGAAAAAAGAAGGACGAGGAGACCAGACGAGATGATGGTCCCACGGGATGCTACGGATAGCCCGCGGTGTGTGTGTGTGGTGTCACTGGCGTGCGGAACTACTAGACTGGCACACGATGCCACAACAACCTGGACCAGTTCTTGCAGACCAAGGCCGTCCAAGACTCGCCAGGCTAGAGCTGAACGGGCTGGATCCCCCGCCTCTTACGTGCGGCTTTGAGGGAAAAGAGCAGCATGGGATGAGGATCTCGTGGACATGAGGGTGGGCAGAAGTCCGTTCGGACATGGCCGCCGCGCGGCACAGCAGTGTCTCCAACCAACATGGCATCGCAAACGAGTTGAAACGAACCAACGGCTTCGACTTCCCAATTGAACGCACCAATCCAACCCGATCATGCACCAGATCATGTGCCGACGTGCGCTTCGACGACTAGAACTTTTCTAAGCCGCTTGTCATCTTGTCAAAATTGGTCAAGAACCGTCGATGCTGACCTGGTTCCCCTCCACTACGTTACACTCGCGCTCACACCATCAGTCTTATTCGTCCATCTGCGAACGACAAACTGCGGGGAAAGAGGCGAAAGTTCCAACCGCGATGCAGTGCAGGCCAAGGATGCGTGAGATGGGATAAGCCTCTTTGTTTTTTTTGCGACGAGCCGCGGCTCAGGATTCCTCGTTTTTTTGCGGGAGCCAGTGTGGGCAGCTCACGTCATTGGCCCAATTGGCTAGTAATCGAAACCTTTTGTCGACTAAGAGAAAGAAAAAGGACGACGACGCGTTACTTGTCTGCTTGCGAGGTCAGTCGGCTGCGGTGGTTGGTGGTGGTGGTGGTGGTGGTGCTGATGTTAGACGTACCCGTCCGTGTATGACGTTTGCCGCGGCGGTTACATAGTTCGGGAGTGGTGTGGGCTCTCTCTCGGCCGCTCGTCACTGTCGGATTGAGAGAGGGCAAAAACCAGAGAGGGTGCTCCACACCCTGAACCCTTGGCGTCCTTTGCCCGGGCCCCAGATTGGTCCAGGGATGCCATCATCAAAAGCGGCAATCTTCGATCTGATCAGTCAAAGTTTCATCGGTATTAATGGGGTAAGACCACGAAGTTCCGGGTGGGAAGAGAGGCAAACTTACCCAGCAGCCGACCTTTTGACTTTCCCCCAGATCTTTTCTTAGTAGAGAAAGAACAGCAAACTGCCAAACAACCTCGGGAGCTGAGATGCAAATGCAGAGTCTGCAGCGCCTTGCACGACAGAGTTGCATACGACGCCGCAATCAGTAAAGCAACTGCGCAAAAAAGCGGACGGAGGATCGAATAAAACGGGTCTCCCGGAAGCCGCACCGAAAACCTACCTTGGCGTCCTCGGCCAGAACTCCATCCAGCCTCTTTCACCTACCCTCTGCAAGCTGCGCTCCTCTTCTTGTCTCGGCCGCGGCGCAAAGGTCCTCATCTCACGCGCTCAAATCTTTTGCGGTCCCACGACGCCCCTCTCCACACGTGGGAACCGCCCCAGAAGCTTACCTCTGGAGAACCACCCATTCCGCGTTTTCCATGCGCCAGAGGAGAGGCAGTCAGGCACACCCTGCATTGCTGAATTGCTAGGAAGTGAAGCCTATCAGTGGCGCGGGTGTGTGTGGGTTTCGTACGTTTCTGTACCTCTACTTTGCGCAACCTGTGCGTCTTGGTCCTGCCGCTCTGCCTGCGTATCCCCATCCCAGAAGCAGAGAGTGCGTGTGTCCCGTCCGCATCTTGGCGAACCCCGGAAAAGACCTGCGAGCAGCAAAAACCAGAAGAGAAGGGGGTAAAAAGAGGGGAGACGAAAAGGAACGTCTCCATGGTGCCCCGGATCCCAGTCTCCAGATCCAGAATTCCTTCACAGAATAAACCTCGGCCGTCGTCCGTAATAACGTCTCCTCCGTCCCCGTCAACCACCTCAACTTCGGTGTGAGCCACCGAACTGCATCACACTCCCCTTCATCCCCCTCGTCCCACCGTCTGTCTGCCTTTCTTCTCTGCCTTCTGCAACACCGAGGCCACCTGAGCGACTTCTTTTTTTCCTCTCGCCCACATCGTTCGACTTTTTCGCTCTTTCCGTACCTCCTCATCCGCAAAGGCCCGCGTACCAACGATACACGCCCCCCCTTCTTCGTATCTTCCCCTCGTGAAGCACGTCGGTAACCGACTTGCTGGTATCCCAAAGGTCCGGATCAGGAGAAGCAGGAGCCAATCTCCTGCGTTTGAAGCCTCGTGGCTGCTTGAATCCCGGGGGTGGGATAAGGATTAGGAACCACCTTGTGCGTCCCATCCAAGATTGACCATCAAAGTCTCATCGGGTCCGGAAGATCCACACGAGAGTCGGCAGCACGCTGCACGCAAGTTTAAACAAAAAAAAGGACGAGAAGGAAAAGAAGTAACCCAAGATCAAAGATGGGTAAGCGTCAAGCTTTCGTGCATTTGCGAGCAACCCCCGAAGCCCGTGCCCCCCTCTTCGTTCTCCTCCATCTCCTCTTTCCCCAAGCTTGTCAACCCGGCGGATCGGGTGCAACGGTCATCCAGCCCCGTGGGATGTGATCAGCCCGTGGGGACCATAAGAGTTGCTTCTTCCCCATGGGAGACGTGGGATAATATTTGGCCAGACCATCGTCCGTCCCTTCGTCTCATCTTCACCACCCCGCGTTCTCCTCCCTCTCTCTCTGCTTCTCTCTCTCCCTTCCCTTCTTGCTTGGCGTTATCAACTCTCATCTCTCCCATCATCAAAAAACTCAAACGTTCTGCTTTCGTCGTCATCCTGCCTTGACAGCATCCCTCCGTTATCGCGGTGTTTCTAATGTCCATCGTGGTTCACACAGCGGAATCGGTGTCTGAGTCTTCGTCGTCCGTCGGCAAGCAACACATTCCAGTCTTCAAGTCCGAGATGGGAGGCGAAGAGACGCACGAGGAGCACGCCGCGGGCACCATGACGCCTCCCAACGAGGAGGAGCTGTGGTGGTCCCGCGTGCGCGAGAACCTCCAGGACGGCTTCTCCGAGTTCTTCGGCACCATGGTCCTCATCATGTTCGGCGACGGCGTCGTCGCCCAGGTTGTGCTCAGTAATTCGACAAAGGGTGACTACCAGAGTATCTCCTGGGGCTGGGGGTAAGTTTTTCCCAACCTGATGTTCATTACACGGGCATATCTTTCATCGTGACTTCATCGATGAGAGAGCCTGTCATTGGTGTCACTGCATATACTGACATTCCCCCAGACTGGGCGTCATGCTGGGCGTCTACGTCGGCAAGAAATCCGGCGGCCATCTCAACCCGGCAGTGACACTCGCCAACTGCGTGTACCGCGGCATGCCGTGGCGCAAGTTCCCCATCTACTTCATCGGCCAGCTGCTCGGCGCCATGGCCGCCGCCTTCATCCTCTACGGCAACTACATGTCCGCCATCGACAACTTCGAGGGCAAGGGCATCCGCACCGTCTCCGGCCCCAACGCCACCGCCGGCATCTTCTGCACCTACCCGGCCGAGTTCATGACGCGCACCGGCATGTTCTTCTCCGAGTTCATCTGCTCGAGCCTGCTCCAGCTCGTCATCTTCGCCCTCGCCGACCCGGCGAACGGCGCCGCGGGGCCCTTCATGCCCCTGGCCCTCTTCTTCCTCATCTTCGGCATCGGCGCCTGCTGGGGCTGGGAGACCGGATACGCCATCAACCTCGCTCGTGACTTTGGCCCCCGCCTGGTTTCGTACATTGTCGGATACGGTCCTGAGGTGTGGTCCGCCGGTGGATACTATTTCTGGGTACGTTGCTGTGTTGCCCCCTCTATCTCTCCTATTTTCCCTGCTCGTCGTGTGCCTCGGTTTGTCTCCGTATGTACCCTGGCTCGGAGATGGGCGTTCGGTCGTGCGTTGTTTCCGGCGGTCCTTTCGTGCGTGCCGAGATCCATACACCAAAGTCCCTTTTCTCTCCGCGGAAAAAGTCCCGTGACTAACGATAGACGTCGAATTTAGATCCCCATGGTCGCCCCCTTCTTCGGCACCCTCTTCGGAGGCTTCCTGTACGACGTCTTCCTCTACACGGGCGAAAGCCCCATCAACAGCCCCTACTTTGGCCTCAAGCGCCTCTTCCAGCCCCGCCGTGAAGTCTGGTCCAACACGTATAACAGCAAGGTATAAACATGCTGCTTCTTGCGTTGTGTCGTTTGACACTCAACTCGAGTGCGACTACGTCCCTGGGTCTTGAGAAAGAGAAACCCGGTATGATATGTCCTCAGGGATCCATGAGAATGAGACAGTAAGGGAAAAGATGAAAGAGAAGATCGGGAGCAATGATACCATGAGAGAAACAGAGGATGAGAGAGAGAGGGACAATCCAGGCATTTGGGCTCCCATTGGGAGTGGGAGGTCCCCTCACCGCTCGTCGGAACGAAACGAAAAAAAACGAACAAAAACCTCACGGTCGAAAGAAAAAGCGACGCTGATGAATTGGCTTTTTGTTTTTGTTTTTGCTTGCTTGCTTGGATGTCGAGAGTCAAGTGTCACTTTCTTGTTGGACAAGCGAAACTATTCTGCTGCTGGGTTGGATGGGCGCAGGCGCGTTTGGAGGCGGAATGAGCGGTGTCGATCTTTGGGTAGCGCCTGTGTCCTTTTTCTGCGGTGTTGATGTGGGTTCAGTTGAGGCTTGTCGCTGCTATCGGGTTTGCTCGCAGCATGAAGTGTGAGAGAGAGGAAAGAATCGTTCAATCACAATACCATTTCAAGTTCAAATAAATGTATGCTGTTGCAAGATGTGAGAGGAGAAGAGATCAAAAGCCATTCACGACAAAAACAAAACCACGGACGAGGCGAGACGAGACGAGATGAGGCGCGCGCCCGACTACGGATGTTGCAGTCAATTAGTACTGTCAGGCGTCAACGAGGACCCTGAATCGCCCTGTTTTTGCAAGCCCTGCGATTTTGGTTCGCTGAAAGATTGTCACGACGCCCCGAGGTGCGGGCCATGTCTGGCGCCCTGGGAATTCTTCCGTCGTGTCGGCGATTTTAGCCAGGAAAATAATTACGGGGTCCCCCAACCTGCCCCAACAGATTGGGGAAGGAAATCAGCCAGAAGCACCCACTGGGCTGGGCCTGGAGAAAGACAGCGAGCCATACTGCCGGAATGGCTTTCCAGATGCAATGACAGGGCAAGGGGCTTGAGGTTCTGGAATGGTCTTGCAGCTGGAACATGCCCAGAGGTCCAATAGTCTGGCAATTGCATGGGGGCCGCAGATGACGGCCTCCACGACTCACGAATGAAGGCCTTGAGATTGTTCTCCGGTAGCATTGATTGCGCATGCAAATCCAGTTTGAGTGCATCGTGGCTTGCGGGCCCCCGTCCGTCTGTAGCCGATGATGGCTCCTTTGGACTCCTGCCTGCGCAGCCAGCTTGACCTGCGCGTGTGATTGCTCGAGCTGGCAGTAGACGGTGGATCTGGCAGCAGACGGACGAGGGGTTCGCGAAGATTGTGGCCTGTAGCTCCGATGGCTTCGCTCGGAGACTTGGCTGCACGATTCGGAGGCGCGTCCGGCGGTTGACGGTCACCGACGAGTCTTCCCGCGCGAAGCTGTTGGCCTTGGAGATCGGACGGACTGGCCAGGTGTCAAGCTTCGTGGAGAAGTGGTGGGTGTTGCGCAATCGATGTAAGAAAGACGGGCAGAGTTGGCGCTAGCTTGTCCGCCTGAACTCCTCTCTGTCCAAGCAGGTGCGGGAGAGGGCGCGGATTGGACGGGTGGCGACGAAGGTGATATCGAAGCCACTTCAGACGCATCCCACGAACACGTCCTGGTTCGATGAGGGCATTGTCGCGGATGACCAGAGAGTTTGGGTGGAATCAGGGCGGTGTTCCATGCCACGCTGTCCGAGTTGCTGTCAGTGTCTGTTCTGCGTGTTAGTCAACGATGTCCCGACTGTGTATAGCAACCTCGAATCGACAATGGTCGACGTCCAGGAATCTGGGGGTTCCCCAAGGTTCGCAGGGTCTGACTCGATGGACCAGCGTGCCAGCGGTCTTAGTCAGAGTGCAACGAATCGACGAAGGCTGCACATCGCAAAGATTAGGTTGCGTATTTGGAGTAGGTTTGGGGTGCCCGCGGGGTAGCAGGGCGCTGTCAGACTAGTGGCCAGCAGCCAACGAGATGGTGGCATGCTGGCAGCTCGTCATGGGCCGTGGACCTGGCATTGGTGCCGATTACTCAGATTGATAGGTCTCGGGGATGAGAAGCAATCAGCAGCCGTGAGGCGCAGTAGTGTCCGAGTTTCGAAACATTGCTTGCATATGCAGTGAACGGTAGTTCTGAGTACACGGCTGAGTGCTGTCTTGCGTGTAAGTCGATGGGCGAGGGGGATGGCGTGTATTTCGAGTGTCGAGCAGCTGCAGCAAAACCCAGGCAAACCGGGAAGCCTGGGACACGAAGCATCATTCGCCATCCCAATGATTGCATCGTGATCATTTGCAAGGCCGGCGGTGGGCTCTTTGGGGCCGTTTCCACCGTGGCCAGCTTATTTTCCTTCGTCCACTTTTCCACGCGTTGCACAGCGCAGCGGCCCGGGATGTTCGGCGACGGTCGAGGTACTTTGCGGCGTAGATGGAGTCGGGGTGCGGTAAAAAGTGGCGGCGCGGAAGACGACGGACGGCGGGTGTGCGTGCTGACGGCTGCTGAATGTGCGCTGTGGTGTGGTGTGACAGGCGTCGCACACAGCGATGTTCCCTACCATCCAGCACCTGATGGGGGAAGTTGGCCGTGTGTACGTACAGGTACTGTACACCGTCGAAGTAGCGCTACTCATGCCCGGATCTCGGCCGATGTGAGTGGACAAGGTGCGGGAATAGCTGGGTCATGGGGGACGACTCGGTAGGCTGAAGCAGGTTCTGGCGTACTTGGCGACATGTCGTTCGTGTTGGATGGTATGGACGGCGAAAGAAGCCATGGCTTTGGAACGCCCAAGATGACGGATGGTTCGAGCCTCTTTTGCCGTCCATCTCGGGAGCCAAAGACGGTCCGCATTAGGAGGCAAGCCGCTCTTCTTAAGACGAACTTCGGCGTTTGTGTAATCGGGCCTGAAGTTCTGGACGGCGACGGGACCCAGAGTAATCAGGCCTGGGACGGCCTCAGTCTCGCGAGGGATAAGACGAAGGGTGCCAAATGGCGTGGCGCTGAGTGGGCAAACATCCCACGATGGAGACGATAGAGGAGACGCAGAATTGGGCGGCCCGAATCGAAGATTGTGCAAGCGTGGCTGCTTGGCCGCATAGGCGTGTGTAAGATCCAGCAGGCAGGTCGATTTCTGCGGGTGGTGAGGGAGGGACGGGAAGAGAATACCGAGGGGTAGCGAGTTGGAGAAGGGTGGCTGAAGTGAGGAGTAGTTGGACGGAGTCGATTGAGTGGTTGCAATCGGAGTCGAGAGGGGGAGAGGTGGAGGAGGAGAAGGAAAGGGTCGAGACAGGGGACGGGATCCTAATGGAACCGGGCCCCCACTTCCACCTTCCCTCGCGGTGTGGGCTCGGAGGGTTTCGCCGATCATTGCGAGACGGACCCACTCTTTCTTTTCTGCAGCAATTTTTCTGTGTTCTTTCTTTTTTTTTAGCCTCTGACTCGGCAGGCAGGACCGAAACGACCGAGACAGGGGTGTTCGTCTCAAGAGTGCCGAATCATCACCGAAAGCACCCAATCTCGGGGCTCAAACACCGAGATGCATGACGGCCCCTGGATGACATTTGAGGCTCTGACTGGAAACACCACACGGATGGGATGGCACCGCAACGCTTACAACGCCTGCCAACGCCCATCACCCCGGGGCCCCGACACATTTCGTGCCTTTCCCCATTTTCATTTCCACTTCTCCATGGACGAACAAGCGGGTCGCTGCCTTGCCTCTTCCATGGTCGTGGTCCGCCGCCGAAGAGTCAGTCCCCCACTGGGCCACTGATGGGTGAAGTCACTCTTTGTTCGGTCTGAGCTCGGTGCCAGTGCCACGTTTATGCCACCCATGATGTCAGACCCGTCAAGTACCAGTCTGGAGCTCGAGTAAGGTCCGCAGAGGAGATAGAGAGAGCTGCCTGCTGCTGGTGCAATGACGGCCTCAGCATTGGCAATGCAATGACAGTGTGCAATGCCACCACTACCACCACCACCACCAGCAAGACGGTGCGTCGCAGTGACTCGGGAATGCGATGTGAGGCAGGGTCAGCAGGAGCACGGACGAGGCCTTGACTGACAGACCAGCGACCACAGATTCGACCGGCCTGACACCACGTGGGGGTAGCTGGAGGTGGTGAATGCGAGTGACCCCGAGTGCTGCTATTTGCGTAAGGAAGGACGGACTGAAACGAGTACCTACCTAGCCAAAGGTAGCCAAAAGTGACCACCCTTGAGCTCCCGTCCGGATTCCCACATAGAGCAACGACGCGATCTCCGATTGATCCCCCCCTCCCCTCCATCCGCCGGCCCTTCCCACTTAACCTCTTGTTTTTTTCTTCCCTCATTCTCTGTGCATGCATCTGTTTGCCCTGCCCAGACCAACGGAAAATTCTTAGTAGCGCCGAACGGAACCATTCCTGGTCCTCCTCGGGGTGTCATTCCACGAATCGAAGCCCAAAGTTGCGGGTGAGGCGGCCCAGCCCGAACCTCTCCTCTACCTAGGCCGATCTACGCTACCTATACCTATACCTATACATCCTCATTCACCTTGCTGGTCCTGACCCTCTTAAGTTGGGCCCGTGGCGCCTTTTCTCTTTCCCTATTATTTCCTCTTCCCTTCCGTTCTCAACCAGGAACACCACCTGTCGCCTCCCAAGCAACAAACACAGCATCACCAACGTAGAGAAGACACCGCGACTCCCACCTGTCACTGGGAAAGTCGCCCTTCTCCAACCGCCGCCCTCTCGGCCCTTCTGGACACTTCGGCCCAACACTCTCCCGAGAGCATACGGAGTAAAAAAAAAAAAAAAGACGTTACAAAACCTTGGGAGCATGGCTTCGCGCTTCTCCCGCCTGGCGAAGCCCATCGCCGCCGCCACCGTTGTCGCAACCGGTGGTGTCGTCGGCTTCGCGGCCTTCTCCAACCGCACCTCACACACCGTCGACAAGCCCCTTGTCGAGCTCAAGCGCGACGCCCAGGGCCGCATCGTCCCGCCTTCGTTCCCCTCCGTCAAGGACCGCGAGGCCCAGCTCGCCGACCTGCGCGCCCACGCCTCCGACTCCGCCGAGTATGACCTGCTCGTCATCGGCGGCGGCGCTACCGGCACCGGCATCGCCCTGGACGCCGTCACCCGCGGCCTCAAGGTCGCCCTCGTCGAGCGCGACGACTGGTCCGCCGGCACCTCTTCCAAGAGCACTAAGCTCGTCCACGGCGGCGTCCGCTACCTCGAGAAGGCCATCCTGAACCTCGACTACGCCCAGTGGCAGCTCGTCAAGGAGGCCCTCCACGAGCGCAAGACCTTCCTCACCGTCGCCCCCCACCTGTCCTCGTCTCTGCCCATCGTCCTCCCCGTCCAGGATTGGTACTGGGCCCCCTACGCCTGGGTCGGCACCAAGATGTACGACCTGCTCGCCGGTTCCCAGGGCCTCGAGAGCTCCTACTTCATGTCCAGGTCCAAGGCCCTCGAGGCGTTCCCCCTGCTCCGCAAGGAAGGCCTCTTTGGCGCCCTCGCCTACTACGACGGCCAGCATAACGACTCCCGCATGAACGTCTCCCTCGCCCTCACCGCAGCCCTGTACGGCGCCACCGTCGCCAACCACGTCGAAGTCACCTCTCTGGAAAAGAACGCCAACGGCAAGATCTGCGGCGCAAAGGTCCGCGATGTCCTGAACCCCGCCTCCGAGTCCTTCACCGTCCGCGCCAAGGGCGTCATCAACGCTACCGGTCCCTTCGCCGACGCCATCGAGCGTATGGACAACCCCAACCACAAGTCCATCGTCGCTCCCGCTTCTGGCGCCCACATCATGCTCCCTGGAAACATCTGCCCCAACGGTATCGGTCTGCTGCAAACCTCGTCCGACGGTCGCGTCATCTTCGTTCTCCCCTGGCAGGGTTCCACCCTCGCCGGAACCACCGATACCGCCTGTGCCGTCGAGAAGGAGCCCATCGCGCAAGACAAGGACATCGATTTTATCCTGTCTGAGGTCAACAAGATGATCACTCCCGAGTCTGCTCTGTCCCGTTCTGATGTTATGGCTGCCTGGTCTGGTAAGTTGCCTCCTAAAACCTCCGCATCTCACCAAACACCACTAACACACCACAGGAATCCGCCCCCTGGTCAAGGACCCCAAGGCCAAGAACACCGAGTCCCTCGTCCGCTCCCACCTCGTCACCGTCTCCGACTCCGGCCTCCTCACCTGCGCCGGCGGCAAGTGGACTACCTACCGCCAAATGGCCCAGGACGCCGTCGACGAAGCCATCTCCGCCTTCAACCTCAAGCCCCAGTCCGGCCTGGTCCTCCCCGACATCTCCGGTGCCGGCCTGCCCGGCCTCACCACCACCGGCTCCTGCATCACCACCCGCGTGCCCCTCCTCGGCGCTCACGGCTTCTCCACCCAGCTCACCGGCCACCTCATCTCGCACTTCTCCCTCGACCCCGACGTCGCGCACCACCTCGCCACCAACTACGGCGACCGCGCCTGGTCCGTCGCCGCCGTCTCCACCGCCCGCATCCTCCCCGAGTTCCCCTTCATCGAGGGCGAGATCCGCCATGGCGTCCGCGCCGAGCAGGCCATGACCGCCACCGACCTCATCTCCCGCCGCACCCGCCTCGCCTTCCTCGACGCCGAGTCCGCCCTCCGCGCCCTGCCCCGCGTCATCGACGTCATGGCCGAGGAGCTTGCCTGGTCCGATGCCCGCAAGGCCGCCGAGTGGTCCGAGACCGTCCGCTTTCTGCAGTCCATGGGCCTGTCCCAGGCCAAGCTCGGCGTCACCCGCGACGACGTGCTGAAGAGCAGCGGCGGCGGCGGTGCCAAGGCCCTCCCTGCCCCTTCCAAGCCCCAGGCCGCTGCTGCCTCCTCTGGCGGTATCAAGGTCGGTCTCGGCGAGATCCAGGCCGGCGGCGCGCTGGCGCGGAACGCTACCTCCCAGGCATGAGCATGAGAGCGTAGGCGTGTGTATGTATGGATGAAGTGTATCTGAGGCATTCGCAGCCGGTGCGGCTAGAACCGCCCCGAGCTGCGTGTGTGCTTGCTTTTTCTTTTGAACTTTTCTGGATCCCGGGATACCTAGATAGACGGGTATGGCGTCTTGGTGGGCATTTGGAGAGCACGTGTACGATTTCCCAACTGTTCCTTTTCCTTTTCATTGTTTGATGTATGCATGAGCATGGCGGCGGCAGCACTAGAAAGCCTTCCCTCGAATATGAGCGATAGACTTGCGTGCGTGAGTTAGCATAGATGGCTTTGGCCACGGAATACCAAGACATGATTACATATGCCAATATGGTTCCTTCATCGTCATCGTACATGTGTTTTTGTGTTGTGCATGTTTGTACATTGCGCCTTAAAGACAAGAGCGTACCCATGTCTATCGATATAATTCATCTAGAATATCCGCATACCTTTCGGCGGCCTGATTTAATTCTGCTCTCCAGCAAATTGACTCTACTTCATGGCCAAACCTCCTCATTAAAGCCACATCCTCACTTGCCCTCCTTCGGCAACACCCTCCACTGATCCGCAACCTTCAGCCCGAACCCCTCCGCGATATCGCACCCGCCGCGCCCCCACTTCATCTCAAAGATCTTGCGCCCCGCGCCGACGAGCACCTCGAACGCCTCCGCGAAGCCCTCCGCGTTGTAGTAGTACGGCTCGCCCTCGCCGCCGCGCTGGCTCTTCTGCCACGAGTTGCGGTTGTGGTCGTTGCCGCCTCTGTACTTGTAGTTCGTCATCTCCAGCACGACGGCCACGACGGAGCGGAAGTACTCCCGCGCGCCGGCCTCTGCTTCGAGGTCGTCGGCCTGCGGCTTGGAGGCCGCGTTGTCGCGAGAGGCGGCTTTCATCTGCTCCTCTGCCTTTTTCTTCTTCTCCCCTTCTTCCTTCTTCTTCTTCTCTTCCTCGGCCTTCTTCTTTTCCTCTACAGCCTTCTTGGCCTTTGCTTCTTCTTCCTTCTTCACGTCCGCGGGGTTCGGCGGGTTCGGGTCCAACCACTCGGCCTTCGCCCCCGGCACGCGGAACAGCACGCCCAGATCGCGCAGGTGCGTCGACACGTCGTTGACGATGCCCACGCGGCGGTGCTTCATCGTCCACCCGTCCATCGTCAGTCGCGCGTTCATGTCGCAGTCGGTCGCGTAGTACGGGATCAGCGAGTCCCAGCCGCCGATGGCGTCCATCGCCGCGCGGTTGACGAGCGTGAGGTGGTCGTACTGGTACCACCGGAACGCCCACTTCTCTTTGCGTTCTAGCGTCGTGTTGAGGTCGCGCAGGCAGTTCTCGTAGATGGTGCGGTACCCCTTCTCGCCCGCCGCGGGCGGGTTCATGACCTCCTCGCGCTCCGCCTCGGAGTAAAACTCCCAGGGGCGGTCGCCGGGGCGGTGGGTGTCGTCGCGCCCGTCCTCGGGGGAGAAGACGACGACGTCCTGGTGGGAGTAGAAGTAGTACGGCCAGTTGTTCGCGTGCGCGGTGTGGAGGAACATGTTTTGCATCTGCGAGAAGGAGAGCAGCGCGGGCGCCTGGACGACGTTCACCCCCAGCCGCGAGAGGGTCGTGTGGTTGAGGTAGAAGGGGTTCTGCAGCGAGAGCTTGCCGCGGGCGTTGGCGATCTGCACGCCCGTGTTCTCGAGGACGTGGATCGAGGAGGGTGGCCAGCCGGCGGCGATGTAGCTCGCGACGCACTGCAGCAGGATGGGCCATTGGCGGGTGAAGCCGATGAAGAGCGGCGGCATAGCCTCGAGACCGTACTCCTTGTGGACATCCTTTCGGGGCCGGTTGTGCGCGGGGACCGGGGGTGGTGGGGAGGCGGTGTTGGCGAGGAGCGGGAAGGGGTCGACTACGGGCGGCGGGGTGTACGTCGGCGCGGGCTTGTAGCGCGGCGTCTCGGCTGGTTTTGAGGATTTTGTGCTGCCGTCGCCGGAGGAGGATCTGAAGAGGGAGTCGGTGGTGGTGATGCTCTCGCGGAAGCGGACGAGGACGAGGACGAGGGCGAAGAGGAAGACAGCGGGGAGGATGTTTCGGAGGCGGGAGTTGAGGGCGATCATTATCGCGGGTTTTCGGGGGTCGATTTGCTGGGTTGGAATCCTTCAGCGCATGGGAAGGAGCAGGTGATCTTCGTCGGCGCTGGGTCGACGGCGCGGTGGACGGGAAGGGGGAGACATTGCGGCCGGAGAGGTTGCCACGAGGCACGGCAGCGGGAGGTGTTGTCTCTTTTGTTGGTCCGTTCGAGGCGGCGTGCCGTGTGTGTCGTGTCGTGTCGCACCGCAGGAGAGAGCAGGAGATAGGTAACGTCTTACGCCTCCCCGAATGTGGGATGGGATCATGCAGCTTCCTTGTTGCTGGCCCGGGTGGGTGGTGGAAAGGGTGGAAACGCACGCGAAAATGCGGCTCGCCGACATGGGAGTTTGCGCCAGGCTGAGGCAGCTGTTCGGGAAACTTTTACAGGAGGGGTTTAGCGCGCTTTCGGGGGCCGTTTGACGGCGCGCCCAGCTTGTTAGGCGTCCCGCTTTTCGGGCGACCAATGATGGGGGCGCTGAAGCTTGACGATCGGAGCACGGCAGCAGTGCTGGACCGGGGTGTGCCTGCGTCCGGCCTGGGAGCCCGTTTGATGCAGGGGCAGGGGATTTGCGTTGCGTACGCAAGCTTTTATTCCATGGATGAACGTCATAATTTGACACATTCTGGTACAGGCTGGACGTGAGGCGTTTTGTGTCCTCTAAGATATTCATTGGTGAAGTCGCAGAGGATGAACAAGGTTGGCTGGTTAAGCTTGAGCTGGTTTCACGGCGTCAAGCTGCGTGACGTTGTCGTACGCGCCCGGGATGTCGACTTTGTGTATCTATTATCATTGCAGCCATGGAGAAATAACAAACCGTCTGTTTCTCCTGTGCCAAAGCAACTACTTTTCCTGGTCAGGTATTGGCTTTAATAAGGACGATAACAAGGGACGACGACGATAATACTGATACCAATAGTAACGATAACAGCGATTACAACGATAACGATGATAGCGAGCACAGGGGAGAAGTAGTCGCTCGGGCTAGTATAGGGAAAATACGCAGTCTCAACAATTTTTGTCCACTATCTCGAGAGACAATTAGATGAACGTAGTGAGAGCCTCCAAGAAGACTGAGTAATCAATTTAGACTTTGTGCGCCACAAAGATGGACTCAACGTTTCTCAAGGTACTCAGAAGACATGATGTACTCAAGAAACTTTCCCGGGCGATTACTCCGCACTGGTTCAAGCAAATCATCTCCATTCACCCCTTTGGTCATTCATCTCAGAAGCTCAGAACCTAGTCCGACATCTGCAAGCAACACACGGCTAAGATTACCGATCATGGACAAGCAATTAAACGACGTCTTACCAGTCCACGACGGCAATCGAGGCGATGAAATGCCGGAGCCTAGGAACAAGCCAAGACCCAATGGCATTCTCGGCGTTGTCTACGACATTGGCCGAAGTCGATTGCCGTAAGAAGCCCCCGCACGGTGATTTGAAGCCGAGCATAGATCGTTGACAGGGGGCAGCATCGTCTTAATTTTCAAAACATTGGCTTTGCTCGATGCCATTCTTACAAAGTTCAAGGTTGAAGACGAAGCTCTCATCAAATTGCTGGTTCTCGAGGGCTTGTTAGGGGCATGGATGGTCGCCATGGCTTATGCGGGGGTATTCAACGATATTACGAAAGGCATGTCTAGTCTCCAGAAAAAGCAGCTGTTTATGGGCGTGTAAGGAGCAAGATGGAGGGATGAGCGAAGGCAGAGATAGTGATGGTCATGCTGCTGATGCTGAGCTTTCAGCGTTGTTCTCGGCGGCAAACAAATGCCAAAGCACTGAGAGCCCCAAGATGAATAATCCTGATGTTTTAGAAATAGCCGCCTGATACTTAAGGGTGAGGCTTGAAGTCAGTTGTTTTATTTCAAGGTTGTTCATGCCAAGGGAGGTGGTGGAGATTTATATCAGAGACTGCATTCTTGAGGCTCACCTCTATTCGGCTTTTTTCGACGTCCTCAGCGTTCGTAGGTCTTGCTAATATCTCTTCGTCCCTCACTGAAGGTCATTCTATGGTGGAAGTAGGAGACCATCTCTCTGTTACCTATGCTTAGCAAGAACTTTGATGTTTGCATTTTACTCAGCAAAAGTTCCCCACGATCTATGGAAGAGACTGAACGTGCTCAAACTTAGCCTGTCGTTGATCAGCTAAGATTCAAGGGATCAGAGACAAAGCACTGGACTGGAGTCAACGTCTGATTTGGACATATCCCGGGCCGTTACGAGGTGAAAGGCTGAGCACCCCTGTACATCTTCTCTCAGGTCTTCTCTCTAGTATTCCTTCGTACTGCCGAGGCATACTAACACAAAAAGCCCACGAGTAGCGATGTTACATTCTTTACAAGATTGCAAATGAAACCCAAACGAAAATAGAATCTTACGTTCAAATCTACCGACAAAGACCTTTACCTAAACCACATTCTAAGATGCAATATATCTGTTGTGGATCTCACGTAAAAGAAAAAAAGAGAAAAAAAAAAAGAAAGAAAAACATTCCTGGGATACCATAAGATCGCTTTCGCTATTTTGGATAACCCATTGCAGTAGCTTTTCCCTCCGTATACCAGTAGACTCAATCATCTTCCGGGTATGCTCCTGGAAGGTGGAGAGGCGGGTTCTCGGTTAGCTCCCAGAAGTCTCCCACAAACTCCTCGACATCAGCGTCCCAGATCAGCTCCCAATCTTGAGGGCGAGACCCAAAAGTAAACGACATCAGTCGTGGACCATACAACCACTTACGATCTCCTGGCAGTATCATACTAAGCTTCCACCAGCGCGTGCAGCTTCTATGACTAGATTCATACATCGCTAACTGGTGCCTTCCATATTCTGACAAGTCATGACCTGAGGCATGGACGTCCTCAAGCCAAGATATCATAGTCCGAGTTAATTGACGCTTTTTCAAGCGTATATTACTAGTTGATTTGTGTCGCAAGCCCGGATGATCTATCCTATCGTGCAAGACGTCCAAAAAAAGACTTGATGCAGATGAGGCTGAGCTCTCTGATGGTTGCCACACTAGCTCATCCATAGACATATCCGTCAAAAGCCATACTGCGAGCTCTTTCCAATCTCTAAAGTCTGTCACGTCAGCCTCTCTGTCCGACCATCTGTTGCTGTCTGGACCCAGTCGTCTAGATGCGAGGTAAAAATATTCGCTAGTGAAGTTGGCAAGTCTTGCCGCCCATGTACCTTTCAGTATGCTTTCTCTGAAAAACTGTGGGCTGACGTTTTTTTTTGCGACAGAGTCTGAGAAAAAGCTGAGGGTTCGTCTGTCCCCAGAATAGGGTTCGAAACAGTTCAAAAATCGAAACCTCGCCGTTGACAGCATTTCTCTCCCCAACAAAAAGTGAGAGTAGTCCAGGAACTGTCCAAACGTAGTGGCAGACATAAACAAGGCCTAGAGCCTGGACATTTTCAAGGCTGAACAACTTGTCGCTGAGAGTTCCCAGAAGCCCAAGTTCAGCTACAAACTTGAACCAGTGCAAAACGCCATCGTCTTGATGGCGATCCGCTTGAATCCAAGTGTATTCAATAGTTTCCAGCAGGCCCGACCCTTCGATGTGAAAGCCCATAGTTACGAGGCTTCTGGCAACACTAAAGTTGCTTTCTCGCAAGGCAATCTGTATGTTCATTTGATCATCAGCTTCCAAGTGTGATCTGCATCGCGGTACCACTGCTCAACTAAGGAGCAACATACATCCAAGAGAGAATGGCCAAATTCGTTGCGATCTAGTATGGACGCTCGACCACTGGTCAAATGCTCTGCGACTTCAGGCCACGAGCCTTGTCTGACAAGGTCGAAAATTCGATCGCCTTTCGGACGGGTAGTCCAAGGTCTGATTGATGCGTTCCACCCCATTGGGCTACTGTATGCTTCAAAGTCCCAGGCTCTTCCAGACAAGCACCATGGGAGTTCAACCCGCACTTGAAGAACTTCTCTACGTCAGGAACAAATTCTTTTCATTGGAAACGTACACACTGACCTTGTGCTGTCGGTTTTCCAGGATGCTTTGAAATCTGGTAGGTGTAACCGCCCAACAAGCGTCGCTGGCGCCACGCGATCGGCTTTGGTTTCTGCCTCCTCTGACGTCTTCCTCCTTGGACTAGGTCGTTGAAGTTTGATTTCTCAACTAGGTTTTCCACCATGCGGCCGTCGGAAATGTTTGGGTCTTCTCCAAGCCGATCGGGCTGGACATTGTTTACGGTTTGTAGCAGCAGATGAGACTGAACCAAGGACCTAAATAGCACTATTAACATCGTGAATACACCTAGCACTTTCTTGAACTCACAAAAGCTGACCAATTTTGTCGTCCGTATTTCTGTGGAGGCTAATAGATTGCAAATGCAAGGCTTGTGACTCCCTCTGTGAGTGCAAGTTATGCACATTGAAGAAAAACGAAAGTGTCCGGGAGATGCTGTCTAATTCTGATCGATATCGTTGGATCAGGGTCTTACTCAACATTGCCTTCAGCTTCATCAAGTTCCTCTTCCCCCTTTTCGCTGTCACAATCCGTTGATTCAAATCCGCAGCCAATAGGTGAAGCTTTCCAGACACCTCCTTGTAATTATGCATGAGTAGTAGAGCCGTATCGGTAGATGGGTTTTGAGCCTGATTAATGAAGACTGCCTCGGCCTCTTCCAACATCGGTTTCAAATGCGTGAGATCATTCATCAGTCGATTGATCTCTTCAGGGACATCTTGTGCCTCATCCCAAAGCTTTTTTGTCGTGAGTACGCTTTTCGCGAAGATTTCTGCCAAGGCGACTGCACTCGACACGGCGCCGAGCACCTCCATGTTGATTGAATTGAGTTATTTCCTGGCCTCTCGTGGCACGATCCAATGGGTGGAAGGGGTGATGCCGGAGCCTAGAGTCTGGGAATATTATCATGTCTCACAAGAAAGAAAATCAGGAGCGGCTTTCACCGGGAAATAAGGGAGTTCAGAATCTTTAAAATGCTGCCTAATGCCAAGGGCATAACTTGTGTTGGTCCATCTGCCACCTGAGCCACCTCACGTGTGCAGGATCTGCCCAATCATTTCGCCCTTTGTTACCCACCAGGGCGCTTAGCATCTTATTCCTGCAAGCTGAGATGGGTCCTCTCTGGGTTTGAAAGCTGAGGTTCTGCCTCGCGAAAAGCCGTTATAAACACGCGAACCAATCAGGAAACGTAGGGTGTATCTACGTTACCGTCAGGCGATGTAGCCCGTTCAAGTTCCATGTCGGGAATGCATGCATTTGTGATCCAGTGAGTCTGACATCCCGCATGTAGGGCCAAGGTCTCCCTTAACATGCATCTTTTAGGAAGCCAAAGGGCACATTGAACTCAGTAAATCGGAGAAGTGGTACATCCCGACGATCTTCCGCTTAGGCTTAACCGACAAAGAGCTGTGATGTTAATCATGCTATTCTTCTGATGGGCGGACGCGGTGGGCTTTCGAATGTTAAGATAACGTTAAATCTTTTCTGAAACCTGTTTTGGTCGATGAATATTGGAGAGCATTGATTTATCGTTGAGATTCAGCGCCTTGTTGGGATATTGCGTGGGGCAATGTATTCGCTGCTAAGATCTTCAGCGAAAAAAGTGAGTCTAGTAGGTGTCACTGCGTTCTTCCCAAGCAAAATAACGATTGCGGAATGATTGGACAATTATTGTACCCGTGATGTTCTCTGAGAGCTTGGCTATCCGGGCGGATGCTTTTAGCTAACCAGGGCAAAGAACCACTTATTATCTATCTGGACCTGTTCATTATGGGGACATCTAGTTTCTTAGCATTTTTGTTGTCGTATCATGTTCTATGAAATCTGCTACTGTCGGTGTCATTGTATTGTGATTGTAAACGTTATTAACATCGACGACGTCGCTGGTATCAAACCATCACGATCCGCCCGGGTAGGCAGGACAATCCGCTCAAATGATAAATAACGTTTCTAATCGTATCTTAGTTGTTATGGTATGAGATCACAGGCGTTAGGGATGATAAATACTCTTTGGGAGGCTCCCAGAAGACTGAAAACGTTCTCGCAGACGCTTCTGTAATGAATGAGATACCCCACTGTAATCATCTCCTCATATTCTTATGGGTCATACACACCAGGAGGTTCACTATCAAAACGTTTACGAAAGAGAAAGTATTATTTTACCTCGGCCTGATGCCATGGCGACTCCATGACAATTCACGTCATCTCACCTCCTTGGTATTAGCATGATCGACCGGTTCCATCCGCTGCGCTCTTCACTAACGCGCTTGTGTGACATGCTATACCCGCCCAAGCCGTGGACTTCCATGTATCATGTAACCGCAACGCCTCTCTTCGCACTTGAACTGACCCCGCCACCAGCGGTATCCCCCACCGGGTCACGGAACATCCCGCGCCAACATCGCCATGAAAGCTGATCACCTCAAGTACCGAGACATGCGCATTTTAGTGGCCCCTTCAAATGCCAATGTGCCAAGGCCTAACGCCCAAAACATCTACGCAAGAGGCTGGACGCGAACGCCTTCAGCTCGATTTTGCTGGCAAAAGTTCTGGAGCTGAACAGCATGATGGGCGACTGAAGTTGAGATTTAGTTTAGACTCGTACTACTAGGACGCCAATGTGAAGAGCTGAACGTCCAGCGCCCGCTTCGGCACCTCGTGGCGATATTAGCTAGTGATCTTCGAAAACTTAAGCTCCACCTTAGCGGCCGCCTCCTCTACATGAAGAGCCACCTACGCGAACGTTTTGAACAGTTCAATGCCTTCCTTCGTCCGGTGCATTTTAGCCCAAAGATGCACGTATACCCGAGGGGCTAATATGGCCGGCCTTTCTTGGCGGGCAGTAGGGAGGAGATCAATGTCTTGGTTTCTGGGGAAGTCTGTTGATCCCACGTTCAGCTGTCATTCTTCCGCAGACACAAGACGATCATCAAGTCGCCTCGGCCTACTGTGCGAAAACAAGAGATCATACTTAACGGCGAGAAGTACTGGATCAACGTGTGAGACCAACAATCCTCATGTATTCTAAGAGCAGTCTAGGCCATCCCGGGCTACACCTAGTGAATCCGCGCCTAAGGCCTGCGGGGAAGTGGCTTTTGGAGTAGAGACATCATTGATTAAACGCCGTCCCGGAGCAATGAGGAAAAGCGCAATACAGTAAAAGTCCAGCCCTCTTGAGACTTTAGTGCGCCGGACTCTTGCGGCATGTGCATTCTGTGTGGGATGCTCAACACGACCAGCTTCTATACAAACATAGTCTCGAAAGATCAAGCTTGCTTCACACAACACTGACTACAAAATTACCGTCTATCGACAACGTTTTAACGGAAGATTGAACAGACCCAACCGCCCAGTATGTCTACTACTTCTATCATCACCACCAAGACGCCCGGTTTTGCGTACGTGAACGCTACACCGGCGTTGTTTTGTGTGCCAGGCGACCCGGTTTACCCAATAATTTCACCCGAAGGAATCGACACCATCGTACAATGGCCCCGGGGTTCGCAACTCAGCTATTCGATCATATCGCGAAAGGAGAGCAAGACACCCGATTTTGCGATCGAGATTGTCAAAGAAGCAATACACGAGTGGTTTAGTGAGCTTGGCAAAACTCTTGAATTAAGAGAGGCTCGCGCTGGCGAGCTCGCAGACATTCGCATATCATTTCGGACCGACATGCCAAGTTGGAGCTGCATTGGGGCCGTGGCAGCTAATAGTATTCCCTCACAGATGGAGCCTACGATGAACTTCAACTTTGGAGGATGGACGAGCTCCAAGGCTGTGTACTCGCACGAGTCTATCAAGAGGCTCGCCCTGCATCTTTTTGGTCATGCTCTAGGGCTGTGAGTGAAGTCTCTTCAATGAATGAAGCAAATAACCGCAGGGTTGCGTAACCATCCAGATAACTTACACAGAGTTCTAGGCCCCATGCCAAGCTGAATCAGTGGCCGTTGCCATGGAAAGAGGCCGAACTTGAACAGGAGTGCGATTCGTTCAACACTGAACTGCTCAATGGCGCGAAGGGCTGTGACCAGCTGCGGGACCCCGAGTCGATCATGCATTATGATGTCCCAGCTCGACTAGTCAACGGCAGGTCTGACATACGACAAGGCGGTTGTTTCATAGACCAGGAGGCTCGAAGTCTCGTGCAGTCTTTGTATCCCAAGGTTTTTGGGGCTTCCTTCTTTCAATGCGATACATCCGATACCTCGCTCTTCCCAGACTTCAAGCCGGCAGCAAAACAGGCCAGCGCTCAACGCTTCTTCAACACATCCCGTACCGCCAACATCGTTACTGGCATTCGCAAGGTAGATATGGGCATCAATGCCAACTTTCGCCTCAAGACCGAGATCTCCAACGTCAACAGCGCTGGGTACACCATCGGAATGGGAACTTGGAACGAGACATGCCTGAACGCAGCCATTTGCAACGTTCTTTCCTTCCAACCGGCGGATAAAAGAGTTCAGACTGGAAGCGCCAGATGGGACAGTCTGACTGGTGGAAACGAGCGATGGACCCGACAGACATTTGGGAAAGCTTTCAATCAGACCCCGAATGTCGTTGTCTTCATTAGCGCATTTGACACTGAAGAGAGGAAGGTCGTGCGCATCGACGTGGCGCCTTCGGACATTGATAAGAACGGTTTTACAGTCCATCTTAAGACCTGGAATGGTTAGTCTCCCCTCTTCCCCGTTCTCTTTTGTCTGGACAGCCCCTGAAAACATCTTTATTGGTGCCAATGGAATACATTTTCAATACGAAGGCTAATTTCTGCTTCTCAGATTCCAACATCTATAACATAACGGCCTCTTGGGTCGCACACGAGCCAGACGAGTGGTCTATTCGCTCCGGCCCTCTCGACATCGCATTCGATCAACGCCAGACAAAGGATGTAAAACTCACGAGAGATTATACCTTCCCAATGAAGGAGAAACCTGCTCAACTCTTCTATGCGTTTTCGCACATTGATGTGGAACCCGACAGAAATCTCCAAGTAGATTTGTATGCGACCTGTGACGAGAAGAGGGTGTACGCAGAGTTCAATACCTGGGATAACGAGCAAGGCTTCTTTCAGTGCAAGGGGTGTTATATTGCTCTTGCTCAGGTGTAGGGTCGTACAGGAGGTTTTGTCGATGCTTCCCTTCATAACACTCTTTCTACTATTTCTCCTGATATTTATCATACTCCAGAGCTCCACTGTAATGTGAATAGTTCAGCAGAGTAGATGCCACCGCAATTTGAGCGCGTCTTTCGGGCGGGGATTCCGCAGCAAGATAGGCGGAAGAGGATAGTTCTTGCTAACGTAGATAATATCTATCACGGCTGCTACATACCATCTTTCCCCTTCCAGGCGAAACTTGAGGTTAGTTGATAGTTGGTGGTTCCTCATTGACCGTATTACCCACGGGCGTTGGTATCTGGCTCGAGGAAGTGTGTGTATTGCTTGCGATTTCGTCACGCCTGATGCCATTGAACCCCGTCTCTGCTGAAACAACCCGTCACTTGACGAAAAAAGAGGACCCTGTCACTTAATTGAAGCCCGCAAACTGGAGAAATTCCTTTCTCGACTCTAAGCCTCATCTTGCACACTGTAAGCAACAAGACAGTATATTGTTCAATACGTATCAAAAATTGCGAATCTCGATATTCCTTCAGCCTTGGTGGCAGTGATGAGGGGGCGGCGTTCATCGGACCATGTCGCAAGTGCACGGTGACACATATGATCACTAAGAAGAAGAGAAAGCTAGTCCTTGGTCAGTAGTCACAAAATCTGACTGTAATGACTGCGGTGACGTAAAGGGCTCAAGCCATTAGACTAGAGCTCAGGCGCGACCGATTCTCCAAATTCACCCCGCTCTTGGAAAACTGCTT
This sequence comes from Colletotrichum endophyticum, assembly GCA_027406105.1. Taxonomy (NCBI): domain Eukaryota; kingdom Fungi; phylum Ascomycota; class Sordariomycetes; order Glomerellales; family Glomerellaceae; genus Colletotrichum; species Colletotrichum endophyticum. The sequence goes on from JANVYF010000002.1 coordinate 5,779,123, forward strand.
CTCGTGCAGCTGCTAATCGCGACAATTGCCCTCTGGCTGCACTTAACGTGGCCGTGGGATGGATCGCCACGAGCGGTTGAACGCCTGGAACGCCAGCCAGTGCGCGTTAATTACTGTGTATGACTGAATCCGGCGTCGCGGTTGTACCAAACGAAGGCGCTGTCTCAAGATGGCTTGCAACTTGGCTTTGCCAAGCCAAATACTTGCACCCACATTTGCTAGCTCACAGGGTCAATCACCATCTGCAACGAACGAATAGTATTCCAATTTTGTCACAGTAAAAGAAGCTCAAATGTCGGGTACATAGAACGTGCGGTCAAGGACAGCTTTCGTCCTTGCGCCAAGAGAGCATACACGGATCTATCTTAAACTTCACTTCTCTAGCACGTCGAGAACATCACAAACCACATTGAGTTTGTAGTTACGACGCAGCCCCCCCCGCAAAAAGACTACGGCAAAATATCACAAACCACTTACTCAACCACTGTTACACTTCAAAGTCACTTCTCTGAATATCCAGATTCATCATGTCACTTCAAGATATCCTCGAGCCGAATTTGCAACGTTATACAGCCCAGCTGGATGGTCGCTACGTCTGCACTCGACTCGTGACCCATAACGGCGTTACCATAGCCATAGCCTTAGGCAAGACACAGAGCAATTCATTCTTCTTCGACTACTCAATTCTCGATCTTCAGGACGGGGCCACGACCAGCAAGAGCCAGTCTACGACGGCAGCCGCCGATACTGATAAGCTCGACTCGCAGTGTTGGTCTAGCAATGCGAAGAGGCTGCAGTTTTCGTCTGAGGTCAGGGTCGTTGGCGAAGAAGCAATTCCCGTCTATCAGATCCCAGCTGTCGATCGAAGCTACCGAAAGGTTATTCGCTCGCAAAGCCAAAAGCAGAAGCTGGATCAATGGCTCTCATCTTCCCTATGCCTGATGAACCAGAAGGTCTTTGACTTCCAAGTCCTGTCCGATGGCCGATATATCTATGTCTTCCGCCAGAGCGCATCGGCGGAGGCCGAGTGGCCAAATCAATTCATGTCAGAGAGCCATGACGGAAAGCCACCGGTTGACAACAACCTCCTTTGCGATCGATTTGCGCTCGTAGGGTCTACTCTCAGTCAGCCCTTGGAGACGCGGTACCAGCGAAGCCGTCAAAAACAGATCCCGCTTAATGAGCAGGATACGCTTCGTGTCAAAGACATCAATGATGAGCCCTTCTACGAACCTACGCATTCACTTCGGTTCGTTCAAGACCTTGTCGACGGTCGCTTTTGCGTTCTTCGAGCACCCACTGTGACCAATAACGTCACGAAGTGGATGATCTTCGCTTATTCTTGCAAAATGGGACAGATCGAGTGTTTAACCACCGATGTAGCTTCCAACGGGTTGTTCGACCTCCACGGACATGTTTACTACACGTGCGACTCGGATACACATCCTACCATCAAGGTGTTCGCCAACGGACCAGGCCCCTGCACAGCCGCAAAAGACGACGGTAGCGGAACTTGTTCGAAAGCGAGAGTTCCCATCATGCCCAAGACGCCGGCGTCGAAGCGTGCCGTTCAGTTGAGCGGCGATGCAGGGCTTCAGCTGAGAAAGCCTGTCGACCTCTCGAGCCTGCTTGATGGCTTCACCTTGGAGGCTTGGGTGAAACCCGAATCCGCCGACAACGGAACGGAGGAAGCGACCGAGGACTCTAGCTTCTCAGTGTTTCGTGTTTCAGACAATAGTCCGGGGACTTTCATCAATGAGGAACTTCGACTGACCATTCAGTTGGTTGGTGAGAAGAAGGCAATCGTCACATCAGAAACAGCTCTGAAGGCAGATGAATGGAACCACATTGCTGTCACCTACAACCCGACAACGTCAACCTATGGACTGGCAATTAACGGAGCGGCAGCAGGCTCCGCCATCAGCAGTAACCCACCTGGCTCGTTCTTAGGAATCGGATTGCAACCAAAGGGGCCAACAAGCTACTTTACAGGACTGTTCGACGAAGTACGTGTTTGGAGCCGTCCGCTCCATCCATCTGCTATCAAAGAAAGGATGTGTAAGCGCGTCACGGGTTTAGAACCCGATCTGGATTCGTGTTGGCACTTCGACGAAGACTCCGGCACGACCGCCTTCGACGCGACAGTCAATCATCGTGAGCTGATGGTGGTCTCTACTGAAGATGGTACACCGTCTTCCGACAGCTGGGTTCCATCAGCTGCGCCTATGGTGTCAAGCTATGGACTCTCGCGACGGATACTGCGTGTAATGGCTCCCCTGCAGATCAAAGGTGGTCTTTGCGCCACAGTCTATAACGAGCAAGTTGCTGTATCCGAGAAGAAGACGACCGACTCGGAAGGGGGATCGAGTTCGAAGCAAAAGTCCGGCGATGGTGCGCAGCCCAAGCATATGAAGCGTGGAGCCAGAGTGCTCCTTTGCTTCATTTCTGGTACTGACGCCTCACCTTTGCGTTTGGCGGCCCTCGACTTCGGCTTGCTATCTGATGGCACTCTTGCCGACACGCCAGCTTTGATGAATCCCCAGGCGCTAACGGCCGCTTCCTCGAATTCTTCCAGCGCAAAGGTCGGCACAGTGGGATTGAAAGTGCCAACAGCTCTCTTGTATGTCGGGGGTGAAGGCATGGAGATCTTTGGAGGAGTTGTTGCCCTTGATGCGGTTGGATGTGAGCCCTCGGCGCCCTATGCTTTTGAGTCTGCCACAGGAACCGTGACAGTCTATTTCAAAGCACGAGGAGCTTCCGGGGAGGGGCACTTCTCAGCCTTGAATTACAACATATCTCGCAAGGCTGTGGCCACGGAGCTTTGTGCATCGACTCTCGGTGAAAACGAGGGCCTGCTGGCAACGAGCAAGCTTCAACACGCGGAGAACGTAGTCGTTCAGACCGATCTGTGCCCCTGGGCGCCTGAGAACTTGGCTTTCAACTTAACGCTGACGGCCAACATGGTCGATGGAAAGGAAATAGTCGAGACGTGGGCAGGTAAGAACTTTTTGTGCGAACTGGGCTTCATGTTCTGCGCTAATTGGAAACGATTCAGGCGTTCCTTCAAAGTTGGAAGAGCTGTGCAGCCTGATTAACGGCACCAAACTGGCGACAACACGTACTATCGGCCATGTGGCTCAGCTGGTAGAAATTACCGTGAGTTTGCCTACCACTTGTGTCGAACTTCTCTCAGCCTTATTCTAATACTCTCCATGAAACAGACAAACGGCTACGCAGACATGGAGACACCGCCAACTGAAATTGCTCTTTTGGATGTTCTCACGAACTCCGTTACGGCAGGAACATTTTTGAGTATCGGTATGCGGAGCTACTTTGTTCTCAAAGACGCACAAGCTGGAGACAAGAATCTCGTGGCCGTTTTATATAACGACCAGAGACCGAGAGGGAGCCCGCCTGGTAAAGGTGCAGAGGTGACGGCCAAGGGCTATCAGCATGAACTCCTGGTCACCTGTGAAGGCAAACCTGCTGGCAAATTCTCACTTGGATCCGGAATCGTGAGCATGGCCTGGTCCCCATCGGCCGTGATCAGTGGTGCGGTCGCCAAAGCATCGGAAGCAAACATCCAAGTCCCTGGAACTAGCTTCATCAGCGGTAGCAGCCAGAGCCCATCTTTTGGTTCCCCGCCTCGCTCGACTGCTCTCCGACTTGATGGTCGCACCAAATGCTACTCCATGCTGGAGGATACAGTGGCGACGGCTGCCTGCGCTGGCATATGTTTCGAAACTTGGATCAAGGTTGAGCCGGAATCGATCAATACTATCGCAGTCGCTTACACGTCAGAGCGGTTGCCACGCGCTGAGGGGTTGGCCAAGGAACAACAGACCTTCGTGCTTGGTATCACTCAGCCGTCAGGGGGAGGTGCTGCGTTCGACATGATTGGCAACGTCAACGGGACGCGATTTGCAGTCAGCCGGCCCTCTGCCTTGAGGTTTGGTGATTGGACACACTTTGCTTGCTCAAGCCAAAGTGCGTTCGCCGTCATGAGTTCGGGCAAGGGTTACGTTGACCTTGGCACATCGGAAGAGTGGAATGTCTCTGACTTCTCACTGGCATTCACACTCAAACTCAACAAGAGGTCTGAAGGCGATGATGGCGAGCATTGCATCCTTGTGAAAGGTGATAGCAATGCAAATTCAACACCCTTGAATGTCAAGGTCTCTTCAAGCAACCGACTTCAACTCTCCTATTGGGCTATGGATGAGGATGGCACCAATCCACAACCGCGCCAGTTCGAATCACCAAAAGCCTTCGATGCTGGCAAGGCATACAAGGTCTTTCTGTCTCGCAAGCTCGTCCAAGTCTCTCAGAAAGAAGCTTCAGAGCCCGGCCAACCACCGAGAAGCAAGCCTCCAAGGCCGTGTCAACAGGTCACCATGCGTGCGTGGAATTCGAAGGGGGAGGTGGAGTTTGAAATGATTCCGAGGAGCGTACAGGCTCTTGAGAGCGATGAAGTTGCCTTCAAGCGCCAAGACGAAGGTCATCAGATTCACGGCTCTGTGCAAATGAATCAGGCACCTCTCTATCTCGGTGGAGCGTCGTGGGCCAAAGACAGCGGGTTACGAGGCGCAATTGGATCCATCCGACTGTACTCCTCGGCCATCAAACTCCCTCAATCGGCAACCGAGCTGTGCGCTGCCTCTGAAAGCACGAATGGCATAGTCGGCTCTTGGTCTTGTCGCGAAGGAGGAGGCGTCAGTCTTGTGGATGATCTGAATCGCAACCATGGCAAGTTCCAGGGTGAGCTGAACTGGGTTCGCAGTCCGTATGACCCAGACTCCCAGCTCTCGTTTCACATCAATGCTTCGGAAGTCAAGCATAAGCAGCCAGAGGCGAAGGAGATGAGGTTCCTTGAACAGGCTTCTCCCACAGGACCGCATCAATTGTCAATCGGAAACGTTTTGATGGATTACGGGAACGAGGAGTGTCGTTTTCTTCGCCCCGGGCCGGGATTCTGTGGCGAATTTGACGAGCTGCGCATTTGGAATACGCCGCGAACCCGAGAGAACATCTGCGACTCAATGAATACTTCATTGACCGAGACCACGGCGGATCTTGCTGTCTATCTTCCATTCCATGGTGAGAAGGCGGTTGGCTCACCCGGGAATTTGTCTCAGGGGTCGCATGCTGTGCTCACCGACACTTCAGCCAACTGCTGGCATCTTACGCCGCTCTTTGGATCTGAAGCGAACGCAGTATCATCACAAGCACCTGTTGGGCATGATTCCCCCTGCGTAGACCACACACTGAGGTCCGATATCCACTCACCTCAAGGGGCCACCATTGTTGCTGGGCCTTCTGTGGCCGAGTATGGTGACATGGAGATCAGCGCGAGCGGCACCATGGAAGGCAGTTATAAACGAGCTTACGCCTACATTGACGAGCATGGCGAATGGTGTCTAGTGACAGGCTTTCGTATCGGCGCGCTGAAGACGGAATGGGTCAGTCAGGTTCAAACCTCGCCAACCCTCGTTGGCTTCATCGAGGGCGCCCCACCTGTCCCTGTTGATTCCTTCATCCGCAAAGACAAAGCACCCACGTCATCTGTGAAATTTAAACAGAGCACAAAATGCACCTACACATACAGCGCGAGAGCGGAAGTAAGCACTGATAAAGAAGTGTCTTCCAAAGTGGGTGCTGGAATTGATTGGGAGGTTGAGGCAGGCATGGGCGTCGAGACAAAGATAGCCGAGGGCAGTATTGGGGTATCTAGGACGCGCGCCGTCGATGTCTCGGCCGGCATGGTCAACAACGAAGTCCACGCATCGTCGACGAACATCAACATGGAGATGGGCGTCCAGTTGACTAGTATCTGGAAGGACGGCGACGATACCAAAAAGCAGACAGGATTTGAGCCTTCCAACACTGGTCTCGCTCTCATTGAGAGTGAGGTCGCGGATGTTTTCGCGCTTCGTCTCCAGATACGTGGGTCGATTGCGCCTGTCGTCGCCTACCAGATGCGACCCAATCCAGACATTCCCAAAGATCGCAACCTTGTCTCCTTTGAGATCAATCCTACCTACACCAAACAGGGTTGCCTTGATGGCCGTCGTGGTGCGACCAACGACCTGGACTACCCTGCGCTGTCCTCAGCCCCAAAGGATGCGTCGTATTACAAGCCGACAGAAGCTTACGCACTCCGGGAGCGTATTCGTCGGGCTGAGGAACAACTCCAAGGCGAATATGATCGCCAGTCGCTGCTCTATACCGATGAACTCCCTCAACGTACGCATCGAAATATTTGCAATGCATATGTGTGGACCGCAGAAGGAGGAACGTTTCAAGAGACGAACTCAACCCTGGACATGGTCAAGTCCGAGGTTGGAGGGAACTTGGACACCAAAACCAGCCTAGTTGACTCGGACGAGGAAGAGGTTTCGGTTATGAATATCAACGCAAACCGTTCCGTTGATGCTATGTTCAGCGCCCACTTCAATTTTGTGACGACGAAGGACAAGTCATCAGAGAAAGGCTTTGAGCTAGCCACAGAGCTGCCTCCATCCGTCGACATCAGGTACCAGGACAAAAACACGGGCGAATATTTCAAGACACCTGGTGCCGTTGACGCGTATCGGTGGATGAGCTTTTGGCTTGAGCCAAGCGTGGAGGCAACGGACACTTTCTTCGAGCACGTTCTGAACCATGTCTGGCTTGAGAAGTCACCGGAGCCCAATGCTCAACTGCTGCGGACTCTGCGCGAAGGACTGAAGAACGAAACCGGCAACGCACGTACGAAGGCCTGGCGCGTCCTGCATCGCTGCACATATGTCAGTCGCATACCCGAGAAGATTGAACCTCGCCCAAGAGCCGCGATATCTACCAAGGAACAAAAGCCATCGACGCTTCTGGCCGACGTTGGAAGCAATTGGCTCTTGATCCAGAAGCTGGAGCCATTTGCACGCGATGCTAATTCGCGGGGAAATCTCGCGAACACTTTGAAGCCTCACGTTCTGAGGTTCTTTCCGACCCTGATCGCCCAGACTCGCTTGTACAACCAGGTGCTGGATATGTTGGCAGATTATGTTGGACTATCTTGATGTTCTATTGTGTTGAGCCTTTCTAGCCGGGCGGTGTCCACACACGCGCGCGTAATCCGTAGCTCGTGCTAAAGCATCACCGTCGTTATCGCCGTAGTCATCGCTATTGTTATCGCTATCGTTGTCGTCGTCTATCGGTGTCGTCCTTTATCGTCGTTGTTCTCTCTACTACTATACGGGTCATAGGGGACACTGCCCGGCCAGCAAAACTCATTGTCTTTGCTGGAGTTCTTCGAGAACATAGAGTACGGCCGGCCTTTCCTCTCAGAGCATTTGCGTTGCGTCATGGCAGGATGGTGCTGTAGATAATCACAGTCCCTACTGGTAGCTTATAATCCTGATTTCACTTTTTGATGAAAGTCTTAGAAAGTCTTAAGGGGACTGAGTCTTCCCGGCCTTCATGAGGTTTCCGTGTAGCTGTCCCTAATAAATGGGGGCAGAAATGAAGATCTAGACTCTGAACCCCAAGAACTCCCTCCCTCAATGGCTCGTGTTCGTCTAGTTATTCTGACAAAAAGAGTTCAGAACGAACTTCTGGATACCTAATGAAAAAAGAGGTATACAAGCCTCTCGGCGTAAAAGATCGTGAAGACCCATGTCAGAGTCATGTCTCCACCGAACCACGATGCGTTCGAAAATAAATTTCCAACGCGGATCGCTGCCATTACATTGTATGCAAGCCACGAAAACAAGACGAAGAGACCGAGTCTACTTAATGAATCAGCGGGAATATCAGTGACAGCCGGGTCTGACGTACTTTCGCAGGCTTGCGAGTAGATGACAGATGAACTTCGCCACGCCAGCATGGTTCCGGCACGCATTGGCAGCCAGCTGATTTGAACTTAAAGCCCTAGACTCATCCTAATTGCTTGATGCTTGCTTTTTGATATCAATCGGCTGCTGAAAGTCCGCCATGATGACTGCCGGGCGGGGTGTAGAGTGAGGGGCTGTTTCTGTAGGAGAAAGAGTTTTCATTCAAATTTCTTCCTGTACTGTCAAGGTAGTTTTCGAAACCACGAAATGCACGTCCTAAATGTGCATGGGAGGCATCCAACGAGTTATGTTCGCCAACAAGGTGTACGCCTAGTTAATGGTACCAGGAGGGTACTCATTCCCTAGTGTTCACATTTGGCTGGGACTTTATGTGGACAAATCAGGAGACACGGTTGCTTGCTGTCGGCTTATACTCAGGATTCACTAGCCGGGCCATGTTCTTAATAACGATAGCGTACTCAGCACTTCTATAAGGATAATATTAGCAGAGAAAATAACAGGAATGGATAGTGATGACAATATTGATGATTGGCGGCGACGGTGACACCGACGAAAGTGATAACGAAAGCGACTACGCAGAAGGTTATACAGGGGTCTAGCAGGATACACGGATTACACACGTTTATACCTTAGTCACTGCCTAGATAGCGAGCAACACTGCTCGGCCAGCAGGACCTTCATACTTTATTTTAAATCCAATATCATTGTTAATGAGAGTAACTAAGAACTCTCATGTGCGCCGCAAGGAAAAGCTATGAATTCCCAAACGTCTCTATGCAGTCTTGTATGCAATGGTACCCAGGCTCTAGCAAATGATTTCCACGGCGGCGTGGAGAACGGAGTGGCATTCAAGATCGCCGTCGGGAAGAGTGAAGTCGCTGCCGCCGCAGTTGGAACCACTCCACGTCTTGATCGTGCAACCACTGTTTCTCATATCAGTACACTAAAGGCTCGTGGAAAAGAAGGTCGGGTGCGTCATACCGCTTATCAGCGACCTTGATGGAGCGCTTGTTGGAGACCGGGATGCAGCGACGGGCCCCTACGCCGGTGACCTCGAAGACCTGCTCGCCGTTCGTGCAGAGGTCGTCGCTGAAGGAGGAGACCTTGGAATGGTCCTGGCGAGACTCAAGCTGAACAGGGTTTGCGAGCGTCAGAGAGGCAAGGGCAGCGGTCATGACCGTGGTAATAGAGAATTGCATGTTGAAGGTGTTGATATTGGATGCTGATGGAAGGCACAGAGAACTGGTCGAGATTGTTGTACTTGTTGAGGCTTAGAAATGAAGATGTTGATACTGATGCTGGATGAGTACAGCTCCAAAGTGGAAAACAAGCCGTCATTTTATATGTTTCTGAGACCCTCTCAAACGGTGTAAATACTGAAGCCTGGAGCTGCGGTCGTGAAGCCCCTTGGCTGAGCATCCCATGTCATCGGGATCAGACGAAGCGGGAAACCTTGACTTTCTCATCTTCCTGCCGGAAGTGTCAGTACCTACCTAGGCGCAGTGAAAGGCCCGTATCAACAAATCGTCGATACTTGGCATGTATTTGCATGCAGATCTATCAAAAGGACTTTGGCTGACGTGAGAGGTGACATTGTTTCAGGGACGCGCTGTACTTGTGTGCACAACATTATCGTTGCAATAATCAATAGTGATCGGCTTAATGATCGTCTACGAAGACTCTCGCCAAAGAATTTGGGGTTAAAAACGTAAAGGCCTCTTAACACGAACCCCCTGCATTTGGCCCCCAAATGGCGGGTAAGTGCCGTGTAGGAGCCGAACTCATCACGGGACGGAATCCTTCCAAGGCAGCAGAAACAGTATTGACAAGTAGGATGACATTCGTGGGTGCGCATTGAAAGAGACACGGGAGGGTTTGGTGTTCCTGAAAGTAGCCCCAACTCAAAGATCTGCAATGCGGGCTGATGCTTGTCTCTGCTGGGGAGCCGTCCGATTCGCGAACACCCGCAGGTAGGGCGGGATGGAGGCATATCGCTTCCGGCAATCAGGCAGTGTCGAGGTGAGCGCCTTGCTACCTTGTCCAAAACAAAGTTGGGCTGCTGTGCTGCGCATGTGGTAAATAATATTTCCTAAGTAATTGGTAGCTTCGCCCGAACTCTGTCGAAGTCTGGGGCTATTCTTGGCGAGGGGATGCATGATTGGGTATGTTGATGGCAGTTAGCTTCCCCGTATTGCCATGGCAGAAATGCTGTCGGAATATCAGATGCAACTTGAAGGAGATTCTGTTCGTGCGCTGGCCACTAATTCCATCCACTGCATACAGGCTTGTAGAACACCATCGTGATAAGATGCCTTTTCTGGTTGAGTTCCATGAAGAAAGAATGCCAAGTCATGACCGTGAATAGCCGAAGCCGGCGTCGGGGTCATGTCGGAATGAAGCCGCGATTAGTCATCATCGGGCTTTACTGCCCCTCACTGCTTGTTACCCCGCCAAAAGAGAGAGAGCCACAGCGGCGCACCGACAAACGGGCGGCTCACCCCGCTGCAGATGCCACAGAGGTGACCGAAAATCGGGTCGCAAATGGCGTAATCCAGCACCGAATGGGGCCCAAGCACCGTCAAGCAATCAGCGTCGTGCAATTCGCCGACTTCTAACTCGAAGCTCAATTGAGGAGGGCGCAAGTTGTAGTCAGTCCAAACGCCGTCCTGTCCTGCCTCCGGTTGTTTCTCTTCTTCCCATCCTTCCATGAACTCTTTCCTCCTCCCTGTCCTCCGGTCTCGCATCCCAAGCAGCGCCGCCAGAAGAGGATTCCACGCGACGGCCACGATGAGTCTTAGCAGCAAGATCAAGCCCGCGGCCAGAGTCGCCGGACGCAGACAGGATGTTTGGTGAGATAAGATCTTGATGAGGAGTCAGCAGTGACTCTTATCCTCGGACCTGTGAACCGGTGCTGACCATTGATGCCAGGTCCATCGTCAACGAGGCCGCCGCCGCCTCGCCCAAGCAGCCCATCGTCAACATGGGCCAGGGCTTCTTCGGCTACAACCCGCCCGACTTCATTCTCAACGCCGCGAAGCAGGCCCTGGATCGCGTCGAGTGCAACCAGTACAGTCCCACCAAGGGCCGCCCGCGCTTGAAGAAGGCCATTGCCGACGCCTACTCTCCCTACTGGGGCCGCAAGCTCGACCCCGAGACCGAGGTCACCATCACTACCGGCGCCAATGAAGGTGAGAGGGACTCCGTGCCGAGAGGGAGATGGCCGGTGAGACGAGGGACTGACCGTGGGTCTAGGCATGCTCAGCGCCTTCATGGCCTTCATTGAGCCTGGCGATGAGGTCATCGTCTTTGAGCCCTTTTTCGACCAGTGAGATAGCATCGAAAGCGGCGGAAGTGAGATGTAAGTGCTGACCCTGGAACAGGTACATCTCCAACATCGAGATGCCCGGCGGCAAGATCACCTACGTGCCCCTCCACCCTCCCAAGGACGGCGGCGAGAAGACCTCCTCCGCCGCCAACTGGACCATCGACTTTGACGAGCTCGAGCGCGCCATCACCCCCAAGACAAAGATGATTGTCCTCAACACACCGCGTCCGTCCCATCCACCCCTGTCATCTCAATGTGACAATGGCCACTGACTTCCAACACAGATAACCCCGTCGGCAAGGTCTTCTCCAAAGACGAGCTCCAGAAGATTGGCGACCTCTGCGTCAAGCACGAAATCATTATCCTCTCCGACGAGGTCTACGACCGTCTCTTCTACGTCCCCTTCACCCGCATCGCCACCCTCTCTCCCGAGATCGAGAGCCTGACCATCACCGTCGGCTCCGCCGGCAAGAACTTCTACGCCACCGGCTGGCGCGTTGGTTGGCTCATGGGCCCTGCTGAGCTGATCCAACACGTCTCCGCCGCACACACCCGCATTTGCTACTCCTCCGTCTCACCGTTGCAGGAGGCTTGCGCCGTCGGTACGTGATCCCCTCCCCTTTGTGCGTGACAATGAAGCAGAAATGAAAGCTGACACGCGATCGCACAGGCTTCGAGGAGGCCGAGAAGCACGGCTTCTGGGACGAGACCATCAAGGACATGAAGGGCAAGATGGACCGCTTCAACGAGGTCTGGACGGAGCTCGGCATGCCCTACTCCGAGCCCGAGGGCGGCTACTTCGTGCTCGTCAACATGGCCAAGGTCAAGCTGCCCGAGGACTACCCCTTCCCCGCGCACGTCGCGAGCCGCCCGCGCGACTTCAAGCTCGCGTGGTTCCTCATCCAGGAGGTCGGCGTCGCGGCTATCCCGCCCACCGAATTCTACACCGACTCCAACGCGCACATTGCCGAGGACTACATCCGCTTTGCGGTGTGCAAGCCTGATGACGTGCTTGAGACTGCCAAGGAGAGGCTGCGTGGACTGAAGAAGTACATCCAGGAATAGAAGGAGCGTTGGATTTGAGCACCATGTATCATGCATGCTGGAAAGATATCTGTTAAAAGAAAGTGTGAATAGATAAAATGTCTTATTTATACATCCTTCGTTTGCGTGTGCTCTGTCAAAGAGATCGTATATATGCTTTGGGCCCGAAACATTTAACCCTCCCAGTCTACCGACGAATCTTGGGCGAGGGCGTACTCCTCGTAGTAGAACACGCATCACCGACACCGCCCATCGCTCCCCCTTCCTGGCAGGCATTCTTCGGATCGCAGTACGTGACGAAGAGCAGCCCGGAGTCGCCCGCAGGCACACCCGACGGGACGCACCAGAAAACGGACTGGCTCACGTGGGCATCGTCGGCGGTCTGTTTCCCCGCTGCCAGCGAAGATTTAATGGCTTTCCGATTGTTCGCGTCTGCAGTTCTCAATTAGCTTCGACGCTGATTTTGAAGGGAGGACATGAGAATCAGACCGATTTTGAGAAGACGGGAGCCGCAGTAGGTTTCGCTCGGGGTGCAGGTCACCGCGGAGGCGACGCCGGAGATGGCGGCGATGGTGGCGAGCAGGGCGACGATTCGGGCCATTTTTGGATGCGCTTTGATGAAGGTAATTTTCTTTTTGATGAAGATGTCTTGACGAATTGACTTTGGCGGTCGAAAAAGGAAGGGAGGCGCTTCTAGGGATGCGATCATCCCTTCTAGCCAGGGCGGCCCAATGCGGGTCTCACGAAGCCCTCAACAGCTAGTGTGGCTTGGACCGGTTTACGGGCAAAATGGCATTTGTTAACACACTGAAGTTTGGCAATTGGACTCGGGCCTCGAGCATGACATTTCCATTGACGAGGCGCATCGTTGGCATTGCTGCTTGAACTCCTTTCTGCAGATACTTCGGAAGGAACTATGATGGGCACCGTGACGGGCAGGTCCTTCCTGGGGAAGAACAACGGCATGGACGGAGGAAAGAACCTGCGATGAAATGGAAAACTCGGCAAAATCGAATCACCATGGTGGGAAAACTCGAAAATATGTGTAAAGCTTGATCTGATTACTTCCTCGCCAGTTTCTTTGACCGATCTTATCAAGCTAAGGTACCATCCGAAATTTCAGCTCTTCTCGAGAGCCATGCCGTGACCAAACCATGTGTCCATCCCAAAAGAACCACGATATCACATCCCAAACGCCATCCAAATAAGCCCATCTAGCCGAGTTGCTAAACCCGCTTGAAAGCCAACGCGAATACCATATGAGAAAAGAGAAAGTCGTGATCATCGTGCAAGACAGAGGGAAATCTCAAGCAAGCAGGACAGATGGAGTCTAGATCTCAGCGCTGTCCTGGCCACCCTCCATCTGGACGTCCTCGTTGGCCTTAGCCTCCTCCTTCACCTCGAACTTGGGCTCCTCCTGGGGAGTGGTGGTGAGCTCGTCCTCCTCCTCAGCGGCGGCAGCAGCAGCCTCCTCCTGCTCCTTCTTGACCTTAGCAGGGGTGCGCTTCTTGGCCGGGGTGGCGCGCTTCTTCTTAGCAGGTGTCTCAGGGGAGACAGTGTCCTCGGCATCGGCGTCGCCCTGGCTGGCCGCGACGGGGGCAGCCTTCTTCTTCGCAGGGGTGCGCTTCTTCTTGACCGGAGTCTCGACAACGAGCTTCTCCTCGGTGGCGTTGGTGAGCTCGTCGGCCTCCTCGTCGTCCTCCTCGGTGGAGGGAGTGGGAGCGGGAGCGGTCTTCTTGCGGGGAGTGGCACGCTTGCGCTTGGCCGGGGTGGTAGCGGTGCCGTCCTCGTTGGCGGCAGGGGCGGGCATGTCAGCGAAGAGCTTCTTCTTGATGACGCCCCAGGCGTTGGTGGCGGAACGAGGGTTGGTCATGCCGCAGGCCTCGGCGAGCTTGGGGTAGTCAATCTATTCATACGGTCAGTATTGAAGACACGCGAACGAAAGAAGACGATGGCGAGGGACGACGACGGGGAACGACGACGACGGGGAACGACGACGACGAGGGACGACGACGACGACGACGACGACGACGCCGGCAACAGTAAGGTAGAGTATATAACCACAAGAGAGGACGAAAAATGGAAGGGATCACGATGGGTGGGTAGGTTGTTTTCTTACCTCAGGCGGGGTTTTCATGCAGTTCCATGCATGCTTGAGAATCTCAAGCTCTCTGTCGGTGAGAGGCTTCTTGGTGGTGCCGTCGGAAGAGGACATGATGACTTGTGATGAAGTGCGAGGTGGGAAATGAAGTGCAAGTGTTGCAGGTGGGATGAAGATGGGGATGAGAAGTGGGTGGTGAGAAGGTGTGTTGTTATTTTTGTGTGAAGGTGGGTGGTGGAGGGGAAGGTGGGAAAACTCTGGCAAGAGATGGACTTGGAGGACAAGAGAAATTTTCAGGCAGATGAATTGTGGAAGGGAAGAGCGGAGATTTCAGTTAGGGCAGGAGTGAAGATTATCGTGTGCCCTGACTGGATGTGCTTAGTTGACGATGGAAGTGAGCGGAAGAAGAAGAGTTGAAAGAAAGTCAGGAAAGAGCCCCGGGTGCTAGGCATCAATACAAGCTGCTACTTCCTGGCTTGTGAACTTGAAGAAGGGTGATTCTCAGTTGCAAAAATGTTTTGTTATGAAATTTCTGGATGCTTGCTTGATATTTCCAGAATTGGAAGGCACTGGGAAGTCAAAGCTGCTTCAAAGCCAGTATGATCCAGACCAAACTGTTCGCAGCCTCCTTTGTGAAATATCTCGATACTTCCAGCAGGTGTACCCCCACGAGACCAGAAGGAACGAAAACAAAAACAAAAAAAAAGGAGTGATCAAAAAGGGAATCGAACCCAAGAGCTCCCAACGTTGGATAGTATAACTTGGTGTTGAGCTAGCATTTGGGCTATACTCGGCATATGCACTGTCACCTCTCCACCCGCTGGTTGCCAACTCCGGACACAAACCTCCCTCAGTAGGTATGCAGATACTCTAGGTGTCTAGGTGTGGTGTTGGCCGGTACGACAGACACGCACTGAGGCAAAGGGCAGGCAGGAGAGTTCCAGGTCCCACCCCACTTCCTACCTTATGCGTACTTTTATTGTTTGTTACATAGACATCTGCACACCCTGCCATTTCACCATGTCGGCCTGTGAAGGTGAGACTATGACCCTTCTTTCCATCTCACTATGGTGTCCACAGCTATTAAAGTACGAACCAAAGGAAGAGCAAGATCTATCATTTCAGATGCCCATCTCGGAATCATGGATATCAATGCAAGTCCTGGGTATGGTGGCCCAATGGAGTTTGGTCGTGCACACTTGGGAAGGAAGGAGGTGTCGAAGGTAAGTTTGCCTGCCTGATCATGCCCCTCCCATGTCTCACTCACTTATCAGCAGCACAGTCTCCTATTGATACACTCCCAAGTCAAAGAGCTGCAACAAAGGAGATCGAAGCATCCAGCGAAACAAGCAGCTTCCCAGCCCATCGTCACTAGTGCCTGTCGGCATAATTGCAGTTCGCACACATCCGAGAGAAGTGACGATGAGGATTAAGCTGAAAATGGCGAGACTCTTAGCAATCTTAACGATGAAATACAATCACACTGATGATATTTTGGCTCAATACTGATGTAAAAAAGCACATGGTTGAATTATTTCAAGAACTGCATGGCGTGCTCGATCATCCCAGGTTTGGTCCCAAAGTAATAAGCAGCAGCTCCGACAAGACCCGGCACGGCAATCCACACCATTTTCCGCGCAAAAGCCTTTGCACCCTTCTTGATAATTATCTGAAGCTTCTCGTGGTATGCCTCGTGATCATTTACGTGCGGGAAGGGCACATCAGGGATAGGCTTTCCCAGAAACTCGCACAACGGGCCCCAACCGTCCTTCAAATTGTAGTTCAACAACCTATCAGGAGGTGTCTCCCTATGGATGGTGTCATAGTGCCTCTTGTATCCCTCCCGAGCGTTCGCCAAGATGCCCTCCTTGGTGTCCGAGTTGAACTGGTACCGCAGCCAGGTGAACGTGATGTCGTCGATCTCCGCGACATACTTCGCGCGAAGCCATGAAAGCGTTCTCCAGACAGGGTTGAAAGCGACGTTGACAATACTCTCATCGAAGCTCTTGTACCACGACTCGAATTGCCGCTCGACAAGGACGACCTTGGAGTCGGGGTACGCTCTGACCAGCTCCGGACCGAAGAAGTTGGGTGGCAGATCGCAGACGGCCCCACAGTGGCCGAGCAGCTGATCAAACTCGGTACGACCAAAGGGCTTCTGGCCCGGCTGTGGGTTCATCTTCGCGTGCATGCCTTCGGTCCACAGCGGGACCTCGCAGATGTTGGATGTCATAGAAAAGCCGTGGTAAACGTCATCGTAGCCGAGAATCATGAGGGCTCGTTGCATTGCTGAGTGTCCATGTCATTAGCCTGGCTCCAGAGTATTGGGGGCGATCCCTAAGGAGATCCCGGATACCTACATGATGTACCCGTCTTGGACATGCCAAGGGCCAGAACCTCCAATGGGACGACTCGCTTGCATGTTCGGCGGTCAATGTTGAGGTCGGGCTTGAAAAGCTCCGGGTGCTTCTCTTCGTCAGTTTGCATTCGAGACATGGTGGGCAAAGGCAGAAAGTCGAAGCTTTCGAGGATGGTAAATCTTGAGCTTGAAGTCCACACGGGATTGAGGAGCGAAAAGTAGATATAGACCGCATGTCAAGTAACCCGTCTTCATGCCCTTTGGTCTGTTTTCCCGTCTGGTTTGCAAAATCCACCAGGACAAGTGTCTTGGAACCTCTCGCATTGTCTTACGATTATGACCCCGGCCCCAACAGTCTCTTGCATGCCCGGCGTTACCCACCCATAAATGTTTGGATCTTCGTACCCTAGCATCCACGCCTGAGATGAACCTGGTTCTCCATATCGAAGGATCTTCCGGCCCACTCAAGCAAACATGCGGTGGGAATAAGGCAGGCCGCGAATGACCAACGACGGTGAGGTATTGGAGACGGCACCCTGGCCGCCCAGATTCTTGACTCTGGACCTCGCTTCCCCTTGGTCCACACTGACCTGCTCGCAGACCGACAACCGACGATCTAGGCTTATCCTCCGCCACGAATGTCGATACTCGCAAATGACATGACGCTGTTGGTGCTCTCCTATCTGGGCAGCTGAATGATGCCTGCATTTGCTGTGTTGGATGTGTTTGCTGCGCACTTGATTTACTGATTTACTAGCTACGCAGGACAGAGCCTAAGCGAGATAATGGACCCAGAATGTGGGTTTGTTTCCAATGTCTTGCCATCTTCGCACATCTTACTGGTGGCCTTTAGCAGTGTGCTGGGTGAACTGAGCAAGATTAACCGCATCCCCTGCAGACTGCGGCGCGGATCCTCCACCAACAGCGCTGGGCAATGTCTATCTTGGGAAAATGCAACCCTTGTCAGTGTCATCCTTCCTGGTGCGAGCAGATTGTCATCCGAGCCTGATAGCGAAACCGGAATACACATTGAGTGCCATCATGCCAACACTTTTGATTCCGGGAATAAGCAACCTGAGAAAGTGATTCCCTCGCCAGCGAGAATTCCAGAGCAATCTGATTGACCATTTTCCATATGTAACAACTAGGCACCAATACCGACGTCTGCTTCACCTTCATTGATAGATGCTCCCGAAGGAGCGTAAGGTTGACCGAGAGATTTGATCCAATTAGTTGATCGTAAGCTCCATAACGAAAATTCGTTCGAAGGCAAGATAATCTGGATGTGAAGCAGCCAGGAAATTGAAGAAGCCTCAATGCGCTGGACATGTGCAGCCAAAACGCGCATCAAACTGATCTCGCGGAAGCGTTTCCCCGCTCCCCGCGACGACGCTCCCTGTATCATATTTCATCACCAACAACTACTTGGTTCCCCACATACTCGTATGACTGAGAAGGCTGGCCAGGATTTGGCCAAGTTCTTGTTGGTTCCTGACCAGTGGCCGCAGCCTCGGGAGAATCGTTAGCGAATGCAGAGGTAGGACAGCCGTCTAATCTGACGGAGGTAGAACGGCAAAACAGACACTTGATGTCGAAAGAAGGAATCTATCCTTGCCACCTAGACTGGTGTTCGCGTCAGTGCAAATATCATGAGGTTCATTTAGAGCCAACAAAGCCTCTGCGTATGCGAAAACGTGCTGCTTTTTCTTCCGGTTCTTCTGCTGCAGTTGGCTAGTTCTGAAAGTTCTTTTTCACTTCTACTCTACGCACCATTTCGAATCTTGGACCCAAGAGGTTAGGTGTGCAATGGCTTCCGAGGCGGAGACCGTCTACATGATAGATCCGCCGGAAGGGGAGGATCGCTTTGCTGCAGGCAGCGTGGGATCCGGCATAGTTGCTGCAGGAATCTCTACCACCATCGTCGCCTTGGTATTTGTTGTGCTGCGAGTCTTCACTAGAGCGCATATTGTGCGGCGAAGCTTGGGAATCGATGATTGTAAGTACATCGGTCATTCGATTATGTCGTGAAAGCTGACATGAACTTCATATTTGATCATTGCTTCGATGATCATGAGCCTCGGGTTCTTAGCCACTGGCCTCAAGAGTAAGTCCTGTAGATCAAAAACTGTTTCATGGTTTAACAGTTGCTGATATCGTCATTTCAGTGATTGAGCTTGGCGTAGGATCCCACTTTTGGCAGGTCAAATATGCCGACTATGATCCCGGGTTTCTGATTGTAAGCTGCGATGTCTACGTCTCTGTCGACCTTCAACTCTTGTCTGGTCGCTGAGCGCTCAATATGCTTACAGAATTCCGCAGTACGGCACTTGCACGACCATGACCTACTCCCTCACTGTTGTTCTGGCAAAACTGTCACTTCTGTTTCTCTACCTACGACTATGTCCTGACCAGAGCTTCCGTATCGTTGTCATGACGTTAATTGGAATCGTGACTGCATATTCGATCGCGTATCAGTTGCTTAGCCTGTTCGGTTGCCGCCCTGTGTATGCTTCATGGGACGCGGTGGCGTTGAAGACTGCAAGCTGTGTCGACAAGGAGACAGTCTACATGGTTCTCAGCATCGCCAACATTATTATGGATATCGTTATCCTTGTGCTGCCGTTGAAGATTGTCATCCCTCTTCAAATGGCGAGGCGGCAGAAAGCGTCGGTAATTCTGCTGTTCGCAACTGGCACCTTGTGAGTTTTCCCCACAGTCGCTTGCACCCCATCACAACTTCATAGAGGTCCTGTTATCTCTGTGGATTTCTCAGTTACAGACACGCGGATGGAATGATGCAATGCCAGAGACTCTTGATGTTGCACATCTCGTCCCGTAATCATCCGACCGGATGGTAGAGATATCCACGCAGATAACAAAGACTTGTACCAAGAACTTCGAGCAGCTGACTAAATGTCATTAGTGTCTGTGCCGCAGCAATCAAGCGTACCATAATTCTTCCTCCTTTAATGAAGAGCCCGGACTACAGTTGGGACGTTGCCGAGCAATTCAATTGGTCCTTTCTCGAAGCAAACGCTGGCATAGTATGCGCAGCCGTGCCAGGCCTCAAGCCGTTCTTCATGCGGTACCTCCCGAGCTTCATTTCCTCTCGTATCACAGGTTCCAGCAACAGGACTGGCAAGGAGTCTCTTCCGTACAACACCGTCATTGAGAACAACAAGAAGCGAAGAAATATGCAATCCGAATCTTACGAGCTCCAGTCTCAGGATGACATATCTGAGGGAGGTTCGGGAAAGGTGGACGATGAGACAAAATTGTGGTCAGGACGTGTTCTCCGCAAGGATGCTACGAATCACCGACAGACCATCATACAATCAGGAGGTATGAGTGGAGGAAGACAGATCAGTCCTATCGAGGGGGGCAAACTATCGAACGAAGGGGGCAGGGACAACGATTCGTCGATTGCCAATCTCTCCGTTGCCTTTGATGGCAGGGGAATCAAGGTTACACATGAGACTGAGGTTTCTTACAGCAAGTGAGCGTCTTGTTGAATTCAACAATTTGGGCTGATGGTCCTTAGCTCTATGTTTACAGTGCAATCCCAAGCCAGTCGCAAGTATTAGCTTAACCTGATGGATATCTTAACCACATCACTAAAAGCTAAGTCGTTGCGAGCAGTGTTGTCAAACACAGACAATCAGATGGAGAGGGACGTCTCCAGATTCAGCAGTTAGCAATGGATTGACCGATTACAAGATATTCTGTTCAGCAGAATGGAGGATAAAGATCAAACGAAGCTAACACTATCACAAATGCAAACCGTCAAGCGCTCAACCTCAAATAGACATGTAGCTTTGCCGCTTCTCCTTGCCCAGGACCTCATTCTCATTCTCCTTGGGGTTCGTATGCCCTAAGTTTCTGACGTCTCATAGGCGGCTGCTTGCCACAATGAGGAAACGCTACTGAAGCCAGTCTTTTCTTCGTTGGAGCACTAGTTGGTTTAGGTAGTGGGTGCAGTTGGATTGATCCCGGGCGACCTTCAATTAGTCGCTGCTTGACGGGAGTGTTAGACGTCTCATGCTGCCAGAACTTCTGGTAGTACCCTTTCATTTGGTAGCAAAGCTCCTCGAAAAGATGACCGACATTCAATCCCCCTCGATGGCGAAATTCATTCAACGTCTTGCTCATCACCGGCGATAGCGAGTACCGTCCCCCGAAACTAGCCGTTCTCTCAAATCCTGCAGAGCACAAGATCTCTTTGATGAACCCACGGTTTTGCGGGAGAAATGGCTTGCGAGCCTTCCGGTTCTGAACGAATGCACCAGCATGACAACAGTCAAGCACGACGAGGACATCGCATGGCAAGTCGTAGATCTCTTCAACGATGTCCTGCCAGTGGATTTTGGACTTCTCACTACAAAAGCTATTAGCTGGTATTTTCATGGATGGCAACATGTTCAGTAGGTTAGAAAAACGGAAACAAACGCTTAGACGCGAAGTCGAATTGTTCACTTACCCGCACAACACGAGATCATTTCTGTCGCCTTCGATGTTGCCGTGACCATTGTACCAGAGAATCAGTAATGTTTGCTTGTTTCCAGCTTTCAATAAGGTCTTGCACTCCCTAATCTTTTCCAGAAGTCGCGTGGTTGGGTTGTGCGAAGGGATGGTACACTGCTCCACTTCGTAGTTGTAGGCCCTGAAGGATTCCATCGGGTCTTCCATTTCTTGCTCGACGGTATACGGAGCGTACGGTAGACGGGCAAAGCCGGGGAAATCCCAGATCATGAACACGGCGCGCACCGCCTGGTACTTCCTTTGGCAACACGAGGCATAATGTATTGCGAGGCTGTCATCTTCGTCGGCGTCTTCATCGCCGCCTGTGTCACTGTATTCGTCCCAATCCAGATCACTCATTGTCTCCAAACAAGACTCGTAACCCGATAATCCAAATGAGGCATCAGAAAGGGCATCCTCAAAATCATCGTCGGGATCATAGTCGCTGTCGGATTCGCGGTCAAATTGCGACACGATGGAGTCCAACTCGCTGGCCTCTGATTCATCATCTGTTCTGTCTTCTGACGTTGCATCGGGTTCCCAGGAATGATCGATGATGGAAGAACTGCGTGTATAGACAGCCGGACCGTGAGTGTGGTTGCTCTTCAGTACCACTCGCAAATCATGTCGTGATGGGGGGCCCACGTCAATGCATGTCCCCAGTAGAAGCTCTGATAGCCGGAGACAAAACTGGTCCGCAAGCTGCTGTGTTGAACGATCGGTGTTCTCGATTTGAAGAGACCTGATTGCTTTCTGGGCTGAACAGCGGACAAGTTAGCACCTGTGATTCAAAGAAGCCAAGATCTTACCAAATCGATCAATCCAAGCATCAGAGTGAAAACACTGTCCGAGCTGTTTCAGATCCGGATGATTCTTTCTCACACTGACTTCGCTCCGTCTCCACACTGGTGACACACGACTTTGCTGGTATCTTCCAGTGGCAATAAGCCACAGCATTCCATTATCGTCGTCTGCGCAACTAAGAACGAGAACAGCGGAGTCCGGCAAAAGATTAAGACCGGCTTTTCTGCCTTGACGGGAGGTACACCCGTGTGCGCGTCTGATGATGTACATAGCTCGTGGACGAGTCCCAGAAGTGGGGGCAAGAGCAGAGACATTCTGCATGGCGGTGAACGATGCGTGCGGGTCGTCTGAAGCGAATGGGTCTAAACTCCTCCGATCCGGTCGTGGTTTGCAACATGCTGACTGCAAGCGGGACCCTTATGTATACGTCATAGTGGAAGTCCTTGTAGAAACTTCAACTTTGAGCTAGATGAGGCGAAGTTTCTCCAAATTCATGTCTCGGTGATTTCCCGTACATGGTTGACGAACCATGTTGCATACCACGCACTGGGAAAGTTGGAGTCACAAAGGAAGGTCTTACCAGCTGTCTAAAGTCAAACAGACCCCCGACCACTTTCATGTGTTGTTCTGCGGTCTTCTAACTCGGCCAAATAATACACAATTCCGCCAGATCATGCAAAGGACAGGAAGAAAAAGTCTGTGGGTTTCTAAAAGCCGAGCTACAACCTTCCTGAAGCTTGTCAATTGTGCGTGGAAGGAGTGTTATCTCTTCAAAGGATAACATTGTCTCCTGTCTCAAGCACTGATATAATTCGAGATATTCCTTCCAAGTAAGACGATAAGCTAGAAACATCCCACTCATTACTAGGTGTACACATCAGATTTCCATGTAGTATGGACCACTATTTGATGTTTACCGTCAGATGAAAAGGCATAAATACCCCGAGAATTTATCTTAAAGCAAATGACATCGCAGCACACGTGGGATTGATGATTCCCTCGAACTCGAGAAAGGCCTTTAGCAAGACAATTATCGCACTCAATACTGGGCCCTCGCAGACATCTTCAGCGCGAGCGTCCATATGTGTTAGTATAAGTAAAGTTTCAGACCTGACTTCGGATAAATCTTCGAGGATCAACAAGGATTGAATGTCCGTGAAGTTTAGTCACAAGTGCAGCGTGCCGGTAAATTTAGACATGCACGCAGTTGTCCCTCATGGTAACCCAGGTCTCTTTTCAGGTCGCAGATTGAGAGAGGAATATGCCTGACTCTTGCCCAACTGATCTGTTGCCAGCCGACGAGACCAATCTACACTTGGGGGTTGCCTTGCGCCCATGACCACGTCTTCCAGCCCGATGAAAAGCAACAAGTAGGTGGTTGAGTCACCGTGGTTCACTAAGATTGGCCTGAAAGGTGGTCTGAAGGCCACGAAGCTGACCGCATCTTGTCCAGATTGACCCTTCAGTGGCTTTAAAGCCACAGTCTTGGTGGTTGTCATGAGTTTGTACATTCGAATATTGTCTGTTTTTCTGAACTGACGGCTGTTGAGGGACTGGCGATGGATTTGACTTTGATTTTACATCATGTCAGCGGGGAAGGTGGTGGGTGGACGTCGTGAGCATTAGTGCGCGTAATTCGGTGATGTACAGGGTTTCGGTTGGTCAAATTGCACATGCGCCCCGCAATAACCAACCCAATCAGACACCCCTCACTGACTATAAATCCAGCGACACTCCCACCACCGTCCTCGAGTTTCCGGTTCATTTCCCAATCTTCTGCTGCTGTGAGCAGCACTATCACGCACGCGCAGGCCCAGAACGATTTTTACCCATATTTCCCGCTCTTTCTACGACAAAACCTCTGTATAGCTGAGCTTCGATTCACAGATGGCTTGCCCATGGCCATGGTCCTTACTCAGCAAGAATTGCTATCGGGCTCCATGGTGGATTCCTTCACTGCAATAGTTCGACTTACTCCGATCGAAGCTCGAGGCGAACCAACGCTGCGAACGAACAACCGTCCACAGTCAGGCAAGCGAGGCAACCGAAACGCCCCTCCGAGGCAGATTTTCCCAGCAACATCACGATCCAGATTCTCCGCCACATGCCCCTAGGAACTTGATTGCGGCAAGGCAAAGAGTGGGGTCATTTTGGTCGGGCGACGACTAAGGCACGAGAAAACTGCATGCAACCCTCAGCCATGCAGCGTACGACACGTCACTCCCATCGCTCTATCACCGTTGGATGGCATCAACTCGGACAAAATCACCTGTATTGTCAAGCTGAAACCAATAGTCGATGTCGTACAACACACCAGGGCGAACACGATCGACAATTTCCTTGGTCCTTCCTCATTCTTCCATTTTGTCTTCAAGCTGCGGATCTCTATGCCGCACGGAACCAATCGGACGGCAGTTGAACATCCGGTCACCGCTCTCTCCTCACGCCGAGCTGAGGTCGTCGGTACCGCACATCCCGAAGGCTAGACCGATGCTGGACGGATCTCGTCAAACTCAAGCCGCCCTCAAGATGAGGCAGCCGCCAAGCCGGGTTTAACGCTACAAGTTTGTACGTTGACGGCATGGAAGCCGGAGTATTCAGAAAGTCACGATGTTAGTGCATTCGTGGCTCTCACTTCCATCTCAAAATGACTCGAAAGTCTGTTGCTGTCGTTTTTCTTTCCCTCCGGAGGTGGAGGCAAATTGCCCGCTGGCGACCGTGATCCGGTACCACATTTGCCGTCACATGGCCGGAACGGCGATCGGTCTTCGGCGCCCCTCAGCTGAGCGTCGGCCCGGGATCGGGAACGGCGTGCCAGGTGTTTTCATACCAGTAAAGGATGACCGAATGGTGATCCATCCTCATTCAATTATTAGTGTCGGACGATTAAAGCCGGGAAACACTCTGCCGTTGTTGAGAATCAGAAACGTTTTGCGGCAGCTGCATGCTACCATCGTGACATAGAGGTCTACTTGCTACCCTTGTCACCCCCTTGTTGTTGTCACTAACTCCGTCGCTGGATCACCCCCCGCAGCAACGATACGCTCCCACCATCAATGTTTTCAACCAACCAACATCTCATCGTCAACTTCGGCAAAGTGAATGTGGGATATAGTTTCGCTTCCCTCAATATGCGGTTGCCGCTGCAGGAAATGATACGAGCCGACTAGCGTTCTTGCACTTTCAAAGTCCAGGCCGGGCGTTCTTGTGGGGTACGGAAGATCTTCCCCTCGGACCCCTCGAAGTCGATGTCACCTCAAGACGCCAGACACCAGCGTTTGCACGCCGAACACTCCCCCGCTGGTGATGAGGCGCTCCAAAGTACCCTGGATGAGCTGTTGGCAGGCTTGGCGGACTGTGGGAGATGGATTGATAAAGTCCTTGTGGGCTTCGCGAGCTGCCTGGATTTCGAACGACGACTAAGGCATGACGAGCACCCGCCCTACACTTCTCACGAAGGCTCAGCACGTCAACCTCTGAGCGAGGATCATCGTAGAAGTTGCAGCTAGAAACGACATAATAATTTTTCCCTTTAGCCATGAACGCTCGTTCGGGACAATCAGCGAACACTGGGTACGGTTGGGCAACTCTCTTCTCCGAACCGTCCGTGGTGAAAATGAAGGAGACATTTGACTGGTTATTTGCAGCCGCGATGCGACGAAGCCACCCCACGCACCTACTTCTGACTCACAAGCGACTCTAGCAAAACGTCGGCAAGTCATATTCGAGCAACAGCCCACGTCTTCTGATGGCAACATGCACCGAATTGCCTACCGAACCGATGCCTTCGCCGCTAAGTCTCACAGTGTGGCGAGAGGACATAAGGCAATCAAAGACTTCGACAAGGCCTTCGACAATAGCAGACATGCCTGAGGTGTCTCGGTCAATCCACAGCCATATCACTCTGGCGGGTTACAGTCTCAAATGTGAACACAGTCTACAACGATTGCGTCCTTTACCAATAGAGGTATGCGATGCAAGGTGCGGGTGACAGCCTCTGACTTCATGCATCCCTTGTCTTGCTGGCGGATGACCCCAAGGTTGCATCAGCGGAGCCAACCCTCGGATCAACAGACCGTACAACGAGGCGGCCGTTCTTACATGATGGGGTGGTATGGTGGCATCACAGTGACAGTCTGTTCTATCTTGATTCAGGAGGAGGATGTACTGTCATAGCGATGTATTGGTCACGACCTATTCGATGGGCAGGCCGTGGCGACTGAATTGATCCATTACTTGAATCGAGACCCTAACCTGAAGTGATATTGATATCAAGCTGCTGAAACTGTGTTACTCGTCGCATTCTATAACTGACGCACGTAGCACTATCCCCCCAGGCCTTCCCTCACGGAGGAACACGTCGGGCCCCAGAATGGTTGTGTCTTTATCCTCACGGGTGGTAACGCAGGCGTCGGCTCCGAGCTGGCGAAGCTCCTTCATACCATAGTTGCCACTGTGTACATGACATCGCGCTCGAAGGTAAGTGTCAAGAACGTCCGCCGCGCCCGGGGCTTCATGGGACTCATTGCAGTCCTTTGAAAGCTGTGGATGACTTGGGCATCACGTCCGTCGTGACTAATAGCCCTGGGCGACCAGGTGGCTAGGCAAAGACCTGTAATAGCGGCCGGTATAAGGCGCATTCGGGTCGCCCAGCTCATCGTATAGCTCGGTTCCGACAGCAATGTGCCAGACCTTGGCGTGCTCGCGTCCGACCTCGTCCGGGTTCTCGGGCTCGGGAAAGCCACGCACGAGCTTGACGCATGGAGAAGCCAGGGCGAGCTCGTCGACCATGATGAAGAACTCGTACCTGGCGCCGCGGGGCACGTAGACCATTTCCTGCGGGTCGCTCTGGCTGGGCTTGAAGGGGAGCATGCCCTCGGACTCGACCCAAGTGCGGAAACGGCGCTGCAGGTCGGCGATGGAGATGTTGTCCAGGGAGGGGTCGTCGACGAAGATGAAGTCCATGTTTTGGAGGATTTCCGGGGCGGGAGAGTCGGCGATGCGTTTGCGGAGGTTGGAGAGGACGAGGGCCTTGAACTGGTCCCATTTCGAGGTCGACTCGGGGGAGTAGGTTGTGCGGTAGATGACGAAGCCCCATTTCGGATAGCCGCAGTCGCGGATGTTGGTTTCGGGTGTGGGTTCGGGGAACTCGTCGTCGTCCGCTTTGAATATGTCGGAGCCCGAGTCTGAAGGTGGTGGGGAGGACATGGCGTGAGGGTGATGGTGACGGTGGTGATGATGAAGAAATGTAAGGGAAATTTTAGCAGGTGACGGAGCGATGGACTGGGTCGGGAGTCGTCGGAAAATGGTGATGTTGCTTGTTCGGAAGTGCTGATTGATAATGATGCGAGGGATGCGCTTGATCAATCCTACCTGAGGCAGTGAGCGCATGCTGGCTTTGAAGGATGCATGGAGAGTATTCAATTCAGCGGACTTTGGGCTGGAACACTTACATGGCACCTAGAGGCTACATGTAGTCTGTTTGTTAAATGCAGTAGTGTGACACTGGCGGGCCGCCAAGGGCAGCTAACGGGCAGGGGAGAAACGACATATGACATGAGGTAGGTAATAAATACATGTAGGCCACGATGCATGATATGGTATGGTGACATTCGGCTCTCCCTGGAGCTCAGGCCCGATCAATATCATTAGAACCTGCAGTGTCGCAGATGATGCTATATACAATGTACCTATCAACCTGCCTAAGGTAGGTCAGGCAAGTTGGCAAGAAGAGTGAGTGCCAGGAGAGCAGGCGCGCGTTTGGGGTTAAGGTTATCTATCGATCCATGAACACCTGGCAGCATCTGGCGGGGTAAGCCACCCACCTACCTGCCCACTTAGTCATCATCATTACTACCAGTCAGAAACAAACCTCCTTCCAAACGCGATGATAATTGCTTCTCTCCAACGCATCAATCCGTCCATCCCCCATGAATCAATCAAGAAATCTCTTTCTGCACAGTCAGTTATCTACTAGCCCGAAACCAACAACAGATAGACGTCTGATACCATCACATCCCCTCTACACGACACGCCAGTCTCCTCCGGATCACTCTCGCAGCCAGCATGCTCACTCGGCCGGGTGCGTCCAGTTGGGAATGTCATTCTCGATCTCCTGCAGATCCGCCAACACCTCAGCCCTGTGCTGCGCATCCAGGTTGTTGCGGCTGTTGTACACCCGCCTGACCTGCCGGATGCGCGCCCGCGCCCATGTACGCGCAAACTCGGTCACCATGCGAAAGTACGACGGGTAGAACTCGTTCCACTGCGCCGACAGACCCCGCGCGTCCGGCAGGTTGAGCTCGAGCTGCTGCAGCTGCGCCAGGAACAGCGCCACCCCGTTGTCGATGCTCGTCACCACGTCGTCGTCCCGCAGGTACCCGAACAGGGCCACCAGCTCGCGGAGCGGCGCCATGAACGACATGATGTCCGTCAGCGGCGAGTCGTTGCTGCGGTCCACCGCGTCCCGGAGGAACCTCCCAAACAGGTTCGATCCCATCGGCGCGTTGAAGATCTCCACACGGCCCTTGACCCCGTTGATGTTGTCCTGCAAGAACGTGAACTCGGTCGGGTGCGTCGTCGACCCGAGCGCCTCGTACAGCCGCCCCACCGGCCGCCGGATATCGGGAGAGTCGGGCGTCACCCGGGGCAGATTCGCCGGTAGCCCCGCCGGGTCGCCCCAGATGTTCTGCCAGAAGTTCTGGTTGCCTACCCGCCGCGCCGTCGTAAGCCTCCCCTGCGGATGAGCCTGTCCCACCGTTGTGCCGTCTTCGCGTACGTATCCCGCCGGCCGAGCCGCCCACATCCGACCGTGCTCCGCCACTGAAGCGAATCGCCCTACGATGACCAGCGGAATCGTGTGCTCTACCTGCCCTCGGTCGGGAGGAGGAGCGTCGTTGTCCAGGTCAATGTCGAGGGCCTCGATCCCCGGGTCGCCGCAATGGTCCGACTGCGTCGCCCACCGACGGAGCACCCTCACCAAACCCTCCCGGAGCCTGCGCATGAGCTGTGATGGCGGAGGGTATGCGAGCGACTCTTGGAGAATGACGATGCCGAAGGACGCCAGCCACTTGTAATCGCGCTTGTTAAGGATCTGGAACTCGCCATCCTCCTGCCGAATCACGAGCGATACCTCGGGGCCCTTCTGAGCATTAGCCGCCTCGGCCAGAGCTACACCCGTCTCGCTCTCCTCATCGCGCGGCTCAATGTGGTTGCCCCAGTCGTCGCGGTTGGTCTGCGAGCAAAAGTTGTAGTCGAGCATGCACGAGTCGACTGTGCATGTCAGCGCCTTGGGCACCTCAACCCGGACCTTGCAGCAGAGCGCCTTCTCCCGGTCCCAGCTGCAGGCGTTGTACGAGTCACCGCTGGCGTGGCTGTCGATCTGCACCTCGTACAGGGGCTTGTTGTCCTTGTCCAGGGCCTTGCAGTTGCCGTCGACGCAGTCGGGCGAGGTGCCGCGCCACCCGCACTCATACAGTCCCGTGTCCCGGGGGCAGCAGTAACTCTGCACGACGCTGAAGGGGCATGCTCCCGTCTTGGTCGCCACCTTCGTGTGCGTCGAGGAGCACTCATTGCTCTGGATGCTACAAATCGGATCAGCCCTATTCAGTCGTGAAGCTATCACAGAAGGGGAACTCACCATCCCGTCCAATAGCAGTCCTTGACGATGCTCTTGAAGTTGGGGGCTTCGCAGCAGAGCACCTTGGACCCCCGCGCGCAGTTCTTGCGCGGCCACTTGGTGTCGGCCGAGGGAGAGCCTCCCCATTTGGAAGACACAACGGCCGTCTCGCCAGTGTGGCACTGCCCGTTGCAGTCACCCCAGACGCCACCGTCGTCGGGCGTGCCTCGCCAGGTGCACGAGCTTGTCGAGTCCCGGGGACAGCAGACCGGCATGCCCTTGCTGCTGTCTTCGGAGCCCTATCACACATACAAAAGTCAGCACGTCCGCCTCGCCAGTGGCACTCCTGTGAACAGCGTCACTTACGCATCCTTGCCTGTCGACGGCAACCAGGCTCTCGCCATTGGGGCAGGCAAAGTGTCCATCCTCTCTACAACCGTCGGATTTGTACACGTAGCAGCCCTGTCCGTTCTCCAGCTTGATGGTCTCGATCAAGTTGGAGCTGGTCATCTCCAGAGCCTCGACTTTATCGGTGTTAATGTGCGCCACCTGGTGGCCCATCAGCCCGCTCATGGCCGTGAACTTGTCGTCGTCCGTGTCGACGGCCCAGATCATCGAACCGCCAAAGCCCATCTCGTTGGCCCACTTGAGCTTGAGCTTGAACGTGTCGGCATCGTCATACGAAATCCACTGGTTCTTGTCCCAGGTGATGTACTTGACCGCCGCCTCCTTGTCGAACACGGGCTCGAGGTCCGGGAACTTCTTCAGGATGGCCTGGATCTCGTAGTACATAAGGACGCCGGCCTCATTGGAGCAAGGGCCCTTCTTGGCGCCGCCGGCGAATGGGCATCCGGGTTTGGTACAGCTGGAATCCGCAAGCTCAAAGGCGCGCCCGTAGAAGCCATAGCCGAGGACGACCTGCTCAGGCTTCACGCCCACACGCCAGAGGAGCTGCGTGGCGAGCTTGATCTCCGTCAGATTAGTGTGGGCCTGCGCGATGGCCCCGATAGGGTTGTCTCGGTCCCAGGTGCCGTGGAGGTCGTAGCTCATCAGGTTGGTCCAGTCGGCGTACTGCAGCAGCCCGGGCATGTCGAACCAGCGCAGGTACCAGAAGGACGAGGGGATGGTGAAGGTCAGGCCCAGCTTGCGCGACGACCGATCAAAAGTGTTGCGCAGCGTCTTCATCAGCAAGACGAAGTTGGGGGTATCCTCATCCCTGCCACCGCGGTCTCCAGCGCCGGGGTACTCCCAGTCGATGTCGAGGCCGTCGAAGCCGTACTTATCGAGGAACCTGACCACGCCGTCGGCGAACTTTTGACGGTTTGCCTGGGTGCTAGCAATCTCGCCGAACAGCGGCTGGGTGACTGTGCCGTTGTCGGAGAAGGTCCAGCCGCCGACAGCGACGTACACCTTGAGGTTAGGGTTGTACTTTTTACTGTCTACGGTGACCTGCCATAGGTCGTCCTCGTGCTTCATGTCCATGGTGACCATCTCGTAGGTCCCAGGCTCGATGAAGGTGAAGGCATAGTTGAGGTGGGTAAGCTCCTTGAGGGGCAGATCCGAGGGCGACTTCTGGTTACACTTTGACTTGTAGCTCCAGGACTCGTAGTAGCCTATGACTCGTTCCATGGCGGCGTCCTTGGGTGAGCCGCCCGGGGGCTGAGGCTCCAGGATGCAGTTAGACTGGCACCCCTCGGTGCAGAACTCGGAGGTGGTGCCGCAGAAGCCGTGCTCGCTGCAGCAGGCGTTGAGCTTGCAGGTCTGCCCCGGGTTCACGGCGTACTGGCCGCACTCGGCCTTGGCGTCGCAGTTGGACTGGCATCCCGCGCCGCAGTAGGCAGGGGCATAGCCGCAGTTGCCCGAGGCGCCGCAACAGGCGCCGTTGGAGCAGGGCCGGCCCGGGCCGCAGGTGTAGGGATCGTCGTCGAGGCGCACAGCGAGGCCGAAGGGGGCCTCCGCATCCGAGACGGACAAGTTGCCAGACGGAACAGGGAAAGCGGAAGAGGCGGTGGCCTCGATGACGGGCTGAGCAGTTGAGTTCTCTGCCCTGGGACTCAGGTGAGCTAACTCCACAGGAGCGCTCTCATGCCTGCTTCCGATATAAAAGGCAAGAAAGAAGAGAGGAACGAGCGAAGAGAGGGTAAAGAGAGTGGAGCGGCGGTCCCTAATGGATGATGCCATGGTTGCTGGGATGGATCGTGTCCCACGATAAGTGAGCAGTGAACGAACTTCAACCTCAGAAAAGAGTGTCAAAAGGTGAGCCGTCTGGGCGAGCCTGGTTTCAGCGGGCATCGGCCGCCTGGGGATGGGTGCTCTTAAGCTCAACCATCACGAAAGAGCCACGATGTCGGCCCACGGTATCGTGGCTTGCTCGTCCCGAACCGCGAACTCCCAGCATTTCAGGGTCCTTCCCTTTTCAGCTCACGCAGGGGATCATCCGACATTCTCTCTGGCTCGGACCCGAAGCGAATATTACCCTGATCTGACGGAGTCTTACTTGGCAGTAGCTCGCCCGTCATCTGAGCGATATACGGATGTCTCGTGAGAATATCGCGCGCCCTCATTTAGGGCTCATGCCTTTCCGACAGAGGAAGTTCGATGAAAACTACCAGGAAGGATCATCATAGGATGTCGGCCCTCATTAAATTGCACAGTTGCATGTGAGCTGCTGACGGGCGAATCCCGTGATGCTGTTCCTGGGCCACACAGCCTTGGCTGCATCAAGCGTTGCATCAAGCGTCAGCCTTGACTGCATTTAGGCATCAGCCTCGTCGGGAAAATCGCGGGGATGTTAGTTAAAAGTACGGATAGAGTTAAAAGTAGAGTTAATAGGGTCAGCCCGAGGGCTGCGGGATGCAGGGGCAAGGCAAGACAGAGGTCCATCCCGGATGTGACCATGACGGCCCGGTCAGCGTTGCTTGTCAGCGTTGCACCGAGTTGCAACCCATGAATGCTTGCAAAGATAAGCTATTTATATGGGTTATGATCACAATCAAGACTGGATCAGTCGCTTTCGAGGCCTCGTGATAATGAGAATGGGGGGCATACTATGGGATGAGTGAAAGGTCGGCAGGTGACGAAGGGATGTGGGTGGACATGCCATGCTCCGAGCTGGACTGGAATGGACTTGTGATGGCAGTAGGCATCATGGTTTGTTTCCTGGACCATCTCACTTCCCTCTTTATGGCGGCGTCGCCCAATCCCAGAAATCTCTCGTCGAAAACCCTCGCACCTTCGGGGTCTTATGCTCGTTATACAGCCCATCTCTACGCTCTTTTGACTCTTTGCTGTCTCCGTCGCTCGTTTTCCCCTTTCTCCAAGATGGACCTGTCCCTTCGCTCGTGGGCTCTGCCCCTTGCGATTCACTTGCTTGCTCTCATGAGCTTCGTCGACGCTCAACAGTTCACCGACGTGAAGCTGGGCTACGCCCACTACCCCGGGCTCAGCGAGAGCTGCTACCAGGCTCTCAACACGACGGTCCAGACCTGTCCCGGCTTCCTGGCCACCCATGCAGCCGCCGTCCCCCGCCTCGAGTCCCAGATGGTGGAGGCCCTCTGCACACCGGGCTGCCAGTCGTCCCTGGCTGCCGCCCGCCGGACCATCGCCTCGGGCTGTGGCGCCGAGACCGACGTCGTCGAGTTTGACCGGGTCGTGTATCCGGCGACCTACATGGTCGACCGCATGATCCACGCCTATGATCTATCCTGCGCCCAGGATGGCAACACCGGCGTGTACTGCGACGAGGTGTACCTCGATAACCTGGCCAACGGCACCGCCGCCGGTCCTTGCTCCGGCTGCTCCCTCGGCACCGCCAAGGTCCTCCTCGGCTCGCCCTTTGGCTTCGATGCAGAATTCGCAGCCGACTTCAAGTCCCGCACGGCCAGCTGCGGCGCCGCCGGCTATGACTTCACCACGCCTGCCGCGTACGCCGTCACCACCAAGCCCGCGCCGACATCCACAGACGGCCCGGCGTGCGCCTCGCCCTACACCGTCCAGCCGGGCGACACGTGCGACTCCATCGCCACGGCGCGCAAGGTGTCGACCAACGCAGTCATCAGGGCCGGCATCACCGGTCCCGGCTGCAGGAACCTCATCCCGAGCACCCAGCTCTGCCTCCCCGAGGCGTGCGCCCAGTACCGCGTCAAGTGGGACGACAGCTGCGAGGCCATCCTCGAGGCCGTCCCCGGTCTCCAGGCCCAGCACCTCCTGACCTGGAATCCCAACATCAGCCCCCTCTGCACCAACCTCGATGACATGGTCGGGCACCTGATCTGCGTCAGTCCCCCGGGGAGGACCCTGGCCGACGCCACCGCCGTCCCCTCTGGCCCGCCGACCACAACGCAGCCGCCTGCCACGGCAGTCCCGAGGCCCTCCAACGCCAAGGCCGAGTCCAACGAGCGGTGCGCGGCGTGGTACGAGATCCGCACGGGCGACTATTGCCAGATGATCTCGATCAAGAACTCGGTCGAGCTCCGCGACTTCTTCTTTCTCAACCCGTCGGTCGACGACCCCGGCTGCGGGAACCTGTGGCTCAACACATCCTACTGCGTCCAGCCCGTCGGTGACATCAACACCTACCCCTCCTACCCCTATTCCACCTCCCCGCCCTACACCCTCACGCCGCCCGACTACGTCACCACCACGCAGCCGGCCATCGAGACCGTAGCGCCCAGCGAGACGCCTGTCGTCGAGCACCCTCTCGCCTCCGGCTCTCGCGACGAGGCGGGCGGGTGTCGCGAGTTCGTCGAGCATGTCGAGGTCCCCTTGCAGAAGGACCAGAGCCAGCAGCCCGACGTGCCCCAGCTGACCAAGAACATCAACGCCTGC
The DNA here is from genome assembly GCA_027406105.1 of Colletotrichum endophyticum. Classification (NCBI taxonomy): domain Eukaryota; kingdom Fungi; phylum Ascomycota; class Sordariomycetes; order Glomerellales; family Glomerellaceae; genus Colletotrichum; species Colletotrichum endophyticum. Next base: position 5,813,548 of record JANVYF010000002.1, read on the forward strand.
GACTACGTTGTTGCGGCGCAGAGGATCACGATGGAGGATTTCATCGACTGGAACCCGAGCCTGCGGAACGTGGATCCGTGTGGTTTGCAGCCCAACCTCCGATACTGCGGAGCGTATGGCAACGCGACTGGTGAGATTACTCCTGAGAGCAACGAATTGCCCCCTTTTGCGAAACGTATGCTAACACAAGAACACGTACGGCAGCCCCTGACACTTCGCAGGGCGGGTGCCTCGACGTCGAGACCCCGGAGCCCGGCACCGTCGAGGACTGCGCCTGCTTCACCAAGATCAGCGGCTACAACGCCGGCAAGTTCCTGTGCGCGGACATTGCCGAGGACAGGAACATCACCGTGGGCGACCTGGTCAGGTGGAACACGTGGATCGGCGAGGAATCCGACTGCGACGCGGGCCTCTACGCCGACCTCGCCGAAGACGCGGAGCGCGGCGTCTGCGTCAGGGACACGGCCGGCTCGGGCACGCCGCCCACCGAGCCCGTCGAGCCTCCCGGCCCGACGCAGCCGGGGATCGTCGAGGGGTGCCGGAAGTACTACGTCGCCGCGTCCGGGGACGGGTGCTGGGCCATCGCCGACGCCAACGGCATCGACCTCGCCGACTTTTACGAGTGGAACCCCGCCCTCAACGGGGACTGCTCGGGCTTGTGGCCCACGTACGCCTACTGTGTCCAGGGTCCCGCTCCTCCCAGCGGCGGCGGGTCGGAGCCGGTCGAGCCGCCTGGGCCCACGCAGGAGGGGATCACGCCCAGCTGCAAGAAGTACCACCTCGTCAAGTCCGGGGAGGGGTGCTGGGGCATTCAGCAGGAGTACGGCATTCCCGACTATGCGACGTTTGTCGAGTGGAACCCGGCGCTTGGGTCTGATTGCCAGAACTTGTGGCCTGATTATGCCGTCTGCGTTGGTGTTTAGGCGTCCTCGTCTGCTCCAAAGGCGCGTCTGAGACCGAATTCTTAAGCATAGGATAGAGGAGGGAAGGGCTCGATGTGTGTGGAGAATGCTATATCGACCGCAATCACATCCTATCACGCTCGTGAGACACACAGCGGCCATTTCTGAGACATTCCGGCCTGAAGTCCATCTCTGGGGTATCTGGGGCAGATTACTATTATAGCCCGCTATAATTTGTTCCTGCCCACCACTCCATTAATCTCCCAGTGATGTTGCAACCCTTGATTCTGTGGAGTTTCCTGTGCAGCGCCGGTGACGGCTCGTCTGTAGCTTACTGCCATACTGCAAAGTACTCATGTCATCTTTGAAAAAAGCTATTTAGTTTCTTTAACTTACCTTAGTTTGACTCGCTTTGTATTGCCATAGCGGCCTAGTCCAAATCTCCCGCCTCCCTGCAACTACTGCAACTAGAACGCTGAGTCCATAACGTCTTCTCTTACTCAACCCAACCCGAATGCCAGGGGCCAGACCGCCAAGTTGGCTAGAAGACGTTAAGAGCTCGCTTGGAGAGTCATTTTAGATCAACGTATGCCTGTTGGGGGCGCTTTAGAGTGTACATTCTAATACTCATATTTGGATGGCGATCGTAAGGTCTGAGAGAGCTATGAGTTGAGCCAAGGCCGAGACACCAGTCTGCGGTCCTCTATTGTAGACACCTTATATACATCAGTTCAGAACCTTTCAAAACGAACCGATTAATTGCACGACTGATTTGATACAAATTCCCGTCTCTATGATCCCATTGATGGGGTTCGTCAAACGATGCATAGCTGCCTAAGAAGTTTCCGGTCCGTGAGCGTAACGGTTGAAGGGGTTTCCGCCATGATTGGCGCGAAGCGATTGTACAACATCCAGCAGGCTTGAACCATGAGATCAATGCCCCCCTCGCCTCTGTCACCTGTCACTCCCATAGTCTCATCATCCTCGTGCTACCTATATCCAAAGAACAACAGTAAAAAATGATTCTGTGTAGCCGTGAAACCCAACAGCATTTCTAATTTCTGCACACCCCTGAAACTTATCAGTTCACTATGCATGCCTGCGCTTTCACGAGCTGTGTTTTTATACTCAGAACTCTCCAGGATGATCAACAAGTGCATACGACATACGTTCCTTTCGGAGTCACGATTGGATGTGGAGGCGTGGGCGAAAGCAAAGTTTAATCACCAGTCCCTGAATCCAGTCACCTTAGTCAGGTACTTCTACTCGTAATGGTATTTACTGACCTATCGATACAAGATTGACCAATGACGTTGCGGTAAGCGCGACGTTCAAATAGGCTGAATCATGCTGCAACCCCCTCACAATCGTTGCAGCCAGTTCGCTTGTGACCTAGTTTCCATGGGATTCAACCACTGGATGGGCCGAATCTTTTAAAGGAAACTGAGCCTCCCTCTCAAGTGCGAACTGTTCAACATTATTCCCTTCTTCTCTCCCTCGCACTCCTCATCGCCTATATCCATGATCCATCCAGAAACGATTGCTTTTGCAATCGTGGTTCCTACATTTTGAGTGCAGTTCCGGCAGTGCCTTTTGCCGATGCCATTTTGAGACAATGCTTTCGACATGCAGGCAGGCAACTTGCTCTGTCATGCAATCTCGTACTCAATGGGAACGGGAGCTCTCCATATAGAGGCAACCGAGTCACCGCCACCATCTGTTGAGTCAGCTGCTATCTCGAGAACGCATTACTATTGATCTCCCGCGGTGACGAGTTGAGCTTTCTATTACAAGACTGCCAATTGGCCTCATTTGCGACTGGAGACAGCTGACTGTTGCTATGAAAGTCCATAGTCCGCATCGAGGCGCCCAAGGCAACCACATACTGCTTCGCAAAGCCGATTCCTTAGGCTAGAACGACACCACTGTCACTTTCCCACGACGAGTGCCCTGGTTTGATTAAAGCAACCAGGCGAAGCTTGTCATCCAGACCGCGAGGCTTTCCTCGAACGGCGTTGTCGCGACGGGATTTTGTCTCCTTTGGATTCGCAGTCCGACTCATGAATCCCAAATGATCAACACCACAGTATGTCACTTCAGTGTTGAAGCCAAAATCCGAGGGGCAAGTCCCACCAGGCCCACATCCATGGATGTCCTTTTGATTTCGGAGGAACCATCTGCGAGACCCATCGGGACGGTCCGGAGTCCATACCCCACCCGCGGCTTCCTCTTACAATCCTATTTGGGCGTCCGTCGAAGTCTCGGATGGTTCTGTTCCGCAGATCCTCATTAAGGAACTGATGGTTCCTATCGATTGAGACGTGGGATTGAAGCGCTGACAAAATTCGAAATTTGCGGCTACAGGCTAGACTCGACTCCGGCGAAGTGATCAGCCCGGGCATCTCTGATCGCATCGGCGCCGAGGACGGCAAGCCCCGCTCTCACGAAGTTCCACCGAGGCGGGTCCATTGTTAACGCAACAGGCAGGGGTTGCATACCTCCACCGGAATCAAAATACAGCCGCTAGGGGGACATGAACGGGATGAGATTCGCCGCGCGCTATCATGCCATGAAGTCATACTTGCTATCTTTGGATTCCCTTGGCAGAGGTGAACAATATGGGCATCGGATGAGCATCCTGGACAAACATGTCCCAGTTACTACAACCGGCAGCTCGGAGAGTCGGCGAGACTAGCATTGTCTTACACTTGATAGCACACAATGTTCAAGAGAGGAAATGCCTTGACCGGACGAGAAATCAGACGGGGTCGGAAGTCCAGACCCGTCAGTCCCAGTGGACCAGGAGAGACATCTCGATTTATCGGATCATTTCTTGCAGCACAGTACTTTTAGACAAGGACTCTGCACTAAGGAAGTTACTTGGCAGTGTCAATGTCGGGATGACCGAAGCCGCTGCTAATGTGCTTGTTGGTGGAATGCGGACCGGGGAGGTGAATACTGGTGAGGAAGGCTTCATAAAAATGATGAGGTGTTTCAAGGCGTTCCGAATATTCAAACGATAAAACCTCCGACAATCACCACTTTACATGCCGACACCTCATCCACTTTGGAAGCAGGTGTGCACGTACAGAAGTGCTTTATTCGGGCAATATGAGCGCTAAATCGGCACATTCAACGTACTCCGGGTAGTATTTGGCCCATCAAACCACCTGGAACAAACGCACACTGACTTACATTTTGCATCAGCAATACGGCAAAGACAAACCACAAACATTCTACAGCAGAGTTGGAGACGGCTCTGGCGAAGCGCAGGCAGTTCATGTTCGAAAGCCAGACACCCTCTTCCGACGGCAATATGCATCGAGTCTCCTATCAGCATGACGACGTCCTGTCCATCGAGAATCAGAACATGTTGAGAGCAGACGCTGCAGTTCAGGCGTTCGAGACAAAGTTCAGAGGAAATGGTTATTGAGCGCGCTGAGAGACCGATAAGACTCATTTACAACTTTACAAATTGACATGGCTGCCGAAGCTAGTGACGGGCCAATTGAATAATTAGGAATCTTTTGTGTATTCCCTAGGTGAAATGTCCTAGCAGTGGTGACTGCATTGGAGGATCGGATGGAGAAGGATTGGGCAACGTGCAGCAAGAACATTTGCTAGATGGTATTGCACTTGGCGGCACGACATGTGGATTCGATCGTTTCCATGATAGGGAGCGCCCGAGTCCATAGCATCCGTATGATCAAATACATAGTCCGTGATCAAATACATAGTCCGATTGTTGCCGTCGCGTAACCTATTTGCGATGAAGGCAGACGCCTCAAAGGTTTTACAGACCATGGTCGCTCGAACTCCATGCTCACAGATTGTTGCCCCTTGATATGTCTCCCTGGTTTGTATCCCGCGTAAATCTTAGGTCACTGCCTGAAGTGAATGTCTCCCAACAAATCAGTGCTTCGCAAGATGTTTGTAACGCCAATGGCTCCAGCCATGTGTAGAACACCCCAGTCTACGGCCCTGTTTAACAGGCTTTCGTTCGGTATGAGGTCGATAATTTGCTGACAGCTTCCCACACGCCCGGAAAGGTTTAGGGGCGTTGTCCGTTCATCTGCCTCATGATTCTTGACATCTCAGCATTGACTCTTGCCTTGTGATGAGCCGTAGTGACACTGCTATCGGTAGTTTGGTAAGAGACGTGATGCATGTTGCTATTTTGAGACGTCGGCTGATTTGCGTATATTGCTAGTCGCTGCTCTCTCAGAGTACTCTGGGACTGGGGTGATGTGGGATTGGACGTGATTACTTGTGCACTGTGGCTGCGATTAAGAATGATCTGGTAAGTCAATGTAAAGCAATTTTCTCTGACATGTGGTCTACGTACCCAGAACGAACTGATTTAGAAGAGCCCATGATACACACTCCTGCTTTCGACAGGGCTTGGGGTATGAAATAAAATCTTGAATCTGGGTTTAATTCAAGGGAAAATCAATCAAGCGATTTCGAAACACAGTAGGACTTTGTTGATTCGGATCCGAAGGAATTGAAATACTATGATCTAGTCTTCCGAGATGAACTCAAGGCCCTCTCTCAAATGTTTTATCTATGAACCGGTGCAGTACGCTTCAAACTGCGAACTAGTTTGCCAAATGTCGAGTTGTGTTTTCGAAAACGGTCGTTCCCCTCATGCATACGGGGACGCATCTCTCCTCCATCAGCCGCTCGTTGACTGCCGTTGAATTTCAAAATTTATCCATTTCAACTGTTATCGCTGGAGGCGGCGGAGGCAGTGGTCGGTAGTGCCGCTGCCTTGCCGCCTCACGGTGCGGCATCCCTGCTACGGCGGCCGGATGTGCGTCTAGCCAACGTGGGCGTAAATGCAACAAAACTATCGGAACCTGGCAATCAAAGTGCGCCATCATTGGGTTAGTAGTAACAATCAACAAGAGCATCGTGTAAATGGCTTCATAATAAAGTATATCGAGAAGCAATAGACATGTTGCACAACATGATCCAAGGAAAGGAGTGCTCTTGCAAAGTAGCCTATTGCAGAAGCTTGTTGCAGAGCGGTGAGTAGTGGATGTGGATGTGGTGATGCGGTAACGTACCTCTGGAAGAGATTTAATCATACCAGTAATTAATATGACAATAGAAGATAATCAGGCTTCGAAAAGCGTAAGGAAATGTGAGAATCAGACTCTCGGCCCGATGGCGGCCCGGCGGGTCCGGTGCGGTCAAGACACCGGAAAAGCCTAGGACTCCGAAACCAGGTCCTGGTACGGGCTCTCAGATGACGACCTGGGTCAAGTTGACATATCCGAGTATCACAGGTAGCTTCGTTTTGTCTCTACGGCGAGAGCTCTTCGTACTCATATGCATTCATCGTGCGCTGCTCGCACGAGTACTGTCAACGAGGTGGTTCGGGTGGAGCTATGCGGAATCTGGCTTCAGTTCCAACATTGTTCACCCCGGCGTGAAAACAGCATACTCGGTGCGACTTCGTTCACCGCAGCCAGTCTGTGGGGTTTGCTCAAAAGCCGCGGACCATTACGGCCAAGGATAGGACGGAAATGCCGGCAAAATCAGTAAGCATTGATAAGTTGGAAAATGACGGCAAGAGTGGCTTGGCGCAAAGTTGTTGCAACACCATCTGTCGAAAAAAGTGGCTATGTAAGAAATCGTCGTCATGTCGCGCCTCATCCTAAGAGTAGGCAGTACAAGGCGCATAGCTGCCTGGACGCCGTGCAACGCAATGGAGGGGCGAAGGCCCGACGCCTCGTTGCCTCGTTGCCTTGGCGATCGTTGCTACCCGCATCGGTCGCTGGCCGCGGAATCAGCGAAGCGTTGTTGCTTCCACCAAATGATGATTTCTGGCCACTCAAGTATTAGTATTTTTGACCACTGAAGTGAAAGGGATTTGGACCACTGAGAGGCTCGTTATTTCTCGCCAATGAGATTGGATTCAGTCGTGACCCGACCCGCCGAGAGTTCGACGAACCTCAACTTGGCCAGCTCGCCACAGCGATGTGAAATGAATTCAGCGTGGTGGCCAACCTCTGTGATTCGAACTGTAGTCGTGAGGATGGACTCGCGTTGTGTACTGGAAAATAATTAGCAGAGGGGATCGTATATACGTGAAATTCATAACCTACATATGATAACAGTTGGCTGAAGTTGGTCATGATGGAGGGAGTATGGCTGGTAACTGCGTACAGCGCAGATGCGCGATTCGATGTTGTTATAGTTTTCTTTGGGAATTGGGACTTACCGAAAAGTGAGCTCAGCCCCAAAAATATGAGGCAGAAGTGGAAAAGACTAAGGCAGGCTGACGGTGTGCATAGTTCGCCCAACTACAGGTGCAGGATCCGCACCTGCACTATCTGTACCTACTATTTGCCATGGCCGCCACCCCACGTCTTATCGACTCACATATGACCAGGTATGGGTGCGCAAATTCACAAATCGGCCGGAGCCGAAAGAGCAAGAAGTATTTGCGGGAATCGCGCAAACGCGACCAACGATAAGCTGCTTTTCCTTCGCCCCGGCGCACTCGATGAGTTATCAGGGCTGGGAAAACAGCTGTATTCGACGGCGTTTCAATGTCCGGTGCTGCCCAACCGCCATAGTCTGTGCGCGCTGGCATCGGGAGCGGCCAATGGAAATTAGCCTTATCCTGGCAACGTGCACATCAGGTCATGGGCATAATACTTTGGTAGCGAAAAACGACGTTTGTCTAAAGGCGTCGCGAGAAGGGTTTCGCGTCTTCATTTTTCCGTAATGCGATCATTAGTATTATCCAGGAATTAAATTCATGTCGCACATCACTAAGATGAAAGTTTTCTCATCTCACCGTGACGCAAGCTTTTGCAACGGCGCTGATGAGCCTTGACTTTGATGATGACTCCGTCATCAGATATCTGATCCTAAACAAATAAGCCCGTGCTTGTCGCCTGGCTATCGGGCCGCAGGTGGCTGAAAAAGGCGATCTCCAGCTTTTGAGTAACCAATTTTCTGCGCCGTATTCCATCATTCTCATGGTGTGCACGGCGAGGTGGTGTATGATTCTGTGCAATTCTTTTTCGGCATTACCTGAGAACTATTGATGAGTATGACGTTAGGCATATCCGTCATGAACCTCGACATTGCTGAGCCTGACGCCTGCAATCTTGTCGTTCAGCAGGTCCCTCAAGGCTGCCATCAGTTGCTCAGCTCCTTCCATAGTGACCTGATGATGGAAAACAATCCTTCCATTCGGGAAGACTGCAACCCGATGCTTCGCACAATAGTCCACGAGCGCAGCAGCCGGGATATCAACGACAGCCAGATCAAGAACGATCATGTTCGTCTGGACCGGGAGTACTAACTTGTATCCCAATTCTTCAATCTTGGCGGCAGTTTCCTTTGTCAATGCATGAACATTGCCCATGCGTGGAAGCGTATAATTCAAGGCTTCCAACGCGGCCGCGGCCATCATTCCTGGTTGCCTAGTGCCGCCTCCAAACATCTTGCGGAACCATTTGGCACGCTCGATGAACTGCTTGCTTCCAAGGATCACGCTTCCCATGGGTGCACCGATTCCCTTTGCCAGGCAGATGGACAGGCTGTCAAAACAAGCTGCATATGCCTTAAGGTCGACGCCTTCGCCAATGACGCCATCAAACAGGCGAGCGGCGTCGAGATGCATCGCCACTGGCTTCTGTCCCTCTGGTACGGGAAAAGACCGCACATATTCCGAGATGGCTTGGGCGTCTTTGAGGGGGAGAATCGTACCGCTGAGGGTGTTTTCCAGAGACACCACACGTGTTGGTGGGAAATGGACTGAGTACGACAACTGTTACACATACTACTTCTGCTTTTGGGGATCCGAACGCAACTCACTGTTTCCATCCGCAATCATGTTGGCTTTGACATCGTCGAGAGTCAGGTGAACTCCATTCTTGGGATGAACTGTGGTGGCAGACGCCTGAGACATGACTGGCAGGGCGCCGGACTCCCAGCAATGGACGTGGGCACGGTAGTCGAGAAGAACGGTATGAGGCGGCTGAGTAAGATGGGTGCGGAGGCAAATCTGGTTGCCTTGAGTGCCAGAAATTGCCCAGAGAGCGGCTTCCTTGCCAGTCAACTCCACCAGCCTAGCCTCGAGAGCCTTGACGGATGGGTCGCCGTTAACATCGTAGATATCATCGTTCACCGTAGCCTCGAGGATAGCCTTTGATGTACCCCAGGTCAGCGAAAAATTCCATAAGATTCTACGTAGGCGCTGGAGATACGAGAGATCTGCCATACCTGCATCATGTCTGGCGTTGGAACCGTGACGACATCAGAGCGGAAGTCTCTCGATGCTTTGTCAGCTGCCGCCTCCCACTTGGTCATTAGAGCAGGGGAAAATGCCATGAGCTCATCATTCTTGGAAGGAGGCATGTTTGTTGGTTGAGACAGGAGGCAGGAGCTTAGTGTTGATTGTGTAAAGAATGAATTGTTGTTTGAGGCGTCTCTGTCCTGATCGATGGTCAAGTATTCTTAGACAACTTTGAGTATCTGGAAGAGTGCAGCCTTGGCTCTCCATCAAATGTGACAATATTTAGTTCGGTACTGAGGCATTCGATGTTATAACTAACGCCGAGGTCGTCGCTCCGAGTGCAGCATCGACGCTGCCCAGAAATTCTCTAGTTTGGTATCTGGTGCTGCTCGGGTTCCCCACGGGGATTACACATTGCAACAAACATCTCCACCTACCCCGCGTTTCTCATGCATACAATTGTGAATCTACCAGTAACAGCGGGTTCCATTGAGAGAAGTTGCCCGAGGCAAACTACAGTTTCCCTAGGAGCCGGTCGGAGACTTCAACGTGCGTAGCTGATTGGCTTTGATTTACATACAGCCGTAGACAGACAGACAACATGAGGCCACGGAAGTAACGGGTCGCTGAAGCAGCGGAGAGACACTAGGTTTCCGGATTTGCGGCCCCACGGCGGCGCCCGTGGACGGCGAAAGTTGTGGGCCCATCACTCCGATATTCACAATCATGTGGATTGCCTCATACCAAATTATCGCAGGTAATAGTCTGATTGAATTCGGCAGTTGTTCTAACTTCTTCATGGTGCAAATTCGAAAAAGACCGCATCAATGACTAGGACAAACGGGCTGTGATTCTAGAGCATTGCCATGAGACAGGCTTCGTCATATTAGGCACTGATGAGAACGAGTACGCGAAGAAGTGTCGTGCTGTGAGAGAGTGCGGCAGTATGCGATCTATTAGGGAAATCTTTACGTCGCACGAAACCGACTTTAGGCTCAAGAAGCTCGACAACGACCCTTAAACGGACTTGGGAGGATTCAAGTGCCTGCGGAACAGTCTTGGAGGGAACCACTAATGTAAAGTAGTTGGAGACTCCAGAAACCTGGGGCAATACAGTGGGCAAACGGTGTATATGCCATCCGCCGGCGCAGAGTTGGATGACCAGGGAGGTGCACTGATGCATCGGTCGCTCCCGCTTCGTCCCGAAGATCGGAGATTCGGGTCCTCCCTTTGTCCTTATTATCACGACATCCCATAATTCCACTGTGGGGACACTTAGTTCAGGAGACGATGACACGCCCTGTTCTTTTTTTTTTTTCAAGCTGGCGATACGAGCTGTTACATGCCAAGCACTGCGGCCGGTGGGTATCGCGGGATGCAAGGTCCTGATGCCGTGACACCGCGATGCCGGCGGCGCGGAACTTGCCAAGATCCGAAGACTGCGATCTGCGTGCGGCATTGAACACGGGTGAGACCGTCCCAGACCAGTGACAAGGGCCACAGAAAATCTATATCTGCAATTTCTGCTAGTCTTGTTGATATTCCATCATCGCTAGTTATTTCATGCTTCATCGTACAACACAAACGCCATGGGTATCAAAATCATCATCGTAGGCGGCAGTGTCGCCGGCCTTTCTCTTGCCAACATGCTTGAGAAGTTCGACATCGACTACACGATTCTCGAAGCGTATTCTCAGATTGCGCCCCAAGTCGGAGCCAGCATCGGCTTGCTTCCCAACGGCCTGCGCATTCTGGACCAATTGGGCTGCTACGAGCGACTCCGAGAGGCTGCTGGAAACTACTACCACAGAGTGGTCTTTCGCGATGCTAAGGGGAAGCCCATTTCCTCAAACCCCGGCCCAACTATCTCTGAAAGAATGGAGAAACAGTTGGTCAATTCTTTCCAGTCGTCGATGCTCATGATACTGACAGACGAAGTGCCGGATACGCATCCCTGTGGGTGGACAGACAAATGCTGCTGCAGATTCTGTATGACAACTTGAAGCAGAAGGACAAAGTCCTCACCAATAAGCGCGTCGTTCATGTGGAAACCAGCTCTACTGGAGTTGTGGTGAAAACGGAAGATGGATCGACATATGCTGGCGACATCTTGGTCGGCGGCGACGGAGTTCACAGCAAGGTACGGCAAGAGATGTGGCGGATAGCGAGTGTCTCTGATCCAACCGCTTTTCCGCCTGAAGAGAGATCGAGTAAGTGCAGAAAGACTTTCACAACATTGCCACTAATCCAGGTCTTGCGAAGAGAGACATACTAACAAGTCCGCGCAGTCGTACAATCGAGCATGAAATGCATCTTCGGCATTTCCAAACAACCGACGAATTTCCCACCCGGTGCCACTCAACAGTCCTCCTTCTTCCGTGGGCACCTGTACCTGGTCATATCGGCACCAGGCGGCCGAGTATATTGGTTTCTGTTCCATGAATTAGATGGGACCAAGCATGGAAAAGACATCCCGAAGTTTTCTAAGGACGACGAGCTGCTCCTCGCGACTCAATATCGAGACGATCACATCACAGAAGACATGACTTTCGGGGATCTCTATGACAACCGCATCAAGTCTACATTGGTCCCATTAGAAGAGCACGTCTTCAGGAGGTGGCATTTCCAGCGAATTTTGATCATCGGAGATGCGGCAACCAAGGTACTGCGACCCATCCACCATGACCACATATACTTTGTCGTGGAAACACGCGCTGACAACGTCTTCCAGGTCCATCCGATTGCTGCCCAAGGAGGAAATGGCGCGATTGAAGCGGCAGCGAACCTTGTTAACGCCCTCACCCGCACCGAGATCCCATCCTCTCCAGAGCTGCAACTCGAGTTCATCGAAAAGGCGCTCGGGGAAGTGTGCACTATTCGATACGAACGAGCCTCGAGCATGATGAAGAAGGGTCGTCGTGATGGCTCATTCCTTTGCCAACAGCCTCCGTTTTCAGGGATTCTCATTCACTACGTTTTGCCCTGGCTCGGGGACGACCTATTTTTCAAGGAGGGTCTTAAGGAGTCTCTTGCTGGCCCACGTATTGAGAAGCTCCCCGCACCGGAGAGACCTCATACGACACCCTATAATGACGAGCTGCCTCAGGCTTCTGCGGGATCTTCTTGGTTCGGTTGGACGACCGGGACGCTCGCAGTAGTCACGCTTGGCATGGTCGTGCACCTCGCCCAGAGCACTGGACGGTTGGCATGGATGGCGAGGAGCCGCTGATGTGACTCTTGCACTGGACGTCCTCCCTATGACCCGGCATCTTGGAAGCTTAAAATGTTTCTTAACTTTGGCTGATTTCATTACCTACTTATTTTGTTCTTCCATTTTTGATATTAGATCTATCAATAGCCAGTCCATCAACCAAGCTAGTTTTGCTTTTATGAGTGTATATGTGTGTTTCACTGAGCCGTCCCCGAACTAATGTATGTCTAGAGCTCGGCTTGTCAATTTGCTTAATCTAGAGCATCATCTGTGTAATTTTGTCTGCTGCAAGAATCTTACTCTCCATACCAGGGCGCTAGTAGAGATACCACACGCGGAGGTGACTCAACCCACAAACCTATGAGCAACAAGTTCAACAGTATCCAATACTGAATCCAATAGCCCCCCAAGTGACTCGTTTCGAAACAAGTCACACCCGGCGACGGCCCTCTCTTCGCTCACGGGCCTCTGCTTTCGCCTTCTCTAAAGTCCGAAGAATACCCATGAACTTACAAGTCTTCGGAGCTGATTCAGGTATGGGCCTTGAGTTGCGCTCAAAGACTAGATCACGACTAACTCGCACTATAACATATTCGTCGCTGATGAACTGGACCACAAGTTGACGGTCGTCCTGATACAACTGTAGTGCGTGCTTCTTTCGGCTTGGGCGTGTGGGTGAACGGAAAGGGTGAAACTGGTAGTCCGTTTTCGAATCCAGACAGATTTGACCCTCGACAGTACGCGTATCGGTCCTAGGCTTTTTTCCGTGTGTCAAATCATCATGGCTGTCTGGATAGTAAAATTCGATGTACTTGAACGACGAGAATTCCGTCCAGAAATGTTCGACGTGTTCTTGGCAGTGAAGTCGGAATGTCTTGTGATGAAGGGACCCTAAGTGCAGGGTCTCACTTTCCTTCTCAGACTTTTTCAAAGCTTCGTATGCTGTGCGAACCTCTTCCCCTTTGCGCCTCTCGTAGTCTTTCTCTTCCTCCTTTTCTTTTGCAAGCTTTCGAAGATGTTCTTTCCGATCCTCCCGTAGCTCTTTTAGCTCGTAGAACCGATCTGCGTCGGGGCCGTTATACGACCTTTCTGATGCGCTGTCATCTGAGCCCAATACATCTTCGTCGTTCTCTGCTCGATGCTCGCAGTCGTCATCCTTGCAGTCGCAGTCACGCTCAGCCGTCACCGCTACTTCGTTGGTGGACCCATGCTTGAAGCTCTCCAGGTCAGAAATATCTTCGTCGAAGTCCTCAGAGATGAAATCAGTGTCGGGGCCAGTGTAAAGTGTATTGACTCGGTAGTACCAAGCTGGCAACGGCCGCTCTTCCAACTTTTGGGAGCTGGTCATGGTGGGTGTTGTTGTCGTCGGATGCTGTCGACCTGAAGATGTTAGCGTTGAAAGACGATAATTTTAATTGAGCAAAGACTAAGCTACTGTAGTATCCCCTGTTGGTGCATTGCTGGAGGCGGTTCTGGTACCCTCAGCGTTGTAATCCTCCCCACTGCAGTGGATCAACCACACGCTATTCCTATGCGAAACAGCGCACAGCGCACATTTTCCCCATTCTTACTTTGATCGGAGGGGGCATAGCCATGTATCGATTGGCTTGGCCGTGAAAACACGTGGAACACTACATGGTGTACCTATTCCTACCAAATCTCGAATGTGATGACCCACCGTCGAGGCCAAGCAATGCCGGCAGGAAAGAAGCTGGAATAGAGTGTGGTTTGCGTTCCCGTACGGCGGCTCCCGTTACCAAAGTGCCGCTGAAGGCCATGTAAAACGGTGTTGCAACTCTACCAATCAGGCATAAGAGTGACCAATATCCCCTGTGGCCAACGAGAATAGAGACACAAAATTCAACCCCGCCCTATCATCTCCATCTCCGAGTTTCCCCCGCCCTCTCCCCAGTGACAACTGACCCTTGCTGAGGCACCGCTACCTCATCACACCAGTTCACGACAATAGCTCTCATTGGACACAGCATTTTTCAAAAAGGGATCAAATCCACATGTCAATGATGTGATTCGATGAAAAACAATAACACACTGTGCCTAGAGATGGCATCCGCAGCCCCTTTTTTGGGCTTCCTAAATACTTGTGTAACCACCTCTTCTCACCCCCCACCGAAAGAGCCCTGACGAAGCCTGTCCCCTTCAAAGATTGCCCAGTCACCACAGAGTCGTATCCTCCGCATTCAAGACTTGTCTTTGAATGCATCTTGTTGGCCATCGTGATTGGCTTCCGCTGGCGATTGCTTTGCTCCTCTGCTTGCAATTGGAAAAGGTCAGGACCGACCACTGTACTTGTTGTTGAAGATCGCCAGTTGCTCTTCCATCCTCGTGTTGTGGTGAGCTTTGGTGACATTGGCATCGGTGCTTTGGTACGAGATGCGGTGCATGCTTCCATCGTTGTAGAGTTGCTGCCCTGTGTATTGGGAGGATCTTCGGCTTGCAAGTTCGCTGTTCGATTCGGTTGAGGAATGCTGATGAGTTGGTTTCGAGGGGGCGTTGCTAGAAACCAATTCAGTTTACATACCACATGCAATTCTGAAGAGCGTGTACCCATTGTAGACAGAATTGATAGAGCTCATGATGAGTTAAAACGAATGTCTTGGTTGCAATTGTGACGACAGTTCAAAGAACAAAACAGCAAGCGACCAGCCAAGCTTGGAAGGACTAAATCTGCACTGGCACTGAGGAATTGAGTGGTTGACGACGCCTAAGATACCGGTGATAGGTTGCAAATCATATTCCTGTCCCAGCTAAGGTACGCCGTGCTTTTATACCGGACAAACTTACTCTTTGACCCTTCGTCTCCCCAGTCGAATACATTAGTTTCCCTTGACCGACTCAGTCCATAAAACAACCAAGTAATGGTTCGCCATAGATTTCTCGTTCTGAGAGCTGGCCAGTCTAACCATGCGTGTACTAGCAAGCTGTTTTTGCAACATGGGAGAACGTGCCGTGGTGTGGAGCCACGCGGTAAGTGTGCAGTCGAAGTGGGCAAGGACGTCATTTGCAAGACAAGTCGTTCCGCTGGGATGATTCCGCATCGACATGGGGTTACTGATGGCAGATTTCAGACGTACCTAGTTGTTGATGGGAAGACTTGGCATGTATTGCAATTGGCCTATGCATGATAATGCATCAGCGAGGTTAGTGTATGATGCATTCGGGTACAGCATCCGCTGTGTCTTGCGTTATTAAGACTTGACCTGACTAAAGTCCCGTGTGGCACAATGATAACTGACATACGGATTGTGACACGGATCCGATTCGAACGACAATCAAGCCTAGATTTCAATGGCTGAATGACTGAAGAAGAGTGTCTTGCGTCCTCTTGGTTCAACTTCGCTTCTCGGGTCCGACACCGGATCCGACACCGGAGGCTATTCCGCGGCATATCCCGCAGCCATGAGTCTACAGGGCGTCCGGAACGTGGCTGTTCAACTTTGAAGCCTCGGAGGAAGCATATGTAGGAAGCTTCACCCATCAGATTGAAATAATGCATGAGCATCGGACCGTGCCTTGATCGGAGCATCTCGCGCCGAGGCCGAACGGGTTGCTCTCGATGATACCCAATCGTATCATGATTGGAGGCTGGCCAGGTCTTAATACGAAGATAAGATCAAGGCAACGAATCTGGCGCCCAACTCGGGCGGAAACGTCTTTGACCTGCCTTTAACGGGCAAAGGCGACAAGAAATTGTGGAAAAAGCACCGTGGGAAGGTTACAGTTACACAGCATGAAAGTACTTCGCATGCCCTGGTGGGTAATGTGATAGAGACAGCACTGGCTGCAGAGGGGCGGCAATGGCGAGTGAAGAGAGGGCTAGGGGGTCTGGACTGGTCGCGGATTTACGTGTTGTCGTCCGACCAGTGCTGAACACTGGTTGTCCGATATTGCGGCGACACCACTTGGATGCCGCCTCACGACTCAGATCCTTGACGCAGAACAGGCAGACACAGGATACGTGTCTCGGCTGCCTGCGTCTTTGTGTTGGTTCGCCGCTGGACGAGAAAAGGCGGCTATCGGAATGGGACTGGGAATGTTGGAGTGGCTGGTGTATAAGTAGGTGTCTTGCTGCTGTGGCTCGAGGATTGTGGCTCGCGGATGAGGCTTCGTGGCGTTATTCGGGTCGGTGTGTCTGTTCATGATGAAGAAGGGGGAGGGAACTCGTCGATGGGGCGTCGGTGGGGAGGTAACTCGTCGATAGAGAAGGAACTCGTCGATGGCAAGGACGGAGGGTATCGGACGGTGGAGGAAGTAGATAGTCAGTGGGAAGGACACGGTAAAGAAAACAAAAACAGAGAGAGAAGTGGGTGATGGGAAGAGCAGACATATAGCGGCCGGGTGAGGGGGTAATGGGCAGGGCTTCCGTGGTTTGGATCAGGCTGGAAGCTGGTATGACCGCGCGGTGTTGGGCGTCTGCAAATCTCAGGAAAGACATCTCAAATTGCCTGCGAAGGTATCCTTGAGGGGGGGGGACAAAGGGATTAAATATGTTTCTTCTACTGGTATCCTTTCTGCGCCAATAATCAACCGACTTTCAAGCTCTTCGACTCGTGCTGGGTCAGTTTGAGTGATCAGGCTGCGCCATTCCTTGATGCTCTCGATCAATCACCAAATTTAATTGGACTTGACTTCAGGGATGTGACGTCGACATTCCGACATGGGTCCGCGAAAATTCTCATTTATGAGTCGGTGAGCGCGCAAAAAGGCTGCCTGCCGCCGTTACGATGAGAATCAGGCTGTGCTTGACTTGGGGGGGTCGGCAGGTCAGTGGAGTCTATTTCTCGTCAGGTTCAGCTGTGAATGGCCAAGTTCAAACGCAGGAAAGTGAATCGACGGCGCGGCATGTATTCGATATATGTCGCAGGCATGCAATGATGGTAGGAATACGCAAGATGAAAGGAGGTGCGCTGAATTAATCGATATCATTCTTGAAGTCGGGCGTGGGTGCGGCAACCATCCGTGAGGTGTAGCGATACGCACCAGCAGACCAGCCTCTAAGGTCGGTCTTCTGTCCTTTCCAGCACGGCAGCGCCGGGATTTTGCTAGTTGTTGTCGTTAAAAGAGCCTTCTGCAGACTATGAAGAGGGAACCAGAAGAAACATAAGGGCATCATCATCATCAACACTGACGAGGGGAACATTGACAACCCCGCGCCAGCATGCAGACAATTTCCATGCGACCAAACGGGACATTTTGCGCGTCTGAAAATCAGATGGCACATGCTGCCAATCAGCAGGGTCAGACCAGAAATCGCATATCTCGGGCCAATGGTTCATAGGACTCAGCACGGGGATAAATCCGAAAAGGGCAAGCAGAAAGAGGGGTGCGATCAGGCTCTGGTGGCCAAGTACCATTCCAGCAACTTGATCGATAGGGCTGACTACTTCGTTGAACCTCCAAGCTTATCATTGGTATCAAGCTGTTAGTAGCGGCGCAGTCGTTTGCCAGCTTTAACCACGCAATTCAGAACCTTTTGCTTTCTGATATTGATGAGTTGTCGCGAAGATAAGGCGCAATTGCTGTGAGCAATTGTGATTTCACTTTTGCAAGATGAGTAGCATGAAAGACAGAACCCCAATAAATGTGGCACGAAGGACGCTTAGCACTCGCTTCAGGCGGCCCAAGCCAAGCTGCCGCTACAGAGCGCTAATAGCCGGACGCTTGCTGCAGCCTAGCAACGTATCAGCAACCTCCGACTCTTGCGGTTGAATTTAGATAGGTTACTGTCGTCAAAGACAAATTTGTTGGTTTCCAATGGAATGCTGCCCTGGGTATATATCTTGCTGTCCTAAGAAGCGGTGGTATACACCGGCCGTCGCCGTGGTACGGGGGCAGTGGCCGATCGCCCTGGGTCGCCCCATTCCGGTCATCCACGAACAGCGCATTGTGCAGATGGAAAGCTGCCGTAAGAACTAACCAATTTCTCATTTTGTTTTGCGTCTTGCTTGAATATTGAGAGCTCCTTCGAGACCATAAGTTAGCGAGGCTGGGAGCTCAGTTCATCAACATGCAGTATCATGCCAACCTCATCAGCGCTAATACGCCTTAGACAGAGTCTTCTGCAGGGTTGCCTCTCACTAAAACATCCATGAGCCTAAATTGCACAAACTCTTACAGACGTAAACGTGAACATTGGAGTTGACTGTTTTGGCTTCATTCCTGAACAACATCTGAGGCTCAGTAGCAAAAGGTGTACAAGACCTAAATTGGCAAGAATGAATTCTTCAGGGAAGCCTGTCATTCTAACCATTCAAGGTAACGAGCACAAAGCATGTGAACCCTATGACTTATCCACATCAGATTCTTTCAGAAAAGACAATCTCAACTCGTTGTCCTCATACCATCAATCGCATATCGTTACATGTCATCTTCGCCTGACTGGCGATGGAAATCCGCCTTTCCACTCTGGGAAATTTCTCGATCTAGTGCTCCCACGCTTGAGTCGATTCACTGGCCAACGTAAGCACAAGTTCCGTGCAAGGAGCAGATGTTGACAAAATCGCGGGCTCGGTCGTGATGCTCTGTGCCATCTTCTACTATGACACAATTTAAAGATAGTAGTCAGCATCGTTTTCCCAGAGGAGACGGGTTTAGATATTCACCTTGAGATCACCGCCGTCTCGAGTGACGAGATATCCACGGTTGGCGCATCCTCTCCTTACGCCGTCATCATCCGGAACAACTTCGCCATCTTTGAGGTCTGTGCAGTCACAATCTAGTTCCTCGCCCGGTGCAGGGAATTGGGCCATCACGGTGGAAGCCGCCATTCTGATTACTTGTTAAAACCTCTCTGTAGAATGAAACAGTGTTCACTTACACAGCTACTACGATGGTAGTGAAAGACACTATTTCTGCGATTGGGACTATGAGAACTTTGGTGCAGAGGGTTAGTTGAAGTCGCAACTCCGATGGTGGCGCTTATCCCAGACAGGGCTTCTATGAGGCTGTCCGTTGAGCTTTATATGTGTGCAACTGGCATTTACGTTATTATCTTCAGTCATCTTGAATGCGAGACTTCTCGTATGTATCAAGCAGTAGATGATCGTACGAAGTTTCTCATACGTGCATGGCGGCTACTCTGGCGACTCGTGCCCCTGGTTGATCGCACTCGCCCCATACTGATAAGACGATTCCCCGAATTAGACTTCGGATGTCCCGAGAGTCTGGGAATTGTCCCCACTTGCAGGCCAAAGTCACCAGTCACGAACAAAGAGGGCCAAGAGATATTGGACTTATCAAAGGTGATGTTGTGCAGTAAACCAGATTCATTAGCTTCGATGAGCTTCTATAAAGGTGAGATTCTGGACGCCCTAGGCGCATGTGAACATGCTATCACTGCTTCTCACAAAGACCCAAGTAGGAGATGATGCAATTGGTCTTCTGATATGCCGTCACAACCGTGGAGGTCCCATCCTGTCGTGCGATCACGCTTGAGGCCATCTTGTGGTCGAGAGTGCTGACGATATTTGAGTGAACAGATCGACCGACCGTCAGGCTGTTTGGGCAGATTATAACTTGAACTTGACCTCTTCTGGTCAAGCGCCATAGTCTTCAATGGCAGGAATGAGCAGTCATAGATCTCACACAGTCTGGGGTAACTGGACCTCTGTTAATGAATTTGAACCTCACTAAGCTATGCTGATGATATTCTAAATATTGTAATCACCGCGTGACTCGCGTTACTCCCCGATTTAGATGTATGCCAATAAAAGGAAGGTATCACTATTGATACGGCGACGTTATTCATCGTGATACCTATGAGGCGATGGAAGGAAATGATTATATCTACGTTTAGCTAGTACTGAGCCAGTTCAAACTTGACAACGCAAAAGTGACTATCAGTGACTATCAAGTCTGCCCCTGTGAGGCAGCTTGTGCAGAAACAGTAACAAAGCCAGATCACTTGATAGATCTACCAATCAGCTTAGAGCGGGCATGTGGCTGTGAGTGACCACAAGAGCCTGTGGTCGGTCTTGGCGAGGGTACATAAACCACCGAGCCCCTACTGCGGCCTGGCATCTACGTCCCTGGCTTTCGTTCTCTTCCCCAATTTCAGAGCTTGAGCTCTGATGACACAGCGCCCACACTACACCTTATTTAACAATTCATTAGACATCACCTTCAGGGTAGTTGACGAGGGCTAGCAATACTTCATGGCCAACATAGTTATTTTGATGTATTTAATTCGAAAACTTATCCACAGCGCCCTTCCGCTTCCGTACATTCATCGCAAGTTGAGAAAGGAAAAAGGAGAAGAGAAATCCTTCAAGAGATAATGTCTACTCCAAGTAGACCACACGCGACTGGGACTGACGCGCAGGCGCAGACGCAGACGCAGACGCAGCTTGCGAGGACATAGAAGTCGCGATGACTGATAGCCTCTAGCTGCTGCCTTGCTCGGCAAGGGACTCGGGCTGAAGAATCACGAGCGACTGTTGTATTGTTTCTCGAGTGTTGCCAGCTCCTCTTCAATTCTCGTCTTATGGTGAGCTTTGACAACG
This sequence comes from Colletotrichum endophyticum, assembly GCA_027406105.1. Lineage (NCBI taxonomy): Eukaryota > Fungi > Ascomycota > Sordariomycetes > Glomerellales > Glomerellaceae > Colletotrichum > Colletotrichum endophyticum. The sequence continues at coordinate 5,834,440 of JANVYF010000002.1, forward strand.
TTGGCGTCATTTCCTTGATCAGAAACGCGGTATATGCTTCCGTCGCGAGAAACATGCTGGTCTGTGTACTTGGAGATCCTTCGTTTTGCCAGTTCACTCCTCGATTCTGCCGAGGAGTGTCTGTGAGCTGGCTTTGTAGCATTGTTGCTGCAAACAAATTTAGTTGAGTCTTCAATGACGCACGACATTCGCACGTATCTGGAGAATCGTACCCATTATAGATAGATCTACTAGAGTTCATAATTGACAGATTCACAGAATTTCCAGAGCGAACGTCTTTCAAAGGGCAGTTTAATAAATGAAGTAAGAATATGGCCTACAAAGCAAATCGCCAAAGCTAGTGTTGCGCATGAAATCAGAATAACTGTGCGATTGACCGATGCCCGAGTCTTTGGTCACGAATATCAGGTATTGCATCATCATATGGCTTTTATACAAGAAAAGCTCTTATGTTGCCCATGACCTTCAAAACCCCCGAGACGAAATGGAAAATATCCAGCAGCACGCCTCATCGATGAAGCGAACAGATGGTGGTCCGCCCAAAAGTTCACATACATTGTCAGACTCGCAAACCAGGCTGGCTTGCATGTATCAGAGTCCAAAGTGTAACATGCAAAGATTTACGGCGGTGCAGAGTGATGCAGCGTGTTCGCAGGCAGCCTACGCGTCGTGCAAGGGTGCTGGAAGAACAGGGGCGGGTGTTCCGACGTTGTCGATCCGAATGGGTACCTACTACTGTCAGTTATGGATGGGATTGGCGGACGACCCCTCCTGTTTGCTGTTGGATATTCGATGATGCATTTAGCGAAGCCCATTCCCCATGGCAGAGACAGCCCATGGTAACTACCACTATTGGTGCACAGATGCAACCGAAGTCTTTGTTGCGGGGCAAGACAACTTGCAAGTCCAAAAGATATCAATGCAGACCAAGTATGATGAGAAAACGAAATAAAGAATGACTTCCAGCAACTATCGGTCCCGGTAAGGTCCTGGAGTCCCGGCGCCGGTGCTGACACTCCGGCTCCGATCCGGAGATGTCTTATCGGAGGCGAGCTTGCACTTATCGTCGATATACGGTTTTACGATGTGCAACTCTGGACATCCCACCTTTCCTGATAGTTGAATATTGCATGGGCAGGGCAGATCAGGAATTGACTTGTGTAAGCCTTACCAAGCAAAGTCCATGGCGCGTCACCGGACCAACAAGTTGAGAACCAGATTCTGCCTTAGACCATTCCCTTCGATGTACTGTGAAGAGAAAATAGAAAGTGGAAATCTGCCTGATCTAGATACCGAACGATGGCATGAGCTGGCAAGAGGACCACAGAGAACATTGTCGACCTACTTTCGGGGGCATGCGGCGACGCCGCCGAAACAACAGAGGAAAGTGGGCATACATGGGACACATGCAACCATGCCATGTTTTTCGCTTTTGGAAGGGGGAAGCGACACTTGCCGCAAGATGGTGAATGCGATGAGGACACTGGTTGGCTCACCGGAAAACAAGGAAGAGGGGGTTCGAGGCCTCCAAGGCATGCTGCGGTTGATGCGGGATTGCGTGTCGTCAATCGATTGAGGCTTGACCGACAGGCTGCCACCACCTTCATGCCGCCTTGCGCCTGACTTCGCCCCAGAATAGGCTACCGCAAGGACGCCTCACAGGCTTCCATGCTGCCTAATCGTGTCGGTGACCTGCTGGTTTGCCTCGCGGCAAAACAAATCGGCTGTCTGACTGTTGGTAGTCGGCGATTTCTGCGTGGCTGGAGGATATGGCTTGACTGGGTGGCTTGAGTCGATGGCTGGAATCGGTCGGAGTCGGTGATCGGAGTCGGTGGCTGGAATGGGTGGCTTGAATTCGAAAACCGTGGCTGGTGAAGCCTGTCAGCCGAAGGCGGTTCTGAGGCAAGTGCCCCTAATAAGTCGTATGGAGAAAACTCGTTTCCAGTGATGCCGAAGGTAGAAGAATTGTTCAACGGACGGTCCTGAACGGGAATTGGGTAGACGAATTGACAAAGCTGTCATCGCTAATCCCGAGCATATATACCAGGGCAGTAAAGCATGATATCCTACTGCTACTGGGCTCCGGGGTCTGTCGTGGAACAAAGGTAGAAACATGTCGCGACCTGAGAAAAGTGAAATGACAGTGGGAATCGCGAGATGGGAGAATGAAGGGGTTAATATGGAAAGGGACATCTAAGCTCACCATGATTTTCGACTTGAACACACCGCGCGGATGCGCAGTTCTGCCATGACCAAATCCATGGGCCAATGAGTTGGCCACGTCTTCGCTGCCCAGGCTGCGCGACAAGGACATCGGCGAAATGCGCCGTTGCGCAAGTCGTTCGTGCGCCATTGGGATGAAAATCACTATTGCGCGTAACCCATTTTTATTAGCAAAATCCGCCCACTGCCCCCACGGACGAATGAGGTGGCCACATCTGACATGGGTAGCCGGCGAAATGCGCAACGGCGCAACGACGCATTCGTAGCCCCCTACATGTGCAACCCATTCCTATCACCAAGAATCCGCCCTGACTGCCTCCACGGACAAATGAGATGGCCACTTCATCACTGCCTGGACCGCGCGACATGGGTAGCCGGCGAAATGTGCAGTTGCGCAACAAGTTTTCATAGTGACGGATCTTCGTCTCGCGCAGCCATTTTTCGTACATTCCCCCCTCCCTTGCGCTTCGCACTTCCCTTTGGAACCAGCGTGAAGTTCCACATCCATCACACGGCAGTTCCGTCTGACTACACCCATTCCCCATTAGCAGTTTAGTCATGCATAAATTGCATAATTGATTACGGTGAAATAACTGGCCTCAGAAACGCCATCAACACCTGAATATTCTTTGGTATGAAGAGAAATTCCAGATAGCGAAATCATACTAGAACACAAGCTCCGGTCGGCACCATAATGAAGTCCACCGCAAGTTCGTCGAATGATTGAATATGATTCGGCGAACTTATTCGGCCCTCTTGCACCTTCGAGGGAACCGTTCCAGATTGTTTGTTCCTGTGAATCTAGAGACTGAGCCAAGTGACTTATCTATTGGCTCCGGCCACCGATCAGGCCAGGAAAACCGCGCTGTTCTCTCTGACCGCGGGTACGACAGTCTGGCTACGGCCAAACAGCACACACAGCACAGAGCTCCGCACTACGTATTGTGCTACATACACATCAGCCACATATCGCCCAAACTACCGTACTACGTACACCCAATGCAGGCCTCAAAAAATCCCAGCGTGATATGCCAAGTCCCTCACCTCATCGTAATATTCCTGCTAACTAGGCAATAGACCTCAGTAAGTCGCACCCGTATGTCTCGACGGTCACTTCCGCCAAGGCTTACGAGGATAGCCTCACTGTGTCTTGCAAATAATTGAGCCGCCTAAAACACAAGTGTCGATGAGCAGCCTACTATTAGGCTACTCCGCAAGAAGATGTACAGCCCCTCGATGGGACATTAGCATGTCAAACCAAGCACCTCGACCTCTTGGCAACCGAGAAGAGTGCTCCTTATTAGGCATGGGGTGACTGAGTTGCGGGTCAATTCTCCTGTATTTTGCTCCGGCGAATTCCCCAGACGCCTTGTGAGGATTTCCAGGCTGACGCGAAAGCTCTGATCAGAGCCCCCCCCCCCCCCCCATATGCCCTTGAGTGGTGCGGAAGTCATTGCAAATAATAGCAGCCGCGGAACAATTTCCTCGTGAAAATGCCAGATGTGCGATCTTAGAACGTCTCGAGGTTTCAAATCTACATTAAGAAAATCGCCTATCTGTGTTCTCCATGCAGCTATCATGCTACTTCAATGTATTCTTTGGCAAACTTCGCATTATGAACCCAAAGACTTCATCCTTTATTCCATTGTGCGGTCGTCAGTTCTCAATACCGGTGTTCTGAGCGGCCAGACCATCGGCCTTGAGAGCCGGTCTGTCTGATCTACCAGCGGTAGTCTAAGTTTTGTTAGCCTGTCGTGTACAATGAGAAATGCCCCTGGGCGAAGGAGACATACCCCGCCGTCAACAGGCATAATCAGTCCTGTGATCCACCCAGCCTCTTTACTGGCCAGGAACAAAATTGCTTTATGTTCTTCGTCAACTCATCTGATGTCTTCTACCCAAAGCTGAACGAGTCGTTTATAGATACATACCGTAACCAACGTCCCAAGCTGTACCTTCTTTCTTCATCAAGTTCTGGTCGATCCGGGCCTGTCTTGTTTCCTCGGTCATACCACGACCACGGACCATAGGTGTGTAAACCATGCCCGGAGCAATGCAGTTGACACGAATATTCTCCGAGCCGTGTTGAGCAGCCATGGCTCTGGTCATTTGAATGATAGCACCTTTGGTAGTAGGGTAGAGCAGACTGGGGTTACCTCCGAGCACTAAACCAGATCAGCAGTACTTCATTGAGAGGATCTGGGTAATGGCACAATGTGATGTCTCGATCTAGAACAAAAGCCACCTGAACTTACAGCCACTGACAGAAGAGATGTTAATGATGGAACCTCGACCTTGCTTTCTCATCTCGGGAATCGCGTAGCGCGACATCATGATCATACTCGTTACGTTGATCCGAAAGTCTCTTTCCCATGCCTCGAGGTTGATGTTCGTGGCGTTCCCAATAGCGCCCCCCACGCCAACTGTTCATGAAGTCAGACTTGTCATTCACAATCCGCATGCCTTCAAGAAAGTTCACTTACCGTTATTGACCAGTATATGAACTGCGCCAAATAGCTCAACCGTCTTGGAAACCGCATCTCTGCAAGAATCCTCTTTGCTGACGTCCGTCTGGATGATTTCAGACGTCCCACCTTCCTCATCTATCATTCGTTTGGTCTCTCTCGCCCAGTCCTCATTTAAGTCAAGCAACGCAACCTTCGCTCCATGTCTGGCAAGGAGGATTGCTGCAGCCCGACCGTTTCCAATTTCACCTGAAGTATGTTAGTGTCCAGTGCTATAGACTAAATTGACTGCGTTGGTAAACCATGCGAACGCACCATCCATCCGGGAGCCTGCGCCTGTAACGATCGCCACATCCCCTGCGAAGTCGAAAGCTCGAGGAACCATACTGGCGACCTACGTAATCTTCAGTTGTCTTTGAGGGGAATTTGTTTCAATTGATGTTACATGTGAACAGCGGTAGTTCGAGATGTTTTTGTGAAGATGATCCATATCTAGGCGCGTACCCCAAGAGCTTTCTGATTTGCGATGCAGCCAATGGTAACAGACCGCTTGTTTTTCTATGGCGGAAAAGGATAACCTTCATGACATCACATGGCAGTGGAGTTCGGGGATACCAAGCGGGGTATTGCAATCTTTCACACACCTGGCAGACTTCAGATGGAGTAGAACCAGCACCTGCACAGGTTGTGATGGCTTGCCGATTGATGAGGTGTATTCTGTGCACTTTTGTCTTCTGCACTCAGGCAACAATCTATAGAGAGGCATTTTGAGCCATAGTGGCTATTCAGCTGTCCCGAATACGTATGACAATTGAATAATGTCATATTCCTCTCAAACAATTTGCCCATTGCTTAGTACACTGTAAGCATTCCAACACATGACAACGACCAATGGTGACACCGTAAGACCTATCAGTCTTGACTCTTGCGATACAAATATCTCTTCGTTCCCCATATTCTAGACTTCCATGTTCACAGAAGTCTACAGAAGCGCCCGGAACGACTCGGATTATGACGTTGTGGATGATGGAGAAGACAACCAATAGTTGAACCAACTCACAACCCCGTCCAGACTCTGCTCTTTCACCCATCCTAGAGGAATATTAGTTATTAAAATACGTCCAGACGTATTCCAATCAGTAGAGCTACTTACGTTGGTACGGATCCTTGTGATCGCCGCGCAAAGCGAACCCATGCTCAACGCCTGAGAATAATTGATAGTGATAGATCTTCTTCTCGGACTGAAGAATATTTAATGCTCGGCTACGAGATGGTACATCGAACGTATGGTCAATCTCGGAGCAGGACATGAAGAGGGGCTCTAACATAGTGAGGTCAGCTTATACTCCCTTGCAACCTTGAACCACCGATCCATCCAGCAGCGGACTTTGGGAATCTTCAAGGGACAGAAAAAACCTCACTTTTAAGATTGAGGAAGTGATGTTCCTTCAGAAACGCCGGATGCGCAAATGCGCCAACTGTGACTGTATTCTTCGCCAGCTCATCGCAGACGTACGGCGCGCCAAAACAGTAGCCTACGCAAGCAAACCCCGTCGTTTCCGTTTCGTATTGTTGCTTGACCGCGTCGACCCATTTGGGCACAGCAACATCCGCGAAAGCTGTGTGCTTGCGTTTCCAAGCCTCGTAGTCAAAGCCAGGGTTCGATGTGTCATTTCTGTCTTTTCGATGTTTCCACACTGGGTCCTTCCGCAATGGTCAGCTCCATGTCATCAGCGCGTGCTTCAAGAAACGCCCTCACCCCACGGAAATAATCGAGGCCCAATACTAGGTACCCTGCATCCGCAAAGGCGTCCATGACAAGGAGTCCGTTGACAAACATACCCCAGACATCAGGGAAGTAAAGCACAATGTGGCCGTTTGCCTTGTCGGTAGGCGGTTTTGATACGTAAGTCTCGACATCTGCGATCACTTCCCAAGACCCACGTGCTTCACCTTCGTGGATCGTGCCTTTGAGACAACACTCACCACTCGGATTGGCGAGATACCTTGGTATGTTGTCCGTAGACATGTTGTGTCGTTTTACGGGCCGTTGTTGAATACTAAACTGACTGTATTTCGATTCTCATTACCAGTCTAATGAGATCTCATTGTACCGTGGCTGTGACGTATTTTCTGATCAGCGGATGTTTTTCTTGCTGTCGGCAAATCGGCTCGGCCAGGTTGATGACAACGGGCGTCATTCTCCTCACTCGCTCGAATTTGTCACCCACACCACATACCTGATAACAGTGACCAGTGGAGGAATTCTATCTGCCTAGCGTGCTGACCCCCGCACTCCATGCCCTCGGGAGCGGGATGTGGGCTCCCCGCAGTCTTCCTGGGATCTCTTCCCCGCAGAAGCAATCCATGGGGCCAGTGCCATGAGAGCAATTACGAGCTCTTCTTCAAGCATGAGGCGTGTCTCTTCATTCTGCTTACTGTCAAATCCCAAGTCCGAAGAACTCTGAGGCATTTTGCATCCAGCATTTCCGTTTGAAAAGCGACTTGATTTGGTGTCAAGACTAGCAGAAATGATAGACGCTCCTATCAAGCCACAGAGTGGCGTAGGCGATATCGACCGGGGCGTTCTCCCCTCGTCTGATCTTAAACTCCAGGAGTTAGACGCAGAGCACCAAGAGAACGCTGTCGGATATAGAGAGTACCTTGAAGCCATAGACTTGGAGGTCTCGGATAAAGAGGTTTGTCCCCGTTTCCCACAGTGGAGTTGGGTTTGAACCGGAAATGACCCAACCTCTGACAACTCGAACGAAAGCTACGAAGGCTTCGATGGAAGCTTGATCTCACTATCCTACCCATGTTTCTTGTTACCCAAGCTCTGCAGTTCATGGATAAGACGTCCCTGAACTATGCCAACCTCTTTGGGTATCAAGCAGCACTCAGTCTCAAGGGCCAACAGTTCAACTACCTCTCAGCGAGTGAGTCCCATTTACTTTGCAAGAGTCGAGGTAAACCTCGCTAAATTGCTATCACAGTGGTATATGCCGGGTATTTCTTCGGCCAGTATCCTTGCGGCTGGCTAATTGGAAGATATCCTGCTCAAAGAGTCATGGCCATTAGCATCCTCTTCTGGGGTCTGATGGTGATTCTCATGACCCAAACTCGAACTTACTCTAGTGCCTGTACGCCAGTTCCCAATCATGTTTTCAATCAAAACTAACTGACCATGTTTGTAGTGGGTGTCCGATGTGCGCAACTCGGCCCGTAGCTAGGCGTCGTGATACTGACATGCGTGGTAGTCATCATGGGAATATTTGAAGCCGCCGTTACACCGTGGGTAATTTCCAAAGAATTGAAGAAAGTTGTACGCCTCTAACAATGTTCTCAGTGGTTTGACACTCATGACGGGATTCTGGTATACGCGCAAAGAGATACCACTTCGACAGTGCATTTGGTAGTATGTATCATCTCAAAGCACACCCAGCCTCATATATCAGCTGACACTATGCCCAGCTCGTCTCTTGGCTGGGGCGGTATCGTGAGTCTGCTGCATTTTCTACATAGCTGAAAATGAAAACCTAACACCAGCTAACGCTGAGCTAAGATCGGATCTTACATCTCTATGGGCGTGTCCAAGCTCCCCGCTGACCTGAAACCAGAGCGCTGGGAACTCATCTTCTTCATGGTATGTGACTAGCATGGACAGACTGTTCAGTTTGCCTGACAAGAATATCTCGGTAGCTGGGTGGAGTGACGTGCGTTTGGTCTCTGGTGATCTGGTTTCTGCTACCAGACTCGCCTTCAAACGCGTTCTTCCTGAACCACCGCGAAAGACTTGTTGCAGTCAAACGGGTCTCTGAGAACGAGACTGGCATCAAGAACAAAGCGTTCGACAAAAAACAGGCCCTCTTGGGATCTTTCGACCCGAAGACTCTGCTGCTGTTCACGTCCGTTTTTGCAGCGTCAGTAGCAGCCCCTCATAAGACAAATCTCCACTGATGAGGGCATAGCGCTATTCCTAACGGGGTTGTCAACTCCTTTTCGACTGTTATTATCCGTGACATGGGGTTCAGCACGACCCAGACTACGCAGCTCAAATCCGTCGGAGATGCGGTTCAGATTGTTGCTCTTCTCATTGGGGGCACTGTCATTCTCAACGTCAAGGATTGTGAGCGTATCACGAAAATATTGCGATCCTCCGGCGACTAACATCGTGGAAACTAGCACGTCTAATTACAGCTTCGGTAGCCAATCTGCTTTGCACAATCTCGGCTGCCTCTATGGCATATCTACCTGAATCGAATACCTGGGGTCGGCTTGTGTCATTCTGGCTAGTCAACTCACAGTCAGTCGGCTTCACAGTGTCTCTGACCACCATATCCTCCAACATGGCCGGATACACACATCGTTCTCTCGCGAGCGCCATGGTTTTGTGAGTCCACCTGAGTGAAGCTTTTACTCGACTATGCTTACGTGAAGTCGCAGCACGGCGTACTGCTGGGGAAACTTTGCTGGACCATTCGTAGTAAAGCAATCGGAGGCGCCGCACTTTCGAGGAGCTACGATTGGGCTCCTAGTCGGATACGCTATCAAGTTGATCTGCCACCTAAATCTGCTCAGTAAGTCGTCAGAGGTCCCATAATCTGTTTTACCACTGTTTTACCACGTCCGCTAATGGTCATCGAGTCTATATGTACCTGGTTAATCGCCATCGTAACAAGAAGTACGGCGAGCCCAATAGGGAGAGCAGCAAGGAAGCTGGAATGAGGGATCAGACTGAGTTCGAGAACAAGGACTTTAGATATGTGCTTTGAGCGCGTCACTTGAGGAGGGTTGGAGTAGTGACAAAGACCAAATGGGCATTCCAAAGACAATGTATTGAGGCTCCAAAGACGTATATCGTGACTTCATGCCCAGGGGTAGTATATAAAGATGGATTTGTGCCATCAAATCATGTTCCGTGAATCCCTCTATGTGCCTGTCGCCCTCCCAAACGCCTAATATCATAGGTCGAGCCAGTGATTATGCCGACTATTGATGAAGTGGTTGATGCATCACGTCCGGTAGTAGCCAGCTACAAGACCTAATGCCGCCGACAACCCAGAAGAGATTGGCGGCTACCTGCTCGTGGGCCATGCACTTCTCGACACCGCTCATTCCGTGAAATCTGGGGTCACCAAACTTCAAGGGCGGCTTCCTCGTCACTGGGTCGTAATACGGGCAAGCTCTGCCTCAATTCTGGCGCGGTGCTGTGCCTGACTCTCGCTGACGCTGGTGCCTTGGTAGGCGACGCGGTACATGTTGCTGTCTTGGGTCGCAGACTGATTCTCGTATGCGGCAATGCGTCGTCCGGCTAGTGTGCTTTGCGATTCCGCCGAGGAGTGCTTGTGGGACGATTTCGAGGCAGCATTGCTGGGAAGCATCAGTGAGTCACCGAACCGTTGAATCACGGGATTGAAAGTTGGTGGAGGTACCCGTAGTAAGCAGACCGGTCAGATTGGGCGTCCATGATTCCAAGACGAACGACGCACGGCTCGTGGATCAGTTGATTCGGACACTGAAACTTTGAGGCAAAAACAACGGCTGTCACGAATCACGGAGTGCGTGTCAGTGGCGCTTGCAATGGCGTACGGATGAACAAAGTGAATGCCTCAATTTTCTGAAAATATTTATAAGAGCTGTGCAGAGTCGGGCGAACCACCGCTATCGAAAGCCCCATGTGAAGTTGAAAGACTGCCTATCCTCCCACCCCCCCTGCACGTCGTCCGCAGCTTGTCGTGGACTGCCTCGAATGAAACGATATCGCGCGAAGCACCGAACAGCCACTGAAGGCCCGTAGCTGATGTGCAAGTCTGAATTGGTCCTCCAATCGGGATTAATGGCGGTACCTCGTTGACGGAAGGAGGCCGTGCCTGGGCAGTATGCATGGCCGCCTCGTAGTGGGTTGGGATCAAAGCTGGCCAGGCGGGGGTATGTGGGGGTGGGGATGAGATAGCCTACCCCCGGGCGCAGGAACATCAACATAAGATGCATCTATTGAGACTACCACAAACTTTTGATAGGATATGCAAGGCTCGGGTGTGATCGAGAAATAAAACTAAATGATTCTTGTTTACTCCAAAGATGCGGATGAGGGCGAGTTCTTCCCACAAGTGCAGTGGTGAGATCAGGTAATCTTCAAGTAGCATCTCAGTGCACAGGTTTGTGGTTCCGTAATGAAAGGTCCAAGCGATGACATTTCCAACTACGGAACTGACTGGTTTGGGTATATGAAATAAGCAAAGTTAAGAGACAGAGGGATCTCATGCGACCAGCGGGTCCCGGTCGCTCCGGTCGCTCCGGTCCGGTCGGGACTCCGATTAAAGATTTATCGGCGCTGATAACGGTCCCCGAGCTCCCTGAGTCTCGCGGCGTGTCTCTTTCGGTGTCCTTTTGAAATCTCTTTCGTTCCGATTCCATGCCAACTAGAAGCAAGTGCAGAGATTCTTCCGGATAACACCTTATACGCGCAAATGCAGACAAGCAAAGACACGTTTGAGTCTGACTTCAGACTTATCCACGCCCCGGCGTACGAGAGATTGCAGGAGTCTGCCTGCGTTGGACACGATTGGAATTGGTGCTGAAAACGTGCAGGGTTTGATGGTGCCAATTGTCGACCGACCAACTATGGCCGGGCGACCGGATGGGGCAGAATCGTGGTATTCTGCTACTCAGCCGTCGTGATTGAAATGGAAATGTAAAAAAAGAAGAGTTCGAAGGCGGCCTGCAGCAGTCGTTGAGGTGGAGAACAGGCGGTGCTCAGAGAAGCGCAGCTGACGTCGCCCAATGGGTGCTCCATCAGGGGTGTCGAAGGATTCCGGGGCGCTGCTGCCTACCTGCGGTGTGACGCGGGGAGAGGCCTCCTGCCCCACCTTTCCGCCTCACTCTCCGCCTCGGAATCTGCCTTGCGATAGCGTCGGTCGCCTGGTGTTGCCTGACTTCAGGCAGCATCGAGTTCGAAATCCGCTGGTTGCCTCATTTTCGATGGTTGCCTCGTTTCGTTGCAGCGTCGGTTCGCATTTCGATGAGTCGCACTATTGCCAAGTGCTCCCGATGCTGCTAGTTGTTGGGCCTACCCGTATGTCGAAGAAGCTACCCAGACGCTGTGTGCTGTATTCTAGGTCGAACGAGCAAAACTGGCGGAATATCCCCATCGTGCTTGCCCTCGTGACGACTGGAGAGTTTCGTCTGTGGTAGAAAGGGAGGATCTCGGAGGTCTGCGATAAGTGTTGGATAAGTGTTGAACAAGATTCAGATGTCCAAGTGACAGAAGAATAGCAATGCTTTGAAAAGCACACGCAGTATCGAAGGAGGCGTTGAAGAACATATATAAATCGCGACTCTGAGGTGAAGTTGTAACATGAGGTTGAATTGAGGTCAATTTCCTCCAGTGAAGAGGGGGGGTTCCTTACCTTTTAAGTTCGGGCACCGCCGGCCGCCGCTCAGGGGTGTCTAAGTATTCCGTTGTGATTGGTGTGGTAGGGGATTCCGCACCCCTGTTCAGCGGATGACATGTCAGCGCTGCCTTGCCAAGTTGCCCGCTGCGCCTTAGCAGCCCCCGGGCATCCTTTTGAACGGCAGAAGTGTAATTTAGCGCCATTTTCAACGGCCAATGATAATTTCCAGATACGGGCATATCTGGCCAACGAACTATCACAGAGAAAGTGCTTAGTTTCCCACTGAGGCAAACGAAGGAAAACTGGGGGAGAAAGCGGCGCGAACATACATGTGTACACAACGGCGTTCAAAAGGATGAGATGCGGCGCAATATGGTTCATCATTGGCTCTGTCCTGCACGCTGGGACAAGGGTCTCGTTGGTCCCTTCGCCCCGCGCCGTACCAACGGCTTATTTTTTCGTCATCTCGGGGCTACTTCTTTCTATCAAGATTGACCGCCGATTGAGAAGCAAACCACGCCTTACCCGGAGCGCCATCCTCCAACACTCCGTACAACCAGCGGCCGCGGCCCCGCCTCGGAGTGGGGTGGGCACAACAAATTCCACAGCACTGCAAGATACCATGATATTGAAAGCCTCCCGACTTCTCGGACATGACTTTGTCAATAACAATATGAATGGGCTTGATTGCGTTCAGGGTTTCTTCTATGAGAGTTCTGGCATTTGCTGCTCATCCTGCCCCGGCTTGGCAGACACCGACAACGCTTTCGTCCGCGAGGGCTTAATTACCTCGGGTCATCGAAAAGAACAGTGTGAGCAAAACAGGCGTTCCTAACAGTAACTACCCGCACCTATTTAACTGACCCCTAAAATGAATTTACTTGTGTCACAGCTTTGCCAGTTGAAAAAAAGGCAGTAATATTGTCCATGGCCTCCCGATAGGCGTTGCCCCAAGCCACGTCCGTCCAAGATCCCATGTGCGGCTGGACGACACATCGGGTGCTGTTCCTGATGTATGAGCTGCGTGGCTCGGTCAGATATTGGGAACCCTCTCAGCATGATTTTGTGGATTAGTGGGTCCTGACTCACTTGACGTTGGGCTCTCCGTCAAAGACGTCGAGGCCAGCCCGAGCAACCTTGCCGCTCTCCAGCGCTACGATGAAGGCTGCCTCATCCACCACTGCCCCGCGGCCAGTGTTGACAAGGATGACGCCATTCTTCATCTTCGTGAATTCATCAGGGCCAATCAAACCTCGCGTCTCCGGAGTGAGTGGACAATTAATCGATACGACATCGGATGTCTTCAGCAGTGCATCTAGGCTCCCTGCGTACTCAACAGAAAGACTGCTTTCTTCTTCGGGTGAAAGCTGGGTACGGTTGTAGTAGTGCACCTTCATGCCGAAAACCTGCGACTTGCGCGCGACGTGCTGGAAAACGAGGAAGAAGATTCAGTGTCACCTTTCCACTTAGATGAGAGATCGGAGTGCCATACCTTTCCTATCTTTCCCATTCCTATGATCCCAAGCGTTCGGCCCTTGGGATCCAGTAGGGGAAGCTTTGACCCACCACGCCATCCACCACTCCGGATCTCCGCTTCAAGCCTGGAGGTGTCCCTGAGAGCTCCAAGCATCAAGAATATCGCAATATCTGCCGTCGGCTCAGCGACCGCGTCGACAGTATTGGTTACGACGATTTTGTTTTTGTTGAACCATTCCATGTCAAATTCGCTGTACCCGGCGTTGACGGAGGCAACGATCTTGAGTTCCGGCAGGAGTGGGCCTAGCAGGCCCTCATCGAACCTCTCATAGCCGCCGTTGCCCATGCCAATGAGAACGGCATCAAATGGTCCATCGGACTGCCACGCGTCTGAAATTGCTTGAACGGTGCCTTGTCTGTCACTAGGCAAGATGATCTGGTATGTCGTTAATGGCTATTGGCAAATCCCCGTGTCAGGGATTGAACTTACATGAAGGTCACAAGTAGATTGGAACTTTGACACAAAATCGTCCCCTGCATAAGAAGGAGATGCGATAGATAGGACTCTGGGTTTGCGGCCTAGAGATTGCGATGTGGAGGTCTCCATGATTTTGGCCAAGATGGATAGGACGAATGAGTAAAGGTCTCACTGAGCGTTTCACTTCAGGGTAGGAGGAATTCAGAAACTTATTGATCAGCGATCCCGAATTAGTTGGCAGAGGATATCACTGCAATTTGGAGAGCTATTCTCGATGCTTGTATCGAAATGTTGGAGGATGCGATCTGGAGGCATGCAGGTCGGCCAATCAGACAACGCGGCCCAGGCCGAGCGAAGAGGGGCATGGTTGATATCAGGTCGGGTTGGCCCGACCATGGTAATCGTACTCCGCAACGGACTAGAAAAGGTGAGGAGGTAAGAATGGAGCATGCCCTCGCCGGGAATGGTCTTTGGGCTTACTGGTGCATCACCTGAGTGACGCATGCGTGATACTGTGATTTAAAGCAATCCAATCTGGGCTTCATTTTGAAGTATTCGGTAGCGACCTTTCAATGAAAGACCCGAGTTTGGAATCTCCAACTTTTATTCGGACAATCTCACAACACCTACGCAAACATGGCTACATCAACCATCACAATGGTCGAGTCTACCACTCAGGCCCCTCCTCAAGAAATTGTCATGAGTGACACAAGTGTTCAACATCCTTCAGATGACGTACCAGATCTTATCAGCAAACTGCACGTAATTCCGACATTCACCGATCCTCTCGCTGAACGCCAATGGGCAAAGGAACATCTCGTGGGTGCCTTCCGCATCTTCGCCAAACTCGGCTACAACGATGGTGCAGGCGGCCACATCAGCCTACGCGACCCCGTCGACCCAAAGTGCTTTTGGATCAACCCCTACGCCGTCCACTTCAAACTTCTGAAAGTCAGCGACCTCATCCTCGTCAGCGAAGAGGGAAAACCTCTCACCAAGACAAACCACAAAGTCAACCGAGCAGGCTTTATGATACACGCGGCGCTTCACAAGGCCAGGCCGGACGTCAACGCCGCTGCGCACTGCCATTCACCCTACGGAAGGGCGTGGTCTGCGTTTGGAAAGCCGATTGAGATGCTGAACCAGGACTGTTGCATGTTCTACGATGACCTCTCTGTTTACGAAGGCTTCGGTGGCGTTGTCCTCGCACAAGATGAGGGCGAGAGAATTGCGAAGGCATTGGGGCCAAAGCACAAGAACGTTATTCTCCAGAACCATGGGATTCTTACTTGTGGAGGGACCGTGGATGAGGCAGCTGCTTTCTTCATCGCCCTTGAGCAGGCATGTCAGGCACAGCTACTGGCCGAAGCTGCCGCTGCGAACGGCGTTCAGAAGCGATACGTCACGGAGGAGGCAGCCAGGTTCACCAAAGCTGGATCGGGAACACCAGAAGTAGTCTTCATGCAGTTCAAGCCTGAGTACGACTTGGTGCTGGAGGAGACAAACGGAAGCTTTCTATCATAGATGTTGTTAGTATATTAAAGTCTTCATCGCGATGATTTGATCTACAATGCACGCGAATCTGTTCCCAATGTTTCAGGCGTGATCTATCTATTGATATCAAGCCAAGGGAGTGCAAATTAACGGGTACATGGGAAGATGAGGAGTGTACAACAACCACGGTTGCATGCATGGCTGGTTCTATGTTGCTGAAATTCTGGTCACCGAATGTAATCTGCAATTTTACGTGAGCAATCTGCAACAAATGAGTCAATCCTTGATTATGGAGAACGATGGAAACGGGCTCGTCACTCTGTGAGATTCCCGACTAAGTCCACTACCCGGAGAGCGTAGCGGTCTTCGGGTTGTTCCTCATGGAGTCCCATACACACGTCATTCCGGCCCAGGCCGATTTGCCTTCAACGACACTCTCCATTGTCATCACCTACTCGGATTGAGCCGTTGGTGAATTGATTGTTTATCATGGGTATCGATCACGCGTGAGATGTAGCGTGTTTGTGTCAAAGGCTAAATGGTCTTGATAACAGATGTCCCAAACACGATCCAAGGGCCACTCAACTATGTTACTCTTAGTCCCATGTTCTGCATTCAGATGAGTTCCCAATAATCGATATCATGGTCGAGGTCCGGAAGTACCACCTGCCGGCGACGGCACTCATGCCGAATTCACCACATCCACTTCTGCATTATCCAAGCTACTTCTCAGCCCAAGATGACTTGACAGCCAACCGAGTCTGCGAAACGTTCAATGACAATGGCTGGGAAGTACAGTGGATCTATCGATACGGCGAGACGCAACGCTCTCACTACCATTCTGGCGTTCATGAGTGTATGGCTGTCCTCTCCGGGTCAGCCACGATCCGCTTTGGCGTTGCAGACACCTCCCTCGACATGAAGGAAAACACTTGCGGACAGGACAGGGAGACAGGAGGTGTTGAGCTAAAAGCCCATGAAGGCGATGTGTTCGTCTTGCCCGCAGGCACAGCGCACAAAACGTTCAATACCAAGCCTGAAGCCTCATTCACACTCTTAACCCCTGGGGATGGACATCATATTGCGGGAGGGGACATTGGCAAGGCGTTGAAGGAGACGCAAGACCGCATCACGGGATTTACGATGATCGGTGCATATCCTAAGGGTGGGGGATATTGGGACTCTTGCAAGGGTGGAGAGCACCATGGAGGTTATGAGAAGGTGTGGGCAGTCCCTAAGCCGGAAAAGGACCCCGTGTTAGGAAGCTCTAACGATGGACTCCAGGGTTTATGGACATAGTAAATGGGGATTTCTGTAGCAACCAGTTTGGTATACTATTATGGAAGACTTTCTACTACCCCTTTCTTGAAAGCAACGTTTATTTTATTGATCCGTTGGGTTTCGATGCGAGGAAGCCAAATCTAATCAGGCTATTATTAAATACTATCCCATGTTGATAAAAAGTCGGGTCCTGTTTATCCAAAGAAAATATATGATATTGTTCCTACTGTATTTCAACCGATAAGGAAACCTCATGAAACCAGTATGCTAGAGCTACAGAATTGAAAAGGTTCCGCTCTCTACATTGTCCGCAATAACAATGTAATAGATGGTTTACCTGTAGTGATGCACGTGTTCCACCCCCTAACTACAAGAACGTCCACAGTCAAGAGACCACTCAAAACAGGCTATTGTCAGCACACGAAAATGGCCCATTGATTGTGCTCTCGGGATCCGAGAACAGCTTCACCAATGTATCAACCGACGCATACATACCCGCTGTATTGAGGAACGCGCCCATGAACACAAGTCCCCAATTCAAGCAGGACAGCGCGATCATGCGCTTGCTAGAGAACTGTCGTTTCCAATTGAGATGCAGCCAGAAAATCCCAGGTAGTCCGAATGAGAACCAGGCAACCAGCAGAGCAGATGACACAGCAATTATGGAGTTGAAGACGGGGATAGCGTTCGCGAGTACAAACACCAAGACCCAGAAGCCTGTTCCCAGGAGAACCCAGATGCTCCATGACTTAACGGTGTTGGTTGTCATTTGGTGTGGGATCTTGAGCAGATCGCGCATGGTTACCACAAAGAGGTACTTGATGCCGGCGTGGCCATAAAATAGGCCGGTGCAGAAAAGAGTCGAGAGGAGAATGCCGTAAGCTACCTTGGCTGGGAGCAATGGAGCTGTTCCAATGGCAGGGGATGTGACATAGTCGCCGGCGAGTCCATAGATGGCACCTCCAGTGACGAGATAGATGGGGATAGCAAAGGACTGCAAAATGACCAGGGCGGAGACGTAATCCTTTGCTGGGTCTTTCATCTCAGCCATGACAGTGAAAAAGCCTTGCCTGCCACCGAAAGAGTAGCAGATGCTGAGAATAGCGGTGAATCCTTCTTGGAAAGTTGGGTTTCCCCACAACTTGATTTTGATGTCGGCTCCGGGAGGAGCGAGTTGTGGTGATGCTACGGCCAAGGCGATAACAACTATGAAGATTGGGACAAATATGCCAAACGTGGCAGGCCCTGAGTTGTGGATGTTATTAGATACCGAATGTTGAAGATACGAGTATCAAAACTTACATGAAAAATAAGCAACGAAGTTCATTTTCCTTGGAATACAGAGCACATAGCATATCAACGCCGCGAATCCAATGAATGACACCGTGCACATGCTGTGTCCTGTGAGTGTGTTGAGAGCGACGCTGATAGCCAAACACGCCGAGGCACAAGCAAGACTGAGGTTGATGATGAGACCGACGGCACCAATAGTCGCCAAGACCTTGCCGCCAAGGACTTGCAGCGCGTCCGGGAGGTTGTCGATGTGGCGGTACCTCTTCCAGTATAGTAGGAGAACATATGCCGTGTAAGTGGATAAAGCTCCGATGCCCAGAATTGCGATGAGACCGGGAATGAGGCCGATGCGTTGGAGAACCGACGGCAAGGCAAGAATGCCGATTCCAACCTCGGTATGAATCAACACGATGCCCGTCTTCCACTTTCCCAACACGCGAAACTGTTCGCCACCAGCGGCAGCAGCAGCGCCAAAGACGCCGTTCAAAGTGGCATCTTGCTGGTCAGTGGTTTGACTGTAGCCGACTCGCTCACTGGCAGTTTCGATATCGTCGTCGTATGTTGGCGCCTTTTTGACGTCGTCTTGTGCGTCTTCAGGTGCGGCCGTGATGGGCTTGACACTTGCGTGATGAGACATTGGTCTGGGTACGGCGGAGTGCGAAGAAGTGAGAGCTGGTTGGTTCGGTGAGTCGGTTGTTTGCGGAAAACACCAGCGATTTCTCAAATTCTGCAAGAATAGCTATATCAGCGTAAGACCAAGTCAGAAACTCTGCATCACTCAACAAGCTAAAGTTGCAAACTGCCTGTTGAGGGTATCAGTCTACCGTCGGGCGGTTCCGCATTTCCGACCAAGGCGGCCGATGCCCCACCCCGGATGTGCCCCCGACGCCAAGTACTTGGCTGTCCATTGATAAGGTCGCGGTCGATCCTGCCTAATCGCTGCTGGCATTGATTGTCGTCATCTGATAGGTATGGCCCGGATAATTATGCACCTGAGTTGATAAGGCGTAATGAGGTCTCAATTCCCATACGTTGTTTCTACTGAGGGTCGATCCGGACGGCACACTATCAGCAGTGGCATGCTAAAGGTAACGGGTTGACCCGAGTCAGGAGATATCAAACGTCAAGTAGAATTGATGAAGCTATCAGATCTACTTTCTTATCATCGCTTGGTGTCTTTTGCAGAAGTCTCGGACCGTCCCAACAAACCGATCCATGTCCGCTGCGGTCAGAGCCAGGTTCAAGGCCATACTACCGCGCGGGTGGATCCAGTATCCTGCCTCCAACATTTCCAACCAGAACAGCCGCTTCAGATCCCCGTCCTCCACCATTGTCCAGTCGTCCTTGCATTGTATCTGATCCTGGGACACCCCGTTCGTGGTGGCATGAATACACATGAGGGTTCCAAGGCCCGTCACTGTGAACCGAGTCCCCTGGACCGCCTCTAGTAGCTGCGCACGTAGAGCCTCGCCCCTCTGGTGGAATGCGTCAGCTACCTCACGTGTGAATACCTCGGTCAGGCCAGTGTAGCCCGCATTGAGCATGAGAGTGTTGTTCTGGAAAGTGCCTGAATGGGCAAGAGATCCCTGCATTCGTGGGTCGTACACGGCCATAACGTCGCGACGCCCTCCGAAGGCGCCAAAGGGCATACCGCCGCCAAGGTACTTCCCGAACGTCTTCATGTCCGGAGCCAGGTCATGATCGAATGTGGAGGCTATGCCCCCGCCATAGAGTCGAGATGTCATGACTTCGTCGAGTATGAAGAGTGCGTTGGCGGCGCGAGAATGGTCTCTAATCGCGCGAAGGAACTCAGTGGTTGCAGGGATCGCGCCTCCAGAGCCTTGCATTCCCTCCACCAATACCGCAGCGATATCTCCTTGGTTGCTCTCAAAAGCCTTAGCCAATTGCTGAACGTCGTTATATTGAGAGATGACCCAGTCTTGCTGGTCGACGTTGTTCGGCGCAGCCCCGACAGAGAATGACAAGAGGCTTCCATGGTATCCGCCCCTGAACACTACAATCTTGCGTTTCCCAGTGAATTTGCGAGCGGCGGCAATGCAGTGCAAATTTGCCTCAGTGCCTGAGTTTGAAAACCGAAGACTTTCCAAGTTGAAACGAGCACATAGCAATTCCGAGTATTGCTTTTCGTAGATGTTGGTGGCTCCGAGACTTAAGCCGATGTTCGATAGCACATTTGACATGGATGCCTTGATCTTGGGCTCCGAGTGGCCGAAGAGTCCGGCGGTCAGCTCTCCCACAAAATCGCAGTATTCGTGACCGTCGAGATCAATCAGCTTGGATTCCTCTCCCCTCACCATGACGATCGGGAATGGGGAAACATGAAGAAGTGTTCTGGTATTACCACCAGGAAGACTTTCCAAGGCAGCGTTGTGGTACTCCAAAGACTTAGTATTTCGAGTTTCGTATTGCTGGAGAGCTTCCGCCAACAGAGCTTGACACTGTGTCTGAGATGAAGGCGTCATGATGGGCACTGAAGCAAACCGAGTGTGTTGAAGAGGAGGTATGAATAATGGAGGAGATGGCCTATATGGTAGCTATCCAACGCTGAAAGGAGTGACCTTCAAGTGGCTGTCTTTGAATCGGGCTATTTCAACCAAATCAATACTTTTCCAACGCATTCATCCATGGAATCACCTGACACCATTCACGGGGCGTGCTGTGTGGAGTCAGTTGCTTGTCTGAGATTTGATGTCCGGGTCGGATCGTACCGATTCTCTCATAGCCACTCATTTTTGGTGGAGTTATTGCAAAACCGGCGGCTTTAAATAACACATCACAAGTGGGAGCCACCAAAGGAAAACGACAACGAATAACCATAATCCTCCAATACTCAATCTAAATCTGACAAGTCTAATGATGTCTGATTGCCAGCGGAAGCCCATTATTACCAAGGAGGCTCCGGGCCCCTATCCTCCACTGTCACAGGCTATGGTCCATGGCGGCTTCGTCTTCTGCTCCGGATCAATCGGCATGAACCCCCAAACAAACTCGATTATCGAGGGAACCATTGCGGATAGAACTGTAAGCGAGCACTCCATGTAATCGATGAGACTCATGCTAATAACATGTTCCAGACGCAGGCTCTCACCAACCTTAGCAAAGTGTTAGAGGCAGCAGGTTCAGGAGCAGACAAGATCCTGAAAGTCAACATCTACGTTACAAGCATGGAAGATGTTCCACTCATGAACGAAGCTTATATGGCCTTTTTTGCTGAGCCGCGACCAGCCAGGGCCTGTGTGTGCGTTAAGGCCTTGGCCAGGGGTACGGACGTTGAGATTGAATGCACAGGGTTTATTTGAAGACACAACCTTTCCTGAGGCTTCTACAATAATTGAGATAGCTAAATGACAAGAAATCGCTAATATTCTACCGTGATCATGTCCATCAGAAGCTGCTCGACAGATGAGCACATGCCAATATCAGCCATGCCAGCAAAGTAATTGGAGACTTGGTCGGCCTGTAAAGACGACAACACAGGCCCACTTGGCATACATGACGCAGTCTCCAAGTCCACCAGCATGGCCTGTGTAGCATTTGACAATGCTTCAAATGTGTCCCGATATGGTGCCACCGCATCCCATCGCTCCGACATTACGGCAAGAACGATCATGCAAGAAGTGCACGTCGAAGACACGATGTCTCGTCGGATGGTATTCCGTGTATCTGGACTGTTCCACAGGCAGTGGACGTAAGTCAA
The DNA here is from genome assembly GCA_027406105.1 of Colletotrichum endophyticum. Classification (NCBI taxonomy): domain Eukaryota; kingdom Fungi; phylum Ascomycota; class Sordariomycetes; order Glomerellales; family Glomerellaceae; genus Colletotrichum; species Colletotrichum endophyticum. The sequence continues at coordinate 5,856,262 of JANVYF010000002.1, forward strand.
GCCAGCTAGGAATAGGACGTGCAGCGCACCCCAGGTATCATTCAATCGTTGACTCAGGTATAGCGTGCGATAAAGCTCGCAAATGGCTTGTGAGGAAGATGCGCAGTCTAGATACACCGATGCATCATCGCACTCAGGCGCTGCCCACCGGCTTTGATCGTGAGATGACCGTTGACGTACGACCAAGCGCCTTCTGTGGAGAAGTAGGATCGAGTGGTGATACATGAGTTTGTACCATTCGGGGCTACCGAATGCGTTGTTTGCGGCACAGCCCTCCACAAGTTGCTCTGGGGCGGCGTCCATCCACGCGCGAAGCTCGTCTTTGAACTTTTGCGTTGAAGAGGAGTTGCGATGCGGGGCCACATTATGTGTTTCTCGATAAATGGTGCGTTGCATGCGCGCCCATATACGTCGTAAGCGAATCGTATGGAGCGCGGAAGAGACCACTGTTGCTGGCTCTAAATTTGATGTGCGCGCTTGAGCTAGAAACCCAGTCGGCGTGATATTCTCGTCGTCGATGTCCAAAAAGAGAGCAACATCAATGTCTTCGTCGGTAATAGACACAGGCCTTCCCAAAGTTACAGCGCATGCCCTGTCAAGGTTGTAGGAGCACCAAAAGACGCGGCGTCGTACCTCCGTTTTGAGTGTGTTTGACTCGACTTTTGACCATGGAATATCTCGGTGAAGCCCCAGCTCAACACACTGGCGGACGGCTAGCCCCGACAACGTCCAGATGGAAACTCCGATGGGCGACCGCAGAGAGTACATGGCACAGCAAAGCAGTGCCTGTATCGTTTCCAGACTATTGAGTTGCAAGACATGTTCGAAGAGATCTTCAGCGGCAGTATAGAGACTCTCCGGGAGGGGTGCGCCGGCGAAGGGCACCGCGAGAGCACCCACCGCGGTGACCATAAAAACGAAGAACGCTTTGAGAGGGTCGGGAGTCAGCCCGTTCTCGCAGGCTGTCATAACAGCATCTTCATATTCGGTGTACGTCGGCCTATGCAGAAACGGATACTGTGGGTGGACGTTGTCGAAATAGGAACTTGTTAATATCCGGGCTACTTCTCTGCCCGGCATGGGTGCTGGCACCGCACGTGGTCGACTTTGGACGAAGGAATTGGAGACACCCCCGAGTGTCATACCAGGACCTCGCACCTGTGCTCCTCTCAGACGGGCAGTAAATAGTTTCGTAAAGGAGAATGCGGAGGAGGACCCGAAGTAGTGAGGCTCTCCACCAGCAGCTCGAAGGCAAAGGAGGTCTAGAACAGATGGGCCCTCGCTCAGCTCGTTCATGGTCTCGCCATTATTGTTGACTGACTCATTCTGAAGGCTAGCACACATTAGAAAAGAAACGCATTCGCTATGCCATTGGGTACACACCTATCTTGAGCGTTTGGGTCGATCGATGCTACGATGGACACAGGTACTTCTTGGGGTTGCTGGGTGTGCTTGTGTGGGCGATTGAAATCATGGTCTATGCTCTCAAAATCTCCATCTTCGACCGAGAGCGATGCTTCGAGACGGGCCACGCGCTCCTCCAGTGCCTCGACATATCCTCGAGGATATTGTCGCTTGGTAGAGGGGTCTTCGATGATGCAGGCTGTTGATTGCGCATCAGCCAAGTTCAGATCGAAAGTTAATTTCTGTGTTCGCAACTCACTTCTTGAGCCTTTCACACAATTTCCACACGAAGGTGCCCGGCCGTCACACTAGCGAAGTGACATTGTGAGTTCACGACATGCGTGTAGAAGTTACCATACTACGTAGGCTCACCTTTTGCTTCTTCTGCTGGCAAGCAATGCAGGCGACTCGTGCTCGTTTGGCATGGGCCCGCACGGTGATTGACGGGGATGGAGACATATTGACTGGAGTTCTGACAGTTTCTGCGGTTGTTGAAAATGGAGATGCTCCCCAACAGGGGTGATAAGAGAGCAGGATGTCATTGTCCGCGGCTATCCGTCGTTCTGGCTAGTAAGATAAAGGATGCACAGTGGTGGATCAGGTGCATGCATCAGTATCTCACATCCCTGTTAGAATGACCTCCCCCGCACTTACTGCGGCCAGTAGCCTGCGATAAGGGACTTCGGGTAAACGACGAAGCATATCACTGGCACTTCTTCCCCGCGTTCCCTTAGGTGAAATTGTCTTGGAATGGAGTCATCGTTAACAATGAATAAATGAAGCGATCTGCGAAAACACCCAGTGCACTCAGCTCTTGATAGAAGAGGTGCTATATGCTACTAACGCACTCCTAGCAACCATCACCGTCCCGTCTATCATCATGATCAGTTTTCCACACGGATTTGAACTTTCACCGGCTCGACAAAATTATCTAGACCCCTACCCCTCACATCTTCGTGGTCGTTCCGGGGGAGGCTGACAGCTGGCTGGCCGATTACGGGAGGCTTATCCACCAGATCAAGATATCCAGTTGTGGAGGTATTCATCTCTTGCGCCATGATCATGCCGTTCCCCATCCACGCAAGACTATCACTCTCGCCTTCGTCATTTGAAACGTACTCAAAGTCCTCAAACCGAGGATGCATTAATGTGGCACGTTGGTGAACAGCAGATCCAGGCCAGTAGCCCAACATCCTGCCGTTGGATGTTCTCTTAGCCCAATTATTGCACTGGTTGTTCGTTATTAGTATAGCCGGGACTGATTCCAAAAGGTAATTTGCTTACCGTGAAGGCGAAAGTGGTCTTCTCAAAATACCTGTCAACCTGCTTCATAAAGGCATTGACAGCCGAGATTCTGTTTCGAAATTGTCAATACCCAATCGATTCTTGTCTGAGCTTCGAAGGCAGGCACAACTCACTTTGGAACCATGTACTTCAGGTTCTCGCGCTGCAGCTTCAGGATACACTTTATCATGTACTCGCAAGTTACCTCACTCATCTGGATCGTTGACCCCGCACCAGGAGCGCCATTCGGGCCAACAAAGAAGAAACAGTTGGGCATTTCCGGAGGACACATCGACATGTAAGCTCCGGGCTCTTCTTCCCACAAGTCGTCGAGCGATACTTCGCCTCTGCCAAAGATTGGGGTTTCCTTGAGCGACAATGATGTGTCAAATCCAGTAGCACAGATGATAGCATCGACCTCTCTGTAAACTCCTATATCGTCCACTATCCCAGTTTCGGTGACCTTCCTGATTCCTTGGGGAATGAAGTTCAGATTGGGCTCTGTCAGAGCTTCAAGGTATCTTGGTCCTGGGGAAACCCGGCGACAGAGAACCGGGTATGATGGCTTCAGGGCGTCAAAAATCTCTGGTCTCGTTGCCAGTCTGCGCAACATCGAGTCTTCCGTGGCTTTCGAAAAGCTTTTGTTCATGTCTGATCCAACCCAATGGACAAGCTGAAACTTATTGACGAAATTTTCAACCTGGTGCCGGTAGTTGAGGTACTCCACCGGGTACTTCTCAAATCGCTCTTGCTCTTCGGGTGGGAAAGGGACTGCTCTCAGTGTTAGCAACTCACCCATGTCAACATCAACGAATTTCCAAGACTTACAGTTATGAATGTCAGAAGTAGCCTTTCTCGGATCAGCAGCAACATAGCCTGCTGGTGAGATCCAAGCCTGTCCTCTCACATAGTGATCCATATGCTGCACCTCGGGTAAGATGGCTGGGACAAGCTGCACGGCTGTAGCTCCGTACCCAACAACTGCAATCCGTTTTCCCTTTGGATCGAAACTTTCGTCCCAGTTGGCGCTGTGAATCAATGGTCCCCGGAAAGTATGCAATCCATCAATCTTGGGCCACATCCATTTGTTAAGATTGCCTGTTGCCTTGACAAAGACATTGCAATAATCTTTAAACTCAGTGCCATCGGTCATGTTCACTAAGGTCACCTCCCACTGAGCCTCGTCTTCGAACCATCGGGCGGACTTGAAGGCGTGTTGAAACTTGACCAATGATTTCATGCCGTATTTCTCTGCCACGCTTTGGAAGTAGCGACCGATCTCAGGTCCAGGTGAGAAGAAGTGAGACCAGTTGGGATTATTCTCGAAGGTGTACTGAAATGAGACCTACAAATGGTTATTGGATGCCCATGTTGGTGGCATTTGCCAAGTGGCAGAACTCACCGACGGCACATCTGATGACACCAGGCGTAGCAGTCAGACTCAATGCATCAAGGGGCATTCAAGAATTGAGCTTACCACATGTAACTCCAGGATACCTGATTCTGTCAATGGTCAAATCGCGATTAGAGGGAGGAAGAAATCGCTTACCTGTTCTCAAGCCAAACACCGCCTACCTCGGAGTTCTTCTCATAGATGACCAGGTCCAAATTCGGAATTCTTTGTTTGAATCGTATCCCGCATAGAATCCCAGACATTCCTGCACCGATGCAAATTACCTTCATCCTCCGAGCAAAGTCTACGGGAACGTCCCATGACTTGTGATTGCCATTGGTGTTCATCTTGGACACGATCGGACGCAGTAGGTGGATTAACAGCCCCAAGCGCGCTAGAGTAGTATCCAGAAGAGGCCCGTAGGTTTCAGAAGCGTATTCACCAAGTCAAATCTCAATTTATTAGACTGCTCCTATGCTCATAAGATCCAGCTGTTTAGGTGGGATGGCCCAAACTGCACACCACATGCTGACAAGTCACCTCGCCAACATTGCAGATTGAGCACCACGCAGCCAGACTCAATGGTGGATTGTAATCGGAAGGTGAGAGCCGCTTTGCTATGGGCACAGCGGGTCGTTCCGTTTGGCGACATGTGTGTGTATGTAAAGCAACTCGGGTCGACCCGACTGGCACTGATCTGCACGCTATCAGGGTGGGGTCGTCTGATATGAATACTCGGGTTGACCCGACATGATGGCCTCACCTTGCCCTCGACAACTGGGAACCCGTTATTTCCGGGGCAAGTAATTTTATTGGATAGATTAAATAGTACCTGCTGAGAGGTGTGCGAGGTTTGTGGCCTCCACTAAGATTATGATTGATAGCAACGGACCGCAGGTGTACGAACTTGCGATATCCGTTCTCGATATCAACTTTCGATTGAAGCAAGGACACGATACACACGTCACAGAATTTCATCATGGCGAACACATCATCACAAGAAGTCCTCACCATCTCGGAGCTGAAGCGAGCAGCTTCCGCTAAGCTGGACAAGACCGCCCGAGGTATGGATTCAAGGAATTAACTGCTGCATGTTTTTGGAACCTGCTAACATGAACTTCAGAGTACTTCAATGAAGGGGCAATGGATATGATCACGTACTGCAAATATTTTCCTTCTTGGTAAACTCAATTCCTAACAGATACGTAGGCTCAGAGATAACGAGCATGCTTTCGACAAGTACAAAATTCGTCAACGCATTCTCGTCGATGTAGCCTCAGTAGACACGAGGATTACCATGTTGGGGTCCGAAATTGCTCTCCCGCTCGCTTTCGCACCCGCTGCTATGCACGGTCTTGCTCATCATGAAGCTGAGAAGGGCACGTCAAGAGCGGCCGCAGCCAAAGGTATCCCTATGGGACTTTCAACCTATGCGACCACCTCGCTTGAGGATGTCATAGAAGAGAAGGGGGAAAGCTCGAATCCTTACATGTTTCAACTGAGCGTCACAAAAGATCGCTCGGTCCCGCTGGATTTGATGAAGCGGGCAGAGAGTAAGCAATCTTTTGGACCTAGCTGATCAAGGGTTTCATGTCCAACAGCTAACACCGAACAGCGGCGGGTTATAGAGCACTCATACTGACGGTTGATGCGCCTGTCCTTGGCCGGCGTCTGAACGAAACCAGGAACAAGCTGACCCTACCAGATAATCTGTGTTTGCCAAATCTGGGAGGTATTCGTTCGCATCATAATCCTGGGCGGGATGCTAGCAATTCTTGGGAGCCGATCATCCCCTGGCTGAAGTCTCACACCACGCTCGAGGTTTGGCTCAAAGGCAGTAGGTACATGTGAAACTTCTGAACAGATACAACACTAATTGCAGCCTATCAAAGTATACTGCAGCGAGGATGTGCTACTTGCTATTAAATACGGGCTCGATGGAATCATCGTCTCCAATCACGGTGGGAGACAGTTGGATGGTGCCGCTGCGACTATCGACGTGTTGCCCGAATGTGCCGAAGCTGCCAAAGGCAGAATCAAGATTGGAATTGATGGTGGCATCCGTCGTGGGTCTGACATTTTCAAAGCCTTGGCTCTTGGAGCTGACTGTTGCTTTGTGGGGCGGATTCCCATTTGGGGTCTTGCGGTAAGAACGCCCCTTGACGTCCAAAGGTGTGGGGAGCATATTTGACTCACATGAACTACAACAGTACGATGGAGAAGAGGGAGTCAAGCTGGCAGTCGACATTCTGGAGCAAGAGTTGAGGACGACCATGGCCCTTGCTGGGTGCTCCTCCATCAAGGAGATTTCGCGCCATCATCTGTCTATCTTGGGAACAAACGGGATCTTGTCTAGACTATGACTCATGTCATGGATGATTCTGACAGGGTGTGATGTGTCTAATCAAGCATAATATTTGTCGGCACATTGACAAAACGCAGAGGAACACGAACAGAGTGGACTGCACAATCTGCTTCCGATGAATAGAGCTTAGCCTTGAGAACGAAACGTTCTTTGGGAAGCCTTCAGTCAGCATAGACGTGAACCAAATTCTAACTTACATTTCGATCTATCTTACATCTCGATTTTACTTACTTCAGATATGGAGAGTGTAGGTGTTTTTGGAGTTCATGAGAGGGCCATGGGACTGCTGCCGGCCCCGGCACCGTTACCGACCCAGTCATGGTTCATGTAGATCACGGACACAGTAGCGTAACGGTTCGAATAAGTTATGGTCAGCAAATTAGAATGATGGTCTAACCCAACCGCCATGTCCGTTTTTTCCGATATTTGGACTTCCTAAGTTAGCTTTCAAGTGAGCACATGAGTACACCGAATACCGTGAATGTCAGTCTAAGAGCAGTAAATCACCATTTTAAGAAAGAATATTCGTCTGAAATAATTTCTTCCAGTGTAAGATCTCGCCTTTGCTATGTGAACTGCAACTAAAACACAAATCGACGCGTGAGCTGAGGTGATGTAATGTTCAAATCGCAAGTTTAACATCGTCTGGCTCATACCACGGAATAATTATCTCGCGCCCGCCGCTTCGTCGTCCGCGGAGATGATCCTGGATAACTCCTCTGATGATATGCCTTCGATTTGGTCGGAGTAGCTCTGCAGCCAACGTCGCAATTCGCTCCAAGATGGTTGTGGCGGTATGCCCATGTGGTCAGAAGGCGAAAATACTTGATGATAATCCATTTTCTCCCATTCGGGAGGTGTACGTGGGGAGTCTCGAAAAAGGCTCCTTCGCTAAAAGTGGTTGTTCCGCATCGTGTTGGGTGTAAACGTCGCAGGCTCTTCAGCCCTCTGAACATGCTTTTGCTCCACCATAAAAATGCATTTTCCGTGGTCAAGCGAAACTGGAAACGGGTGCCCACGATCTCTGGAGAAAATGCGCGAAAGAGGAGCGGAGGCGATCTTCACCTCCGAAAGGTTGGAACCCTCGGAGAACTGCTCCGCGTCGTTGTTCACAATATTCTCTGGAAGTCGAGGAATTTCTCCCTTGTCTCGAGCTTGTTAACGGCCGGGTTGTGACGTGGAAGTACTTTCTCCAAGTTCCTTTCAAAGGGCGCATGTCGCCACGCCACTAACACAGAGAAGTCAGACTTAGACCATCTATTACTGGGCGTGATGTCATAAGAAAAGCAAGTTGGTGACTCTCGTTGCACACTAAGCTGTCGTGTATAGCACCCCTGTCCCCGTTTTTCGCGACTTGTACATGTGTAGGAAAGGCTGATAATGGCGCCCGCTAGATACCTGGAGATGTCACGGAACTAGGATATTTGGGTGTTCCCGCTATCGAACACCGCCCAGACCCGGTCCAAACACCTGACCATATCCCAGCCCCAATTTCCGGCCCCAATCCCCGCGCTCCAAATGAATGGAAATTTCGCTGGGATTCTGCGTGTGGTGAAGTAGGCGAATTGCGTATCACCATGAGTTAACGATTGTGTGTGCGTGCACGTGGTATATGTGCGAGGGCGGCGAGAGTTTATTGGATGGGGCCTCATGTGATTGGATGTCGGCAGTCTCGGGCCCTGAGCCGATCATCAACAAATGGACGGTGCAGTTTCAAACGTACTGAGCTGCAAATCATTGATACTCCCAAGCAGCCCACATACAGGGAGAAGCTGGTGCAAACATAGACACCGCTACCTTATTGTGGCTTCATCATAAGGGGATAGTCGTAGTATTCGGAAGGATATCGCCATATCACAGCTTGCGAACAAGAACATCCTCCAAGCACAATGAATCTCCTGATAATGGCCCACCACATGGATTGCCGAAAGCTTAAGGTTGTTAGCGATCCCAATAAGCTTTTTAAAAACGTTGGTGGCCGCTCCCGACCACGGTCAAACATTTGAGTATAACTCAGGTGGCTATCTCGAGGTATTCTCACCATGAGTGACATTGAAGAACCTCTTCATTGGGTTTCAACCGAATTTCACGTCAGTCTATGGTGGCAAAGTGCCTGTCACTGCTTTCCTCACAGAAACATATCAAAACAACATGTACGTCATCATCCAGTGCAACCCTTAAACAGCTGACGCAGCTGTCCGGAGTGCTCGGAGCGACTTGTCTAAGTTTGAGCGCACTTGGGCAGTTCGTCCACATTTCACCAACGGTCACTTAAGTGCTCTCTCTGCAGTAATACAAAGTGTTCGGATGATCATCAGCGGTCCAATCCGCCAACTAATTTCTCATCGAGGTAGCCTAAGTTATCATGAGCGAATCAGAGGAACCAAATGGCACAAAACAAAGCTGTCGGTAATGATACGTCTGGTGTTACGCTGGCTCTGAGGCCATCGCGGGCGAGGGTTCTGGTTGTGTGGGATGGATTAGGTGGTGTTAATGTTAGTGTGGCGAGCCCAGCCCGGCACTAACACCGGGTGCCGGTGGGGCGGTATATAGGAGGGAAGTGTGGTAAACTCTATTACCATGCGCAGTCATGAAATCAATCCAGATTGTTCTTTGATGACTCTCTCTCACCAATAAAAATTAAGCTCTACATTTGTCACAATGACATACCGTTGTGTTCGAAGGATTGTTCATGAACTTTAACAACATTCCACATTGTGCTACCTCTGTCGACACCTGTCTGGGGCTACGACCTACGTACATGTAAACCTTCTGCCCAAACAGTCTTAACGAAAATGACGAGTTGTATTCACGATGTTGAGCCATACCTAGAACAACTCAAGAAGATTCTGGTCTCGCTTTCTCGGTCGAGGCGACGGCCGTTGTCTAGTCATCCTTGACATAACGACTGGATAACCATCATTGGTGCAGGGCTGCGCACTGTGTCATTGGTGATGGTGTCCCCGAGACTTTCGCTGACGCCGGAGAGCTGCTCCGGTGGGCTATATAATGACATTGGACGGTCAAATGTTACATGAGACTGGACACTTATAAAGAGCGTATATGTTCAAGCTTGTTCTCTGTTCAATAATGATACATGGGGTGCGTATGGTCTACAATCAGCCTTGTGACATTTGATACTTCTGTTATAAAACCATCAAAGACCACTGTTGCCCAAGATTTGAGAATGCCCAGCCAAAAAGACCATGGTGGATCTGATGAAAAGAGAGTAAGTCCGCTGTGCAGTTGTATAATGTATTAAGCAACACGCTGCTGATTCTGCTCGTCCAGGGATCCGGCAATGATGGAGATACGCTGCCTTCCCTTACCTCTACCGTGAAGCAGGCCAAGAAGAAAGTCGAGGCAGAGGTATCTAAAGTTCAAGAAGAGGCATCGAAAGCTAAAGAACGCCTTGTGGGCCAGGGCCAGGATCAGTCGGATCAAAAGGCCTGACTGGCCATGGCCGTGCCGTGTTGTTTGGGGTTTTTTCTGTTTTGTCTGTCGCTACCGGCGCTCTATTACAAAACAAAATGGCCAGGGACCAGTCTTTTCTGATTCATACTATGGGATGACTTCACGCGAAAAACTCTTGCGAGAGAAAATCTAAAATACTATTAGGCGTTGATGGGGGTTCTATTCATAGTATGTTGCATTAATACAATTCTTTACATGCCTGGCTACTATTAGTTCAGCTATATTAATAGGGTCATGTTCTACATTTTGCTTCTAGGTTGAATATGAACCTCTTGTTACATAGGGATGATCGCTAACCGACCTACTTAGGTGTTGGGCGGCTAGAACAGGACATTTCTACCCCAGAATTTGACGAGTCTCGCCAAGGTCGCTGGCTCTGGAGCTGGTGCAGCGGCCGGTGGCGCTACGTTTGCGATGAGCATCGCCGGGAGGGTTTTCTCATCATCTGTTTCGGGAGCGACCACTGGGGAGTGGCTGCTGTTCAAACAGCATTGAAAGCTTTTGGAGAAGACGAGTGCTTTTAATATCTCGTCTCAGCAACGGCGATTTACACGCAATGTCTGTCAGCCTTAAGCATCCTGCACGACGGTCCACAATGTCGCATAAATCCAAGCTTAGCCAATAGTTCAGCTCCTTGAAGCCCACTTACCTGCGAAGTCCTTTTTTTCCTACGCCAATCACAAGGCAAACAGCGATTTCATACTGAAATGGAAATGCCAGTCGCTGTTTCAAGCAGATTTGGACTGTGGTCTTGCGATCTGGAAACTGCGCCTTGAAATCTCATTGCCCGAAACGCATCAACGAAGTGATGGAAATGTTTCAATTGCATACACCCGAAGGACAGCTTCGCTCTTTCGTGCTTCTGCGTGGCAAGGGAGGGCATCATCATCTAGTCAGTTCACTGGTAGGGGTGCGAGACTCAATAACCCCTCAATAATAGCGCAGCTCCTGGGATATTCAGTGACTGGGCAGTATTATTCTGTAGTCTTTTGGAACATTCAAGACTCCTTTGCAGCTTTCTTACAGGTATCATTGCTCATCTTGGTCTCACGCTGGAAAGGGAGTTGCGCGCCGAGGGCTGGAACGGCCACCGATCTGGCCCCACTTCTCCAACCCTCCAACCCCGCTACCCAGCCCCGGGCGGGGGTTAGCTCCGTGGGACATAGAACTCCACTACCCGGAGCTCCTCGCAAATTTTCCAGACTGACACCGATTGGATACCCCGCACTTGGACAGAGCTGCAAGCGGCGAAACCGCTAGAGAGCTGCAATTGGGTCAGTTCAATGCCAGAATTTGCACATCGCTCTCGTGAAGTAAATAACATGGAGTTCGGCAGCGACCCGAATTGAAGCACCAACAGCATCACGCTAGTGCGCATGCCCCCAAATCGCAACAGTAACACTGCACAAGTCATCGATGTCATTCCGAAAGTCACAGCAGATTTGAGGGCGATGATATTCAACGTCCCAGTCCCCAATAAATTGCGCTAGACATCTCTTCCTGAACGCCCCTCGCTAACAACCAATTCCAATTGCGTTACAATATCATCGTTACAGAGACATGCAACCAGATAGCGAGAAATAGTATCTATCTCTAAGTCCTGAGTCCTGACATTCGATATCCAGTTCTGCAGAACCGCACCATAATACGCGTGTCTCAGTATTACCTTAAACGCCTCTGAGCCTCCCAGGTTCTTCGCTGTCGTCCTCGAGTGGACTCTAAATTCGATCTAGGAATAGCTGTTGAACTGCCGTTCGAAGTCCTTGATCTTGTTCTTCGCTGCAGTCTTATGCTTGCTTTTGCTGGATTGGGCGCTATAGCTCGGGTCGGAAACGTGGTGTACAGATCCGTCAGGGGCACCTTCGAACTTGGCTTGTCGTCGCTTTGCTTGGGTCTTCGCGGAATCGGCCGAGGAATACTTGTGAGATGGCTTCGCCGAAGCATGCCTATGAAAGCATGAGTTAGCGGAGGAACGCTCCCTTGTCAGAGGCTATCTGCGCATACCCGGAATAGTTCGACTTCTGCGACCTATCGCTCATATTGATACTAGCGAAATGTCGAGTCTTCGGTGCGCCCCTTGGTGTGTTCAGACGTTTGCAATTGTCCGCCGAACTGGATTTGGGGGAGAAAGAATGAAACGGTGGTGAAATTGTTGTATTCGTCACTATCAATGGTGATTTGCCATTGAAACAGCTACACCAATGGCCCAAAACTGGCAGGAATTTATATGCTGGCTTTTGGCACGCCAAAGTTGGGCGCGCACCAGACAGCAGTAGAGAGCAATTCCAATGCGCAGTGTCCCAGACGTGTTATCTCTGTGTCCTCGCAGTAGCTCCAACCCACAAACCTTCAGACCCTGCCAGTAGAGTCCCGTCATCGCTCCAGACTTCAATTACAATGATACCTTCAACCAAAGGCTAAGAAGCGAAAGAAGCAGGCGTCAGACAACTCCCTGTAGAGCTCCGTCGCACAAGACTCCATTCTTGAACAGCTCCGGCAGGCGGGGGAGGGGACGCCCGTTGGGCATCCGTCTTGGATGGCGCAAGCAGTATGAGGGAGGGGGAGTGTTGTTGTGAAAGCAGGCGAGCTAGAAAGGTAAAGGAGATATGCAGGGCGGTTTGGTTGGCACGAGTCGGCTGTGGATCAGCTTGTATTACCGATAGCAGAACAGAAGTTGATGTTAGTGCTAGTGGTTGTAACCCTGGGGAAGGCATAGCACATTATTGATCCGGAGATCGGGAGTCCGCAAGTCCGGCAGTCGTCAAAAGGACCGCCGAGTTGAAAACTTTCCCGATTTGAGATCAATGCCTTCGCTCCGAATTTGACGCTGCCAAAAAAAAAAAAAAAAAAAAAAAAAAAAAAAAAGAAGCGCCGGCGATGCTTGTAACAAGTCCGTCGTTATGACAATTCGTGGCATTCGCAGAAAGCATCGTGAATTCTTCGCAGCCTGCGGGTCCGAACATTAACAGAAGACGCGGATGAACTAACGTGCTGGCTCCCGAAGTCGAAGCGCGTGTGCGCCCGGTGTCGCTGCATTCGATGTTCGCTCTTCATCTTCGAAGGCCCATCGCCGATGAGCTCGAATGGAGTCAATTAGACCAATTGACTGCAGGGAATGTTGCATGGACCATGGTGAATGTGCAATCTCCGTAGCCACTTCGCAATACCCGCCGGGCGTAAATGAGGAGCGGCTGGCCAGGTCTCATTGGCAGCGGCTCGCCGGAGCCATGTCGGCGATGATGCGAGCTGCTAGGCGGTGTCGTACGCATGCACTGCTTCGTATTGATAAGGGTGGGTCCCTTGCCAGAATACGTGTTCCAATGAGTAGCATGGACTGGTGTATGATGGTGGTGATGATGCATGAGGTCAGCGCGTCCAAAAACCACCTGCCCGAATTCATCACGCTTGGCGTGAGGGGTTTCGCATTCCGAGATACCTGCCTGCTCCAGGCAACAGTATCAGTTTGCCGGCCTGGGAACACTCGGTTGCCTTCAGAAGGTGGTTGCCTTTGTGGATGAAATCGTTCAGCGACGGGTCGGATGGGAAAAGCTATCGGCCGGCTCGAATCACGTAATCATGGAATAGGGTTGGTGGAAATCTGCTGCTGTTAGCAAGGCCGAAGAATCGTTGAAGGGATAGCTTACCATGAATGATGGAAGATGCGATGTCTGATGGGAAGTCTGGGGAGAAGTGTCAATATTGAAAATAGGGGATCCACGGGTGATGAGGGTTGCGCGATATGTACCAAGAGAGGAAAGAAGAATGGCTTGGGCAACGCCGTGAGGCGAAGTCGAAACACAGAATATATGAGTGGTGAGTGAATGCTACAACCTACTGGCAGTCGCAAGAGGGTAGGTCGGGGTTAATATACGAAGGGAGAGATCGAAATGGCGTGTGCGATTGAAGAAGAGGTCATACCCCGGCGCGTGCGCGCAGGAGGTTGATATACCTGTGCATAGTCGGGCGTGGGGTCAGACACATTACGACTGGAGACCAGCCCAGTGTAATGTTCGAAAGCAAGCTTGGGCATGACCCGACATGGGCATTGGCGCCTTTAAAAAGTGTCCAGGGATGCAAATGGTTCCCTTCGATACCCGCTTTTGTTTTTAATTGACGTTCACCCAGTGGGCAGAAAGAATGGCCGGTTTCTTGTACCAGTAGCTGTCACAGAGAGGCTTTTCGTATTTTCAGGTCCCCCGAGTGCCGGTCAGGAAGATTTGATGGTGTTGCTTGCGATGCCATTTCAGGATAACGAACCGTGCAAGATACACCTCAAGACATCAAGATCAAGTAGTCGCTCCTTTGACGCTCGTCAGCCAGTCTACGCTCACAGCGCCTGGCACCGTACCCGGGGCACCGCATGTTGTCGTGAGGTTCTCAGATGGCGGATCCACGCAGGGGGGTGACAGCTAGTACGCGCGAGGTAGGTGGACTCGTCTATCGAGAACGTACGGATACATACGTAGTGACTTTGCCGTGGCAGTCTTCATTGGTGTAGCCAGGGGTTCTCACCAACGATTTCCCGCAGCCTGCACAACCCGGATCATACCTTCCATCTTATTTCACCGCTCGGCGGCGCTCGGCGCTCGCCCACATTACCGGATAGAGCCTTGGTGGCGACGGCTCCATGGCCTCAAAGACCCAAGGGTGGCCTCCTCCCGACGCACCGGGCAGGCCTGCCCCTTTGTGTTTGGCGCCTCAGTCAAGCCGACCAGGGTCAATGGGAAATACCCTGGCACACATGACTTTTTTGGCCTGAGAAAAGTCGACCCGTTCTCGTCAAAACCGGTAAATCGTAGGAAGGAGACAGTTCAATCATTCACGGACTGTATCGTATTCATATGGAGGGCCCCGGGTAAGGTGCCAGGCGCTGTGTTGCTGGTGCTGCGGGGACTGCACGGGGCGCAAGACGGGACGGACTTCAGATGGCGGAGGACGTTTGCTTGATTTCGATTTGGTCAGGGACAAGGGTCCACGAGTATTGTGTCTCGTGGTGGTATGCCTTGCGCTGGCGCTGCCATGGCTGGTCGAGGAACGTAACATACGCCGGCCCCCGCGAGATGTTTTACCGCAACCCATTAGTAAAGGTGCGGGTAGCAGACGGCAGGTCGACTCTGGCAGTTGATTCACTGATCCCCTTTCACTGACTTGCGACCCCTGCTACATGGGCATTCCACTCCACTAGTGGTCCACCGCAGACCACCTCGACGACACTGTATGGCGTATTCTTATCGCTCATACGTTCCGTCTTTGTCGACTGTTGGCGATGAATGGTGGCGACATGCGCCCACCACAGAATGAGATGATGGTAGGAGGTCGGAGATCTATGTCTAAACAGGCTATCCCATCCAAGACTTCAATTTGCACTCCAGCGATTGCACCAACCTGTACTGCCGGAACGAGCAACTTCAGCATAGGCATTCTGTGCCCTATGCAGAAAAAGACTGAGGTGATTAGGATCTATTTTCCCACTCTTCTGGAAATGTTTCTTAGGAATGTCGTCTCAGTAACCACCAAAGTATTTGTCATTCAACCATCACGCAGTACGGTGCATCACAAGAAAGGCTGTCCATTGGGCGAGGTGATAGGCATCTGAACGACGACAGAGTGTGGTGTGGCCCGCCATGCGCCCCACCCCAACCATGAGCAAGTCGGCACCGGTGATTCTAGCCTCACTGGTTCGCACCTAATTACTTATTGGCAGGCAATTGGCATAAAGTTGCTTTCTCGCCATTTGTGGAAGCGTACACAGTTTAGTTTGCAGCGAATCATTCCGTTTAATGGGGCGGCGGAATCACACACCAGGCACCCTTCAGGGAGTCAGTTGCTAGCCGTAGGTACGATGCATGCCTACCAGATTGCGACATTGGAGTGACGTGGAATCATGGACAGTAACATGTTTCCATCAAGAACTATCTCACCATCCATGCGATTTTAAGGCCAGTATCAGCGCAAGACCTAAGGAGTCAAGTATTTGAGGTTAGATATTAGTCAATTAACAAGCAACATTTAACATGAAAGATATGAGCCATGAATGACTTTGATTCTCGTTACTACGCAGTACTCAGTGGCCTTGGTCCTCGAAATGACTGTACAAAGTGGGTTGGGCAGGTCCTGATCAAGTTCTCTTGGTCCGCCAGAGTCAGAGCCCGGAACTGGGGCTCGTATTTACCAGCTGGGTCAGACTTCTAGTAGACTTCGAGGCAATGCTAATGTCTGTGGAGCATTGTTTTTGTCCCCCCTGCGGCACGTCGGACTGCTGCGTCCGCAGCAACTCTGCGTACGCTCAAAGGCAATATGCTCCACGAGGCACTTATTCCTCGCGCTTGGCGGCACTTCCTGCGACTAGGTCAATCCGGGCTGCAGACGTTCAGCAGGACATTGTGAGGTGAAGACATGCGGCGCGGGCCCCACTAAATAGTTGGCTCAGCACACGGCAGGTGTAGGACTTAGAAGTAGCAGGTGCAGCTCAGCCGCTCTTTCAAAGCTAGATTAGAACAGTTACATTAGAGAAACTGCGCTCTAGCAGCCCTTCCAATGTTGCGAATACGATCGTTAAGAAGGCCGTTGGTCCTTCTCTCGAGTCTCGTCGCAACCGCTGCAAGTTCAAATTGTGTTGCTGTGAGAAGCACAAAATTCAGAGGATGATGGTGCTCGTGAATGATTGATTTCAGTGCGATGCGCTGCTTTCGGCAGTCACGGCGGGTGAACCCCCGTCGTCGATGTGCCCAAATCTTCCCGGCCTGAGCCAGATGGTACTTTAGCATCCCAAATCTGTGCATTGTCTAAGAAAGCTTTTGTTGATCTCCCATCATTTCATTTCGAATAATGAATCCTCGACTCACCAAGACGCGACAAGGTGCGGTCCTGACCCGAAAGGTTTGTCAACCATTGTCCAATGACAGCAGCAGAGGCACATTTGGCTTCACTGCGTCACTGCATAAATGTGCCTGCTGGCCTCTATCCCCTACAAACGTCACTTAATTGAGCAGGAAATTCAGAGCATGAGCATTTGCAGTCAATCGCCAGTTCAAATGTAGGTATTATGAGATGACCTCTGCATTCGGGCATTTCATAGCACCAAGCGTCTAAAGCTTCTGAACGAGGCAGCGCGCTGCTGGTTATTGGTTTGGCACTTTTCAATTCGGCCTCTTGAAGGGCTGTTAGCGGCTCAGTTTAGCTGCCTGGGTCATATGGCGACACTGGAGGTGCGGAAGGTAGATCCCCAATTTTCCAGGTGACCAGGCCAACGTACGCCGCTGCCCAATAAACCTCTGCAACAACATATGTTATGTCACCAAACTGACGTCGCTCGTGCAAGGGGAGAAAACCTGATTATTGAGATGTCAGCAGTGGAAGCCGTTCGCTCGCTACGTTCCTCTCAACTAGGAGATCAGGTTCGCCGCGCAAATAGGCCAACGGCTCGCACGGGTACCTATGTTGAGCTGGGCCCTAGCAGTCCCTCCTGAGGCGCCATGTCGACAAGTACTGAACTGAGCTGCATCCATCGATTCGAAGAGGATTGCCACTTCTTCCCCAAATGAAACATTTATGTGTGTATTCATTGAGAAATTATTCGACATCAAATGTAGCAAAACTGCATGGATGTAGACTGCGCCACAGGTAGCCTAGATCTGAGCCATGTGAACTCTCGAAAGCCCCAAAGTAGAGTATCTTCAGGGGATGCTAGGTAAGGTAGGGGCCCACGCCACCAATTCTGTCTCAACCACCGTGGTTGGCGGCCGGTCGGATGACCCACATTACCGATCGAACGCCGTGTCGGCATCGGCGCGCGCCTGGCAGCATTGGTGTCAATTGCATACACACGAATACGAACGCTTACAAAGTCCCGATTCAAACATGCGAAATTCAATATGGCTTTCAAATTCGGCAGGCTCTAAGCTAGGGATTCACAAACACCAGGCTTGAACGAAATGGCTTTCTTGCCGCTTGTGACGCCGGTTCCCACCTGCCGACTAACTCCAAACTCCCGATGACCCTTTTCTTGCAAGATTTTATGACCCCAGAACACCATTATCTACCGTAGCCAACATGTGCAGGAAGTCCCGACGAAGCTTGATCCATGCTCGATGCTTCGATTAGGCCGGATGACACGATGACAAACTTGAGCCTCACAAACTTCCAAGGACAACGATTCTTAGCGAACAGCCGTACTAGATGCTCCGCAACAAACCTACGGCTTGCTACCGAAGTGCTTGTCGAAGTTCGCGATCTTGCTCTCCATGAGTTTCTTATGTTGAGACTTGCTTGATTCGGCATTGAAGCCCTGGCCCGAAACACGATGCATATTGCCATCGGGGTGACCCTCGAACATGGATTGCCGGCGCTTCGCCTGGGTCTTGCGGGAGTCTTTGGAGGAGTGCTTATGAGACGGTCTCGACGAGGTTTCTCTGCAGAGCATCTGTTAGCTTGCTCGCTATCTTCGTGAGTTGAGTGAGATGGACAACAAACCCGTGGTAGTTGGTTTGGTTGGATGAAGTCATGGCGTCTCAGTAGAGATTCAAGATCTCTGGAAGATTCGCTGTAATTTTCACACAGCGTAGTCGCAAACTCAGTATTCGGTTGCGTCAACGAGCCTGCTCAGCCAAGAAGTAACTGCTCGGGTGATGATAAGTTAAGATATGGGTTGGGATTGATGATCAACTCTGAAGAATCTATTTTATACCAACAACGAAATTGGAGACTGGCAAAAAGTGCGGATTGTCACAACAAGACCACCAGAAACTGAACTAACCACGCTTCCGCTACTTCTCTTGACAACATTGTTCCAAAGCCCGCTTGTACCATGTTGAGGGGAAAAGCCCGATCGCCCATAGAACCCCGCCCGTAGCGTCACGGCACTGCGGCGGCCGCAAATTCCAAAGTTCAGCACTTTGAACAGCCAATGGGTATGGCGAGCTGGACCTTTTTCCAGATTCAAACTGCTTCTGAAGGCAGCTCGGGGTGAGAGGTTGTTGTAACACAACACAGCGCCGACATGGGCTCGAGCGAGCGCCGGTCCCTTGGCGAGGGAATGTTGACCAGGGAGAGGGGTCTGCTACTGGGCCAATGAGAAGTGTCATCGAAAACTCCGATAATCATCCGTGACAGATAAGGCTTAGACGTTGGCCAGGTTGATGGACCACTGTTAGTAGGTTCGAACTGGGCGTTAGTTACACTAACGTGCCTCTGGATAGGTTGGTATAGCATTCAGAAGCCCACGGCGCAGTTTCAACACAGAGACTGAGCGCGGTTTGATCCCGTGGAGACGGGACCCGGGCATGGCCATGACCGGACCAGCTTCCGTGTTGAAGCTAAAATACCGCGAACAACGGTTCCGGAGGCTCTTGTCGCCGCCTTCGCCCGGGAAGCTTTCCGATGAACTCAACCGGAACCGGAACCATCGTGAAGAATTCTCAACTCACCGGCACGCACGATAGCACTCATCGTGAACTCGTTAACGGAGGGACTTGAGCAAAAGCTCCGGAATCACGCCTGGGGTGAGAGTATACGGCATTCCGAGGCCGCCTTGGTAGCTGCCTTACGCCCGGCGAACCTGGACTGCTCCAGTGGGCTATGATTGTGCTGTATGATGCTCCGTTTCTCGGACAAATTGATTCCTCCGTCTTGCTCTGAAGGCGGATGCCAAGTCGGGAAAGTTGAGAGCAGGCCTGTCGCCGACACGGAGTGTGGAAGTGACCTGAGGGTGACTTCTCTTCCATGTTGCGAAGAGCCTCGTATTCATGCAGCCTATCTTGGCGAGAAGAAACGTGGTCCAGTGAAGAGCCTCGCTGCGATATCATGGGATCATGACTGCATGATAGTGACGCGTCCAGGAGGCCGCCTGACTGGGGTTTTACGCCCGGCTTGGGAGGGGTCGGAAGGGTTCGGGATGCCTGGGTTGAGGCATTTTTTGTCGGGCCTCAACAATTGACAAGGCAGAGTCGGGTGAAGTAAGGCGTCGTTGTTTGGTGAGCAGGCGGCTGGTTGCCTCGTTGCGGACGAAAACGGTTCGCCTGTTGTTGGTCGGCAAAACAACGGTTGTTCCCAGTCACGTGTTGTGTGTTTTGTCACGTGTGTCGAATGCGAGAATTCGGAGCCTGGAATTTGTTAGACTGAACTCGAATTGGTGATGGAATAACCTCATGATGATTCAAAGGATCATCGGACTGCCATGGTTCGGCGGAGTTGCTAGAGGGGAGGACGTGTTGGACGAACTTACTCGCTGTAGAAGCACAGATGTAGGGAGAGCCGGCTTTTAACCTAGGCTCCCGGGGAATTGGAGGAGATTTTCATCAGAGAATCTGGTCTGAGATGAGAGCGGAGGTGCCCAGAACCGTTCTTTGATGTCGAATGAAAAGCCTTTTGTCGCAACTGCGCGGTTCAAGGGCGCGGGGTTGCGCGGAGTATTATACAATTGCGATTTTGCGGGACCTTAAGGTCGTACCAAATCGCTGGTTAGGTGCGGGAAAAGTACTGTGCAGGTAGGATCCTGGATAGCGCCTTCGAGCCTAGCTGCCCCACCTCCTAAATGCGCCACCACACCCTCAGACATTCAGGAAGGCGCAAAGCTATTGGTTGGCAATGCCCAACCATGCAGACCATGCAGAGTCCTTTCGGTCTGCCAGAGTCCTGTACAACGAAAGGACTCCGCATACCCGTGGAAGATTAAACCGCCCCTGGATATTCCCGCAATCGCAATTGGTTGCAGAATTAGAAAACGCCAAATTGTCGTGTTTTCCATTACGGCCTAGCAGGGATCCTCTCGAAGGAATCCGCCTGTCGAGGGCAACGTGCGTATCCCCGAACCTCAACGTCACCCCATGCCGTCTGCCGACGTTGGCAGCTGTGCCCTCGTCACCTCCTCCCAGTTTTCAACAATCATAGATTACGGAGTACGCCAAGGTATGCCGTCGAGGACGGAATGGGATTCGATTGAGGTTGCCCAAGCTCCACATGTTTTTGAAGCCAACACCTGCCCACGGCGAGCAAGCAGTAGCAAAATCGTGCTGAACGCTGGGGAAACGAATAGGTGCGTTCTCCTCGCATACCGGCGGACACACAAAATGGCCGCTTTTTGGTACCAACAGTAATTGATGAGCGGCCATTTATCTGTCCTCCGAGTGCAGCTTCAGTTGAGATTTTCTCGGGCTACACTAGGCGTTGTGTTTGAGATGATCTCACGACGATTTGTTGATGTGGATCGCCCTGCGCATTCCGAGGATAATGGCGCTGGCGCGTACAAGTTTGCCAGATTGGCCACGCGCCCATGACCCCTCCCCATCCAGCGCTCGACTCCCACTTGAAGCGAAATGGCTTTTTCCCATGTACCATTGTACCACAATAATTGTAACATCAAATGAGCCTGATGGTTTGCAAGCTGCGGGACTTGAGTGGGCCGCAACGCTTGATCACTCCCCAAGGACGTGATCGAAGCGCGCACCGGCCTGATGTCGATGAAGATGCTGCACACGATGAGAGCAATTTAATTATGTTGCTACAAAACGGTAGATAACACATTGTTGCCAAGCTGCCTCATTGCAATAAACCGTGTCACTTGAATCTCCTGCGTTAGGATTACATAAATGATTAACATAAAGCTACTTGGTAGTCTACGAGAAGAAGCATCCAATCATCTAGGGTCGTGCTCACGGGAGCGTCTTGCTCTGCTTTGACATGTTCGGCATGGAACACAGAGACACCGGAGCATGTTTACTCGATTCTGAGGCACCTCAGATATCCCAGCAATGCACGCGCACACAATACAATTGGCGCGTCGGCACCCAAAATTCCAAAGTTTGCGTTCGGCAGGGACAGAGAGACCTGTCGAGGACAGCTCAACATCACACGGCAACAACTACGAAATAGCGGCTCATTGCCGCCAGTCTAGAAGAACGCTCGTGATGTGTGGCTTTAGGCGTAGTGAATCCGCACACAGTTTAGCCATCAGAATTACGTATGGGAAGTCAAGTTGTGGGTGAACATGGTTCAATTGAGAGACAATATGTAACATTAAAAAAGTGAGGCCATGCCATATATCCACCGCCTCGATAAGGAAATAGTCTTAAAATGGGGAGTATCTCGCAAGTCTATGATCTATAAAGAATGAAGAAATCGTGAAGATCGTCAAAGAAAAAGGAAAGAGTGAAGATAAAAGCTAATGTTCATCATCATCGACCAGCTCAAGCCTGTGGGGCAGCAGTGCGCTTGGGCATCGGCATGTTGGCGTTGCGGAAGCGAAGACCGCGCTTGTTCTTGCTCGTAGTGGTGGTGGTCTTCTTGCCGCTGTCCTTAGTGCTGTCCTTTCCACCCTTGTCATCATCCGCCTTGCTTGTAGTGGTGGCCTTGGCAGTGATGGTGGAAGTAGGAGAGGAAGACACTGGAGTCGTTGTGGCCACAGCGGGCGTCGAGCTGGCAGCCGCGATGGTGGAGGTGGACAGGGTCTTGGTAGCCCAGTAGGCATCGAGACGGCTCTCAACCTCGTCGACGTTGTTGTAGGGCTGGTAGTTGGCCATGAACTGCATGCGGGACTTGATGGAGTCGTAGTTGTAGGCGTTGGAGGTCTCCGGCTTGGCGCGCCACTCCTTCTCCATGGGGTCGACGAAGTATTCCTCGGTGTATCCAAGATCCTCGAGGACAGTGACGTTGAACGCAGCCATCATTTCGTGGTCCTCGTGGATCAGGTTGTGGCAGTGGAACATGTACACACCGGGCCAGGGGGCGTAGTGGGCTTCGACGGTAACAGTCTCACCGGGTCCGAGCCAGACGACATCCTTCAGGCCCTGGAACTCATATGGCATCACAGCGCCGCGGCCGTTCACACGCTTGATGACACGGAAGTCGACAAGATGGATGTGGATGGGGTGAGACCAACCGCCAGAGCTGTTCTCAAGCTCCCAGACCTCGATAGTGCCACGCTTGGGACGGGCGAGAACGCGGTTGTTGACATCGGCAAAAGTAACACCATTGATGCGCCAGTCGCTGCCAGTACGCTCGAAGCGGAAGTGCTGGTCGACTCCGGTCTTGTCCTTGGGGAAGGGGACGTTGCGGAGGGAAGAGGGAACATCGGACTTGTCATCGACAGACTGATCGCTGACCACAAAACGCATGACCTTATCGGTGTGGAGGAAATCCTGATCGGCAGCAAAACCGCGAGTGTTGCGAAGTGTGACGTTCTCGCCCTTGAACTTGGAGAAGTCGACGACGATCTCGTAGCGCTCAGCCATGGCGATATACAGCTCCTGGACCTTTTGAGGACCGGTAAGAAGACCAGCGTCGGACGCAATCACCTGGAAATCGGCGCGCTCTCCCTTGCTGTTCTCAAGGTAAAGCAGGAAGGTGCGGGAAATGGCGGCATCGAGAAGGCGGAAGCGATACTTGCGAGGCTCAACCTTCAGGTAGGGCCAAGGCTGTCCGTTGACGTGGATGACATCGCCGTAAAGACTGGTGGTCTCGCTAGCGGGAGAGAACAGGGAGCCGTCAGGGTTATATTGCTTGGCAGACAGGATCAAAGGTATGTCGTAGATGCCGTAACCGCTGGGAAGAGCGAGACCATCCTCAGCAGGATCGTGGAGAATGTAAGCGCCGGCTTGACCATAGTAGGCATTCTCTGCAGTGTGGTCGATGGCGTGGTCATGGTACCAGAGGGTTCGTGCAGCCTGGTTGTTGGGGTAGTAGTAATCCTTGTACTCCCCAGGCTTGGTGACATCCTCAGCCCATCCATCCCAAGGGGTGCGCGAGTATGAACCGTGAAGATGGACGGAGTTGGCCATGCTCGGGTGATGGTTGGTGAAGCGGACCACTGCCTCCTCGCCACGTTCCATCATGAAGGTGGGACCGGGAGAGACACCATCGTATCCAAAGAGAGTGGCATTGCCCAAGTTGGGATACACCTTCTGGCTAAGCTGCTTGATCTCGATCTCGTAGTATCTCATCTTCTTGCCCGTGACGGGGTTGATGACCGGCTTGTCGGAGCTGCTTGGTGTTAGAAACGATCCTGAAGATCAAAGTGAGATATTGGTAGACTTACAACTTCTCCTGCTTCTGGGGAGGGATAGGAAGAGGGAACTCATAGAGCCAGGTGTACTCGGGGCTGAGCCAGTCCTTGGCAAGAGTATCGGAGGCAAGGGCGAGAAGGATTGCCAGAGACTGGCGAACCGAAAGGGAAACCATGATGAATAGAATATAAAAGGGCAAAAGCCAAGAGCTGCTATGTTAGTGACAAGTGCTGGCCAAGACGGGTGGCGACGCCTTGAATGTGTCAAGAGAGGAGTGGATGATTGTCGATGAGAGTGATGAGGAAAGTTTTCGGATGAGGCGGGAAATGACCAGGGTATTTAATTGCTTTCTCGATGAGTATCGACGCTCGAGAAGAATCATACCCGGCCCGCTCATGCTTGGCAACGGGATGTTTCGATCGAGTCGTCGTCGACAAGGGCACGCCGCGCGGCGGAAGGAAAGCCATCATGGCGGCCATTCGTGATAGAGAAGCATCGACCCATCTCGAGCAGTCGATATTCGCACGGAAGTCCCGAGCTAGCCCCTTGGAGGAAGACGGGTGTTAGTCTGGGCCGCCCTCGCCAGCTCCAGCAGTGTATGGCGGGATGAGGAGGCTTGCGGCGCGCCGGGCTGGCGCCTAGTCCTCCAACCTGAAATGCGACGCTGAATGGCGGTGGAGTCGACGTTGGATCGTTGTGAAAGAACAAGAGTCCAACGGTCATCGTTGAAACAGTCAAAGACAACCTGGGAAACGCGACGGTTGCAAGTTCTCAGCTGGAGGCGCGATTGTGGGGCATGGGCTTCGACCACCCGGGACTCTGGTTCAGCAGCCTCACGCAGACCCAACGGGATGGATGGTCGGGTAATTCGCCTCCACTTGCAGGCGAGCAGCTGTTAGAAGAGGTCCAGCCACTTCTCATGGACGAGTCTATTGCGAATAGAGGTCCAGCCCACGGTTGCACATGCCCATTGAAGGCACCTGCTGTACGTTAATGCAAGTTCGGTTGTAGAAGCAATGGGAACGCGGTGCGGAAGCGCACTACTGGCGGATAGTACAGAATCCGGAGTATCAACCTGGCGGACGAGGTTTGCCTGCCGAGCAAGTGGTCCTTCGCCGATGTTGGAGTTGACATACGAGCCGACCAAGACTCGGGCGCTAAGCAACAACGGGTATAAGACCGACGTAGCGTGGCATCTCTTTGAGGATGCTGATTTTCCTTGTTGTCCAGGCCGTTGCGGCGATCTCAGCCTCCAACTCTGGACAATGCAAGTCCCCAATAGCGCGAGCCTAAATTGTTGAAACAGGCCGCTAAGAAAAGCGCAAGTGAACACCTCCATAAGGTTATTCTGGGATATCACAGGGTAGATAGGTAGGCTTGAGCGTCAACACCGGTAGCCGCAGATTGCATGGGTGTCGGTGCACATGGAATAATCGATAGAAGGCAGAGCTGATCTGCAAGAGCTCCATGGTACTGGGACGGCAGATGCGAGGAGCGTTGCCTCGGTGAGCGGGGGCGAATGACAGGCTCCGATTCAACAGTCGCACAACCAGGGGTCCTGAGCCCCGAACCAATGGTCTCGATCTCGACAAGAGCTGCATCGTGTCTTCTGCACAAGGCCTCGACAAGGCGGGGTTAGCATCGCAAAGCAGACATCCCGGTCGATCTGGTGCCTGGTCCAGGTGACTTGGGAAGTGATGCCCAAGATTAGGTCCTAACGAGACTCGGCCGGTTTCCAACGAACCCGAGTGTTGGTCCTCCGCGTCGGCTGGTGCAGCCACAACGCAGTTCGGGCCATCCTCATGTCAATGATGACAGGCTGACTCTGGCCTGGACGTCTCCCACGCTGACAATCCTGGCAGCTGGGCGCGAAGGTTCGGTGAGAGCTGGACGACAGGCCAGCACGACGCGGGTGGCAGTCAGCTAGTTTGTCCCCTCGAGTCGGATGCCAAGCTGACGAGACTATCGTGCGCCTCTTCGATGTAGCTGCATCTTGCTGCATATCGTGTTCCCTTCCATGATGCGGTGGTTCGACGATATCTCGTACTAGAGGAGGCTCTGCGGGCTGCAGCAGAACGATGGGTTTCGGATGAAAAAGGACAAGGGAAGTTCGGACAATGCATCTCGTCTGAAATTTCCAGTCGAGCAGTCTGATCTCAGGGGTAAAGTCGAAGCCGTGGAGGCAGTGTTGAAGAAGTCGCCGGAATTGGAAAAGGGAGATGAAGAGAGGACCATGCGATGACGCCGGAAATGGAATGGGAGAGAGAGAGGAATGCGTGAGGTGGAGGGGGAAAGACGGGACGAGGAAGGAGGGGGGGGCAAGTCGTGACGAGCTGCCTGCCTGGGGGCTGCCTGAGGTGCGAGGTGCCTGGCCCTAGGAACTGGAAGGTGCCTGGGCTCACTGGCTCCTTCCCCAAGTTTGTTCGTCCCTGCCGCCCCCGGGATACTGACGCCAAGCCGCTAGTTCCCGCTAACGCCTCAGCTCAGACAGCGGGCCTCGCTTATGAAGCTTAAAATGTAGTTCGGATGATTGGCTCTTTTCCCCTCTTAGCTAAGCCCCCAGGTTCAGGGTCCACCACACCCTCCTTTTTTGGTCTGGGAGAGGGCCGCTAACCACCACAATCCTCCGACGACTTCAACCAACTTCGACCGCGCCAGACCGTGTCCCTCGGCGCTTTGTGTCTGCAAACCCCAGTCCAGAGCCAGGCTTATCAACCTTGAACTGTTTAACCTTGAATCCTCGTCGACTCGTCCCGGCCTTTGTCGTGCCCACTTCTCCGCGTCCCGGCCTGTCGGATCTCAACAATGCGGCCACGCGATCTCTTCCTTGGCCTGAGTGGCCGTCCCACATGCCGATGTGTCTCTAAGCCCCCAACGCTCCTCGTTTCACCCCAAACGTTGTGGATACGAGAACCGTTCATTCGGATTGTCTTCAAGAGATATTGAAGCGTTGACACTCTTTGTCTCGCATGCCACGAGGTGTCTCGCTCTCCAACGGTACGCAGCAGACGTTCCGCCAAACCACGAGGATATTCAGGGGCATCTTTGACAGAGAAAGAGCCTCTGTTTGCCACAAACAAATGCGATCTTCATGTGGCGATGATCAGTTTACTCGAGGCGCAACGCTTTCGACGAGATGGGTCAGCTCTAGCGAACCCTCATCTCCCCAGCCCGTGATCGATACCTTACCAGCTCTTCAGCTGTCCAGCCCTCCTTCTATGCAAGGCAAGTGGTCCAGATCCTTCATCTCCGCACATGATGGTGTGGCTATTGTGGAGATCTGCATAGGACTACTAACCTGAACTTGTGTTTCTAGTGATACGCGCATTGACTGTGAATAGTCTGGCCGTCGTCAGTCCCGCGCGCGGCATCACCGCCTGCTGAGAATCCCGGCCTGCAATGCAGACTGCATATCAGCTCATGCAAACACACAAACACACCCATATGCAAATGTGCATAAGCACAATCATTAGACTCGGCATCCGATATCGTGGTCCTCTTCTCGGTCCTGGACCAACCAGCAGAAGCTTAGTGGCCGATGATCCCCACTTGCCGCCATCTGGGGTATGAAGGTTCTCGTCAAAGGAGTCATGACTTGGGCCCAATTCTTTCTTCATGGCAGCCACATTCTTGACCCTTTGTGCGTTTAGGTTCGCCCAGCGGCAGGGTCTAGACGGTTGGGCTCTCGAGCATTGTGCCATTGTGCGATTGAGAGCCACGCGTGGCAATCACACGCTCTGGCAGTCGTCTCGAGGCAATTCATAAGACTCGAGTTTGATCGCGAAATTAAACAGGAGATTTCTTATCCATCCAACTCGTCCACTACACCATCTTCTCTACACAACCACTTGGCTTCATTCTTGGATCTTCGGCTTCATCATGCTTTCAAAGTCTCTATTCTACACAGCGCTTGGCGCGACCTTGTCCTTCACAGGGGTTCAGGCACAGCTAGGCACTACAGCAGATGTCCCTCTAGACATCGACGGAGCCTTTGAGGGGTGAGTGCATCCCAAAATGCGTGAAATTTCGACAGGATTTGCAATGCTAAGCAACATCATTCAGCGCATCTGTTACTGGCACAGCCTTCAACTCTGGAGGCTCCATCACATGCAATGGCCAAACAGTGACCGTCCCCAAGAACCTTCAGGTCACATTCCCAGCTGCATTCATCCCCTTCCCCAAATTTGTGGCCAATGCAGGCAGCTACAAGGGCTACGAGTGCTCCATCGTCGGCAACATCGTCGGTGGCAAGAATGCAGTAGCTGCGCAAGTGGAAATCTCGCCCTTCGCCACAACAACGTCCAGTGGCTACATCACTGAGACGAAGTTCAACGGCGACATCACCGTGAATGTCGGAGGCACTTCAGTCACCATCCGCATCAATGATCCCAATGCCGTCTACTCGGCCGGAAACGCCGGCCTGGGCATCGATCCCTTCTTCACCGCGGATGACGTGAACCCCAGCGTCAGCTCCTTCTCTGGCTTCCCCATGTGCGTTCCGCGCAGCGCAAGCGACCCCTTGTGCCCCATGAGCAACCGTCCCGGTCTCAAGCAAGGATCCATGTGAGTCTTGTCATCCCCTCTTCGCCTTGTCGTCACTCACTAACGCCATAAATAGCCCAGCAGCGGACGCCAACGTCATGGCTCCCTTGATTGCCGGCGACTTCATCACCTTCTCTGGCTACCAGACTGGTGGCAAGATTGTGGTATTCGAGCTGGTCGCCTTCAACATCCAAATCACGACGACTGGCACTCCAACATATGTTCGCATGGAAGATGCAAACATTGGTGTTTGGACAGCTGACACTATCAACCAAGAGATTGCCCAGACCAAGGTTGGCAATTCCAATACGCTTCGTAGCACAAGGCTTCAACTAACTCATTACTCAGTTCGTCGGATACACCTCTGACTCCGCAACAACCGTCAACCCCATCAAGATCCAAGCCATCGACTACGACCGCTGCACTGGCCAGCCTGTCTACCGCGACATCGCAACTGTCAACGTCCCCAACACCGAGCCTCGCAACAAGTTCGAATACCGCACCACGTCCGGCCAGAAGGTCCTCTACGCCCGCGAGTACTACATCACCGCCGCCAACTTCAACAACAACGCCACCACAAACGGCATCCCCGCCGGCTCCTACGTCACCCCCGTCACCGAGTGGATTCAGCCAGAGGACTCGACCCCCGGGAGGGCCCCGACCGGGCACGACTTCAGCAGCTATGGCTGGATGATCAACGGCCTTGGCCGCGACGCTGACGGCAACCTCTGGGGCCCCCTCGACCCCTTCCCCCAGTCTGGCGTCAGCGTCTACGACAACTCCCAGTGCCCCCCCGCTGCTGCTGCTCCCGCCACTCCTGCCACAACACCTGCTGCCACACCCAGCTCCACGAGCTCTGCCGCAGCAGCTGCGACCAGCAAGCCACCTGTCGACACGGTCACCATCGCGACTTCATCCAACTGGGCCTCCTCTGGCGGCGGCACTCTCACCGTTCAGTGCATCTCCAGCAACACCAACGACAACCTCGTCAACATGAAGATGTCCTACACCAACAAAGACGGCACTTCCATCCTGTCCATGACTGCCGCTAACACTGGCAAGGGTGTCTGGAACTTTAGCGGCAACAAGATCAAGCAGCCGACCAAGGTCACCTGCACCAGCAATCTGGGTGGTTCTGCCTCGAGGACGAACTGGTAAAGATTTTGCTTCCATTTGGATGTGACAGCTGGTTTTATTTTCTTTCGCATATCTTCTCTTCTTTCTTTGTGTTTCAACTATTGTATACCTATAGACCATAGACCCTTATGAATGATGACTATTATGACATAACTTCTCTACACCGTCGCCATTGAACAACCGCATCCGTTGATTCATACTTTAGCTGTCCAATTTGCATCTTCATTTTCAGGTGGTCATTCACCGCAAGAATCATACTACGTAGATCTACCAGTAGGTCTCCTTCCGCCATCTATTCACCGTAAGGTAGGTTATTAGCTATGGACGTGTCATTTCCACCTCACCACACTCAAACCAGAGCTGAAGCGCTACTCGCCCCAAGTTCAATCATGACATCTGCTTTGTCAATCATCTGTCATGCCCATCCATAAAATGACTCCGTCGTGGTTAGAAACGCCACCACCAACACCGCCGCTAGCAGCTTTTAAAGCATCGCCCGAAGCCCGAGCCACATCCGCCGTCGCGTCAAAACTTCCCATTTCCATTTTGACGCGACAACGTGGCTGACCATAGCGTCGGAGCGCGCCGAAATTGCGCGGAGCAAACACACGGAACCGAACTCGTCAGGCCGCCGTCGCCGCACCCCAGGGGCAGTGTGCGGTCATGGGCGTGCTCCGAGAAAGGGGTATCAAAGTTAGTCTAGGGATCGGTATATGAATAGAGTCGTGACTCAGAACGAACTAAGTCATTCGGAGAAAAGGGCATGCGAAGAAACAATGTTTTAAGCATACTTGGCGCACGTGTGATCTGTCAGCATGGCATTGATGTGGAAATGAGAGATGGAGTATGTCAGTAATCAAGCATAACCAAACAAGGTGACTCGGCCATGGTTACGGTTATTCCTCGTGAGACCAGGAGACGGAGTTGGTTCAGAATATTGTGAATTCGATTCGCTTTCTAAAAACAAAACCCAAAGGCATAGAAATGACGCATCAACATAGCTGCAAGAGTGAAGAAATCGCAAGTAAACAAGTAACTCCCCTCTCCACCATCTCTCGCCCCTAGCAGAGGGTATCACCCAACCCATGAACATGAAAGTCCCCATATCGTAGTCACACCATCCCATCTTCTCCCCCAATCATTCAAGGGCCACCAGCGCGACCGTTAAAGTCCCAGTAAGCAGAGCCCAAGCTGCGGCAGAACTGGGCTCCGACAACGCAGTAGTAGCCGCCGCCGGCGTTGTTCGTGTTGGGCGAGCGGAGGACCATGGGGTCGCTCAGCGACCGGATGAAGCTGCACGTGTTGGTCGTGCCGGCACGGACGGTGTAGGCGGTGTGCGCGGTCCGGTACCACTGGCAGACGGTGTTGCCGGGCTCGGTCTCGCAGCCCTGGGACACCGCGGCGGACCAGGAGACGGAGACGGAGAAGCCGCCGGTGATCCACTCGCTGATGCTGCCGCCCGTCTCGACGCTCCAGCCGACGGAGACGGACTTGGAGGTCTCGGTGCCGGTCGAGCAGGTTGCCAGGCCGCACTCGTTGTTTTCCTGTGTCTTATTAGTATGTTCTCATGAGAATTAAAGGGTGCGGGGATGGCATACGGTGATTTGGGAGTGGTAGTAGTTCTGGTGCGGGTTGCCGTCTCCAACCAGCTCAGTCCACTTCTGAGGATAGCACCCTTGCCTCTTTCCAATTTCCCGCTTGTCGGTGTTGATGTCGGTCTCACCCGAGGTGAGGAACGGAATCGGTGCAATATACCGCGCGTGCAACTCCTGCTCCGGGTTCCGAATACGCAGCGCCCTCGCCATCGTAGTCTCACCATCGGGGATACACTCATGGCGCCTGCTCAAGCTCTGGAACGCCATACTCGCCGGCACTGCAATATCGCACGAGACCACGGACTCGCCGCCGTCGAACAGCCGCCCGCAGACTATACCCCCGGAAACCTCCTTCTTCTCGTGGATCTTGTACGTCGTGGACCCCACCGTGACGGTGCCGGCGCCGGTGCGGTCGACGGCGAACGTGATCGGGAGCGCGGCGAAGGAGCCCGTGTCGAGAGTGTTGGAGCACGCCTCCGCGACGACGGTGCCGCCTGAGATTACCTCGACGGAGCTTGCGGTGTCGCATTCTTGGTAGACGACTTGTACTTGCTGTAGCTGTGGCTCGTCGCGGCGGGTGAGGGCGGGAGCGGCGAGGGCGGAGGAGAGAAGGGACGCGGTGGTCAGGATTGCGGAGAAGCACTTCATCTTGATGGAGTGATTGCGGGAGAGATGAGTGCTGAGAAGATGAGAAGTGAGGGTAATAGGGATTAGTTGATATGAAGATAGTTGTGTTGATCGAAATTGAGTAGAAGTGATGATGCTTGTTGTGATGAGTAGAGGTGATGATGTTTGATGCGATGAGGTTGTGAGTGATGGTGAGCTTAATTTAATGGCAGATAATGTGTATTTATGTCTTTTAGTCTCGACATGTCTGAACAGAGATCAAAAGCATCAATGCAGTTATTCGCATGTTTTCTTGGCAACTCGCCCAGCTACTGAGGCCGTGGAACTACGCCCCCTTCCATCCCGAACATTGCGGGCACAGTTTCGACAAGGAACCCACAAGGCGAAACATCTCACGATGCATGGCTTGATCAAGATTGAGTCGAATTCTAGGTGTATCTCATCCGACATGTCCACCTGATTGAGGCTAAAGCTGAGTTCGTTCTTGTTGGATCCCCTAAGCTTGTGGAGAATGACGCGAGGTGCCGCAATCAGCCCCGGCACGCAGGATCGGATTCCCGTGTTAGTATTTGGGAGCTACGGCTTGGCATTTGGTGATGTTCCAGGGTTTGATCGATGACTTTGCAAGTTTCGATACTGCTTGTCGGCGATTGGTGCCGCGATGGAGCCTCAGCTCTGCCTTCCCACGATAGCTGAGGCCGAGCTCGCCCTTCGTTAGCCCCCAAGCTGCTAGAATGCGGCGGGAGCTACTATTTTCAGGTCTTCTTCGATGGAAACTGGGAGGAACATGTCTTTTGCAGTTGAGGCTTAGATATAGCTCTGATTACCCCAGAATTTCTGCAGCAATGGCGCCAGCTGCTGGCTTCAGTCTTCCCCAGGCATGTGCCGACCCCTGTCTTCAACTTCCAACAATCAACGCTTTGGTCTGCAAAACCCCTGCTTTTACGCCCGGGGTCAAGTCTTGGCTCTTGTTGGAACTCGAATTTTACAGCTGAAGCGTTGGTTCACAACTTCCAACAACACTTATGTGGCTGGGCATAACCCCTGTGTGTCGTTGGCACCCAGGCTTTTTGCAGTCGCAGTCACCAACAGATTTCGGAAAAGATTACACCGAACTTTGTTCCAACGCGAATTTCAGCCAATGAGATAATGCCAAGGCTCTGAAAATTTTACCGTGCCAATCGATTAGCTTAGTATGCGCCTTCCACGATGCAAATTAATGGAGTCAGGATGTTGTTGTTCTGGGGGCCTGGGGGCGGTGACAAACAACAGCTCACATTGCCAGATTGAGGCAGTTGCAAAATAACCGTTGTCCAGGGGTGCACATACAAAAGAACGCAGATTGCCTTCTCAAACTTCGGTAAATTCGCACCCTTTTCTCAAGCTCAAATCAATTCTCAAATTCATTTCTCTTCCTGCCCCCACGTCGTCGACTGCTCAACTCTGCCCTGCCATCACCGCCTGCGAATACGCCCACCATGTACGTGACTGCAGTTCCCGAAACCTGCCCCACGAACGAAATACCCGATGCCTTGCCAATTCCGAAAGATATGACATATGTAGTCATTCCTGGACATAACGTGTCGGACCCGTGGATGGTCAACTGCTGCCATCCCAATCCGGTGAACCTCGTGAACAAGTGCTGGGAGTGGTGCCAGGTTCCCGACACTATCAAACAGGATAGAGGCGAGTCGGAAATTTTGTCGGTCTTCAGCAGTTGTCTGCGCGCTGAAGGAAAGAACGCGAGCCTCTCCAACGGAGTCCAAGTCCGCTCTGCATCCTCGCCGCCGAACCATCCCATTCCCTTTGCAGGACTGTTTTTGGCGACACTCGCGGCATGCACATTGGGCTTGGTGGTTTAAGCTCTCCTCATATGAGTGTTCACCGTTAGAGGAAGGGATTGGGCGTGGCGTCGGGGAGCGCCCAACGGAGATGTGATTACGACAAGCGAGAGTTCTCATCATATCCATTCAACACGATTCTCCAGGGACAACCAACGTTAGTTACTCAGTGGGAAAGCGTACCGTTGGTTTTCAATGCGCTAACACTCAATGCTTCTACAGCCGTAACCAAGAAACCCACACCGGCAGTCTTGGAACGCGCACCGCAGACGTACCCATGGGCCGATCACCTGTCATGAGTGGCAGTTCATACTAAGAGCATTGGTACAGATTTACTATGCATTTGCTTGCCGAAGACGTCGCGTCATGGCCCATTACGAAAACTTTCCAGACAGTTCCCGACGGATGAAAAGCTTGAGTTCGGTTGTTTCATATTCTAGTTATTAGCATTGAACTTTACATCTCGTGCGCTCAAGGCACTTAATCACATTGAAATATTCATGAACATGCTGCCAAAGATTGTCGCGCTTTGGTTGAGTACGTTGCATTGACAGTTATGAGATTGAGTTCGACTGTGGGCTGATGGTGTCACTATCCATGGCAACAACATGCTCGCGCCATCTCTTGTCATCAGAGTTGGTTTTGAAGCTAGTACTTTCGGGTGGTTGGCTGCCTGTTCTCACTATCGACACCCTTCATTGTACCAAAACATCGTGATACCCCCAATTCTTCTCAATTTCCTTCACTCTGGGATCCTTTATGTTGGCCTCTTCAATGAAGTTATCTTGGCGTTCTATCACTTGTTGTGAATCTAGGCGAGGTTTGCTTTCGAACGTACTGCCTCGCAGAAAACCGCTTCGTGCATTACTTCAAATATCAGCCGACATTCTCGCTAAATTAATCAAAACTGAGAGCATATCGGTAAAAGCGACTGCATGTGGGTATAGGAACTTGGAAGATGAATACAAAAGTCTTATTTGGTGGTCTTTTAGTTCACCATAGGTTACTTAAACATTCGGCAACCTTTGGTGATTCTCGTGTCTGTTAGGTAGTAAAGTCACTGCACTAGATTCGACTCATTACTCACATATTCGAGGCCATGATAATCGGTTTATGAGCTGTCTTGAGACAGAGTTCCAGTCTAATTGACATCTACTCAGCATATAACGCTCCTGATATCTGTCACAGGCTTTTTTCTCTTTTGGTAGTTTAGCACTCGATACTATGCACCCAGAGATAGAAGATTTCTGAGAGTCAATCTCGAAGCAATAAATTTATCACTTCAAATCAACCGTCATGTGCCATTTATCTTGATGTATCATGTAATCACCGATCGATACACCATATTTCTAGAATCTAGAGATATAAACCAATGATTTCGTAACTCCAATCGGGTACCCCGAGATTCTGTCCGGATAACAGCGACAGCAAATGCGACATTAGTGTTTTGGCAAGCGCCCGCTGGAACCCATTCAGGTTTGCTACACGCAAGAAGTACGATTCCACGGATCAGCAGAGGATCTCTTCCCTACGCGGATATTTTTCGTATCCTCCATTAAAGGATCGATGCCTGCCGGTCATAGACTCGGAGCTGAGCCGGTACTATTGAGCCGACAAGGATCCAGCATGTTGTAGTTTTCACATGAACCACAAAAAAACGTCTCCAACGTTTTCCCCTGACAAGAGGACATTTGTGGGGTCTGGCACCGCTCGATGCGGTTATACCGATCCGAACCAGTTCATCGTGCCATGACAGAAATTCTGCCAACCAAGATCGAGGAACGCCTTTTGAAGCAGGCATCCCCCAGCTCACCGGCCTCCCGCGCTTTACACGATTCAAGAGCCGTTCACTGAGCAGGATATGTACATCGTGCCTGCCGACAAAAATCACGTCGCAAGTAGACGCTGCTGGCAGGGTTGCATTGCTCATATGAATTATATTATTGTCGTTATTTAGATCCTCGAGGCGCCCGTCGCTATCATAACGCTAACATTCTCTCTCAACATCCCGCTTTCTCACAACATCGCCTGCACTTTAGTTGCCCGGGTACCACCTGCTGAGGATGGAGGTCACGTTTGAAGGGCGAGAGAGGTGAGCGCAGTGGCCGCTGGGCTCAGACTCGGTCTTGGAGCCGGCAGGGAGGACGGCAGACATGCCCTGCTGGTAGCTGAGGGGCAGGGCGTTGTCGAGGGTGGCGTAAAGGTACGCGCAGTCGATGCCGTTGCTCCAGGGCTCGTAGGAGGAGGCGTTGGTGAAGGCACCCAGGGCAGTCCAGGTCATCTGGGAAGCCCACTTCTCCTGCTCAGAGGCGGGGAGATCGTTGAAGCCAACCTCGGGCAGCATGGTGGCGTTGCCGACGACACGGTCACCCTGTTTTGCAGTCAGTTTCATTGTTGCTTTACAGCCAAAGGTTTGAAGGGGGCTACATACCTCAACAACCATCCAAGGAAGGGGGGTGCCGCCGAGGAGGTCGAGCAAGCTGGAGCCCTTGGGAAGCATGAAGGCGCTGGCGTAGACGATGCTCACGACACCACCAGTGCTGCCGGCGGCAGTGCGGGTGGCAACATCGTAGCCCTCGACGGCGTTGCTGGCAACAACACCGCCGTAGGAGTGGGAGTAGATGACAACCTCCTTGCCATCGCTAACAAGCTTATCGAGCTCAGTGCGCACGGCCGCAACATCGTCGGAGAGAGAGGCGAGCGGGGTGGTGGTGCCGCCGACGGTGGGGAGGGCAACGATGGAGGTGTTGAAGTCGGCACTGGCCAGCTCCGTGGCGAAGGGCTGGAAGGCAGAGGGGAGCTGCCAAGCACCAGGGACGATGAGAACTGAGGGCTTCATTTTTTCAGATGAAACTGGGGATAAGGGCCACGGAGGGGTTGGATCTTGTTTCTGCTGCAGGTAGATTGACTAGGAGGAGCGTGCAGAGTGACGGGCAAGGAAGCGACTGAGACTTGAGAATGAGCGGACGGCCTGCCTGAGAAAAAGAAACAAGCAGATGATCAACGCGGCAGAGGCTTTCTAAAATACAAAGTTGTAAAGCTACGATGCATGAATGTCGGTCCTCAGCAAGCAATATCCCCGAAATGACAGCGGCGATGAACGACGCTTGACAGCGGGATCGTCTCCAGTCCAGCGGCCGGACATTGCGCAGTGTCCATGTCCCTTGTGGTTTTTGACGTCTCCGCAATGTTAGCGATGTTGGTGCGCAGCAGCTGCAGCACACGAGTGTACGCGGTCTTTCGATATATCCACAAACGGGCCAACGTTGGCGGTGGGTTTATTGCTCCATTTGTGTATGAAAAAGGGGGCACATCGAAACGGCGCAGGTACCCGAATCGGACACACCTGATTGGCGGACACAAAGTCCGTGGGGGCTGTCAACAAGACTGACAGTTTATGCAGGTTTGTGGCGTATGCAACGCAACCCTCCAACTCATAACTCAAGCCTTCTCGCTAAGTAGCTTCGAAGAATTCCCCGAAGAGTCTCTTGCATCTCTGCAACCTTGGCAGTCAGAAAGGAATTGTTCGACCATTTCTTCTTTATGTGATCAAAAATCCTTCCGAGGAGAACGAGGACTTCGCATGTTTATCCCCCGGGAATATGACGATAATGACGCACAGTCAGAAATCTGAGATCCACCACCAACGCGCCGCAGCACATCGCAGGGTTGATGACTCGGACATGGACCCCAGCCGCGATTTCAAAGGCCACCGGCTTCTCTTCCGGCAACTCGCGGGCAACGCAGAGGCCAATTGCCGCTGATGATCTGTCGACATCGGTGGCCCCATTCGTTCCATCAATGGGATGGCAGGCGGGGCTCTTGGGTTCCTTTAGCGACGGGTCTTGATGGAGCCTCTAGACTAACGCTTTGCTCCGGTCACCCAGATCCAACGGTCTTCCCCTAGACGAAACGAGCCTCAAGGAGAGCCGTGCGCCGGGACGTTCGATCCATTTCGAGAGTCAATCGGATGGTGTTGACGGAGAAGACGGCTCTTTTCAGTGCGGCCGACCTCCTGTGGATATATCGCGGGAGAAACTAAGTCTAATATCTCTTCTTACGACATTCCCCTTGGCGAAGAACCCACAACAGTGGTGAACCCTTGTGGATGCCGTTCCTCAAAACTGATCAAATGTGACAAAGCAGGCAACTGTTCGGGGTTTGACCGGGACTCTTGCCCCCTTTTCCGTTTCCTGTTCCAGTGCAACGGTCCACATGTTCCTTTCTTTTTATCCCACCAGCCGAGGTCGTATCTGGATGGAGTTGATGGGGTGTCACTTGCAGTTGTCAAACATGACAGGCCGAAAGAGAAAAGATTGACAGTTTAGGAATGCTACCATGGTTCGGTCGAGAAACAGGTCGTCGGCGGAACCGCGGCATCCACCAGCACGTGTTTTGCAGTGTCTTGGTGCTGAAGCGAGACAATGAGTGAGATAGACGTAGGGCACAGGAAAGGAATTCCCCCCAAGACTTGTCGTGGGAAGGTTTGTTAAAATGATTCTCCATCCCCACGTGGTTCGTATCATAGAGGGCCCCCCGTGAACCGTCTGCTCGGTGATGAACCCCTCTCTTTCGACGAACTGACAGTCCCGGAGAACATCGTTGTTCGAACGAGAGCCTGTGTGGCCACCAAGCCACCAGCAGCCACAGCCAAGCATGGCGGCCTTCTACCCGTACAATGACACCAGTCTCGACCAAGGCGAGAGGGACTACCTGAAGAAGCTGGCCGACTTCGCCGAGGATCAGAACCTGGACGACGACTTGAGAGGATATGTTCGGGGTATCACGATCGCCTTTACGGCATTCGCCGCCTTCATCGTTGGTTTGAGGTTTCTGGCGCGTCACCTCCAGGCCGCGAGGTATCTGATCGATGATTACTTGATGCTGTTCGCTTTGGTCTTGCTGATTGGGAACATGGCCATGAACCTGCTTCGTAAGTTGGAGATTCGCAACCTAAACATCAATGACAGACCACTAACACAAAGGCTTCTGCAGTTGTTGATCGTGGGATCGGATTGCATTCCGGCCGGCTTACATTACAGGAGATTCAATTTCTCGATCGCGTACGTACTCCCAAACCCCACGAAACCGAGCGCGGGACTGACTTGGTGCTCAGACAATGATCGGCGCTGAGATCCTGTACGTCAACGGCGTCAACATGTACAAGATCGCTCTTCTGTTCTTGTACCTGCGAATCTTCCCCATGCCCGAGGTCCGCAAAGGCGCATGGATATGTGGTAGCTTGACTTCCCTTTGGACCTTTGCCTGCGTTATCGCGGCATCGATCCAATGTCTTCCCCTGAATACGCTGTGGGAGCCTTGGAAGCCGGGAACGTGTATCAATCTGTTCTTGACGCAGTTGTGTATCGCTGTCCCGAGTATCATTGTCGACATTGCGATTCTCTACTTGCCCATTCCTCACGTTCTCAAGCTGCAGATGAACCGGGCTCAGCGCATTCTGGTCCTGTTCACCTTCCTCCTGGGTAGCTACGTTGTTTTCACTAGCATCTACCGATTCCGAATCTTCTTGTTGTACACCAAGGATGATGTGCCATGTAAGTAATCTCATGCGTAGTTTGACGTCGGCATACTAACATGTTGAAGATTCTCTCGCTCAAGGTCTGGCATGGAACATTATCGAGATCAGCAGTGGCATTGTTTCGGCCTGCTTGCCAACTTTGGTAAGTCATCGAAAGAGGTACTAGCAAGGGCGTACTAACAACCACTTAGGGTCCAATTATTCGGGTACTATGGAAGGGTCTTCTCGAATCTGCTCATCGCAGCGGTCTCGACAAGTACGGCCGATCATCAGCAGCCAAAAAGTCAACAGGAAGGTCAGCGGGCATGACCATTGGTGGTGGACGATCTGGAACAGCTTCACACGCCCGGGCTGCGTCTAAGGACTGGTCAAAGATGCACGAATCGCAGGGAGACAAGCCCGGTCTGAGAGAAGAAGCCAAGTATGGCATCGGCCTCAAGACCATGGGCGGCGACGATGCCAGCAGCTCACACAGCTCACGCGGGTCAAACGAGATCGAACTAATGCCTCAGAGTACTGTCAGCGTTACGGTGAAGAGCCCGGGAAGGTCCACGTTCCCTCAGAACGAACAGCCGCTTACTGCGAGAGAGCATTATCACGGAACGAAGCTATCGAAGCGCAAGGAGACGGGCTATCCTCACCACGACAACCGGATCTGGCAACATCGTGAAGTCGAGGTTACGACGGAGCCCGTTGAGCCGGAGTCGGTGTTGTCGGAGTCCAATAGGAAGAGCTTCCGGAAGTCGACCGGATTATGAGATGGGACACCCTCTTCAGCTGGTTGAGGACCCAATGAAATACCCTTTGTACAACTTTGTGATAGTAGTCATCAGTAATTACGCACAATTATTCAGATATTTGAAGCTTCGAGCTGTCAACGATCGACTCTCAGCCATGGTGAAAACAATGCAGCTGATTCTGCTGGTGATGACTGGGTAAGGTAGGCAGAGTCGGTCCCCTCGGCCCCCGCCCTTTGGGGGACCGTTCCCATCAGTCGGGATCCTGAGGTGGCCCGCGAAACCGGATTGATACGATCCCTGCTGCCATTCCCGCCCCTCCAGCACCGAACGATTGCGGCCGCCCCTTACCCACGTGCCCAAGACCGGCCCATGCAGGGGAAATCTTTTGACGAGAACAGAGCAAGGGCTGCCCGGCCAGGACTTCCCCAGTCAGTTCTGTCTGGGAATTTTCACTGTGTTTGTCAGACATTTCACAGCAAACCCATGATTCCTTGGCATGTTGCGTGAAGTGGCTTAATTAATCTAGCTACAAGCGCTGGGCGCAACTAGCTATAAAGTGGTATAGCTAATCCCTTACGTAAAGGCAGGATTTAAGCTAGGATTTAGGCTTTAGGCCTAAGCTTAGCTAACTACTATCTTATACCTCTCTTTTAGCTAATACCTCTAACGCCCTAAAATAAAGCTATTCCTATCCTAAAATAATAATTTAGTTAATTATATAACTATATAGTTTATTCCTACTTTTCTCTCTTATTCTTATTATATTATATTATTTTTATTATTTTATATTACTTCTTAAAATACTTCTAGCTTCTTATTTTTATTATATATTTAATTATATTATAGAACTTTTATTAAACTTAAAGTAATTTTAATATAAACTTAAGCTATATAGTTTAATAGTTTAACTACTTTTAGATTATATAGACTTAAATTAAAAAAACTAGTAACTTAACTTTAAAGTTTTAAATTTAAATTAAACTTATAGTAATTAAGTTTAGTTACTTCTTTAATATTAGTTAAATAATATTAGTTTTATATTCTATAGTTAAACTTAATACTTTAAAATATAATAGAGTTTATAGATTTTTATAAAAATTAGTTCTAAAATATAGCTAAGTTTTATATAAACTTAATTAATTAGGATAATTATTAAAAGATATTATAAAGTTTAATTCTTTTTTTATTTTTATTCTAACTTATACTTTTAAAGTTTAATTAAAATTAAGTAAGTTAAACTTAAGCTAATATCTCTTTTAGTAGTTATTATTATAAAGTTTTAATATAAAAGAATATTAACTAAAATATCTAACTTAGTAATAAACTTATAACTTAGTAAAGTTAAAGTTTTTAATTATTTTTTAAGCTTTTATTATAAATAACTTCTTTTATAGAAGATTTTTATAGTTAGTAATTTAACTATTAAAAAAAGTAAATTAAAGTAATTAAAATAATATAAAGTCTAATTATAAAAGTTAATTAGTTAGTAAGATATAAGAGAATAAAGTTATTATATATAAAAAAAATAAATAAATAAAAAAAACTTAATTAAGATTAAGTCTTAAGATATTATCTTTAGATTAAGACTTATTATTAGTTATAAGTAGTTTAAATAAACCTAGTATTCTAATAAAGTTATAATATTTCTCTATTATTAGTAGTTTAATAAAGCTATTAGTAACTATCTTATAAGTTAAGATATAATTAATCTTAAAGTTTTTATTACTAATATTATTAATAATCTAGTAATACTTAATTTTAATATAGTATAGTTTAAGTAACTATTTACTTAATAGATAATTATTAAAAGTATTTATAGAATCTATATATATCTAGAGGAGTAGTTAAATAAAAATATTTATTTCTTAGAAAAAATCTATAATATATAATAGAACTTTTTTTCTAAGTATTAGATTTATCTATTTAGCTTTATAAGTTAATATAGCTATAAATAATTATAATACTAATTTCTAAATAATTAGTACTCTTCTATATATAACTATATAACTAGCTATTAACTTACTTATTCTTTTATAATTAGACTAGCTAGTATTATAGAATACTAATAATTTAAAGTTATTAATAAAGTAACTTAAATTACTAAAATAAAGTATTAGTTATTATAAACTATAAAGATATTTCTATATTAATTTTAATAGTTTATTATACTTTTTAAAAGTATATTATTAATCTCTAGTAGCCCTACTTATAAGTATTATAATATCTAGTTATATATTATTTATAATTTATTATAACTTATTTAGATTACTTTAGTATTTAAATATCTTAATAAGTATTTTATATTATTCTATAATCTCTAGTAACTAAGTATTACTAAAGGGGTAAAGTATTTAGTTATATTTAGTAATACTTTTCTCTATTAATATATTATTAATATATTTAGCTTATAAGATCTAAAACTATTTTATTTTATAATAGTAAATAATCTTAAATCTAAGGAATTATTATATTTTACTTAAATTTTTAATCTAAAAGAAGTTATATAAGTTATTTTTAAAGTTATTAACTTACTTAATATTAAATATAGTAATTAGTATATTATTAATATAAAGTAATACTATAATACTATCTTTATTAATAAGAATATAAAGTTCTTTTAGGAGTAGATTAAACTTTAATTATTTAAAGATAATAATAATTTACTTATACTAGAGAAAAAGAGATTCTCTTAGTTTATAGAGAGCTTTTTTTAATCTATAGAATTAGTTAGATTTATTATTAAATTTATAAAATTAGGTAATAAAGATATCTTAATCTCTTATAAAGGTATTTAGAAAAGCTATAACTATATTAACTTAGTAAAGTTTTAGATCTTTAAGTACTATAATTAGTAA
Organism: Colletotrichum endophyticum; assembly: GCA_027406105.1. Classification (NCBI taxonomy): domain Eukaryota; kingdom Fungi; phylum Ascomycota; class Sordariomycetes; order Glomerellales; family Glomerellaceae; genus Colletotrichum; species Colletotrichum endophyticum. The sequence goes on from JANVYF010000002.1 coordinate 5,899,055, forward strand.
AAAGACTTATAAAGTAATAAGATTAGTAATAATAGTATAAACTATTTTATTATTTTTATTTTAAAAATTATTATAAATAACTTATCTTACTCTAACTCTATTAAGTTTTCTATTTATAGTAACTTTTTTATTATATATTTATTTACTTAGGAGATATTTAAAGCTATTTAGGAGCTCTTTAAGCTACTAATAATCTATCCTTTTTAAGCTATTAATCTAAGTCTTTATAGTATTAAAGATAGCTAACTTTAGAGGTTTTTCTTCTATTAACTCTTATTTCTTAAAAGTTATAAATAGGTAAATCTCTAAACTAAAAGCTTATAATAAGTTAGATATTAAGAAAGTAAAAGTAACTAGTTTCTAGTTTATTTTATTATTAATTAGGTTAATCTCTATAGCTTTTATTTTATTAAATTTCCTATTAAACTTCTTTATATTATATAATACCTAAGTTCTAAGTATTTAGGTTATTTAACTAAAAGAAAAGGTAGTTATTTTTAGTAATTTTATAAAAATAAAGCTTTTATTATTATTTTTTAGTTTTCTTTTTAATTTTTTTTATATTAAATAAGAAGTTTAAAGTAAAATATTAAGAGAGTTTTATTATTATTATAAAATATTAGCTAGTAATTATTATTATTAAAGAGTAATAAGAGATCTCTATTTTAGAAGAGTAATAAGAAAATATTACTTTAGAAGAGTAAATTAATTATTTTACTATAAAGAGGAAACTCTTTCTAATATTAATTATATTTATATATTTATAGTATTAATATTTAGTATTAATATATATAGTTTTAGATCTAAAGTTAGTAAATTACTTCTTTTATTATTAATTTCTTTTTATTCTTAAAGAGGTTTATTTTCTTATTCTTATTTATTATTACTTTCTAATTTTTAAGCTTCTTTTAGGTATAAATTACTTATTTTTTCTTCTTATTATTCTTATTTAGTAGGGCTAATATATAGTTTATAATATCTATAAAGCTAAATTTTAGTTTTATAAGTTATAATTAGTAGTTTATTTTTATACTTATAAGTTTCTAGCTTAACTTCTTCTCTTAGCTATAGATCGTTAAATTTAATTAAGAGAAGCTTTCTTTTATTTTCTTTAAATATTATATCTTTTACTTATTAAATATTATTAGTCCTTTTAATAAGGATATAGAAGATATTACTATAGAAGCTATTATATCTTATAAATCTCTTAAGTTTAGCTTTAAGCTTTATTTTCTATCTTTTTATATATAGATAGCTATTTAGGTAAATATAGATATAAACTTAGTAGTTTTAGTAGTAAAAGTAGTATATATATAGTTTTTTTATAGTAGGAGATATATTAAAAGTATTTATTAGTTTTTTATAAGGATTAATATTACCCTTACTATTAAATAATAGATTTCTAATTTCTATAGAAGTTTTTATTAATTAAAGCTAAAAAGACTTAGGAAAGCTAGTTTTTATATATATTACTTATACTTTTTACTATATAGCTTTATTAAAGCTTTTTACCCCCCTATTTTACTAATAAAAATAAAGTGCTACTATCTCTAGATAGAAACTCTATTCTTAAGTAAAAGGTTTTATTACTTTAAGAAAAGCTATATTATTATCTATAATAACTTTAGAGAAGTAAATAATACTATTTATTACTATAATTTTCTTTAGAAACTAGTTTTATAGCTAAATAGCTATATCTTTTTTTAATTTAAATATTTAGAATTATTTATAAATTAAAAAAGCTTCTATAATATAGAAGCTATAAATAATACTTCTAAAGCTTTATAATATTAGTTTTAAGAAGTTAATTTAAAGTTTTTAAAAAGTTTAAGTTAGTAGTTCTTATTATTTATTACTAAGTTATTATATTAACTTTACTATAAAGTAGATATAATACTTATATCTTATAAGAAGTATTCTAAAGAGGTTTATATTAGTATTTTTTATAATAGTAATAGTTACTTCTCTAAATAGATACTTTAAATAAGTATAAAAAGTTTAATAATTTAGCTTAAGAGAGCTAAATTTATTACTCTAGTTAGAAGAATAGATTTAAAGTTAAAGGATTTATATATTTTATTTAAAGTTAGTAATAGCTTTAGATATATTTTTATAAATTAAAGTATTATTTAGACTATTAAAATAGATATCTATTTTCTAAAGAAAATTAATACTAATAATTTATATTATATTATAAAGTTTATAAAAAGTATTATATAGTTAGAAAGTAATCTTTTTATTATTTAGTTTAATAATAACTACTTTAGCTATACTAATAGCTTAGCTAATTTAATCCTTTCTATTTATATAGTTTATAGTTAATTTTTAAGGGAGATCTTAAAGTTCTTTAAAAATAGAGAGATTATTAAAAATATACTTATTAGTATTAATATTTAATATAAAAGAGTTTATCCTCTTAATAGAAGCTATAGATATAATATATTAGCTTAGTTATACTTCCTAGCTATTATTTTCTTTTTTATTAGCTTCTTTAATAATACTATATATAAAGAAACTATTAGTTTCTATTTTAATAGTTTAACTAATAGATCTATAGATAAGAAGTTTAGACTTTTTTATTAGTTACTTCTTAACTTTCTATATATAGTTAACTTTATATAGATCCTTAATAAGAGATTAAAGGTTAAAATATAAACTAGATATTTTAAAATTATTTACTAAGAATAATAGAAAGGTTCTCTTTTAAGCTTAAACTATTAAAGTATTTATATAAGCTTTAAATTATTAATTAATATCCTATTTAATACTAGAGTTTCTAAAGATATTATTTTAGGTTTAACTTTTTAAAATAAATATAGAAGTAGATACTTAAGTTATTAATTACTAAATTTATAGTCTATTAATATATTTAAACTTATTATATAATAAAATATAATACTTATAATACTTAAAGGAGTATTTACTATATTTATTAAAATATAAAGTTATCTTTTTATAATAGTAGCTATATATCTTATATTTATAAAAGTTTTTAGGATACTTAATATTATATAAGATATAAAGATCTTATACTTTAGTATTTTTAAACTTAAGTACTTAAGTTTACTTCTTTATAGTAAACTTTTTCTTATTTAATAAAGCTTTAATACTTTAAGAAGTTTATTTATATTATTCCTTTTTACTTAAACCTCTAAGTTCTTATAAGAAGTTATTATAGTTTTAAATCCTTATAATAAAGTTATTTTCTATAGAGTTTATTTTAACTTAATTAAAACGTCTAAAACTTTAGATAAGTTTATAAGTAAGAGCTATAATAAATAAGTTTATATTAGAACTATTTAGTTTATTAAAAGTTAAGTAAAGATTTTATATAAAATCTTTAGTATTACTATAATTAACTTTAGTTATTCTATTCTAATTATTATAGATTTTACTTATAACTAGTAGAATAATATAAGGGCTTAGCCTTAAGAAATATAAGAAAGTGTTATTATTATTAATCTTATCTATCTTAAGCGTCTAGCATTAGCATTATTATCTTATACTAATATTATTATCTTATACCTTCTAATTAATATTATTATTTACTACTATTACTAATATCTATTATCCTTAATTAATATTATTATTATTATTATTATTACTATCTAATTTATATAATACTCTCTATACTACTTTAATTAAGCTACTTATATTATATACTCCTAAGTAATAAACTAAGAGTAACTTACTACTAGAGGAGTCTTTAAATAGCTAAAAACTTAAAGTAAAAGCTTTTAAACTTTAAGTTAAAAGGTTATTTTAATACCTTACTACTACTAAATAGTCTAATAAGTTACTTTTATTACTAAGTAAATAGACCTTTTTTTAATATTTTATACTTTAATTAAACTAATTAGAAATCTAAAAAGAGAAGTACTTTAAAAACTTATAAATACTCTAAAAAGTATAAAAAAAAGTATAATATTAATTAATCTACTATCTCCCCTAAAAACTAAAATTTCTTATTAAAGTACTCTAATTAAAATAACTACTTACTAACTAAAATATAAAAATATAAAAAGTATACTAAAAACTCTATATAAACTATTACTTTATTTTAATTATCCCTCTTTAATTTACTAGGTATTTTATACTATAAATTTAATAATTATAGTAGGATATATAAATCCCTTAAATTATAGCTTTTAAGCCTAAAAACCTTACTTAATTTAAGTAAAAGTATTAATAAAACTATTATAAAAAACTCTTAGAAAATCTACTCTTTATAAATAAATCTACTTTATTATATTTAAACCTCTTAATTAGTTTTCTTTTCTAATTACTAACTATAGCTTCTTTAAGTATTATAGTAATTCTTATACTAAGATTACTATAAAGATACTAACTAATTATTAAGTATATTTTATAATTTAGCTTATAAAGCTAGCTATTATTAATAGGTATTATAGTAGATATAACTTTTAAAGTTAGAAGCTATAGTAAGTAATAGAAAGGGTTTATATTAAATAATCTAAGTAATAACTTATATAACCTTATTATAATAGTATTTAACCTAATTATTTTAGCTATAGTTTAAAAGGTTCTCTTAAAAGCTTATAGCTTATTAATTAGCTATATTTTTATTAATAAAGTACTCTTCTATAGCTTTAAGATACTTTATTTTACTCTACTTCTATATTACTACTTTATCTATAGTTAGATTAAGCTTTACTTTTTTATAGTAACTAGAGATTAAGTTTATTAAAAACTTTAAGCTTATACTTAGATTAAATATTAAAGTAGCTAATTATTTAACCCTTTATACTAAAATACTTTAATTAGTATACTAAGTATAATTACTTTAAAGCTTAAGTAGCTTATTCTTATTATTTAAGATAATTCCTTACTAGCTATCTTTATTATTTATAAACCTAGAGGATTAACTAAGTATTAATAAGTCTTATAGTATAAATATAAGTAGTATAAATATAGCTAATTAAAAGATAAGCTATATAAAGGTTACTAATTACTCCTTAATAACCTCTACTTCTAAGTTATTATCTATAGTAATAACTAGTTATTATAACTAATAGTATAAATCTTAAGTTTAAGTAAGCTACTTATATAAAGTAAAGTTAATTAGCTTAAATTAATAAAATTCTTTAGAAATCTTTTTAATCTATTAGGTTTATATACCTTCTAAGAAGCTATAAAGGTTACTTATTATATTATTTAGCTTACTCTAAATCCTTATAAACTAGTAGTTATATTAGCTATCCTAAGTTATTAATCTAAACTACTTATATACTATAAACTTATATTCTTACTCCTATAGCTATTAGAAGCTATTAACTATATAAGTAGTTAGATTAATAGTATAAAGTATATTATTATTAATACTAAGGTATTTATATAGCGCTTTAAAAGCTTAAATATTACTAATAAAGTATTTCTCTAACTTTCTATCCTATATAGAATTATACTAAAAAACTATACTATTTTACTAATTTATAATTATTATAATATAGTAATAGTAACTTATATTAAATAGAAGGATAAGTATATAGTTAGTATATTTAAGATTATACTATTTAGCTAAGAGAAAGAAGTTAAAGTTAAAAGTAGTATAAGATTAAGAAGAGATATTTTAAAGTTTTAGTATAATATAAACTATAAAAAGTAAATATTAGTTAATATCTTTAACTTATTAATAAGCTATTTATTATATCTTATCTATATTAATCTAATCCTTATATTAAAGATAACTTTAAAAATTATAGAAGTTTATAATATACTTTAAAACTTAAGCTTTTAGGAGTCTATCCTAAAAATCCTTATAGTTAAACCTATTACCTTAAGCTTATCTAATTAGTAGCTTATTAAAGTTACCTCTTACTATAAACTAAAGTAGTCTATTAGATATACTTATAAAAGTCTAATTACTAAATACTTTATACTTATAGAAGTTTAATAAGAATTAAAGTAGTCTAATTAATATCTACTTATTATTTAAAATATAAAACTAAGAGTTTTTTATAGTTATAGTTAGCTAAACTTTAAAGAAGTTATAAATTACTTAATTATTATTAAAGTTACTCTATAAGAGTATTATATTAGTAATAAAGATCTTCTTAGTCTATATATTAGCTAAAAGTACTAATATATAAATAGGAGTAATAGAGGAAAGGCTTAAATATAATATAATAATTAAAAAGAAAAGTAAGAGCTATTTAGATATTAATTAAGGAAATAAGAGTAATAGTAATAATTACTAGTTTTAATAATTAGAAAGCTATAGAGGGGATTATATAAACTATATAGAGTTACTATTAATTAGGTAAAGTTATATAAAAAGAAAGCTTAATACTTAAAAGTAATATAAAAATATTATTAACTTATAAAGTAGGTTATTATAATAATATAAAGTTAAAAACTAGCTATTTAAAAAAAAAAAGCCCTCTTTTTATACTTTAAAAGTAGTAGTTATTAAAAGTATTAATAGCTAATACTAATACTAATAATTTATTAGTTTAAATAAAAATAAAGTTATAATAGTAAATATAGCTATTATTTAAGTAAGTATAATAAAGAGATTATACCTTCTTATTCTTAAAATAATAATTTACTTCCCCTTTAAATAGAATTTATTTATTCTTTAAATTTATTTTAGTTAAAATAATATCTTTATATAACCCTTTTTTTATTATAATCTCCTTAAATAGCTATTATATTACTACTAGCTATTACTCCTACTTATTATCTATTAATTAGTTATATTATCTAATATTATTTAAAGTAGAGAAAGTAAGTAGTAATATATTTTTACCTTCTTACTTAACTAATATTAATTTTTAATTTATTTAAAAAACCTCTTTTTCCCTTACTTTATTCTTCTTAACTTACTAGCTTTACTATAACCTATCTTTAATAATCTCTTTCTTCTTTATTTTTACTACTTAGCTTATTATATTTTACTTAATTAGACTTCTATTATTATACCTTTTTATAAAGTTTATAATCTTATTACTTACTTTAAGATTACTAAAAAGCTATAGTATCTTACTAAACCTATTTTTTAAAAGTTAGCTAGTTAGTATAGCTATATTAATATAAACCTTATTTATATAAGTTTTTCTTAATCTTCTTCTAAAACTATTTACTAACTTTCTCTTATATCTTAATTTACTATATATACTAACTAAAAATAACTTAACTACCTTTATAAAGAGCTTTATAATAAACTAGTTTTAGTTAGCTCTAACCTCTAATATAATTAAATTAATATAAATATATAGCTCTAGAGTACTTTTACTAACTTTAAGAATATTATTAAGTAGCTTAGTAATATAAAGGTAGCTCTTAATATCTATTTATTTTTTAGCTTACTTTAAGTATATTAAGTTTTTATTAAGTATTTATATACTAACTTCTAAAGTTCTTTATATTAGAAGTTAAACTAACTATTAAATCTAATTAGTCTTTTAGTTTATACCTATAGTATTTATAACTACTTTCTTTATCTTTACTACTTTAAATACTATAAAGAATATAATAATAATACTTTTAATTAAGCTTAAGTAATATAGCTTTATTTTAAATATATCTTTTTACTTAGCGTTTAAAGTAATTCTTATAGTAACTACTTATACTTTAAGGTTTATTATAATTTTAAAATAAGCTAAGTTATATAAGAAAACTATAGATCTAATTAAGAGGATAAGTATAATTATTATAATAATAGTAATAAACTTCTTTTTATTATTTTTAATAATATTAGTATTTCCCTTCTAATATCTTTTAACTTTTACTATACTATTAATATTAGCTTTAATTAGCTTAAAGCTACTAGCTTTAATAGTAGTCTACTTACTATCCTTTTAGCTAAAATAGTAAACTAAAACTTTAGTTTTTTTAGAACTTTTAGTTTTTATAAAGTTCTTAACTACTATACTAATAATATTTAGGCTAATCTACTTAATATATAGGGGGAGGAGATAAAAAGTATTAATCTTAAGAAGGGAAAAGGGGAATATATAGTTATTACTACTAGAATTAAATAAAGTTATATATACTTCTAGCTCTTTCTTTACTACTAATTTAGCTTTTTTCTTCCCTTTTTTTAACTTCTTTATTAAGAAAGTTATAAATATATAACTAGATCCTCTTTAAATTAAACTAAATTTCACTTAAATTATTTATATATTATATATACTTAAAATATAAAACCTTTATAAAAAATAACTAACTATTTAAATATCTAAATAAGCTTAATACTAATTATAATCTTCTAATAATATCTAAAGTAGTATAACTTTAATTTACTTTCCCTTTTCCTTCTATCTTTTTAATTCTTTTTTTAACTTATTATTCTTATTTTATAACTACTTTTCCCTTACTTATAAATAGGTTAAAAGTACTAAATTAGTTTATTTAGGCTTATCTAGCTCTTAATCCTCTCTATTTTTAGCTATTTAGTTTTAAGTAGAGAAAATAGTTTATACTTTATTTTTTAAAGTTTTTTATAGCTTAATTAAGGTCTTCTAACTCTTAAAATTTATTTTTATTTTTAAAAAAAGGCTTTAGCTAGTATTTACTATAAGTATTACTAATTAGCTTCCCTCTAAATATTTCTAATATATATAAAGAGATAGTTTTAAGCTAAGATTATATTTAAAAAAAGTCTTTCTAGTAATACTAAAGCTTCTTTTCTTTATTTTTATTAATTACTTATTTCTTATTATATAATAATACTAAAGTTTCTATATCTAGCTAAGCTTTATATAAGGTTTTTATATATTTTATATTATATTAATCTATTTATTTCTATTAAACTTATATTATTATAGCTATAACTACTTCCCTATTTTAGTTAAGTTACTTAAAAGCTTAAACCCTTATTAGATATTTTTATTTAGAAGTTTAAACTTTATTTTAAACTAATATTTATTATATTAATATATTTTATTTAATTAGAGTAATTACTTCCTATTTATATATTAAATAAAAAGGTATAAAACTAATAAACTCTCTTAAAGTTATCTAATTAGTAAAGAGAGTAGTTAGAAGTATTAGCTTTTAAACCTTATAACCTCTATTTAACTAAGTTAAAATTATATAAGTAATTAGTTAATAACCTTTTTCTTTAAGTTTATTTACTTATACGTTATAAGTAGAAATAACTTTCTTTTAAGCTTTATATTACTTATTTAGAATATCTATTACCCTTATATTCTCTAAGCTTCTATCTACTACTAAGCGCTTAAAAACCTTATACTAATAAATAAAGTTCTTAAAAATAAATTTTACTATTATATCTAAGTTTACTATAATATTTTACTATACTTTTAGCTATTTTATTAAGTTATAATATCTCTTAATTAAAGTAAACTTATTAATCTATTAGATATTTATTAAGATTTTTAAAAAAAGTATTACCTCTAAGTAGATTATTATATATTAATTATCTTAATAAACTAGCTAAACTTTCTAATAGATATAGTAGCTTTATACTAATAGATAAATATCTTTATATATCTTATCTTAAAAGTAGTATATAAATAAGTAATAGAAAGTTATATCTTTACTATAATATCCTAACTTAATATAAGTAGTTTTAATAAAATGCTTTTATAATAGATCTCTATTAATTACTCTTTTTAGCTATAAATACTTCTTTATTAGCTATCTAAATAGTAAGCTATCCTTTATTAAAAACCTCTAAGTTTAATATTTAAATCTCTTAAATTAATACTAAGTAATACTATATAAGTATAATAGTATCTTTAAGTAGTATATAATTTATTAGGAATTTTAAGATTATTCTTAATTAGCTTATAGCTATCTTATTAATATTATATATAGTATTATCTTATTAGAAGTATTATACTAAGATTATATTATATAGATCTTTATATAGAAGATATTTATATTAATAAACTTTTTAATTTTCTTAGGGGTTTTATATTCTTTATAATCTAATAATCTTAAGGCTTTTTTTAAGAGGCTATTAGTAGTAGTATTTAATTTACTAAAAATATACTTAATTTTAAAGTTAAAAAGTTAGATCTATATAATCTATTATATAATTAAAGTACTTAATATATTAGAAGTAGTATTATTTAGCTATACTACTAAAACTTAAGTATCTATTTTAAGTTTAAAGTATACTCTATAGATATATATTTAAAGTTTCTTTAGCGCTATAAAGACTATATAAAGTTCTAATTTACTTATATTATAATATAACTTTAAGCTTTTCTAAATCCTACTTTTATATTTAGCTACTATTTAATTACTATTAATTATTTAGTATAATATTATACTTTAACTTTATAAGCTTATATCTATATAAATAATAATAATCCTTATATCTAAGCTATAATTAAGCTTAATTAAGATTAGTAAACTTATAAAAGCTTTTTTTAGTTATTCTATTATTTCTATTTATATTAATCTCTATATAAATCTTATAGCTTTTTATAAAAGTTCTATAAGAAGTAGTATAATTACTATAAAGTTTTCTACTTATACTTAGTAGAAGACTATAATTCTAAAGAAAGAGTAAATATTATTAATATCTTTATATAGATATTATTCTTAGATTTTATAAACTTTAGCTTAATTTAAGCTATATCTTTTAAGCTTATATAAATAGCTAATAATAACTACTAATTCTTAATACTATTATAACTTCTCTTTTAAAACTATATAGCCTAAAAGCTTTATATTAATTAGTATTTTATCTAAGTTCTAAAAATATTTATAAATAAACTTCTTAATCTTAAAATAGGTTAATAGTTCTTTATTATTATAGCGTAAAATTAGCCTTTTAATTATAATATTATCTAAAAAGGTTTTATAATAATAGGGAATTAAGTTATATAAGATTTATATTATAATCTATTAGAATTATACTATTAAGTTTATCCCTCTTATTAGGATTAAATAGAACTAAAGAAAGCTAAGAAAAGTAGTAAATATTATATAATTATAGCTTTTCTTATCTAGTAAGACCTAATTATATCTTAAGAAGAAGTCTAAAAATAATAATAAGAAATAGCTTCTAAATTCTTTAGTAAACTTATTTATATTTAAAGGAATAAAAGTATTCCTAATAGTAACTATATTAAGTTTTATTACTAAGTTAATTAGTTAATAGTTACTATCTTTTTTTTATATTAAGAACTAAGTATTTTAGTAAACTATATAACTCTCTTCTAATATACCCCTCTTAATCTATTCTTATAGTATTTCTAAAACCTTATCTTTAAGTACTCTTAGAATTAAGATCTCTTTTACTTATTAAGCTTTATATAGTATTATTTTAATTTATTATAGGGGGGCTACTATTAAATTAAGTTAACTAACTTTAGTTTATTCTTAAGCTAGTATAGTTTTTCTATTAAGTAAGATAGCTTATAGTAGTTCTTTTTCTTCTAGCTAAAAATAGATATACTTATTAAAGATATTAGTTAAATAGTTATTAGTTAAGTAAGATCTTTTTATAATTATTAAAAATTTTAGTATAATAAGTCTTTTAAATCTACTAACTTAATAGTAGTTCTTTAGCTTTAAAGCTTTTATTTTCTTTATTTTTTAAAAGAGGTTACTTTCTAATATTAATCTATCTATTAAGTTATTATCTATTAGATAAACTTTTTTTACTTTTAGTTTATATATTATAAAGATTTTTATTAATCTTAAAAGTAGTATTATATAATCCTTATTTAATCTAGCTTTCTTTTTTTATAAAAAATAATTAAATTATTAAGATAATATAATTATTATCTTAACTACTTTTCTTTTTACTTATTTCTTTATATAGTATTTTTATTTATTTAAGGATAATATAAACTAAACTTATATATTAAGGGGTTTTTAATTAGTCTAATTAGGTATATTATATATTTTTAGTTAGTATTTTATATAATTATCTCTATATTTACTTATTATAGCTACTACTATATATAGAGCTACTAACTAAAGTTTAAGCTTTACTTTTATTATAAAAGTAAAAACTTTTTTTTTAGTTATATCTATAATTAAGATTACTTTTTTATTATTTTCTTTTAGTTTAAATAGCTACTTATTAAGTATTAGCTTAAGCTAATTAGCTTTAGTTACTTATTTTTTATCTTTTTCTATAATATCCTTAATATATAGCTTAAAAGTTTACTTTAATCTAAGTAAACTTCCTTTAGTTAGATATCTAGAAGTTTTACTAAGTTTTAGTTTTCTAAAAATCTAATTATAGCTAAAGCTTTCTTATAGTTCTATTAGTTAGAGAAGAAGTTTTTTATATCTTCTTCTATTTTTAAATAAATAAAGCTTATTAAAATATATATTACTATATTACTAATCTAAACTATAATATAAATTAAATTTATAGTATATTTTTAGGTTTATAATATCTAAATACTAAAAAGTCTTTTTAGTAATATTAATATTATTAGGTTTATTTTATTATTATCTATAATAAAGAAGCTAATTAATACTTTAAAGCTAGTAATCTAATAAAAAGTAATAATACTACTTATAAAAAAGGACTCTCTTAGAGAGAAAATCTATATACTTATTTTTATTAGTATTATTAATACTTTATATTATTCTATAATACTCTTCTAAAAGATATTTATTTAAGAACTACTATTAAGGATTATAAAGATCTTTTTACTTTATTTAAAGCTATTTCTATTAACTTTAATATCTAACTTAAAGTATAATAACTACTAGCTTATAGAAAAGAAGCTAGTATTCTAATTCTTAAGCTCTATACTTATTATATAAACTATTTTATATTAAGTTAGATCTTTAACTATATTATATTCTTTTAATACTTATTTAGCTTATAATTATAACTTTAGTTTTTATACTATCTCTATTAAAGTTTTTAATATTTTAATAAAGATATATTTTTTAATATTTATTACTACTTACTTTACTTTTTCTACTCTAATTAAGTCTAATTAATATTTCTAAGTAATATCTATAAGTATAATAATAGTTCCCCTATATATTTAATTAATTAGCTTTATAGCTTATATATAACTATAATCTCTTTATATTCTTTTAATTTCTTTTATATCTCTTTCCTCTTTTAGTAAAGAGGTAGGTATTTTCTAAGGATTAAAAGTATAATAATTAACTTCTATTATATTTTATTATATTAGTAAAGAACTTTATTACTTTTCTTATTTAAAGTAATTAGTAATATCTTTAATCCTTATTTATAATATTAGCTTTTAGTATACTAATATATATATAACCTATTTATAAATAATTTATCTTTATAAAGAGGTTTATTTATTTTAGTTTATATATACTAAAGTAGTAGTAGTATATATAAAGGCTACTTATTAGTTTATTCTAAAGTAATAAGATTTAAAATAAATTATAATAATATATAATATTTTTATTACTATTAAAGTAGTATTAATTAGTTTTAGAAGCTTTAAGTTTATTTTAAATAGTTAACTAAGTTATCTTTTTATAATTAATATTATTAAACTATATAAATAGAAGTTTTCTATATAATTTCTTATATAGATTAATAAGGTTTTATAGTTAAGTTTATTACTAGCTTAACCTTTAAAAATAATATTTTATATAATTAAGTAGAAATACTCTTCTTATCTATAACTATATTATTAAGCTATATATTTAATTAGATTTATATTAATATCTATCCTTAATTAGAAGTATTTCTAAAAGAATAAAATATTATAACTATTATATTAGTAAATATTATTTAGACTAAATATAAAACCTAATAATAAGCTAAAGTTTATATTATCTATATATTAGCTATTATAGTTTAAGTTTTTAAAGTACTCTACTCTTACTATATATAATCTTAAGGTATTTATTTAGCTTTAGTTTACTTATAAATTAGCTAGCTTTTTATATATTATAGTTTAGATATCTATTATTATTATAAATCCTTAAACCTTTATTTATTTAGCTAATTTATCTATTTTATTTAGTATATAAGAAGTATTTTATAGTTTAGGTATATTCTAAAGTTTTAGTAATATTATAATTTAGCTAGAAGTACTATCCTAAATAGGTATATTTAATATAAAAAGGTTTACTTTTTTAAGTACTTTAACTTATAAGTAAGGGGTTTTTAAGTCTCTAAATACTAATACTAGCTATTATTTCTAGCTAATTTAGCTTAATAAAGCTATTTTATAGTTTTTAAAGTTATTTAGATTAAAAAGCTTTATAATTATTATTTTTAAAATATTTAAAGCTTTCTCTATTACTTTTTTTAAGAAGTATTTTATAACTAGCTTAATTAGCTTTAGATTTAGTATTACTACTTAGTTTTAAGTAGCTATTTAGGCTTAGATATTCTTAACTTTAAGGAAAAATTTATAAGCCTCTTTAAGCTAATTATCTTAAATAAATAGCTTTATAGCTAGTTTTTATAGTTAATAGTTTAAGTATATTATATAGTTTATATTTAAGTAACTATATATCCTTATTATATAACTTTTATAGCTTTTTTAATTAGTACTAAGTAACTTACTTTTTATTATAATATAATATTTAAAAAGTATATATAAGTATAAAAATAAAGCTTTTTACTTAGCTATCTATTTTATTATATCTATCTAATCTTTATAAGTTTTAAAGAAACTAACTATATTAATATTTATAAACTTTAGCGTTTTAGTTAATCTAAAGGTAGGTATTTTTAAAGCTTTTATTTCTTCTTCTTAAAGCTTACTTATATTAGTTATAATATTAGTTATAAGCTATAGAGATATATAAACTACTATAATTTAGTAGAAAATCTCTATAGTTATAACTATAAGTAAAGCTTTTAAAGCTTTCTCTTATAAAGTTACTAAGTATTTAGCTACTAAAAGAATATTACTTTAATATTACTAATTAGATCTTTTAGGTTCTATTAAGAAGCTTCTTAAAAATAAACTTATTAGCTTTAGAGTTAATAAAGTTAAAGATTAATCCTAACTAATCTTATTATCTTTAGAATTATAAATAATTAAGTTATAGAAAGTAGTAAATATAGTATTCTTAGAGTTTATTATAATTAAGTTAATATATAATAAACTTTTAAATCTTAGTAAATATAATAGCTAATATAATATCTAAATAAGTAATTTATTATTTAAAAAATAAAGAATTTTAGAACTATTTAATATATAGAAGATTAAGCGTTTTAATCTTTTACTCCCTTCCTTAATAACTTATAAGGATATTATAACTCTAATTAGTAAGCCTCTCTTATAGTAACTTAAAGCTACTATTATTAGCTACTAAATTAGCTATTAGGCTTTTATATCTATAACGCTTTTTAATTAAGTTCTAAAAGAGATTCCTATATAATAAACTATATTTTAAGCTTTTTAGACTTTTAGTAATATCTCTAAATTATAGCTTCTAATAAACTAATAAGAAGTCTAAATAGATATAGATAGACTTTTATATCTTTAGTTTTATAATATATTTAGCTAAATTCTCTAATCCTTAGTTTTATTAGCTTATTTTACCTTTCTTATTTAGTTATAGTTATTTATCTCTTACTTTAATCTAACTTCTTTCTTTTCTTACTATATTCCCTTAACTTTAATCTTAATCTCTTTCTTAAACTCTATTTTTTAGCTAAATTAGTAATCTTATATTATATTTCTTAATACTTATAAAGGTCTCTTTTAATTTATTTAAAGTTTTCTATAGTTTTCTCTCTATAGTATACTTTTTTCTTTAGTTTTAGTTAATTTATAAAAATAGTAATAAGGAGATTATTTATTTAATTTAAATATAAAGTATTATTAGAATAATATAAAAGCTTAGCTTTAAGAAATATAAGAAAGTATTATTATTATTAGTTTTATCTATTTTAAGTATTTAATACTAGTATTATTATCTTATACTAATATTATTATCCTATACTTTCTAATTAGTATTATTATCTACTATTATTACTAATATCTATTATCTTTAATTAATATTATTATTATTATTATTATTACTATCTAACTTATATAATACTCTTTATACTATTTTAATTAAACTACTTATATTATATACTTTTAAGTAATAAACTAAGAGTAACTTATTATTAAAAGAGTTTTTAAATAGCTAAAAGCTTAAAGTAAAAGCTTTTAAGTTTTAAGTTAAAAAGTTACTTTAATACCTTACTATTACTAAATAGTTTAATAAGTTATCTTTATTATTAAGTAGATAAACCTTTTTCTAATATTTTATACTCTAATTAAACTAGTTAAGAGTTTAAAAAGAGAGGTACTTTAAAAACTTATAAACGCTTTAAAAAGTATAAAGAAAAGTATAGTATTAATTAATTTACTATCTCCCCTAAAAGCTAAAGCTTCTTATTAAAGTATTCTAATTAAGATAACTACCTACTAACTAAGATATAAAAGCATAAAAAGTATACTAAAAACTCTATATAAACTACTACTCTATTCTATTAGCTTATTAAACTTCTAAGTATATTCTCTAGTCTTAATAAAGATATAAAAAGCTAAAACTATAATAGAAAGACTATTATTAATTATTTCTTTTAAGAGATTATATTAGATCTTCTCTATAAGTAACTATTTAATAAATATAAAACCTATAAATATTAAATTACTTAAAAAGCTTAGATCTTTAACTACTACTACTTTATTTTCTTTAAAAATTATATTTCTATTATATCTATTTAGTATTCCTTTATCTATTAAATAGAAGAGTAATCTTATTACTTTAAAAGTATTCTTAAAATTAATCTCTTATAGTTTAAAGTTTATAGCTTTAGTTAGCTTAAAGATAATATTATATACTAAACTTCTTAGATTTAGTTTTTTACTAACTACTTTTTATATAGCTATTTTAGTTATAAAGTTTACTATAGAAAAAGGGGAAAGATTAGTTTAAAATAATCTCTTTTTAGTAAAACTAAAAGAAAATAAAGTTAAATTATTAATTAAAGATATATTAATTTATTTAATTAATTTAATAGTTTAAAAGAGGTTTAAGTAGTAGTTATATATAATTATTAAATAGTTATTAAGTAGTTATTATTATATAACTATAGTAATTATTAAATAATTATTAACTTTAGTAACTTAAGAACTAAAGAGATTTTATAAATAGAGGATATATATTATAATAGTTATAA
Source organism: Colletotrichum endophyticum (assembly GCA_027406105.1). Classification (NCBI taxonomy): domain Eukaryota; kingdom Fungi; phylum Ascomycota; class Sordariomycetes; order Glomerellales; family Glomerellaceae; genus Colletotrichum; species Colletotrichum endophyticum. The sequence continues at coordinate 5,916,150 of JANVYF010000002.1, forward strand.
TCTCTACTTAGAAGTATTATTTTTAGTAACTTAATAATCTATTAATTACTTTTTAGTAATTATTAAACTATAAAGTTAAAGTCCTAATAGCTACTTAGGAATAACTTTACTATCTAGTAAATAGATTTAGGTATTTAGAGGGCTTATAACTTACGTAAAGTAGCTTAATTAATCTAGCTATAAGTACTAGGCGCGACTAGCTATAAAGTAGTATAGCTGATCCTTTACGTAAAGGCGGGATTCAGGCTAGGATTTGGGCCTTGGGCCTGGGCCCGGCCGACTACCGTCTCGCATATGTAACCCAGCGTTGCAGTTGCAACCTCTGCGATCGATCCTTCACGGCTGGAACCAATGTCGATCACCAACAGGCGTTTCTGCGGAAATTGAAATGGGACCCGTAGATAACTGCAACTGTTTTGAGACTTATAACAAGGTATCTGGTGCTATGGGAGCTTCATACGCAACGGGCGCTGTACAGATCCTCGAATGTCCCTGACTCGCATTTCTCGCGTGTACTCGTCTCGATGACTACTGAGTCTCCTCCCGTGCATCTAAGTTGGCATTTCGCACAGATGCCGTTGGGCGAATCGACAGGCTCAATACAGTTGCAGTCCGTGCAGCAGCAGACGAACCTGTGAGCCAAAGATGTTTCGCTGTGAACCAAAGTCATTGTGTGTAATGCTACGCTGTGTTATGGTGCGGGATTTGTTGGAATGAAGTTTCGTCTTATTTGAGCTTCATTTTCCTTGACTGAGAGTCGACCTTAGTTGGATTTATACCATGGTAGTTGATGGAAGTCGTCAGCGAATCACGCAACAACGTTGTTGTAGTGAATTACAGCACGAAGCTATTCACAGTTCAAGCCTGGATATTGACGTGACTCAGGCTCCTCATGAACGAATCAGATTGAACTCAACACAGTCTATTTTCCGTACTGATGCGCTGTTTACACACATGCACTCCTGCATTGCAGAGCCTTACCGGCTGGCCTGCGCTTGCCCAGACTCTTCTCTTGCCTTCTTCAAATCCTCATAGTTAGGAAGGTGCAGGACGGCGTAGATGTATGGGAAGGTCATCAGAATCAACAAAACCCAGATCGCATGTCCCCACAGCCACTGAGTGCGTGCGCCCAGTGCGTACAGACTAGCAAAAAGAGCCGGAGAGAAGGCCCGGATAATGCTGAGCCCGGTCAATGACAGAGCGTTGAGGGTTCCCAGAACCTGAGGGCTGGGAGAAACATCGTTCAAGGCCAGCTGGACGCCGGTGAAACTCATAGCCACTCCACTGCCGATGGCTAGAAGTATCGGGGCAAACACCCAAAACAAGGTTATTGCAGTCGTGTTGTGGGCGCCGGCTTTGAGGGCGAGATTTCCGAGTGGCAACATGAAGAAGAACCACGGGTAGGCGTAGGCACAGACGCGGAGTAAGCCGTTGGTTCCCCAGCGGTGCTGGAGTGGGGGGAAGATGACCAGGAGCCAGAATGCTTGAGCGATGCCGTTCACGGCCATCATCAGAGAGATTTGCACAGAGGTGAAGCCGAGCCCACCGAGGTCGACGCGCGTGTACCAGAACACCGGGACGATGGCGGTGTACGCGAAAGCAAGAAGCATAACATGGCCGTATGTGTAGAGCACGATGCCGACGCCCGGAGACTTCACGATTTCCAAGATCGAACGGTCACCCTTCTTGGGTCCTCCATTGCCATCACCATCCGCATGATGCTCTTTCTTCAGAGTCTCCTCAAGGAAAAGAAAGCTTGTCAGAGCCGCCGTCAGACCGATGAAACCGACGACAAAGGTGGAAAGCGAATACGGGTAGTCGAGGAAGAACTGGACGTCGCCGAATACACTGGGGTACTGTTGCGCCGGGTTGGCCAAAGCACCACCCAAAAGCGGACCGCAGACAATGCCGCCCAGGTTGCCGCTGAAGGCGAACCAGCTGAAAGCCCTCGCCTGCGTCTTCGGGGTGCTGTGTTCTGCGATCATGGTCCTGATGGTTACAACCGTCCCTGCAAAGACACCCGCTAGGCATCGGAACAGGATCATTTGCCAAATGGTCTTGGCCATGCCAAAGGTGGAGGTCGCAAAGGCAACACCGACGAGTGAGTAAACGAGCACCGGCTTGCGGCCGACTCGATCCGAGAGTTTGCCCCAAAAGATCATGACAACGGCCTGCGTTAGGGAGAACAGCGACTCGATGAGACCAGAGTAGAACCCGGCGTCCGTGTCGGCTAGGTTGCCGTTCTCCTGGACCATCTGGTTGATGTACGGAAAGATGGCGAAGAAGGCCATGGGCTCGACCATTCGGGCGTAGCAGAGCCAGATGATCTGCCACACCGGCAGCGGCTTGTCGTCCTCGGCGGCCCCATCCTGGTTCGGCTCCGGCTCGTGGAGGGTGGTAGCTTGTGAGATGTCGGGGTCGGCGGTCGGAGCGACATCCTTGGTCGCCAGAAGCGGTGTCACCTCGGTCGCGTCGACGGCCCCGTTCGACGCGTTGCCGCCGTTTTGGTTTCTTTGGTCCGGCGCCATTGTGCCGAATTGATGCCCGACACCTAAATCTGGTGTGACTGAGGGGGTTTGTCGTCGATGCTGACGGTCGGTGTCACCTCTGGAGGTGTTTTTGAGACAATACAAGCCCGACGACAAAGGTGAGACGAATTTCACAAAGGGCGCGTCTTCGGCGTTAAGTGTGACCGTCAGACAAAAAGTCTACGAATCCAGCTTCCCGTTCAGGCTAGGCGCGCTCGCTGTTCTGGGCCCTTATTCCCCCAATTAATCTCCGCCGACGGATCCGAACTCGGGGATGTTGCTTGGAGCCCTTGCTGGACACAGGTACAGTAGGTAGGTGGCAGCTTTGAAGTGAGAATGCAGAGATGCGACGCGATCGCAAGCCATTTGGAATTGACTTTTTTCAAGGTAACAGTTCGGTTCCTTAACAGTGGAGACCGTAAAGATTGATAAATGATAAGATGCTTTCTAGGACATTGAGGTGTTTCTCATTGGCCCCTGTCTAACCTGCGGGCTTGTCATCTGCAGGGGTCGAACTCTGCAAACAGCGACAGCAGCAGTTGCAAGCCGTTGCTCGAGGTGTCTCAATTGGCGCCGCTGCCGCTGCATCCCTATGGTTTATCTGGCATGATTAAGGCGACGTCAAAACCCTCTTGTCAACGGATAGTATGGGGTTCGTCCGTGAGGCACGGTTCAAGAAGGTGTCGGATCAGGAACGGGAGTTCTGGTTAGCTCGTCTCGGCTTGGCGAACTCAGCCCGGCCCGAAACGCTATTTGTCAAAGTCCGTACCTGCGTCTCTTTGTTCTCATGTCGTGGCTTTTCTGCTTAAAGACTGACATGTTTCGATTCTTTCCACCGGGTTACGCTCTTTCGAGTTTGGACGCATGACGTATGACAGATCTAGCGGGAGTTCGGGCGGAGGCTCGAGCATACCGCGGCTCCGCTGGCTCAAGTCTAGTACTTAACCACCAGCGCGGTACGTCTGCCCGTTTTTGGCAATGTCTGTTCTCTTCCCCGGCGAGGTTCCTACAATGTCTTCTTTGAAGGTCGGTGTGATCGGCGCAACGGGGATGACGGGGTCTCATGCGACCGTGGAGTTGATCAACAGAGGGCACCACGTTGTTGGGGTATCGAGAGACCCATCAAGGCTTGGGAAGCACGAGCGTTATGAGCCCAGAAGCATCGACCTCGGCAGCTCGGACGTCTTGGACATATCCAAACAACTTTACGGATTGGATGTAGTTGTAAACGCCTACGGGCCCCACAGCCAGCTTGGATCATCTTTTGCCTACAGTAAGACTTTCCTGTGAAGTCTCCGAACAGTTAACTAATATGTTCTGACAGGGTCGTTTGTTGAAATGACGCGCAAAATATTGCTTGCTTCGAGAGAGGCCCACGTACCATACTTCGTCATGGTTGGAGGAGCTGGTAGTCTGGAGATACCGGATAAGCCATACATGACGGCCGCCGACGATGCGAGGTTCTTCACAGCGTACGGCAGAGCAATGCTAGCCAGCGAGGCCTATATAATGCACTGCCAAGACTGGGCAGGAGACTTTGCGACAAGGTTACGGACAGCTCGTGACGCGTGGCTTGCAGAACGGGATGGGAAGGGAACCGATGCGACGAAGAAAGTGCTAGAAGACATGGAGAAGACCATGGCAGATATGAACAGCCAAGGGGTGGACTTTATCACAGGGGCGCGGGCCACGTATATGTTCTTCGATGGCAACACGTCTTTTAAGTGGACGTACATAGCTCCTCCACCGCTATATCGGCCTGGGACAAGGACCGGACTGTACACGGTTGAGCTCGACAGGATGCCCCTTCAGCTTCAGAAAGGCGCGGAAAGCGGTGATAGCTTTTCGATATTCGATGGGCGTCTGCAGAGCATCTCGGTTCCAGATATGGCAGTTGCTATTGCAGACGAGGTTGAGCAACAGACGAAGGTTTGGAAGCACTGGTGTCCGTATACAGATGGTCTTGATGATAGACCTGGTCCAACTTATGTCACTCTTACATAGTATTACCAAGTCGACTCGATAAAAGGTGAGATTTGCCTCTGTCACAATGAGCCGTTTGGTTGGTTTTAAATCATGTACAATAGCTTATGAGGTCAACGAGATCGATAGACTACCATTCGTACTATGAAACATAAAGGTCGATCTTGTGGCATTTGCAGCCCATCGGAACCCGTGTTCCCCATGTCGTGTTGTGAGAACGCAGCACTTACTGCTTCTGCACTGAAACTGGTTGGTTTGCTACCACCTCCGGTCCTTTCGTGTCATACGCAGGTGCTGTCTCTGCCTCAGGACGATCAGAGTCTGATGTCACACCTGCCGCATCCTGGCTAGCCTCCTCACTTGCCAGCCTCATCTCAAGATCAGGATGTTTCAGCTTCCACCTCTTCATATACCACGTGCCAAACATCAGGAAGGCCCACATTGCCACTTCGAATACTGTCGCTGCAGGGTAGCCGTGCGGGTATCGAGGCGCCTCGACGGTAGGAAAGGTGAAGAGGGGAATCCAAATTTGGTTGCAAAAGCCCAGGGTCATCATGGATGAGATGATCAAACCACGCTCGCCGTAGTTCTCTTTCAGGGTGAAGTTAAGCCATGAGTACTGAGAAAGTGTTTGTTAGTCAAAGCCTTCGTGTTTAGAATCTCGTCTGAGTGACCTACCAGAATCGGAGAGGCCATGCCTGAAAAGCCGCCAAAGTAGAATGCGCAGAACTTCAAAATGTCTGGGACGTTCCAGATTGATAGAACTATGCATGAAAATAGCACGAAGCTCTGGGATAGGATATTAGTAATGTCTTCTTAACTAGCCCATACCAGTGAACAACTTACTGCTTGAAAAGTCCAAAGCCCTCTGAGACTCAAGCAACCTGCTAACGTAGTACCCAGCCATGAAGACAGAGCGCGAAGGAGGTCAATGAAAGTTGGCAGGATGTTGACCAACTCGATGGAGTACTTCGCATCTCGAAGCCACAGGGCCATGTAACCGGTCCAGTAGTGTGCTTGGCATAGGAAACTGCTAGCTGTTAGCAATGGCGTCTTCCATTTGAAAATTTAGAGACGACTGACATGTAGCACGGTACACAGATCCACCACATTGGTCGCGAGAGCGTATACTTGAAGGTCTTCCAGGTGATACCCTCCGTTTCCACAGTTGGCATCCTCTTGATTGCAAGGGCGTACTCCTCGTCGGTGAAGAACCATCGCTTGGGAGAGATTGGTAGACCAGGCCAGAAGGCAAAGCCTAGGAATGAGATAGGAAGAGTGATGATGCCTTGGACGATGAACAGCCATCGCCAGCCGGCTCTTCCGTAGACTCCATTCAGGTTTCGGTACGCGGCCGCTTGGAGGTAACCAGAGAACATGGAACCAAGTGAGTTACCCATGAACCATACACCCGCTCTCTTGAACAACTCTTCATTCTTGAACCAGCTACCCACTAGAATGGGTTAGGAGAGTTGCTCGCTCAGTTGCGCATGGGTACTTACGGATAAGGTGAGTGCCGCCAAATGAAGATGCCTCCAGGAAGCCTGTAACCGCGCGCAGGATGTATAAGTGCCAGCTGTGCTTGATTTCGGACTGACAGAACGCGATAACGGCCCAAATAATCTGCAGAGACGGCAGCAAAAACGGAGCACTGAATATAGTCAGCTTTTATTTGCTTTGGAGCTTGTGTCTAAAGAGGCTCGCACATCTTCGCTTTGGTTTGAAGTGTCATCAGCGGAATCTGTCCAATGACATAGGCCGTGTTGTCTTATCAAATGTCAGCATGATCAAGTAGACAGACGAAGGGTGTGAAACTCACATGCCACGACATAGTAATTCAGCTCATTGCCCCACGCATTGAGGTCTTCCCGCATGCCCGAGACATAAGCATTCGTAACATTTTGCTGTCCAAGAAACTGGCAATGTCAGTTAGAATCATCCACTGTATCACGTATTGATTGTTAAATTACTTACTCTGCAGAAGAAACTCAAGCTTCCAAAGACGAGAATAGCCAAGTCCAGCTTTCTCAGCAGCTTCCGCTCCGCGGCAGGATAGTGAGACGCTGGAAAATTTGTCAGGGTAACTTCGACAAGCAATCGGCACGAACGACTTACGATACCAGTCAAACACTGACAATACCACAGCTCCCACTTTGTTCTTCTTTACCGCCCGAAGAATAGCCCCCATGTTGGTCGATGTGTGCCGGAATGGTCTGCTAGAGAGTCCGAGAGGCACAGCACCTTCGGCTTTACAGCTTGCCCGACGTTTTATACGTACACCCAACTCTTCGAGGTATGTTCCTACCCAATTTTCGTTATGTGAGCATCTTTATAAAGCTCATTGCCACTTCAGGACCCTTGCAAACGCCCAGAACCAGCGGCCTGCAGTCCGCGATAAGCTTGCAGAGCTGCAGCTTCGTTAACCTCTCCTCCGGACTTCATCCGCCGAGACCCGACCAGTTGCAGCAAGCACGCCTCTTCGCCCACTATTCGCCATTATGCCAGGAATGACGATTATGCTTCAACAACTCGGGGTGTCCAATGCTTCTGGGGAACGACGCGGGTTTGCGGAGACTGCACCATGCAAATAATCTCCGAAACGGTATGGGAGGCCAGCGTCCATCGAATTGTGAGCCGGACAAAGCATCATCCCGCCGAACTCGGTGTCCTTTTACCGGCGGGAGCACATCATACGGAGCTTGCTTACCGCGCATGCGGGGACTTTGGAGGGTTTCTACGGTTATTTTCCGGCGCATCTACCGGCGAGGGAGACGACGTTGGCGGACCGGGGTTGGTTGTGGTGGGGATTGCGCCATCCGTTATCAAATGATGACATGCGACGATCTCGCATCCCCAACGGCCTCGGCCATATAACTTGGCCAATTTGCTTAGTGATGCTGCGGCGTAAACTGCAAGTGTGTGACCATGAAGACGATTGAGTCAAATCAACGTCGCGTTATTGGGCGTGGAGGTCGTGTTGTGCGGAGTAAAGGCCGATGGAGGGTTCAGGGGGGACGGGCTGGACTTCCGGCGAGATGCCGTCCGGAGTCGCAACCAAGGTTAATAGTTAAAATGGCGAGCTCAGAACCCTTGGAGTCTGAAAATTCTGAGCTTGCATCAGAGATCAGCCCGCCTTCCCAAGAAAAGACACCCCGCCTCACCGCCCGCCCAACATGCCTTCTGCTGTGTCTGAGTTGTACCAGTACTCCCACGTCCCCGAGACGGAGGAGAACCTCGATTGGGCTGACCGTAAGTCTTTATGATGAGCTTATGCAGGGAATGCTTCGCTGACTATCCAACGCAACATAGTTCCCACCATTGACCTTGCCAAGTACGGCACACCAGAGGGAAACAAGGAGCTTGCCCAGACTTTGATCGAAGCTATCCGCACCAAGGGTTTCTTTTATGTAATCAACTACGGCATTTCACAACAAGAAGTCGATAAGCAGTTCGCTCTAGGCCAGAAGTTTTATGAGCTTCCTCTCGATGAGAAGCTGAAGTATGAGCCGAACCTCGATTCCGGCGACTACAATGGATACCGCCCTGCAGGCAGGCGGTTTTTGAGCGGTGGCATTAAGGACAAGACCGAAGTTTGGAACATGGCGACCAAGGATGGTCACATTACCCAGCCTCTGCCCAAGCTTTTGGAGGAGCGTAAGGAGGAGATTGAGGGCTTCGCCAAGGTAAGATTGACGTCTGCCTATGCCCTGACCGTATGCTGATTCTTGTTGAAAGGACTTGCATGACAAGGTTCTGGACCCCTTGAACCACCTTATCGCTCTTGCACTGGAGCTCCCGGAAGATTTCTTTACCCGTGTTCACAAGTGGGATGTCCATGACGAGTCGCATCTGAGATACATGAAGTACTCCAAGTTCACACCAGAGGAGATTGAGAAGCTCGACGACGGCCTTTGGTCCCGTGGCCACACCGATCTCGGCACCATCACCCTTCTTTTCCGCCAGCCAGTGGCTGCGCTGCAGATCAGGGATCACGAGACCGGCAACTGGAAGTGGGCCAAGCCTCTCGACGGCAGCCTGACTGTCAACACATGCGACGCCTTGAGCTTCCTGACTGGCGGTTACGTCAAGTCTACCGTTCACAGAGTAAGCTATCCACGATCACTTTGCACAATTGTCGTACTGACTCTTCGCGAAGGTATCTGTTCCTCCCAAGGACCAGCGCCACGTCGACCGCCTAGGTCTTCTGTACTTCGCCCGTCCCCAGAATGATCTCACGCTGAAGACCATTGACTCTCCAGTCTTGAAGCGCGAGGGATTCACACAAAACGAGTTCGAGGCTGGTGGCCACAGAGTTCCGACCATGGGCGAGTTCACAACTCTGAAGCAAACATGGCAGCAGAGAAAGGGCGTCAGCTACCAGTCATCAGAAGGCCAAGAGATTTTGCCTGGTTTCAAGGGCCAGTACTTCCAATAGGTAGATGAACAGTGTTGTAAATGTAAAAAAACACTTCATTGGCCACTGATAGGCAGGAGAGCCGTATAACAACAAAAGCTCTCCGGTGCATCGTATCTACAAGCGCTATGTCGTCCATGTTGCGTCCAAAGTAAAGAGAGGCCAGAACATCGATGTCATGACAACTTTTCGAACAAATGAAGTTGATATCACCATTCGCCTGTTTCTTTTGTGATCGTTCGACAGGCGGCTTCTATTCGTGCCTTAGCACGACGCGACCACGGTCGCCGTGCCCGTCACTCCATCTAAGGGTCCATTGGTAATCGCAAGCTCGCATGATTTGCTGATGGTGTACTGGACGTATGGCCCTCCGCTCGGCAACCTGACGCCCGCAGTTGCACTTCCTTGCGAGCAAGAGCCAGCAGTGCCTCCATTGATAGAGTCTTCGAACTGAACGAGACAGCTGTTGTCGGTCGTGCCATTGGTCGGGGCGGCGTGGGCAAGGGCAGCGAAAAACGCGGCGAAAGTGAGGACGAATCGAGCCATTGCTGGAGATTCCTTGTTAGTATGAGATTGAAATTGAAACCAGGAGAGGATGTGCTGTACATACTGAATGTTTTGAAAGAGCCGGGGCCAGGAGAATAGTAAGCGACAGTGAAGGTTAAATGTGTCAATGAGCGACTGATTGGTATGAGAAAACGTAATAGGGATTACCTTGGGATGAACGGTTTCTTGTTGTAGAGTTCGAAGTCTTAAATACTCACCAATGGCCAAGAGCTTAGCTCGGTCTGCCGATTCATCGCCAGGGGGCTAACCAGTCTCTAACGGCGAACACAAGGCGTAGTTTTTAGGTTGACATTGGAGCACTCCTATTTGAATCGAGTTGATTGTAAACCCCAGTCAGAATCCACTATGAGCACTAATATTAGGTTTGGTAGGCGATCATTTGGTGTGAGATTCAAGTGTATGACTCGGTGGTAGCATTTAGGGGCATTCATAGCATGACAATATATAGCTTGGCTCCCGCGTTTGCAATTCCTATTTCGCCACGATAGGAAACTGCCTCGTTGGGCATTCCAATGCCTGAGCTTCGGTTAGCAGGCAGTAGAAAGCACGTCAGACTAGTATTAGTAAGAGCTGCGCTCACTTGCTGAGGTACGTTCAAGCCACCGCAAACATTCTTGCGAAGTGCGACACAGAGGTTTCAATTGTAAGAAAGCAGTAAAATAAACAATACAAAACATCCGATCGCATACAAACCGTCATACTCAGTGTTTAACATCACACGCCCGCATCCGGCACCTTCTGCCTCCGATAGAGCCGACTCCACGAGCTGAGGGATGCCACGTCAGCTGTGCCGCTATCAGATGCCTGCTCTTGTCGGGTGTTCAGATCGGCTGCGGTTGCACGCCCGTTGCCGTTCTGCTGATGTGCGTCTCCTTCAAGTTCGTTACTTTGACCTTCTGAGTTCATTTCCTCGTTAATCTTGTCCCTTCGACGTTGCTTCTTTACTTTCCCCTTCATCTCAGCCACTTCCTTTTCAAGGCTTTTCAAGAGATCTTCGCTTCTGAGGTTCTTGTACTCCTCTCGGATCACGAGCCAGTAATAGTAAGCTCCAGATTTCACCAGAAGCCAAGTCTCCAGCATCTTGTATGCCGACCAGAAGACTGTTCGGGGGAAGGTCCAAAACGCGAAAACGATCGAAACAAGAATGACAGCAGCAGAGATTGGAACTGCAAGAATCAATATCAGAAACTTTTGTCAGCCAAAACTAAATCAGAATTTTGAACCTACACATGAAGTTCGCCTGATCACCGAAGGTCATTATATCCGATCCGATGGTAGAATTATTCATCCCAAATACACTGGACATGAAGGACAATGGAAGCTTGAAGTGGTCAGCGAATATTCTCAACACATATGTGATGACCGACGTACGAAGATGATTGTCACAATGGTAAATATCATGATCGACCTTCCCTGCCGAACACTCTCGTCTGCTTGTTTGACTGACTGCCATGCTTGCAGAATGCTCGCCTGCTGCTGCTTGAGGTCGAGGAGGTCTTTAATCTGTAGGTTGTATGTCAGTCGGGTTGCGAAAGCTAACATCTCACATTGTGCTTTTGACTTTGGCTTACCCCTTGAGCTGTGCTCTCGGCGCTTTTTCGGAGCCCTTCAAGTTCTAACACTCTGTCTCCAACATCGGAGATCAAGTCATAAGCTTGTTTTCGAAACCAGATGAACTGTTCCATTTCTTTGTCTCCATCTGTCTCATCCCCATCATTTGCTTTCGTTGCCGTTGCGAGTGAAGATGGCCGAGAGGACGTCTTGCGATAGTCTCGATCATCGTCGGAGCTCACTGACTTCATGCTGTCTCTCCATTCCCCGCTGGCGTCAAATATGTTCTCAACATGCTTCGTGAATCTCTTAATGACATCCCGCTGCTTGTTATTGATGCTGATCATTATGTCAAGTTCATCGAGAATGTCTTTAATCTCACGTTGGAGCTTCCCCTCCGGATTGATATTGAGCAGTGGCAGGTGAAGGTGAGAAGCGTCCTCATACTTAGACTTTGAAATGTAAAGTTGCGAAGCTCTCTCGGTCCAGTGCCACAAGTGTTGGAAAGACACGGTTTGCAGGTTCGTCTATTCCCCAGTCAGTTTGCAGCTTATTCCAAGTCCGCGCATGATTGTGAAAGCCTACCAGGTTTCCAATGGCGTCCCCAAATATGTCCATCACTTGGGGATGACGGTCCTTTGGCAGTGTTAGAGTGTACTCAGGAGCTTCGTTTAGACTGACTTACAGGAGTTTTAGTGCGGTCGAAGAAAGTGTTTGAGCACTCATCAAGGATAATCAAAGCCACATCAAACACAGATCGTATTTGGTTCTTGCGGGCGTTTTTGATTCGGTCCCGGATCGACTTGTGGACACCAGAAGGATCTGACTTATTGTTGCCGTACCGCTTAGGAAAGCTGGTGATGATGGTTTGCTTGTCCAAGATCCACATCCAGAGCTGGTCAACCATTACAACCCGAGAAACCTTTCGAATCTCACCCCTGCAGTGGTCGCAACCGTCAAGATCCGTTTGCGTGCAGTGGTCGTCCCACCTGAATTTTCCCAGCTTTTCAGGCTTGTGCGTGCATTCCTCCGTCGTTTCTTCCGAGTCGAGGATCTTACGTAGGAGGGTTTTCTTTTTAATGCAGTTCTTGGCACCCGGACAGTTCTTCTTTCCCTCCTCACGAAATCTATGCACGTTTCTTTCGTCCATGGTCGTTCCCCGGTATACCACCTGATCCCGATCGCGAGCTTTTGTTGTCTTCAGTGTCCAGTAGTAGGATTGGTCGAGTGTCCGGCGAGGATGCAGCGGGGGATCATGGTGAAGGTAGGTCTCTAGAAGTTGCTGATCCCTGTACATCGTTATGGCCTCGTAAAGCCTAGCAGCATCAAGAAGAAATTGCCCCAACTTGGTCTGGGCAGTGATTCGGCCATGCTTGCCGCTCTCCAGTTTCGCCACGTACCACAGGCTTCGACCCTCTTCATGGTATTCGTCCTCAATTGGCCCACCCGGAGCGAGGCCCCCCGCCAACTCGGTGACGGTGCGCTGAGACCTTCCATCGGAACCCCCGAATGCGTTCTTTTCCCAAGCCTCCTTGACCCTCTTAAGATGTCTGGGGTCATCTGGTGGATGGTCAAGAGACTTTTTGCTACGCAGCGGTTCGCCGTTGAGTGTTCGTTCTTGGATCCTGTCGTTCTTTCCCTTTTTCGCCTTGATTTCTCGCCTTTCGTGGCATTTTGATGTCTCGTCTTCGATAATCCTTGCGACTTTCTCACGTTTTCTGTCTTCTTCCCAGTGAAGATACGGCATCTTGGAAACTCTTAGCTCATCGCGCACTGTGTGTGATCGTCTGAAGGGAAAAGCATCATGGCATAGTAGACTTACGAACAGCACCAAGTTTGCTGGGTTATCCTCCGAATCCCAGATTTCTACCTCGTTTCAGAAACGCAGTCGGCAAGAGGTCTATCGAAAAGCTCACCTGAAGATACTCTTTCGCAAATGGGCCGCATGTGACGAGCATGAACCATGCTCCGCCTGCCTCCATGCTGCTGGCCTCTCCAGTACTCTGGGCGCAAGATCATATGACTTTTTGTTTTGACCGGGGGTTCTCGATACAGACAACCATGATCCGGCTTGTCGTCGCGAAAGTAGCAAGCGATTGCTCTCTAAGCCACATATTAGCAATCTTCATCTCAGTAACACCCATATGGCTACCTACCTCAATCCACTATTCAAATTTATTAGTCGCGTTGCGCAAGAGATGAAGTTCTGACTTACCTCCATGTTGTTGTGAGGGATGTGAATATACCGCACCCTATCAGGATGGCGGTTTTTGCTGAGGACAACATCATCCTTCTTCGGCAGGGAGGGCTTTTCTTCAAGAAGATATTGAAGAGAAAGTCTCTGGCCGGGAAAATGTCCCTTGAATCGGTAGTCTTCTGTGGTGTTTTCTTCGGCGGGTTTGAGATACTTCTCATCTCTGGAGGAAGACTTGTAGAATGACGCCCGCTGCGGAGGAACCATATTTGCGCGCCGACCTCCCGGTTCCTCTGATACGCGTAGCGACTTATTCGGACTGTTCTCGGTAGCTCCGTTGTGCTCCATAACCTCGATTTGTGGCGTTAAAACTTGCTGAGTTGGTTTCTTAGGCAGCGAATCATCGCTGTTTGTTGATTGATGGCCAGACTTGCTCTCATTGTTACGCAATCCTTTGCGCCCGACTATGTCCCACTGAATAACGTAGCCATTGATGTCTCTCTCCAACTCATATTTTCCCGGCTGGGTCTCCTCTTTGAATGCATCTTCTCGAGTTTGTTGGATGATTCTTCTCACTGCAACACGTCCTGGATCCATGGTGTCATGCTGAACGTTCACGGCATCAGCTGGCGTGTAATCGACTTGCCTTCCACGCTGTTTCTTCCATTGGCGGATTTTCTCAATCCCATCCTTGAACTCCTTGGTCTCTTTCCAACGGGTGTGACTATCCACCAGGCAGTCGACCAAGTTGCAGTCTGGAGGGCGCCCTTCTGGAAACTCAGCCAATTCCGATTTTGTTAGATGTGTGCAGCCAACATCGCTGATGGCCTTGCGCAGAATGTCGGTTCTCTTGTACTGTGACTCGATTGACACAGCCAGACCTCGGATTTTCTTTTCGATATTCTGCTCGGCGTCCCTTTTGAAGTCCTTGACTTCGTCGCCCTTTTTTCCGTTCTGCTGCCTTAGCTTTTCCTCTTGCAACCTCAATTCTTCGTCCCAAAGAGGGTTGGACCTGCTGAGGAACTGAGGACGCTCAGATATCTCAATACAGCCAAAGTAGTGGGCAGGGAAATCTCGAATGACTTCAGCACCGTGATGTTGTGCTGAGAGACAGGTTGGTTTCGCGCCTCGGTCTCCCATCGCGTGTGTTCTGTGGTTGGTTCTGCCTTGAAAAAAGAATTTGGAAGAGTATGCGCTGTGCTTCTAGACGGGCTTGTCAAACATGACTGGTCCCAGTTGCCAGATCGTGCATTTTCGAAGCCAATTGAATGGGGGCGGTTGTATTAAGAGACCAAACCTCGTTGGGGGCCAAAACGAGGCTCGAAAATGAGTCTCGCCCATCCTTGACTAGACTGGTCAATGGGTGGTCAGATTCAAGACAAGGTGGTTGGCTTGACTGTAGCACAACCCAATCACAGCCTGCTTGTGGCTCTTCAGCTCCGGCAGGCTGCAGCAACATACCTCGATCCCACCGTGATGGGCGGGGAAAGCTGTAAACCGGGGTTCGATATCATAGGCGAGGGGATTTTTGGGAGCAGTATGGGAGATAAGAGGCGCTCAACATGCACAAACAGCTCGTCATATTTAGCAATACGACAAGCAGCTAAGATTATGTGTGGTCGCACAGAGACCAGACTACTGTACCCGACAACTCAGCCTCAACCAACTAAGCTCAATTCGAACTAAATTATCTTCGTGTTGTTTCGCAAAATTGAGGTCCATTTGTTCTTGGCAAAATCAGGCTGAGGGCTCCGTGATGTGTGCTGCAAGGGAGATGGAGTATTGATGAAGGTGGGCTCATGGCTCTGCAGCCACCCCGGTCTCTGATCGCTTAACGAGGACATCTCTGCGAGGGGATCACCCATTAACGGCATTAAGTCCGCTAAGCGATCACATCAGCTCGCAAGGCCGTCAACTTGGTTGCTTGCCCCCCTCACCTCGTGGCATCAGTTCTTCATTTCTGCGGGGCTACAGCCTGATCTAAAGCTTGTTCTGATGCCATCAAATGGGACCTAGTCCAGGCAACAGCATTCGGAGAGAGATAAGATGAAGTTGCAGTTCAAGTGGAATCCATTCTGCAGTGAACAAACATGCAGTCTTTGGCTCCAATCTTTGATATGTGGTTGGACGCTGACTCAATCTCCGCTCAGGGCGGTCGTCGGAGCGCGGCCCTTAAAGCAAGCACGAGCTGCCTTTTGCTCGGATTTCATCTTCGGCAGTACGCATGGAGAGATGATTGAACACAAAAGTCGAGAGACCAGGAAGATGGGGGAGAGGAAAACAAGGGTCTTTGTGCCTGCACAGCATGTGATGAAAGGGAAGTTGGTGGGTGGTGGGGGTGAGGAAATCTGGTGAATCACGGTCTCCATGGCAAACGCTACTCAAGACCAGGAAATGGCGAGGAAGTCAAGATCCAGAGATGGATTAACCTGGCCGGTTGGCCCAATGGCAAGGCGTCTGACTACGATTCAATCGTGCAATCAGGAGATTCTGGGTTCGACCCCCAGGCTGGTCAATTCTTTTGCATTTTGGAGTGGTTTGCAATTTTAGTGCGGTGCGATTTTTTTTTTTCGTTGCGGGTCCGGCCTAAAATCGGGCCTGCCGGGGCCAGGGCTTTTTTAGAGTTCCGGCCCGGTATTGGCTGCTGATCGCCGTAGCGCCGAAAAGTGGTGAAATGCGGGATGCCGGGTCATCAAGTGCCGATTTCTGCTACCGAATGGCAGAGAGTTGTATAATTTACGGATGGCCGAACTCAATAAACATAAGAGAACAATGGCGCAATGATAGCATCTGATAGACCTCATTCAATTGTCAACAGCCGCAGATTGGGTTACGTTGTTGTATGAGTAAATTACCTGGAGTCGGCGATTATGGAAAGTCGGGGGCGGGTCCACGAGGTCCGGATGTATCGATGGCCCGGCCGGATAAGACTGACTAATGCTCATGCCCTGGTCTTCAGTGACATTCCCATTAACTTTTCGTCTTCATTGTCGTTATTTTCATCATTGCCATGGTTAGTCAATATGCTCAAAGAGACGAACAAACACATGCTCGGGCAACAATGCCGCCTCTGACTACAACGGCCATGAGAGCATTGAACTGACGTCAAATGCTCCTCCGAAGCTCCCGTCCACCAAGCACGTAATCAAGGACCGAGCTCCCACCTCCCGGGAGCTCTGGGAGCTAGACCTCGAAGCTTATTTCGACGATAACGGCCCCGCGATTCTCGGCCGCCGCGAGCTATTCGGCTTCGGATCCAATCTGCCCCCTGGCGATGCGACCTTCAAAATTACCCCTCCAGAAACTCTAATAGATGTCTAGCTATCTAATCGCCGCAACCTGGATTGAAACGACCGCCAACCAGCGCACGCTTAGTATGGACAGTCCGTTTGATAAGGGTGATTTTCAGATGACGAGTCATGAAACAGAACATTCGGAAGTTTGTTACCCTGTCGCAGGAGCTACGTCCGAAGTCGTTGCCCCGCGATTTGAGGTTTGAGGGGGGTATAAAGTAGCTCTCGTACCTCCGGGCCCTCACGAGCACCTCTTTCGAGGAGCAGAGACATCACGAAAAGGGTTTATCAGATCTCGAGAACCAACATCCAAAATGCCACACCGCGTTCTCCTCACCGGCGCAAACGGCTTCATCGCCCAGCACATCCTCGCCCAATTCCTCGAGGCAGGCCACTCCGTCCGCGCCGTCGTCCGCTCCCAGTCCTCCGCCGACCAGCTCAAAGCCACCTTCGCCGCCTACCCCTCCCCACAGCTCGACTTCGCCCTCGTCCCCGACATCGCGGCCCCGGGCGCCTTCGACACCGCCCTCGTCTCCGACCCGCCGTTCGACCTCGTCCTCCACACCGCGTCCCCCTTCAACTTCCGCGCCGGCAAGTCCAACAAGGACTTCATCGACCCGGCCGTCAAGGGCACCACCGAGATCCTGCACGGCGTCCTCCGCAAGGGGAAATCTGTCAAGCGCGTCGTCATCACGAGCTCCATGGCCGCCGTCATCGACGGCGCCGCCTCGCCCGTGACCTCCCCGCCAAAGATCTACTCCGAGAAGGACTGGTTCAAGATCTCGCGCCACGAGGCCGAGACGACAGACAACCCCGTCATCCCCTACGTCTCCAGCAAGATGTTCGCGGAGAAGGCGGCGTGGGAGTTCCTCGTCGAGAAGCAGCCCCCGTTCGACATCGCGACCATCAACCCGCCCATGGTTTACGGGCCCATGCACGACGCGTCGTACCTGAAAGCCCCCGCCGAGCTGAACCAGAGCAACTTCAACCTGTACAGCTTCTTCCTCGGCCCCGGGCTGACGGAGACGAGTGCCGTGCCGCCGGAGCAGCTGCACCTGTACGTCGATGTGCGCGACGTGGCGCGCGCGCATTTGTTGGCGGCGACGAAGCCGGCTGCCGGCGGGAACAGGTTTGTGGTGAGCCCCGGCGGGATCTCACACCAGCAGGTTGCGAATTACTTTAGGGAGGCGCTGCCCGAGCTGGCAGGGAGGATACCGAAGGGCAATCCGGAGAAGACGGCGCTGCCGGAGGGCATCTTTGGGGTTGATTCGTCGTCGGCGAAGAGGCTTCTGGGGTTGGAGTATACGGATGAGAAGAAGACGTTCACGGACGTCGCGAAACAGTTTTATGAGATTGAGAAGCGGGCGACGGCGGCTTGAGAAGTGTTTCTAGGGTGTAGCTTGTATGAGTACAAATGAACAGCGTGATGACCCTTTTTCAGAGAGACAACCTTTCTTTCCTGTGCTAGAGCGACTACCTTTACTGTGTCCCACTATCGTAATTACAATTGTCGTCTCTAATCGCCTCTTCCGTCCTATAGTTTGCTGCTCCCGGCTTTTGAAAACTGCAAGCTCTTGGTGTAGCTGTACGAGAGCAGCCCTTGCTTGCCCATCTCCCCGCCGATGCCGCTCTCCTTCTGCCCCGCGAAGAAGCCACCCGGGTGCGGCTGCTCGGGCATGTTGATCCACACGGTACCGGCCTCGAGGGACCTGGCGATCCGTTCCGCGCGGCTGACGTCCCGACAGTAGACCGAGGCACCCAGGCCTGCGTTGCTGAGATTCGCTCGTTGGACGACGTCGTCTTCAGTGGCCCACGAAAGGACGGGGATGATGGGGCCTCAGCGAGTTGTTAGCCACTATCATATTGGCAGTGTGTGTAAAGGGAGGTGGTTCGATCTGAACTCCATCGACTTACCAAACTGCTCCTCTCTTACGAGCATCGAGTCTTCCGGGGGCTTGACCACAATAGTCGGCGGCACCCAGAGCCCCTTCCCATCCAGAGGATTCTCCGCCGCGACGACGTTATACCCGTTCTTCTCACAATCTCTCACAATCTCCTGCACAACCTCAAATTGCGCCTTATTCGACACCGGCCCAAACAAACTCGGCGCCGCCGCGTCCCCATTCACCGCAAATGCCTTCTGTACCTCCTTCGTAAACGCCTCAAAGAACGGCTCATACACGCTTTCGTGTACATACACCCTCTTTGTCGCCACACACATCTGCCCTGCGTTGAAAAAGCACCCCGTAGCCACCTTCCCCGCGGTCTCCGCCACATCCACGTCATCGGTGACCACGCACGCATCGTTCCCCGCAAGCTCTAGCGTCAGCCTCTTCAGCGTTCTTGCGCAGCTCTCCATAACGCGCTTTCCCGTCGCGACCGTGCCCGTGAAGCTGATCTTGGCGATGCCCGGGTGGGTCGTCATCGCGACGCCGAGGTCCGCGCCGCCGTTGAGAACCTGCACGACGCCGGGGGGCAGGACGGGGATGAGTAGCTCGACGGACTTGAGGACGGAATAGGGAGTGAAGGGCGAGGGCTTGACGATGACGCAGTTGCCGGTGACGAGGGAGGAGACGATTTTGATGTTGGAGAGGATGAGGGGGAAGTTCCAGGGGCAGATTGCGCCGACGATTCCAAGCGGGGTATGTGTCGCGACGATCTTGAGGGAGGCGTCTTCGAATGTGACCTCGTCTTCGAGATGGACTTTTGCTAGGAGGTTTTGAGGATAAGGGAGGTGTAAGGGGGGTTGGATTGGGACGTACTGTAGTAGAGAGTTTGTTGGCAGGTGTTTCCGATTTCGATCTCGGCCATGAGAGTCTGGATGAGTGTTAGCTAGGTCACTGGTGTAGCTTGTGTCGGGGTACCTCACCGATTTGCCCGTCTCCTTCATGACGATCTCCATGAGCTCCTGCTTGTTCGCCGTAAAGACCTCGACGATCTTGCGCAGGTATTTCGAGCGCTCCTCAATCGAGGTTTTGGACCAAGACTTCAGCGCCTTCTGAGCTGCCTCAACAGCCTCATCGAGGTCATTCGTCGTAGCCAGAGGAGCGTCCCATAGCGGCTTTTCAGAGCGGGGATCGGTGCACTGGTGATTGTCGTCGCTGCTTCGACGCTGGCCGTCGATGACGTTGAAAAACTTCATCATGGGATCTTCGCACCGAGGCTATGTTGACATATCTTGAAAGCAACGTAAGTGAACTCCATGATGGCACCGGAGCTGGATATATTTGCACCATCCACGAATTCCTCCAAACCCTCGGTTGCCGGAAACGTGCTCAGTACTCGCTGACCATTGCCACAGCACCCCACAATGCTACCATGCTCCTGCGGAGAATGAGGGGTTCTGCCCAGTCGGCGACGCCATTCCGCGCTTGGCATTCCGGAAGTGGCACCTGCAGGGCGTGGAATGCTGGTTAAGGTTTGGCGGCAGTTGAGATTGGGCTAGTAGAGGCGCGCGAGCATCTGCATCTGGCAAACTCTGTCATTGTTTGCGGGCGGGAATCGGTTGAAAGGGGAAGGGGAGATGTCAAAAGTCGCAATGTCACCTCGAAAATAAGTAATCTGGAAGAGGAGGTTTGTCAATCGTGCTGCCTCGACTTCCATACCTGTAGGTATTCCTATGCCTGGAAAAGACATGACCCTGCTGCCCCAGAGAAGTGAAGAATAGTGAAGGTTGAAGTTTTGAAGTGTTGAAAAACAAATCTCTGCTGCCCCAGAGAAGTGAAGAAGAGTGAAGGATTGAAGCGTTTGAAGCGTTTGAAGCGTTTGAAGCGTTTGAAGGAAGTATCTCTGCTGCCCCAGAGACAAAAAGAAGAGTAAGTGAAGTTTTGAAGCGTTTGAAGAAAGTATCTCTGCTGCCCCAGAGAAGTGAAGAAGATTGAAGGATTGAAGCGTTGAATCAAGTATCTCTGCTGCCCCAGAGAAATGAAGAAGAGTGAAGGTTGAAGTTTTGAAGTATCAAGAACCAATTTTTGCTGCCCTAGAAAAGTGAAGAAGATTGAAGGATTGAAGCGTTGAAGCAAGTGTCTCTGCTGCCCCAGAGAGACGAATGAAGAGTTGAATAGTTGAAGAAAGTGTCTCTGCTGCCCCAGAGAGAAGACGAAGAGTGAAAGAAGTGCTGAAACATTGAAGAAAGTATCTCTGCTGCCCGAGAGAGAAGAAGAGTGAAGTGTTGAAGAAAGTATCTCTGCTGCCCCAGAGAGAAGAAGAGTGAAGTGTTGAAGTGTTGAAGAAAGTATCTCTGCTGCCCCAGAGAGAATAAGAGTCAAGGATTGAAGTGTTGAAGAACAAAGCTTTGCTGCCCCATAGATTGGTTGGACAGAGAAATGGTGCCCGTATTTTGCCAGCAGCCAAGAACGCTAAGCGAAGGATTTGCGAGAGGTTCTGGCATTTGCTGTCCCCGAAAGAGAAAGGAAAACCGATGGTCTGACTTGTAGAAGGGTTGCCAATCCCAGTACAAGATGCGGAAACAGCGAAGAGATGGACTTGCTGTTCAGTGCAAAAATACCGGTCGCGCCTTGCCGGCTGAATATGCTGTCGAAGTATGATTCAAGGTTTTTGATTGCGCCGAAATGATTCTGAAGTTTGAACGAAAGGTGACGATGTGTCGATTGTCTCGCCTGCCATAGAGACAATCCGTGATTTGCACGATGTATGCCGAACGACCACCCAGGACCCGAAAAGGATGTTGCAAGTACTGGGTTGAAGTGAAGTCATGAATGTTTCAAAAGGATATCTCCGCCCCAAGGAGAAGCAAAGGAGATGATGTGTGTCATCGAGTCTCAAGTGCCCCAGTGATGTTGAGACTCGGAAGCATCAAGGTAGTGTTACCAAGATGACTTTGATGCTTGTTTGAGAAGGTCCGAGGCCGAATGCATTGACTAGCCATGGACGCGAGCGTGGAGTAAGGTTGACGATGCTCCTGGATGGAATAGCTCGCAAAGTACGGATCGATTTGTGATGTGATGATTGATTTTCTTTGTGATCCGTTGTCGCGTCAGTTTCCCCATCTTCGATTCCCCCGAATCGCGATTTTGGGTACTGACACCTGACACCAACGTGAAGGTGCGACATGTCAGGCTGATTTTTTAATGAGGTTGACTCCTCGGTAACCACTTGGGAGGGCGGCAAGTGGATGGATGGGGGAAGGGGGGCGGGGCAGAGAAAATAATAGCCTAACCGGGGCGGCTTGCGGTGTTCGTGTCGATGGGCATGGGCGGCGAGGAACTGACTGGCCCAGAGGCCCTAGTGATAGGGGCGACCAGAAGAGAAGACCGAGAGAAGGGGCGGCGGACGGAACAGAAGGCGGACGGCGGCGGACAACAGCGACGATGACAACGACGGCGGCGGCGGCGGCGGCGGACGACGACGACCTCAAATATCCGAAGAGAAGGGGTGCTGGCGGCGGGCAGGGAGCGGCTGGAGCTCGACTTCCACACATGAGGCACGAATGGCCTCAGCCTCCTCAAGGAAGGCGCGGGAGAAGGGCAGGTCCGAGTCCTCGCTCTTGCCGTATTCCTGGACGTACCGTGGGACCACCCAAAACAAAGGCCAAAGCCAGAGACGGTCACCAAGAGCGGCGCGGAGGTTGCCGTCGGTTCCAAGATCCCATGGGCTGCGATGCGTGACATGGTGCTTGAATGATCCATCGGGCAGACGGATTACCATCGGCCACTCGGGCCGGGTGCGTCCACGAGCGTACTTGACAAACTCACGGTGAGGCGAGTTCTGACACCCTAATCGCTTCCATTGCTTCACAGCCGGTGCAAAATACACCCAACTGATCATGAGCGGGAAGGCGACAGCGAGGGCGACGAAGGTCTGACGCGAGGACTGGGACGGCAGACTCAGCGACCAGCCAAGGATGGCGAGGGCGACCGTGTGGAAAAGCGGGACGTAGATCATCACCAATAGGTAGGGCTTGATGGTGTACGCGCAGACCGCCGTCCATAGCCACCAGCAATAGTGGTCATAAACAGGCAGACAGCCGATGACCTTGCCCTTGGTGGTGACGCAGTGATAGCAGCGGTCGAGTATGCGAGGTACCTCCTCCAGAAGCCGGGGTTCCTTTGTGCACGCGACGCAGAGATTGGGGCGGTTGCCAGTTCTCAGGTAGCGCAACGACATGAAAGCCGAGTCCCATGCCTGCATACAGGCTTTTGGACCGAAGTCCGCGAGCTTGGGCAGGCGGCGGCCTCTGTAGATCTGCGCAGCACGTATCCACAACGTAGCCAGCGTTCCAGCGAGGAGGAAGAGACAGGCGGAAAACACGACCAGCAGAGCGAAACCGGCGTTGCGATGATACACCGAAGGAGGAGTGACAAGGTCCTGTCTGGTGTACCAGGGCAGGATGAGGCCAACCACTAATAATGTTTAGTGCGAACCCAATAGTCAATAAACGACCACAACTTACGAAGAAACCGATAGACCGCCACAGACGTGCCGACTAAGTCGAGCACAAGTAGGACTGGTATCCACTTGCAGAGGAACACCCAGGGCACTGCAACGCAGCGGAAAAGCCAGGAAAACGCCATGTTGTCGACAGCAGCGGCGGACGACAGGGCAGACCAGAGGCGACGAAGGCGACGACGACGACGGAGAGCAGCAGAAGCAGCAGCAGAAATGACGACGACGGCGACAACGACAGCGAAGACGACGAAGGACGACAGAACGAGAAAACAACGGCGAAGGCAGCGACGATGAAAGTTCCGAAGACGAGCGGGGCAGAGCTCAGGTGACAGGCGGAAAACTTTTGAACACAAAAGCTACTATATTCGAACCAGTTAGTTGCGGCTTAGAGACAAGAAAAACAAGATTCACTCCAAATCGTGGGGGTTCGGACGTACCGTCGCGGGATCACGAAGAGAAGAAGAGAGGGAAAAAAAGCCAGGCAGGACGAGACCTAGGAATATCTACTCGCGTCCCCGGGGGAGGCGGGTGGGGCAGGCCTGCGTCTCGCTAAACTCTGTCTGCCTGCTTCGAAAGCGGCAATCGCAGGTTCGAGGGGGCTTCCTTCCTTCCTTCTCGACATTGGTCTAGCACGGGTTGTTTGTAGGCAGGTGGCTCCTTCCCTCTCTCTTACCTACCTACACTCATACTGTCATGAGACCCGCAGGAGTCAGCAGTCGGATGGGGCTATGAGCAATTGGATTGCCTCAAAATGCAGGCACGATGTGGGATGTCATTGGTCTTTTTTGCATCTACGCTGAGGTTCACTGTAGATCAGATATCCCGGTGATGTTGCGTACCTTACGTATCTGTGTGTCTTGGCCAAGCGCCACAGGGCTCGTCAATGACTTTTTTTTTCAGGCCACTAGGAACTCCCTGGATACAAATGCTCTCGCAGGTCTTTCGACTTCCAAAGAGGAACGGAAGGCAACAAGCCCGTCACACATTAGCAGATCGTTTGGTCCCCGTTTCTTGGCCAGGCCCTGCCAGCATAACTGGCAGTTGCGGCGAGGAGTAGACTCACAGACGGTAGTTAAAACAAAAGACAAAGCAGGATGGAGGAATATTAGACCTGATCTACTTAGACACCGCCCACGCGACGTCCCACATGCAATGGTTAACATGGCTCATGAGCGCCTGTTCTGCTTCCGCGAGGCAGTATGGATCGCAAGGGATGGAAAAGCGGGACCACCACTTGGTAGACGATTTCCCCCTCAGTCTCGGAAATAATCCTTCCCATATTCCAAGAAAGGCAAAAGACAGGAATGAAAGAGCAGAATGCAGCTGATCTGTACTACTCAATGAGACTGAAACTCGATTCTTACAGGGGACGACGCCTCTGACCTTGCAGGTAGACAGCTTAATGCGTTTCCTTTGCAGAAGATTATATTCTTTCTCCTTCATCATGCGGCTTGAATGATAAAGCACGCAAATATTCATTTTTTGTTTTTTGAAATGCGTTTTTGTTCTCATTCCATAGCCACCCGATGATCGATCTGGGGCGCATGAGGTTGGTGTAAGCTTCACCTGTTACATAAGCAATGCTGGCCGTAGCGGGGGCAGGGATCCCCACGGCGGTCACGCTCCCCTCACCTTGCCAGCCCAACAGGCTGGATCCGACCACTGCCCGAGTGGACAGAAGCGCGGCGGGAAGAGAACTTATGCGGGGCTCTGGTTCACATGCTATGTGTTCTCTTGTTCAGAGACGACTTTCTCTTAATATTAATTTCCATGTAAGTCGAAGATGCACATAGTCGTAGGGACCAAGCGAGTCCATCGTGAGTGTCGTACTTCAAGTCATACTCACGTCGTAAAACACTCACAAAGGCTTTTTCTGTAATATTAGCTGGCGTCTAGTAATGCGCCTGCGATCATAAACGTCGGTTATACCTAGGTGGGTGTAGCTTGTTTTTCCCACACCCTGGCTAACAACCAGAGACACCGTGATAGAGTGCACTATCACTTCGATGCACCAAGTCGCATGGTATTTCTCGTGAAAATTTTCAGCTTTGAATTTCTCCGCCGATGACAGTTACCCTTGTAGGTAACATACATGGACAGCAGCCAGAAGTGTACGAACAACCTGGTTGTAATCAACGGAGATACCCTGGCTTTCAGTACTTATTAGACGCGAATTCCTCGAATAATCTCAACTTATTCTCTTCCTGCAAAACATCAGTTCCACTACCCAACACACATAAATTAACCGCGCGCCATCATAACAGCCATCTAAAACAAACCACATACACAACCTACCACAATGAAGATTAGTGCCGCTTTCATCCTCGCGACAGTTGCCGTCAGCGTCTCGGCGGGCGGCCCCAAGAACAATTCCCCTCGGTTTACGGGCTTGAACAAGATTCCCGACAATGAGCCACTGCCCCTCCACCAGGCGCCCGACTGCTACCAGAACTGCTTCCAGTCGACGAACCACGCACTCACTGGGGACATCAACACCGTGAACCAGAGGGAGTTTTGCGAAGACAAGGGGACGCACTTTGATTGGTGGTTCGAGACCTGGCTGATGGGATGCGTCGTACCGAGCTGCCCCAAGGAGGATGGCGACAAAGCTCGACGATGGTTCAACTCGATCTGCCGTAGTAAATCCTGAACGGTTAGACAGATTGTCCAAGGGGGTACCTCCTGACGCGCAAAGGAGCGGAGCAGCATCAGCGAACGAAGGAGTTGCGGGCGCCATAGCAATATGAAGAAGCTCTTGGCTAATCGCCCGTAGCTTCAGTGATCTTGGCGGATTAGTTGAGTAAACCGGAACTAATGTAAGGTTATTCCAGTAGGATGATAAGAAGGGCTTTTGAGGACAAGTAGGAGGGCTATACTCCCGCTGAGGAATGACGGGAATCAGTGCCGAAAGTCTAGCTTCTATTGTAGTTTCACTGGAGAATCTAGACGTTGAGAAAAATGCCCAACCCTTCACAAGCAACTTTCGGTACACGAAGTGAATGACCGCAAGGGTCGACATGTATGGGTTTCTGCAAAACCCATCGGAGTTACGTTTCGTTCAGGATATATACACATGTCGGCTACTCACTCGAGCTGAACGAGCGCTTTCCTTCTACCACACAGCACATTGCAACCCAGCAACCCAGCAACCCAGCAGTCTGGCAGCCCAGAAGTCCGCCAACCTAGCAGCAACACATCTACAACACCGGAAATCGCCAAGCTTATCTCTAATCTATCCAAACCATATATCCCCGATAAATGTTTCCAAAAATGAAACTCAGCATTTTCTTGTCCGTCGCCATCATCGCCACGAGCGTCATTGCAGGCAGCCACGGCTGGAGCCGCCCCAAACACCTGGACAAGATACCCCAAGACAAGGGCCTACCCCTTCATCAGATTCCTGAGTGCTGGCAGGGCTGCTTCCAGTCCACGAACCACGCCTACGGCGGCGGCGACTTCAACACAATCAGCCAGCATGACTTTTGCGAGGACAAGTGGGGGCATCTCCGTTCCTGGTCCAAGACGTGGGGCCATACCTGCGGCATGATCGAGTGCAAAGACAAGGAGGACAGCTATCGAATGGTCCGCTGGTACAACTCCATATGTATGATTTGAAGGTGGCATGGTCATTAGTCTTGACGCTGAGGGCACGCGTTGGGCCATGGCTATCAATAAGGGAAGGACGCATAATCCACATCACGCTGTGTTTCGATTTTCCATTGGATGGTTGCAAAAGAAGGGGTAAAGTACAGTTTGTACAAGCCGCATATTTTCGGAAATCGGTTTTCAGGCTTTGGCAAGCTCAGAGCATATGAGGGAACGATGAATGTCTCTGTCATTACCTTATTGGAGTTAGATGGTTTATCTGCTGGTTACTCGCCCGTGTCTTGAACGTATTCATCTTTGAACGCACCCGATCAAACCGCCGTCTACTCTACCATTTTCTGACCTCGGCGACGGGTGTTGCCTGTCGGACGCAGTCTCACTCCGAGTATTGACCTTCAGTGATAGAGTGCATAATCGTAGGGCAGATAGATGCCCTTCTGAAGGGCACCTAGTGTGGGCGCCGGACGGGCTCTTTTCGCTGCGGTTTGTTGATGGTTGTTTCAGCGGAATACCTCGGCAGCAATGAAAAGCGGTGTCTGCGAGCTGGGTATTGGACAACATATCAGGCGGCCTTCTGGCTCTCTCGTCGGTGACAAAGGCGATACCTTTTCAGGACATACCAGTTGAAAATGTAATACTTGACAAATTTTACCATTGCATTTGTGGGCTTGAGAGTAATTTGCAGGCTCTGTTATTCTATTTATAGTACTTGCGCACCGACAGGGCGTTGAATCTGTAGGCACGGGGAAGACTGATGATTGCGCCCACACTAGGTGCCCTTCGGAAGGGCATCTATCTGCCCTGTGTATCTCGTGGTTTCATAGTGATTTCTACGTCACCCATCACTTGTTCGGCGTACTGCGTGTCAAAGGATAAATACCATCAGATATCGCGAGATTTTCAACAGCCAGAGCACAGACAATGCATGACGTCCTTTGGACCGATTGCAAGAACAGCAGGCCCTTGCTACCTCGAGCAACTTCCATTCCAGAAGAGCCTCACTTTGAATCGGTGTAAAGCTCGCCGGTCTTTTTTTCTCATCACTCACTGTTCCTCATCTCGGCTTGGCACTTATTTGCTGAATATCCATAAATGGAAGGGGCATCATTCGTGTGTCACCAGACCCACCTCCCAACAAGCTGCCGCTGCAAAGCACTTGGAGTCGACGCTGTTGTGCGAGTTGAGAGAAGAAAAAAAAAGGCCCATCGCTCAACTATGCACATCATTCTTCTTGCAGTCTTTCTGGGCCATCCACTACGTCTACACACACTGCGTGGCCGACGGCCCTGCCAGAAGGCATCAGCAAGCGGCCTTGACAATATAAATTGAACATCCAGGTGCCCCGTAGGTATCTTACCCATGGCAATAGGAAATGGGCAGAGAGCGCCAGGGTGTCTGTCTAGTCAGAAAGAAGTTAATAATCACTCGCTGTGGTTGAGCCGGTTCAAAAGCATCTCGCAGGCAAGAAGGTATTCCACCAGGCCATACACATCCGTGCCGTATACATCCCCAGAATACAACATAGAAAAGGCCAGACAGCGAACTTCAACCCGTCATTGAACACAGCACCACCAGCGTGTCTTCGTACTTCGCTCCTTGCATCCAGGCTTGCTTGTCAGAGAGACCTTTCCGACTGGATCCTAACCGGTGCACCAAGTGTATTGTGGTGTCTTGGTTTCCGTTCACCGCGTGCATGCCGGGTTTATATATCCTTCGCGGTAGACCATGCCCCAAGTGAACCACCTTGATTGTGTAAACAAGGCATCCTGGTACACTCACAGCATCTTGTCTGAATCGACAAATTGACGGTGCAGAATACATCGCAGGAAAGGCTGGACAGCGAACTACAAACTGTTGTTGAACACAAGCACACCAGCTTATCTCCGAACTTCGTTCGTTCTGTGAGACAGGACCTTGGCGACTGGGATCCAGGTCGTTTCGCAGTGGTTGTGATTTGCTGTGTCTTGGTTACTGTCCATGGCACGCAAGCCAGATTTATATACACTTCTCCAGCGCAGAGAGAGCGTCCCCCAAGCGAGCCACCCTCATGGTACATAAAAGGCGCATATGAGTGGACTTAAGAAACCTGACCAAGAGCAAATCCAATACATGCCAATGTTTGCCCCCAGACTACCAGATGTTGGCCTTCGACGAAGTCGTGCAAGACGACCAGTCCCCTGAAGCCACACTTTCCACAAGCTGCTCGTGTCGAGATCCTTATTCTTGACTTTCGTCTGTTGCTACAGTTTACTCAACCGGTGAATACCAGGTGAGCGCGGGGACACGTAGAGTAGTCCGAGCTGAGAAGCTGTAAAACCTATTGACCTTCAAAACGCATCATATTTCTAAGATGCTACTCTGTATATAGAATACACTCTCAGAACAATAGCAGTCCACCTCTTTATCCCCTTGATCCATAACCATCCCGACCGACCAACCGATCACTCATCCAAAAAGTCATGTCAATCATTAATCTCGTGTCCAAAATTGTCTTTGTGACTACACCCGCGGAACGCTTTAGCAGATGGCATGCGTTTTGCCAGTCTTACCCTGCAGGGAGTGCTTTTCCTTCTGTAACAAGCAGTCAGCAAGATCCGCCTCTCGCGCACGGGGGGTTGGGGACAAACTCTGAACTTTGGGTGGTTGTGCGACGACTTGGTGCTCGTGAGGTGGTGCTTGTGGATGAAGTCCTGTTGCCGCTTGATGCTGTCCTGGTCCATCTGCTCGAGCAGGCCCATGCACAGCTTGATGTCGGTGATGAGCATGTCGCAGCGGCTCTTGCTGAAGTCCTCGCGCACGACGACGCGCAGCATCTTCAGGTCGTTGGTCTTGGGCGCCATCGTGTAAGCCGGAACGACCCAGCCGCGCACGCGCAGCTGGTGCGCCAGAGCGAACTCGTCGTAGTTGCGGTCCTCCTTCTCGGGCAGACGGAAGGCGACGAGCGGCAGGCCGGCGCCGGAGCGCTGGGACATGAT
Organism: Colletotrichum endophyticum; assembly: GCA_027406105.1. NCBI lineage: Eukaryota > Fungi > Ascomycota > Sordariomycetes > Glomerellales > Glomerellaceae > Colletotrichum > Colletotrichum endophyticum. Next base: position 5,945,669 of record JANVYF010000002.1, read on the forward strand.
GGTGAAGCCCAGCACCTCGAGGGACTGGGAGAGGTAGTCGGCGGTGCGGGTGAGGTTGGACATAATGGCGCGGTAGCCCTTCTTGCCGAGGCGGATGAGCTGGTAGTACTGACCAATAACCTGGGAGGCACCCTTTGAGAAGTTGAGGGTGAAGGAGGCCTGGTCGGCGCCGAGGTAGTTGATGTTGAAGACGAGCTCCTGGGGGAGGAACTCGGCGGCGCGCCAGACGATCCAGCCGACACCCGGGTAGACGAGGCCGTACTTGTGGCCGGAGACGTTGATGGAGACAACGTTCTTCAGGCGGAAGTCCCACTCGAGGTCCGGAACGACGAAGGGAGCGACGAAGCCACCGCTGGCGGCGTCGACGTGGATGGGGACGTCGAGGCCCCTCTTCTCGAGCAGGTCGTTGACGGCCTTGACATCCTCGTACTCGCCGGTGTAGGTGGTGCCGAGGATGGCGCAGATGCCGATGGTGTTCTCGTCGACGAGGTTGACAGTCTCCTCGGGGTCGATGACGTAGCGGTCGGGGGTGCAGTAGACGAGCTTCTCCTCAATCTCGAAGTAGCGGGTGGCCTTTTCCCAGCAGACCTGGACGGCGGAGGACATGACGATGTTGGGGTGCTCGGTGCTCTTGCCCTCGGCCTGGCGCTTGTTCTTCCAGCGCTTCTTCATGGCGAGGACGCCGAGCATGATGGCCTCGGAGGAGCCGACGGAGGACGTTCCGACGGCGCCGCCGTGCTCGCCCTCGCCCTGGGGAGCGTGGAAGAGCTTGCCAATCATGCTGACGCAGCGGTTCTGGATATCGGCGGACTGGGGGTACTCCTCGTAGTCGATGAAGTTCTTGGGGAAGGACTCGCACATGAGCTTCTCAGCTTCATCTTCCTGGATGTGGGGGTCAGCGTGGGAGATCGAATGCGGGGGTGGGCCATGGGGTTTGGCAGCTGTCAGTTCTCACCATATATGTCGTCACGAAGGAGGCCAGGCTGTTTATCGTGTCAGATCTCTGGCGTATGAGGGTTACAGGGCTGAGGGAGCTCACTTCATCATGGGGTTGCCGTCGAGGCTGAGCTCGTCCTTGATCATGCGGTAGGCGACGTCCTTGGGCATCTCGTCCTCGGGCATCTCCCGCTTGGGAAGGTCCTGATTGGCGAAGCGGGAGCCGTAGACGCTGGTGGTGTAGCAGTCCTCGTGGTCGGCGAGCTTGAGCTGGACGTCCTTGAGCTTGTTCATGACCTGGGCCAGGTGGCCGGAGGACGAGTCCTCAGAACCCGAGTCGGGGGGCGTGGCAACGGTTGCGAGGTGGACCATTTTGAGACGGCGAGAAGGTGATACGAAGGAAGAGGTGAATGGGCAATGTTGTGAGGAGAAGCAGCTTTCGAACAGCGTCGAAGAGGCGGACGAGGGACGACGTTTATATGAGAGATGGAGCTGGGAACTTTGGCTGTAGCTGAGTCTGAGCTTTGGGCAGACGAGGCGAGGCGAGACTGTCAAGCAGCAGTGGATGGGACGATTTGTCTATGAGCGATGGGAGAGCGAGAGAAGGGGAGAAGAGAGGAGAAAGGAGGGCATCGAGTAGTCTCGGCGGAGCCAAGCCAGCTGGACGCGGGCGTGGGCGTGGCACTGCATGCCGCAGGCCAGGTCCAAGGCCAGGTCCAGGTCCAGTGCATCAGGGGGGCAGACAAGGATAGGGCCAGATCGGGATAAGGTGGAATGGGAGCTAAGGTATCCTCTGCAGTGCACGCTGGTGAAGCCCAAGCTCCGGTACCCAAGGCAGGAAAGCTAAGCTGGATACGCAAGTTGGAGGTTGCGTTGCCGTGGTGGTGGTGGTGCGTGTAGCAAGCTTGTAGCTTGCGGCAAGAAAGGCAATGGCAGGTGGGGTGATTGAGCGAACCTGAAGCCGGAAGGCGGGGCAGGAACGCTGACGGCACGCTACGACTAAGTCAGTACATGGGAAGGTGCGGTGTAGCCGGTACGTACATGCCGAACCAGAGCTACCTTACCTCTGACCTACCTTGTACATCATCGACGATGACATCCACAGCATGCAAGCCATGCAGAAGGGCAGGGCAGGCAGTTTCCAACAGCGGGGTCCCAAGTCGAAACGAAGGTAGGCCTCCCTGACGAATTTCACCGAGAACAGAAGCTGTACTTTTCCCGCCGAATACATCGGATAACGATACGTGTCCCAGGCCTGCCGGGAGCTTATCCCAAGCAGAGGGGTGGTCCAGAACTGCGTCAGCATTGGATGATTTGATCAAAACACCGATAGCAAGATGGAATAAAAATAACCCCAAAAAGTAAACTCAGCAATGGGAACAGCATATTATCCGCAAATCAGAAAAGCACGGCAAACGAGATGACTTTTCGCCCAGCCCGCGAGACCCGAGTCTGAGTCTGTCTCTCTCTGCCTCTCCTGTTTCCAGCAGAACCCGAAAAGCACATGTTCCTCGTCTGTTGTAGACGAACATCCCAATGTGCCCCCTAACTCTCTCCCCCAGACAACAGAAGAAGGACGAGGAGAGGAAAAGGGCGGCCTCCTTCAATTCCCTCTCTCACTCTCACAGCTGCCCACGTCTCACTACCCACATGCCTCACCCCCCCTACCACCCCTCCTCCAACCAACCGGATGAGGTGCAGCTGGGAAGCTTTCCCCAGGTCCCAAGCCAAACATCCCAACCACGCCCAGCACCCAGCATCCCAAAAAACGCGCTACGCCCAAAGCTTGGCACGGGTTGACAGCTTCGGCTGGCCCACCACTGCAACCGCCCACCCGCCCCAGCAGCTGCCGCCCTGGAACGAGCCGCTCCCACCCAATCACCCCCCGTGCCGGTCTTCCGCCACAGCGGCCCTGGCCCCGGACCTGGGACGCCTCTTCCCCCCCTCCCTCCACCAACGATCACCGCCGCTTCGTCAATTATTCAAAGCACGAAAAGAACCGTCTCCTCCAGCAATGTCCATCGGCGGGCTCAAAACTTCTAAAAGGATAACACGGCTCGGATGTCAATGCCTAGCACCAAAAAGCTGACAGCCACTCGAAACGTCAACACAAAACATTTACCACTCAGGGGGAGGGGAAGAAAATATGTCCCCGGTAGTGACTATTTCCCTCAGAACGAAAAATGACATCACCACCACCCGTTCATCCATCCGTCAAGCCTCAAAAATCACCTCAGCCCATTTCGTTCCCAATCACCATCCCCTATGCCCATCCCAAATTTCCGAAATGGCATCCTCCGAGAAAAGCAAAGAAAAGAGGAAACCAAACCCCGGAATTTCAATTCTTCTTCACCGATTGATCCAACCCCCAAACGCCCGCAAATATCCGTAGACCCCCCACGCATCACCCCGACGCCTCAACCTCCGTTGTCCCCTGTGGCTTAGCCCCCCAAAGCCGCCGACGGTGGTTCGACTTTGGCTCTCGTAATCTTTCGCAACCCCCTTCGGAACCACACCTTGAACTGCCCATCCCATTCCTCGGTGAAGGAGACTCCGATCCGGTCAGGCAAATTGATGCCCTACAAACACATGAATCTACTACTACTCTCCTGTTCGGGCCGCCTCGCCCCTTTTTGCCAGCACTTCTCTCTCACGAATCATCAGACAGGCCTTACTTTTTTCGCTTCTCGACAGCGTAACCGTCGCTTCTGGTTCCATCTCCTTCACCCCGGTTTGCCCGAGCTTCATCTCGTCTCCTTTTTTCACTCGGTTGAATGACAGGCGAAAAGCTCCGTCAGCTTAGGCCTCAGGTTCACATCGACGCAAAGCGGCGAGTCTCTCTGTCACAAATACCGGCCATCTCGCTCCAAATAGCCATTCTGCTATTCACTGCTCGCTCTTTCTAGAGATACTCTAATCCAGGCCTAACCACTGCCTGGTATCATGATTGATCCCCTAACTAAACCAGAGTGAATCCCGATGTCTAATCTTAACACATGCATGTTGGCCGCCTCGAAAGCCGCCATTAGCCCAATTTCATAATCCTGTAACCCATTCGTCGATAGCCATTTCCTTGTCCTCAGCCCTCCGTGGTGTCCATAGAATCACCCTGCACCTTGGCCTTGGCAGCCGCTATCTTCTCGGCCTTCCACGCTTCAATCTTGGCCTTCAACTCGGTATGCGGGATCGCGTCGTCTATCGTCATCGCTTGCCGCGTGAACGGGTCTTTGGGATCAGACAGCAGATGCTGGACGATGGTCGAGCGATCCACAATGTGCTTCGATGGCAGGGTCACAGGGTCCTTCATCAGATCGCCCATGATGGGGTCCTCGAACTCGGCCGGGATGTCACCCAGGTCGAGCTCTGCCTGCTCTGCTATCTCCTTGGCTTCCTTGAACTTCTCCTTCAGGGTGTTGAACTTTTCCATATCCTCCGTCTCCTTCATGGACCTCTTCGACAGAATGTAGCTAGCCTTGTCAAAGTTGGCCGGCTTGTAGGAGCGACCGTCCGAGGCGACAGCTTCGATGAAAGCCTGCGAGGAGCCAAGGTTGAGGTAAATGTCCACAAAGTCCGACAACAGCACTCGCGGCTGGAAGTGGTACTTTTGAGGATCGTTCACCTTCAGCTGTCCCATCTTGGGTCCAGCCAGAGTGTCCAGGTTGTAGTTCAACATGCTCGCCAGGCGCTGCACGATCTCGGGCATCGTGAATGCAGATGACAGGGCAGATGTGAAAAGCTTCATCATTGCCAATGTCTCGTTGGCGAGCTGCATGTACGACGTGGCCTGGTTCTCGAGGCCCGAAAGCTCCTCTTGCTTCTTCTGTCTGTCCTGTGCAGACATGGTCTGGTCAGCCTCCAGTTCATGCTGGAGGTTGTGGATCTTGGGGAATTTCGTCAGCGCCTCATCGAGAACGTAGGTGGCATCGTTGAGCAGAAGATTGACGAATTGCACGAAGAACTGTCGATTGACCCTGTACCAATGTTAGCGGCGTTCCTCGCACCTACGACACGGGGTCACGTCGTGCTGTCTTTCCAGGGCCACAACTTACTTGCTCTCTCTGGTGAGCTGCTGCTTGTAGACGTCATTGCCCCAAACACACTTGATGACCTGGAAGATCTCGTATCTGATGTTGAACTTGTCGTAGAACTGAGTGTGAGCTCCGGTCGACTCTGCCTCGATGTAGAACTTCATCAAGGCGTGCAGCAGGTGATCGTTGGCAAATTTGGATCCGTACAGCTGGTCGCCCAGGACACCCTTCTTGAAATGCGAAAAGGGCCAGGTTCCGGAGAACAAGAGCGTGACCAGAGACGACTTGAGGTAGGGATTCTTGATGTACTCGGATGATCGGAGGAAAGCGATACACATGGCAATCATCTCACTGCCGACTGCGGACGGCATGATTTGGGGAAGGTATCTAGAAGATGTTAGCATTCGCAGCTGTACTACACAGTGATAGACGCACCTGTAGACGAATTTGAAGTTGTCAACAACGTTCTGGAGAGCGTACTCCGGCAAGCATGCGAATGCCTCCGGCGTCTGAGCGGGCAGCGGAAGTCTGAGTGTGGTCAGTGATGGCTCTGAATGCGTGCAAGGAGTTGGTAGTCATGGCAAAAACGTACTGAAGATCCGTGGTGTCAGGCTTGTAGTCCGTTTGGCTGGCAAGGCGCAAAAGCCAGACAGCAACGTAGCGCATGAAGCGGAGGGACAACTCCTGCATTTTCTCATCAAAGAAGACACCCTCAATGGCGTACTTCAACGCAATTGCCTTATTCAGAACCTGGGTATGCCTCTTGAGAGTCACCTCGTACATGGCGAGTTGAGCAGGGTTCTGCATTGGTGATTAGCATTAACACAGGGCATCGACGTTGCCAGGCTGAGAGCTACTCACGTTCACCATCTTGTGACGCTCAGCCTCCATCTTAGCCACATGCGTCTCATAGAACTTGATGTCGCGCTCCAGATTCTTGACCTTTGCATTTGTGGCCTCGCTGCCATAATGATGAGCGGCGAGAGTTAGGAAGAATACTTCAGAAATAAAGTTGGATGTGCCCTCTGCCTTCTTTTCGTAGAAAGCATCCGACGTCGCTTGGTCGGCGTTGATCTTGGTCTCCTCCTTGATGTCCACGCGAGGGCTCCGTCTGAAGTAGTCGACTTCGATTCTGTCAACCTTGGAGAAAGTCGTGTCCATGAACGGCGAGCAGAATCGATCGAGAATGGCTGTCAGGTTGGTCATGAACCCGTCGGAAGAGACTTCCTTGGCATCAACCTGAATAGCTCTACGCTTCTTGTTAGAGTTGATGGCGGACGCGAACCAGTCGAGGACGCGGCTTCTCGTTTCGCTGTCGGCTCGGATAAAGGCGTTGGCGATCGTGAACAACTCGTCTTGGTGTACCCTCAAGATGGCGCGCAGTGCCTCCTGCGGCTGGGCTGCTTGTCTTCTGTCCAATCCCCGGGGGTTTGGGAAGTAGGTGAGCGTGACTTCAGATTGCAGTGGAGAGATCCGGAAGAAGGGACCCAGGATGGTTGCCTTCTCAATAAGAGGGCCAGAGTTTTGTGCAGGGAGGAAATTGGTGTGCTGGGCCAGAGCATTAAGCAGTGGCGGGAACTTGGTATATGTCATCAAGGCCTGGTTGCGTCAGTACAACCGTTCCCAAAGGCCATCGCCCTACGCCTTGCCGGAACTTACATTGAGGTATGGCTTATAGTCGCCATCCATGGACATCTCTGACAACTTAAGGCTGAGGGTATTGATCGCCTCGGCAAACACCACAGGGTACTGCTCATCCTCAGGGAACCGGTTTACAGCTTCCCGCAGGAAGTCCAGACACACGCCGTCGTCAGTGTCGTGACCTCTCAGGAGACATGACGCCAGACTGTCAGGCTGCGATCGGCTGCAAATTGTTAACTTCGGCCACTGCAAATTGTCCCGCGATAGCTTACCCAAACAGGTCAGGCAGAGTCAGAGCAAATAAGCAGTTGCTAACACACAATCTCTTCGCCTCATCAAGCACCTCTCTCTTGTCCTTGGCGGTTTCCTTGACCGTGATGTATAGGCGCAGAATGCGCTTGAAGCACGGCAACAGGAAGCCGAGAATGGACTTCCTGTGGTTCAGTGTCGACAAAGCCTCCAGCAGGGCACTGTCCAGAACGCTGGTCGTCAGCTTCAGCGCCGCATCTGACTCCGTCAACTCGCTGTTCGCCCCCGGTAGAAACATAAGCTTGTGGCCATGGATATCGGTAACTCTGTGTGGGTCGACAGTGATGCGGAAAATCTGTGTAAGGGTGCGGTCGGAGAAGTCATCGATGGACTCTTCTTGGACGACGGTCGGGCGCTTCGGAACGGGTGCTGGCGTGGTCTCGCTCTTAGCGGCTCGCTTCTGGCTATTACCCTCGTTCGATTCGGCCTTGACTCCAAGCTGGTTGAAAGGGTTCGCCTTCGGTGTCGATGACGAAGTGATGTTGATCTTGCGCGGCTCTTCGGCGAGGCCCTTGCCCTTCTCTTCGGTTGGTGTCGAGGCGCCCGAAGCTCCGGGATTCGGTGATGTGTCGCCCTCCGGCTTGGGAGAGGTCCTGGCGGCAGAACCGAGCTTGGCCAGACGTCGCAACCGGATCTGTACAGCACGAATGGTCAGCGAAAGTTCCGACTTGATCTTGCCCCATGCCCGCGATTGCGTCTTCGTCCTCCGGGCTTGTGCCATCCTGGTGTCTCGATGTGTAGCTGTAACTTCGTGATTGCAGGAAAGAACGGCGCGTCAGGTGGTAAGGATCGATTGGAAGGGTTGATGAACAGGCTATCGGCGAGTTCGATGCAATCTAGGCGGCCGGACTCAATCGAGCTGGTTGGCGATGTTGGGTAAAGGGCAGCAGGGTCGCTGGCATCGTGGAATCGGGTTCCGAGGTCGAAACGTTGAATCGGTCAAGGCCGTTTGGAGGGGACCGACAGAGAAGCTCTCAAGGAGCTGCACAGCAACCAAATCAAGTCCATAAGAAAGCTTACCTCGTTCATCTTCGCCGTGTCAGGCGCATCTGGTGCCTGGTTCTCGTTGGGATCCATCTTGTCGTCGTCGGTCGTTTGGAGACAGTAGGACTACAAACAGCGTACGAGGCAGGTGTGTCTATCCCAGGTGATTCTTGGGTGCACGAGAAAAGGTTGTGAGATTTCCGACGCCTTGCACAAGGCTGAACGAAGCTCGATAGGGTGCAGTGTGGAAGGTGAGGCCGGTGAAGTAGCTCAAGGTGGGCTGCGTTCAGAAGTGTTGACGTCCAGCAGGGCCTTGCAGTGGTGGGGAGGTAGTGCGGCGGCAGCATGGAGGTGCACACCAAGCGGTGAAATGTGGGGTGTGGACCAGTTAAATCCGACAAGGGCGGCCAGGCACCCAGCTTTCTCCGATTTTTAGCGGATTGTCCACTGGGAAATGCAAAGTCCACCACCAAAGTCCGCTGATGAGGTAAGGCACAGGGAAGGTGCACCCTGAACCTTCATTAATAATCTGGTCGCAGCTGCCTTTCATGCTTGCCATTGTCAGCTTTCTAAGAGTTTCTGCATAAACAGATAGCCAGCTACCTAAGGTACTACTTTTGAGGCACAAACACACTCAGTGGAGGTTAATGAGGTCTTTGAAAGGCGTCTTCGAAGGGCTTGTGTAATTATACACCAGCACTTCTTGTTTCCTGTTTCAAGCGGCCTTGGGACCCTTAGACCCTTAACAGACGATGCTTGTAGACGTCTGCAACTGCTTCAGATGAACCTACGCCGAAATGAAGCCCATTGGATATGGCCTGCATGAAGGTTTCTGATAAAACATCAACGGCGTCTAGAATCATGTTCCATATCTGGACCACTCTTCCGTGTCACAATATCACGATATCGATTCAATTACTATGTGCTTCGAGGCATCCAAGACCTGCTGTAGCTTTTGGGATATAGCAACCTTTGTACGTGAGAACCAATTTTGTTTCAAAGGGCGGCCCGCTGCGTAGAGTGCCTGCCCCAAGGGTATTTCCGTGCCCAATCCGTGTCGTTGATACCGTGGGTCCATCCAAAAACGCCTAAGTGTCCAAACAAATATACTCGTACACGAGCTCGCGTGAGGTGCGAAATATATGGCCGCCGTCAAATCAAAGCTAAATCGTAACAAGTTGCCGTGGCTCGAAGGTGTGATGCGGTGGCCTACAGGCGGGGTATACCGTTCGACCCGTCACTTAACCTCCTCGACGACGACGACGCCTCTCCGTCGCTGTCCGAACTGCCTCTCGTGCGGCTCGTCCCGCTGGCGGTCCGATTTGCCAGCCGGCTGCGCTCAACCTCCTCCCGGCTCTTATTCATCAGCCAAGCCATATGCATCTTGAGTATCCCCAAGGTGCTTCTGAGCTCTGACATATTTTCTTTGATAGGTATGACGTGGTTCAATACCATGACCGTCTGTCGACCCTCGAGGTCGGTGAAGTCCTTTCTAAGTTCTTCCATCCGACGCTCCATGTCTTCGTAGATGCTCATGACTGCTTCCGTCGGTTTTAACTTGGGCCCGCCCTGGACGTTGTTCAGGTTGAACACGTCGTCCCACGACATGCAGTCCCGCCTCTCATCCTTGAGTTCCAGAATCTGTCGCTCTTGCTCCTCCTTTACTTTCTGGAGCTTCTCGATCTGCTTCTCTTGGTTCCTGACCTTTTCTCCGACGACAGCGACAACCTTGTAGATGCATTCATCCTCGTGAGCAGCAAGTGTTTTGCGAATCGCCTCGTGGTTGCAGCCGTAGTCGCCGTATTTGCACGCGGCAGTCGCCTCGGGGCAGTGATCTGCGAGATGCTGCTTCAATTCCGACACCCTGATCTTCTCCCCGCAGTCGGCGCAGGCCGTGGTATTCTTCGGGCAATCTCTGATGATATGGTCCGCCATGGACGCCGCCTCCATCTTCTCCTCGCAGTACTCGCACGCCTGCTCAAAGTGCCAGCATTTCCCGGAGGCCGCCATCCACTGCTCCACCCTCCTATCGCATGTCTTGTCCGGACAGTCCTGCAGCGTGTAGCGACACCCCATCGCGTGCCTGACCACCTCCTCGCGTTTCATCGTCTCGTCGCATCCCCTCTCGGCATTGGGGCAGTTGACGACGAGGCTGTCGAGCATGTTTGTCAAGAGCCTCGACGTCTTGCAGTCCTTGGCTCGGAACCTGGTCCGGTCGATGGGGCAGGTGTCGGCGGAGAAGAAATGTCGCTTCAGGCATTCGAGGCAGAAGGTGTGGTCGCAGGGCGTGATGACCGGGGTGATGACCGGTAGTTTGCAGATGGGACAGACGAGGTTATCATCGGGCTCTTCGACGTACATCAAGGCGGAGAAGTCGACGAGCTCCTTGACGTTGTCGGGACTGAGGGAGTGTCGTATGGCTTCTCGCACGGCCAATTCCTCGACAGGCCATTGAGTGGGGGCTCGCGCTTGTTGTGGCTAGTCAGCGTGTCTTGTCCGGACCATCGTCTCTTTGTCTGCGAGTCTCAACTTACGCGTAAACGGAATTGGGACTTCCTCGACAGATCGGACAGCCTCCTCGACGAGGTTGTGGACGAGATGGGTGATGGTGGCATCGTCCTCGGGGGCGGCGAACGGCGGCTGTGTTGGTTGTTGCGACATGGTGCTGACGGTGGTGGTTGTCGTCGACTTTGGATCAGAAGGGGGGTTTCGAGGTGGCAGAGGAGATCATGATTGAAACTCTGGCGATGGAAATTTATCGCAGTTGCGGTGAGCGTGTCCGAATCGGAAGTGGGTGTTTTCGTGGGACCGCTGGAGGCGCGGAGGAAAGGCAGAGTTGTGGAGGAGGTTTACAGTTGAGGCCCAATACGGAGTGGATGGGAGGGAATCGGCAACGAGTGAGGTGACGTCCAGCCCAGTGGAGGGCTTCCATCAGTCATTTGGGCCGAGGGTCCGATAAGCACTTCAGCCGATAACGCTACTGACCCTCGCAACCACGGAGTGCCAGTCCGCCCAGTCAACCAGTCCAGTCCAGCACGGCTCCAGGTCCTGAGGGCAGTCCCGGTCAGGGTCAGGTGCAGGGCATTGGAGGAAACGGCCGCTAAAACACAGTGTTAGTCAGCACCCATGGCGGGAAGGGGCACCGTCCCCGCATCTTCTAGGCCCCGGCATTAACCAACTTGATGCCTTTCTCTGCCGGGAACACCAGAGAAACAAACATTCCCATGGCAAGCATGACATAACCGTTGTCTCCAGCAGCCCTCGATATGGGCAAGATTGGATGCACTTTGTCTTGGACGATGGCGAATGACAGCATCGAGCCACGTTACACGGGCGGAATACGGAGCCAAGACCGCCCTTGCATTTCTGCAGGCAGCCTATTGACCAGTTCTGTCGACCCTTATTCCAGTGTCTCTGCCGGAGCAGCGGAATAAGAAAAAAAGGATGCTTCTGGATTCCGTCGATCTCGTAACCGAACTTCACCATCGTGGGCATTTGGTGGAGCGATGCCGTCACAGTCATCGAGCTTCTCGACCTCTGAATATTGGACACATTGAGCAATACAGCATGTCAAATGCACGACCAGTTCATTCATTCCTAGGAGGCTCCCCTGTCTGATGCTCTCTCATTCTCGACCGAGGCACGGCACTGTTCATGCGCGACCATTGGCTGAAGGCAGATCTTACCCGGCCTTAGACGTGCAAGATGCAGAAAGCCCACTATGAACCGCAAGGCTGCCTCAAACCTCCTCGTCAACTACCAAACCAGCGGCTGACGGCACACAGGGAAATCATATGACGAGCATGCACATCCAGGCATCCATATTCTCTCTCCAACTCATCCCCGCAACTGACCCCGAAAACGGACCGTCGTAAACGCCTGCTTCATCCACCTGTATGACCTGCATATCGCCAACCCGCCATCTTAAGATATTACGTGAGATCTCGCCTTTCCACACAAAACACCCAACAACACCATCCTTCCCGCTCGTTCAGCCCCCCAAACAAGGAGACACAAACCCGAAATGGGCCGTTCGTACTTTTTTGTCCTCGCTGGTTGGCCAGAGGGGGAAACAAACCTGGGGGAAACCGGCCAGCAAGGCAAGCTGCATTTCATGCCAACACCCACAGCGCTAAGAGCAACGCCAACCGACCCGATGGATGGACGACCCTGAACCCCGAAACCCTGCAGCCTCACCTCAACCCCCAACCTCCGACGAGAGCCTGTCTACTCACCAAAGACCCAAACCAAGCACGAGCTGCATCAAACTACGACTCTCACCACTTAACCGAGCCGCGCGGCCGCTCCGACATGCAGACGACCCCATCGCCTTCATTCGTCGCCTTGCGAGGGTGATATCCAATATCAAACTCTCGGCACGTTTACAGCCAGGAAAGCGGCCAGTCGCGCGGTGGTACAGCGGGAGCTATCGCAAGCGCGTCAGCCCTAGCTAGCACATCATGCCGGGGGAGGGGGGAGCTTGCAGCTCTAAGCTGATGGTGATGGAGGGTTGGCAAGTTGTCCAGCTGTACGGCTGAGCTGTTCCAGGAAGCAAAGCAAGCCATTTAAACCCAACCTGCGTTCTCTCCATGAACGATGAAGACAAGCCCTCCCCTTCTCCAGTCATTCATTTCCTAAGCCTCAAACAACCAAAACCACCACGAAACCCATCACAGCCCTTCCAACATGGCAACCTACGGCGACCCCCCACCACCCCCCCTCCCCTCCCCAGCCGCCTCCAAATCCCGCAAGAAAGCGCCTCAGGCCGTGCTCTCCGACTTCTGGGCCTCCTTCCACTCAAAACACCAGGGCAAGGTGACCTCCATCTTCCCCCGCGCCCTCTACGCCTCCCTGCTGCCCACCGACCCGTCCCCGCGCGACGGCGCCTCCTCCTCCCTCAACGCCGCCCGCTCCTACGAGGCCGCCGCCGCCGACTGCCGCGCCAAGGTCAAGCGCATCGTCCGCGAGTGCGAGCGCACAAACGAGAAGTTCACCGACCCGGACTTCGACATCGAGCACGACCCGGAGTCTAACTGCCTCAACGGCCTCGTCCGCGACGGCGATGGTGGCATCGGCGACGCCTCCGGTGCCGTCGGCGTCAGCGCCTGGGACGTCAAGAACTCCCTCGACACTTTGACTGCCGCGCAGGTTCTCGGTCCGAACTCCACCATCCCCATCGACCCCGCCGCCGTGTCCCGCTTCCTGGGCGGTGCCGGCGACATGTGGAGCCCGTTCGGCAATATCTCCACATCCAACTCCAACTCCGGCTCCGGCGGCGCCAAACAATCCGGCGGCCAGAACCCCCGCACTCGCGGCATCAGCAGCTCGCGCGGCGTCAAGGGCTCGGAGTGGTACAACCCAGGCTCCATCCACCGCGTCGACTGGATCTTCGAATCCCCGCAGTTCACCGTCAACGGCTACTCCTCCTCGGACATCAAGCAGGGCGCCAACGGCGACTGCTGGTGGCTCGCGGCCGTCGCGACCATCGCGCACCGCCGCGACCTCATGACGCGCGTCTGCGTCGCCCGCGACGAGGAGTGCGGCGTCTACGGCTTCGTCTTCCAGCGCGACGGCGAGTGGGTCTCCGCCGTCGTCGACGACAACCTCTACCTCAAGGACAACGACTTTGACTACTACTCGGACGTCTACGACGCCTCCGGCAAGAAGGCCCGCCTGCACCGCAAGCGCAACCAGACCGGCAGCGACGCGCTCTACTTCGCGCGCTGCGAGGACCAGAACGAGACCTGGCTGCCGCTGCTCGAGAAGGCGTACGCCAAGGTCCACGGCGACTACGAGGCCATCTCGGGCGGCTGGCCCGGCGAGGCCGTCGAGGACATGACGGGCGGCGTCACCTCCACCATCGCGACGAACCGCGTCCTGCGCAAGGACAAGCTCTGGCGCGAGCTCGTCAACGCCGACGGCGACTTCGTCTTTGCCCTCGCGGCCATGGGCACCGGCTGGGACTGGCAGAAGTCTGGCCTCGCGCTCGGCCACGCCTACTCCATCCTGCAGTCGCGCGAGGAGGTCGACGAGGACGGAAAGAAGGTGCGCCTCGTGCAGATCCGAAACCCGTGGGGCGAGCGCTCCGAGTCCGGGCTCGGCGAGTGGAACGGCCCCTGGTCCGACGGCAGCAAGGAGTGGACGCCGTACTGGCTCAAGAAGATGGACCACAAGTTCGGCGACGACGGGCTCTTCTGGATGACGTACGAGGACATGCTCTCCACCTTCATGTACATCCACCGCACGCGGCTCTTCGACGAGAAATGGACCGTCGTGCAGCAGTGGACCTCGGCCAACGTGTCGTGGGTCACGGGCTTCCTGCAGACAAAGTTCGTCATCGAGGTGAAGAAGGCCGGCACGGCCGTCATCGTGCTCACGCAGCTCGACGACCGCTACTTCAAGGGCTTCGAGGGGCAGTACTACTTCGAGCTGCACTTCGTCCTGCAAAAGACAGACGGCACATCCGCGGAGCCCGAGCAGATCTGCCGCGTGCGCCCCGTGCACAAGTGGGAGAACCGCTCCGTCAGCTGCGAAGTCACCCTCGAGCCCGGCACCTACGAGGTCCTCCCCAAGGTGACCGCGACGCGGCACAGCGCGGCGCGCACGGTGGAGGACATCGTCAAGGACTACGCGGAGCGCAACCCGCAGAAGCTGCGGCAGGTGGGGCTGCAGTACGACATCGCGCACGCCAAGGGCGGCGTCGTCGACGAGGACGAGATCCTCGAGAAGAAGAAGGCCGAGGCGAAGAAGAAGAAGGAGGACAAGAAGGCCAAGCGGAAGAGGAAGCAGAAGAAGGCGTTGGTGGTCGCGGCCAAGGCCCTCGAGGAGAGCGCCAAGGTCGTCTCGGAGCTTGCCGAGGGCGGCGACAAAAAGGACGACAAGAAGAAGGACGCGGCCGCGACGGCCAAGAAGGAGGAAGGCAAGGAGAAGGAGAAGGACGGAGACTGGACAGAGGTCAAGGACTCCGACAAGGAATCCACCGGCAGCACGGGGCTGAAGTCGCCCCCGCCGGAGGACAAGCCCGCGACGTCGCCATCGACTGCTGGCGCTAAGCCCGGCGATGCGCCTGCCCCCGAGCCAAAGAAAGACGAGGACAAGAAGGAGGAAGAAAAGAAGGAGGAGAAGAAGGAGGAGGCTTCTGAGGAGGCCAAGCCCAGTGAGACCGAGGAGAAGACTGAAGATGCCGAGGTGCAGACAGAGGATACCCCCGCTGAGCCCGTCGAGGAGGAGGAGGAATCCGATTCCGACTCCGAGACCGAGTCTGTGGTCGACGACGGCGAAGAGCCCGTGAATCCCCCTTGGAACGCCGTCTGCGTTCTCGGTCTCCGCGTCTATGCTGAGGACCCGGAGGTGGCCATCAAGCTCGTCAAGCCGGCCGATGATGAGGAGGCTTCTGCGTTGACTACTGAAGGTGAGCCCGCTGGTGCTACTGCGTAGATATGTGACATGATTTGATGAGATATGACGGGAATGTAAGCGACGGTTGTTCACTTGTTGTATTAGGCGGATTGACTATAGATACAATTGATCTAGTTTCCTCTCTATTGCAATGTGCTCCCTTTGCCAAAATCGATTACCTGCCCTATCATTTCATGTCAAAGTCAAGCTTCGCCCTTTTCTCGTGACACTGCCTCTCCAGTGTTCCTCCGTCGCTGGCATAGTGCGCGAGGTTGGTCGCGAGGTCTGCCCAAGTGTGACACTCTTCGTATCTCCTTTCGTTGTAACAGTCCACGGCCTGGTTGAAGGCCGTCGTCGCAAGCCACTCCAGCTCTTCTGTGGGATAAGGGTTCGGGGTCTGGAGGTCCAAAGTCAGTAATGTCTTTCGCATAGCCTCCCAAACGCTCACCTCCTTAGCACTCTTGGCCACTCCGATGGCCTGTAAGATGACCTTCTGACCCGATTCCGCGTCTAACAACCGTACCGCTTGAAACATGCATCGCGTATACTTGGCTAATTTGTCGCACTTCATGCTCTCAAGCTCCCAAATCTCATTGACGACGATTCCCAGCGTTGAATATAATTCTGCAAGATTGTTAGCCAATGTTTGCAGGAGTCTGGTTGGCCGCTTACTGTCACCAGGTAGTTTGCCGCCCAGCGCAAGATCGCCAATTGCCTTCCACGACCTGACATCCTTGCACGACCTCGCTAGCTGAAGGATTTCTCCCAGGCCGTCGTAATCTTTTAGAGCCAGCGCTGCCTCGAAATCAAAAACCAATAGCGCCGCAAGTTTAATGTTTAAATCCTTCTTCGTAAGGGCGTCTGCTGCTGTGGCTTGCACCTGGAAGAGGCAGTCGTATGCCTTGACGTGCTTCCTTGCATCCAGGTAACACTGTAATTGCTTCTCCGTATTATCTTCTGTTCGAGCCATTGAGATCTTGCCGGCTGCCATGACGAAATGACCAAACATGGTGCGGAAGCGGAGGTCAACCATTGAGTCCGTTGGTAGATCTGAAGGATAATGGTTGATGATTTCAAGGCAAGAGGCAAATAGTCGCAAGACAGGATAAAGGTCCCAGTTTGACGAGTTCTTCAGGCCAAGGTTGTAAGCGTTCTGGCAAAACCAGTCTAGCTCCTTGACTGTAAACAAACGATTTCCTTCCTTGTCCTTGGGGTCTCTTTGGACTGCTTTGGCAGCTTCACAACGTCAGTCGCGCCAACTCCAATGCTGAAAAATGCATACCTTGTTCGAACAAACCAGCCACGTCTTCAATACAAGCATTCTGAGCTGAGCCCTTCTCTCCCTCCACAGCCGCCACGGCTATTCGAATATTGCTGCGAAGCAGTGCCGGTAGATGTATCGGGGAGTCTTCGTTGAACTCATGTCTTTCGAGAAGC
Source organism: Colletotrichum endophyticum (assembly GCA_027406105.1). Classification (NCBI taxonomy): domain Eukaryota; kingdom Fungi; phylum Ascomycota; class Sordariomycetes; order Glomerellales; family Glomerellaceae; genus Colletotrichum; species Colletotrichum endophyticum. The sequence continues at coordinate 5,962,402 of JANVYF010000002.1, forward strand.
TGTTTCATGGCCTGCCCGGCGCAGATTTTGTCTCTAGCCCTTTGCGCGTCCAGAACACAGGCATAGAGAAAGTTGGGGTCTTGAGCTGCTCCCGCTCCTATTCGCTCCAGACAATCCGCCGCCAAGTCATGATCCCCAGATTGGAGTGCAACCTTATACATGAGGTACCGCGTCATGGTCTCGTTCCGTGCCGATCCTGGCATCTCATGGAATATTTGTCGGGCTCCCTCGGTATTGTTGCGATTCAGGGCGCAGAGAATGAGCTTCCTGCGGCTGTCAGCATAGTCAGTTGGCAGCCTTTGGCCATGCATACCTGCAGAGTCTCGACCTGTTAGCAGGTCCTCCATTCTCAAATATGGATTGCAGCGCGATCCGGCACCAACCCTCGGCAAGTTGAAAGTGACCTTGGTTGTAGTTGACCTCAATCTTCTTCCACATAATCTATACAGGGTCAGCTACTGGCGGAGAGTTGCGGTGAAGTACTCACAGTCAGAGCTGCAACGGCGGCAGACGCGCCAAAAGGCTGCGTCAAGGTTTCCTCTACACCTCGCAACACATTCATCAGCTCATCGATAACAAGCTCGCTGTCCCTCTGGCTTTCCTCCATCCATAGCCTCAACAGCACGAGCCTCTCCACCCACTCGTCTCGTCCCGAAGAAACAATGTTGCTCTTCAGCATCCCATTCACCATACGCAGCGCCATTGACGGGCTTTTGTCATGAAGCTTGCGCGCATGGTGAATGAGTAACTTGAAATGCGCCTCCGAGAAGTTGAACCGCTGCACCATGAGCTTCAGGATATCTGCATACGCCTCGACGTCGAAAACCTCCGCCGGCGCTTTCTGCAGCAACTCGAGACGAAGCAGCAGCACAACCGGCTGCTCTCCGACTTCTTGCTCCACGTAGCTGACCAAATCATGCGCCTTCTGCGAGGCCTCGGGCGTGTTCATCCCCAGAAGGGCGTGAATATGTGCCTGGCACACGGAAAGGCGCAGCTCGAGCGCATCCCTTGGCAAACGGTCGAGCTCCTGGCTGTTGATGATATCGTACGCGCGCTCGAGCCACTTGACAGCCATTTTGAAGTCGCCCTTCTTGGAGAAGTCCTTGCCAATTTCGAACAGAACCTCCGTCAGCAGTTCGGCAGAGCCGGGGTCGAGCGTCTGGATCGTCGGCTGGCCCTTGTCGTACATGAAGTCGGCGACATTGAGGTTTCCCTCCTTCCAGCACTGTTATACCCCCCAGTTGTCAGCGAGCGTAACCATCTTCATGATCAAGATGCTCACCATTGCGGTCCGTAGAATGTAGTACTCCGACTCCAACCTCTTGCACTCCGCCAGATCGTCAGGCCCCAGCATCGTCTGCGTCAGTCTTCCCAGGAGGTCGCTGTAATTCGAAGCCTTCAGAAACACCATGTTGGCAAACTTCGCACCGCAATCATCTGTGCCCTTGTCAGAAACCTCATCCCGTCTAGCGCCCATCCCAAAACTCACCAAGGCATATCTTCCCAGCCTTCAGCGCCAACCTCATCAGATGCACCACATCCGCCAGCGGCATCCAGTCCTCCGGCCGCGCATCCTCCGCCACCTTCCAGAACCTCGCAATGTCGATCATAAAGAACGCAAACACCCGGGCCCGAAGCAACAACTTCTTCCGCGTCGGCGGCTCTCCGGGCATCTCGTCACGGCGGAGTCTCATGCAAAGGTTCCATAGCTCGGTCCCCTTCCGATCCAGCTCGTTTCTCTGGCTCCTGGACTTCCCTCGGGGGAGGTTGGGGAAACCGTGGGCGTTGTTGAGCTTCTTCATAAGCTCCTCGTGGAGTGTGTCGATTGCTGGGGGGTCTCGGGCTTCGGGGAGACGTTTGAGGAGGTTGTCGGCAAAGGCTTCGTGGATCAGCAAACGGATGGCGGAACAACAGAATGATATCACGAACCTATCAGCTGGGTCGTCTTCCCGGCGCTTTCTGGTCTGGGAATGGCTCTCGACGTCGGTCTGGGGGAGTCCCACGGCCTCGGCAGGTCTCTGAGAGGCATATTGGATACTTCGCCTGGCTCCTAAGAGTGGAGTTGAAAATCGGCCGTGTTGCAATACAAAATCGAAAAAGAAGCTTGATTGACAATCGGTAGCACTCTGCTGTAGTATTGACCCGTCTGTATCTGGGCGATGCTTCGAATCTCAGGTTGAGTGTGTCACGACGTCGGACAGCAAATTGGCAGAAAGAGAGAAGTCGGATTTTGAACTGGCAGGTGCCAACCGTCCCCGGGAAGGCACCATGAACGATGCGCCTTCCTTGCGCACCGAACCGGGGGAGTGGGTCCACACACATCGGTTCACCGACCCGGCAAGAACCCCACACCCGTCCGGTGCTTCCCCGATGAACGGCAATATGTATATATACTGGCCTTTCCGTCGAAACTTCAAGGCCCAACGAACAAGTTCCACCATCCAGAAACGTAGAATGCATCCAAAATAAAAGATAATGCCCTGGTATCCTGACGCCGACCCATTTTTTGTTTCTCCAATCCCCAGGCCTCCGCGCCCCCCTTCCCCTCAATCAATGCAATGAATTACGGACGGGCTGGAAGATCGTTGGGCAGGAAGTTGCCGATGATGAGTGTAGGGCTATTCGACGATTAGGACACGGCCCGCGAAGCCAACTGATGAAGAGGACAGACTCACATCTTATGATTATCTCGTTGAATCATGAATGAAAAGCAGCAGTTAATGACCGGATCCGTCGACTTGTCGTCCGGGCTTTTCAGCGTGCAGGCCGTGAGTAACGTATCGTGAGCGGGATCGAACGCAATCGTCCCAAACTCCTCCCAGTATCGCACCAGAGACTCTTCCGTGAGGATCTCATGCAGAGAGATCTTGCCCTGTACCAAAAGTCAGCTAAACATGAAACCATCAAGTGCGCAGAACCAGGCAACTTACGTCTCTCAAGTTCTCAACCGGCACATGCAGCAGCTCCGCCATCTCATTATTCCCCCTGAAAATCTCCCCCGTTCTCCTCCAACAGCACGCCGGCACGGCCATGCTCGCGAACACGCGGTCGTACTCCATCAGCTGCTTCTCGAACCACATCTCGACGTACAGCAGCTCCATGTCCGTCAGCGCCTGCGCCTTCTCGCGGAACTTGGGCCGGAAGCGGTCGATCGTGCGCAGGATCTTCTGCTTCGACGACGGCGCGATGTGGCTGTCGAGGTAGGTGCCCAGCCGCGCGTAGCCCTTGACGTAGTTGAACGGCTTCAGCAGGCCCGCCTCGTACTTGGCCTTGAGCACGCGGTCCATGCGCTCCTCGGGCGTGTCGTTGCCCGACGGGTCCGCCGCCTGCAGGTAATACTCGCGCGCCTTGTCCTTGTTGTCGCCCTGGACGACGCTGCCGGGGCGCGATATCGACTTGCCCTGCTCGAGGTTCGGCGGCGGCAGCATCTGCGACAGCGCGTTGGCGGCCGTGGCCCTGTTGTTGTTGGCGGCGCCGTTGTTGTTGCTGTTGTTGCCGAAGGTGGGCAGCATGTCGTTTGCGCCGGCTGACCTGCTGAAGGCGGGGCTGTTCTGGGACTCGTCGGAGAGGATGCCGCCGTCATCGAGCAGGCTCGTCTGCAGGAAGTCGTTCAGCAGGTTGAACTCGTGCGTGACCTCGGGGGCGATCATGTAGTTGTTGGGGTGGTAGCTTTGCATGTCGTGGTAGTGGTTCTGCGCCGTCAACCACGCGTCGGAGAATCCGGCGACTATTTTTTTCAGGGGTCAGCTTTCTTCTGCCCCCTTGCCATCGCGGCTTTTTGTTGTTTTCGTCAATTCAGAGACAGGCGCCGCCAAGCGCGCGCATCTATACGAAGGAGAGGGAGGGGTAAGCTCAGTAGCAAAGCAGCAGCCTACATTGGTTCATATTGCTGCCGTTGCCCGGCATGCCAGACACCGAGCTCGGTGACACAAGGTGCAGCGGGTTGCCCTGGCCCAAGACAGCAGCGCCAAAGGCAGCGGACGCCTTCCTGTCGAAAGGAGGCGGCGGGCCCATGGAGCCGGCCGCGGATTGGTCGATGGAGCCTCGGGCGGCGAGCTCGGTCTGCGTCGACTCGGAGTCGTCAACGGCGGAGGCAGCGTGGGAGCTCTTTGCCTTCTTGGAGTCGGGATCGCGGGGCTCGTCATGGCAGAGGTGGCCAATATTGCGCTTTATGCATCTCGTACACGGTCGTTCCTGGAGCACGACATGGTCAGCAGGCGGTCGAGTTTAGAGATTGGTCGGGCAGGAGGGAGGGAGAGAGCATGGGGGGAGTGGGCTTTTTGGCGCAAGGCGGAATGAAAGAGATCTTACATACGAGATCGCAGGTCATATGCTATGTAGGAGGCAAGACACTATCCGTCAGCCATCTTTTCTCTTTCCGCATTGTTATGTTGCTGGTGCTCGCGCAGGGGCACGGCGCAGATGTATGCATGGTAAGGGTTGGCCGGCTGGCGGAGCATCGCACAGCAGCATCGCAGGCGGACAATAGTCTCAGCGCCATGCGCAAAGGCCAGGGAAGCCAATGCCAATTGTGTCCGTCGGGTGAAGGGCAGTCGGACTTACAGATCGCCGGCAATATACGCAAGCTGGGAGGGGAAGCAGAGGTTAGCTAGTGTAGTCACGCGAGCGGGGGAGCCGGCAGAGGGGACACGACGGAGAGTAGCAAACTGCAAGGCGATCGCAGGAAGTGTGTAGACCGGCAGACGTACCATGATTGACCTTGCGGCGCTTCTTGGGGCTCTTGGAAGGCTGAACATGGTTGCCGTTCTCAGGCTTGTCGCGCTTCTCCTTGTGTTCGTCTTGCGACTCGGACTTGACGTCCTTGGCGCCGTTCTTATCCATGGCGGGTCGAGGTTCGGAATCAGCTCAATGGGGCTCCCGCTCCCATTGGACCTTTGAGGTTACGCAGAGACCGAGGGTTCGCAGATCATTTGACGAGGGGTGGTCCTGCGCGTGTTGCTGCGGTTTGCGACTCTGCCGGGGAGGAAGACGGTTGTTTGCAGGTTCGAAAGGGCGGCAGGAAATCGAGTGGGCGAGGGGGGAGGGAGGCGTTTGCTCGTGGCTCTCGCGGCGCGCGTAGGTATGCGTGTGCGGGCAGCCGGATGGAGGCTTGCTCGTGGTTCGGGTAGCCTTGCTCTGTGGAGTGGATGCTTTAAAAATTAGGGATTCTCGTGATATGATCGCAGGCTGCAGCGGTGGCGGACTGTGGGCGCCGGGTAGAGACAGGTTCGGTGAGGACGGGGGACCGTTCGGGGCGGGTTCAAATCGCTCGGTGGAAGAATTTCGCGAGATCGTGACCGGGTTCGACAGCCGAGGGTGTGGCGTTCCTCCCGGGGGGAGGGGTGTGTGTCTGTTGTTGCAGCAGCACGCAGGAATTTGCGTTTGGGTGTCGATGACGCTGATCGGTCCCGGCAAGTTGGATGAAGCTGGAGCAAAGAACAAAAAGAAAAGCGCCGCAACGAGAGACTGTAGGTAGAGTCAGAGTCGAAAGAAAAGAAAAAGGAAATTTAAAAAGCCGGAATGGCGACTTGCAAAGGAAAGTGGGCTGGCTAAGGTACGAGAACCACAACGACAACCACGGCTATTCCGTTGGAAAAAAACGAGACATCAGGCAGATCGGCCACCCGAGTCCAAGGTCAGAGCCGGTCAGCGCTGGGCGCAACCCCCATTGCTACGTTGTGCTGCTTAGGTAGCCCAGCAGGGTCAGGACTCAGTGGAGGCCCCAGGTCGGCAGCGACAAGGGTTCCATCCATTGCAGTGAGGAAGGTCCCTCCAGGTATTCGTACCTTGCCAGCTGTGTCCAAGGCTTGATGGCACGCCATGAAGGGGGTCGCGTCACCGTCATGGGGCAGGCAAACCGTAACGTCCAGCGAGAGGGCATCTCACAGCGAGTCCGAAGAGGTACCTCACGGAACCTGCCCGCTGGAAAACCTTCCTCCCTGGGCGTGACCCACTGTGACTGCGGACGAGGAGCAGCCGTGATTGATGAATTGGATTGCTTCGTCCTGTTGGTGCCGGCAAGTGGCTCAGCACTCCCAATTCGCATTGAAGCTGGGCGAGGGTGGATTTGACCACTAATTTTCATGTCATTTGTACATGATTGAAAGCGACCTGCCATACCTGCCATTGGTAGCATTCGCCGGCGACACTTGCCCAACAGCTAAAGGCACCTCAGATTAGTAGGTTGAGGGTAACGCACTCCTCACCACCAGAATGATATCATCACCGCCATCGAACACCACCAGCACAGACATCAAATGCAGCTTCCCTAGCCTCGGGCCCTGCCCTGCTCTGCCCTACAGCAGCTACCTGGCTAAGAACCCAGCGATCCGTCAAACCTGTGTCTCCAGCTTCTAAACTTGGGCACACTACCGTCGCAATGCAGACATCAATCGCTGTGCGCACCGACAGCGACAGAGACAAGGAACCGCTGGATGGCACATTGTACGGGGTCAAAAGTCTTGGCTTCTGCCCACTTCCCACTGACAGCACCACTCCGTCTCAAACTCCAGCACATTTTTCCAACTTCTGTCTCCAGTAGCCAAATGCAACAACTTGCAGCAGCGCTGGGGAGGGGTCGCCTGTTGAGAGTAAGGTAGCCGCAGCTAGCGATCGTCAATATTCCCCTCGCAGCATGCAATGTAATGTCAGCATGAAACCGCAGCCCGCCATTCGGTCCAGAGCCTTTCATCTTCTGCTGCTGCTGCTTCTCCTCGGTGACGGACAAGTCCCTCGGTAAACATTGCAAAGCTCAATTGCTGCTTCCCTCCCTCCGACCTGAACAAACAACCCCTCATCATCCCATCTTTTAACCTCGTGCCTTCACGGGCCACAGCCTGGACTTGGCGATTTAGGGCAACCTCAGAAGAGGAGCACAACCCAGCCCTGCCGGCCCATCGTGTGATGCTTTTCCGTTTCAAGTGTAGCTCGGAGAATGGGGGTGTACTATGGACACCCGCTGCTTGCTGACTGTGTATCCGTATGTACTGGATTGCCTATGCGAATTCAATTACGCCTATCAAATGTCCATGTTCTTTCTACCATAACCCGTACAGAAAAACATGGCTCCCTCTTTTCTCATCATGTCGGAGACAAAAGAAAAAATGTACCTTTAAAGAACTCCCATTCTTTCCATTCCCCCTCATTCCAAGAAGCACCCATGCACACTTGGCGCCGCCTCTAAATGGCTACAAAAAAGCTCTTCTCCCCCTCCTTCGGCAGCACCCTCGCCCTCCTCATGATAGGGTCCTCGCAACTTAGCCGAATCCTCTCGGGTGTCGCCGGGCTCTCCAGCCTGAGTAAGCCATCACCCACCCGGTCTTCCCCGACCGTCGCCTGCACCCCGTACTGCTTCCTCGCCGCCTTGAGCGCGTCGCGGATGGCGAAGAATACCGCGCTGCCCATGAACAGCGGCGGCTCGCCCACCCCGCGCGACCGCTGGATCGTCCGCAGGTCCTTCCACTCCACGTCCTTGAGCAGCGACACATTAAACTCCTGCGGGATGTCGCGGAACCCGGGGATCTTGTACGCCCCCGGCCCGCGCGTGAAGAGGTTGCCCGCCATGGGCCCGTTGCGCAGCCAGAGCGACTCCTCCATCGTGAAGAGACCGAGGCCCTGCACGAACGCGCCCTGGATCTGTCCGTAGTCGATCGCGGGGTTGATCGACTGCCCGACGTCCATCTTGATGTCGGCCCGGATGCAGGTCCACGTGCCGGTGAGCGTGTCGATCTCGACCTCGGCCGCCGTGACACCCTGTGTGAAGTAGAAGAACATCTTGCCGCGGTTCTCACCCCAGGTGTACCCGATTTCCGGGGTCTTGTAGAATCCCTGTGCCGAGAGGTTCACTCTGTCAAAGTAGGCCGCGTGCGCAAGGTCCTTCATGGTCGCCTTCGGTCCGAGCTTCTCGCGGTACGGCGCCAGTCGTTCATTCAGCTGCGCGCAGGCATTGTAGATGGCGTATCCGTTCAGATCCGACGAGGCAGACGCTGCTGTCGCCGAGGCGTTCGCAACCGTGTTGGTCGCAGTCTCTGAGATGAAGACATTGTCCAGCGGCACTTCGAGTGCTTGCGCTGCGATCTGCGTCATCTTGGTGTGCAAGCCCTGACCCATCTCGGTGCCACCGTGAGCCACGAGAACTGATCCATCGTGGTAAATGTGAACGAGAGCGCCTGCCTGGTTGAGGAAGAGAGCGGTGAACGAGATACCAAACTTTGTCGGGATAAGTGCCAGCCCACGCTTGCGCCACTTGTTGTCGTCGTTGAACTTCGTAATCATCTCCCTCCGCTGCTCGTACTTGGACTCTTCCTGCACCTGCTCATACATCAACGGCACATGCCAGTCCGTGAGGGGCTGGTTGAAATGCGTAGGCTCCAGCGGCTTGTAGAAGTTGATCTCGCGGAACTTCTCGACCGGAATGCCCATGCGATCGGCCACCTCTTCCATGTATGTTTCCGCGATGAACATGCCCTGCGGTCCTCCGAACCCTCGGAACGCCGTGTTCGACATCGTATTTGTCTTGCACAGGCGTCCGCGGATGAAGACGTTCGGGATCCTGTAGCAGCCATCACTATGTGACATGGCACGCTCGCACACAGCCGCACTCAGGTCGAAACTCCAGCCGGCGTTGTTGAAGACATCCAGATCCAAGGCTTGGATCTTGCCGTCCTTGTTGACGCCAACCTTCCATCTTCCCAGGAACGGGTGGCGCTGGCCGGAGGTGACCATGTCTTCCTCTCGGGTTAACATGTATCGGCAGGGTCGCTTGGTTTTCTTTGCTGCGAGTGCTAATGGTGCAGTGACTTGGACTGATCTCGTTTCCTTGCCACCGAAACCACCTCCCAAACGCTTAACACGAACCACGATCTTGTTGGCCGCCACTCCAGTCATGCGAGCAACAAATACTTGTCTGCTAGGGGTTAGTTTGAAGAACAGGATTCCCCATGAGATGTCTGACTTACGTTTCGTTGGCGTTCTGGGTACCAGAAAACACCTCCATCTCTCCATCTTCAGGCTTGGGAACAACCAGCGAAGCCTGTGTCTCGAGGTAGAAGTGCTCCTGGCCACCCATTCTCGCCGTGCCGGTGAAGATGTGGTCGCAATTCTTGAACGCCTCCTCGGTGTCTCCATTCTTGATCTCGCGGTAGTAGTTGTGGAAGCTATCCTGCTCGATGGCCTCTTCGATTGACAGGATTGTTGGCAGCTCCTCGTACTCGACTTTGACCGCGCGAGCAGCCTCCGCAGCTCTGTTTGCTGAGGTAGCAAGCATCATAGCGATCGGTTGTCCAGCGGTGAAAACCTCCCCCTCGGCGAAGAAAGCCTCGTCAAAATGCGGCGCGCCCCAACGGTTCTGTTCCGGTGTTTCAACGTCATTGATATCGACGTAGTCCACCACGCCTGGCATGTCAAGGGCCGCAGAGTAGTCGACGGACTTGATCTTGGCGTGTGCCTTGCTTGACAAGACAAAGCACCCATGCAGTTCATTCTTGAGGGAAGGGATGTCGTCGATGTACTGTGCCTCGCCAGTTACCTGCTTCAGCGCCGCAACGTGGCTTTTGGACCTGCCGACAGTCTCCTGCTCGTACGCAACAGCTGCGTCATGGTCTTCATGTCCGCCAGAGATACCTCGCTCAATTTCCTCAATGGCCTCCTTGTCGACGTGTTGGCTCTGGGCATCCATGGCTGCGAGAACGTCGTGGTAGAAGCGGTAGAAGAAGCTCAGCGCCAGGGCCTTGCGGTACGATGCCATGCCTCCGGGCACGCTGAATTGAAGGTTGAAATCCTCGCCAAGCGCGTCCATCGCGCCCTCCAGTGTTTCCAATTCGGCGATGCGCTTGCCAATGAGGTACTCCATGGTCTTCTTTGCTGCCACAGTCATAGCAGCCATACCTCCATAGATCAGATTGCTCTCGGTGACAACACCGTCGTCGTCCACCTTGATTCTCAGAGCACCAGTCACGATGGCGATGTCGTCGTCTTTCCTCTTGGCCTGCTTGTACGCCCTGAAGAATTCGCCCTTGTACGCCGTGACCGGTATCCTGATGGAAGCAATGATGGCGTCTTGCGCAAGTGCTGTTTTGCGGTAGCCGGTAAAGAACTGTGACATGGGTATTTCCGTCTCCTTGCTTTGAGATTTGGCCACCAATACAGCATTGGCAGCCCACAGAACAGGGTTGAGATCTGAAATTGGCGACGCCGTCGCCAGATTGCCAGCGGGCGTACCGACATTTCGAATCTGCCTTCCAGCAAAGTATTTCAGTTGCTTGTAGATAGCCTCAAATACCTGGCCTCGGGTTTCACCGTAGTGCTTTGTGGCCTCCTGACTGATGTGCTCGAGATCGGTCAGGATGACGTTTCCGCCTATCTCCAAATGATTGTCCTTGAATTCGTACTGCCTCAGCTCAGCAATATCGCCCACGAAGACAGAAACAGGGTACTGCTGCGCCTTGAACTTGATCTCAATCTGAGTCTCGGTGCTGCCGCCGATGATCTTGGCCGAGGGGTAGACGCTCTTGATGTCAAGGAGCTGGGAGAGCGTAACGGGCCTGAACCACCTCTTTCTCTTGTTTCCAAACGCTAGTGGCCTCATTTCGTGCTTCTTCAGCATCGGGGGAAAGATGAGCTCCGTATCAGGCTTGTACTTGATGAACCCGGGTGGCGTGAACCTCTTGATGGGCTGGTCGTCGGCCGCCTTCTTGTCCATGCAACACCCGCCCGCCTTCTTCTCGCCGTTGCCATTTTCCATGCAACAGCCAGAGCCGCCATTTGTCCTCGCCTTCCCGCATCCCCTCTCAACACTGAACGTCTGCGCGGCCTCGAGGATGGGCTTGTATCCCGTACACCTGCACAGGTTTCCGTCAAACGCCTCCTCGATGTCTTCTTCTGACGGGGCCTGGTTGTTGCGCAGCAGCGCATACAAGCTCATGACGATCCCGGGTGTGCAGAAGCCGCACTGACTGCCGTTTGTCTTTGCCACTCGCTCCTGGGCGGGGTGTGGCGCCTTTGTGTTTCCGATGCCCTCGATGGTGATGACATGCTTGCCGTCGACGCTGGCCAGGGGAGCCAGACAGGCGTTGACGCTCGCGTGGTAGATTTGCTTCGTTGTCGGGTTGAACTGGGAGATGACGACGGTGCAGGCACCGCAGCCGCCTTCGCCGCATCCCCTGTGCGCTGTCAGCATGTGATAGACTCCTTGGGTGCTTTCGAGCGGACGTACAGCTTGGTTCCGGTCAGACCAATGCCTCGCAGGTACTCTAGCAGGGTGACTTCGGGGTCAATTTCGTCGAGGACGACGCGCGTGCCGTTGAGGTAGAAGCGGATGGTGTCGTCGAAGTCGGTGGTCAGCGTGTTTAGAGGCCCGGCATCTCGCTCGGGGGAGATGGCGATGGGTGCCATGGTGTTTGGCCTTGTGTCCTGGTTGGTGCTGGGACTGTCACACACAAGTCACCGGCCACAGAACTCTGCTCACTGCAAATTCCAGAAAAAGGAGAAAAGTGAAAGAAGTGAAGGCGTGCGTTGGGGATCGCGGTCGAGCCAACCCCGCAGCTTTAAAGCGACGGCAAGCGGCGAAGACGAGACGAGACGAGACTAGTAACGGGCGTGGCACCGCTGGAGTTTACAGTGAGGCCAGGTAGGGGTAGCTCTGACCCCAGTCCTGTCTGTGTGTCGCTGTCCGGTTGTTATCAGGTGGACCGTTTGGCGTCGTTGTGACAGCTCCGTTGCGTTCCAGAAATTCCTATTCGCCCACCATGCCATTTGGAGATCTGTTTCCTCGCAACGCACGCATTCCGCAGGCTTGGTACGACAACGAGATGCATTTGTGCATGTAATGGCTGAAGGTCCTGCGAATCACATCAGGGCTGTTTGAGCTTATCGGCGGGGCGATGCCACTGTCACTGCGACTTTTAGCGGGTCGCGTAGCGTTATCGTCGGCCCCTCCCCCTCCATCGCCCCTCCTTCCTCCAGCGTCTGGGCTGGCCGCCGTCGGATTTCGTGGGGAGCCGCTGCTGGTGGATGGGCGGCCGGGTTCATCTTGCGCCCTGTGCATCCCCCTGCAGCGCCCTGCGCCGGTTCGCAGCGGCCCCTCTGTCGGCCGGCTCCGCTTCCGTCTCGTCGGACGCTTCCACCATTCACACTCGCAGCCCGAACTTCATGCCATCGCCCTAGAATGACGCCGAGGCCGCGCTCCTTTCGCTAATTTTGTTGGTATCACCAATTATATAATCGTGGTCGTGTAATTTTCTGGCACTCGAACATTCAATGGAAAGTTAGGCCAGCTCTTGTCTCCGAGCCTCATTTCCTTGCTGGGCATTTGCTCCCATGTCATCTGCTACGATTACATGCACTATTCTACCTAAAATATAGTTCCTATCGCTGTTTTAGTGATTCCTCCGAGACTTGTTATCGCTCCCTATTTGGTCTCGTAATTGTTCTGATCATATGTCTCTTGTTGACCCACGTATATTGAGAGTTCACTGGGACTGGGCTTCCACTTCAGAACTTTGGCTGGAGACGCTCGTGGCGCATCCGTTAGGTACAGCAACAATACCCAAGAACATGTAGATCATGAATCAGGATGATTACAGTCTATAGGAAGTACTACATAAGTAGTCACATCGTGTTGTGCGACACCTAAAACGCATCTTCGCCTGCGCTGCACATCGCGGAACTCTTGATTCCGCATGCTCTGAGTCTTGGCGGCTTGAACATCTCCCGTGAGACTGGTTATGGTGAAAGTGTTGCAAGAAACTTCCAATTACTTGGACCCAGAAGGATCGAGGGTTACCTGAACTCGATGCCACTTTTTGACGTCCGGTGCGTACTCTAACCTTGAAAAGCCCTAAAATCTAAAGCTCTTGCGTCCATACACGGCGGAACATATATAGCAACTGGAGTTGAAAAACAACTTTCCTTCTTTCACACATTGCAACTCAGTCAGACAATAATCTGGCCCTTCCCCCAGCAATCTATTAGCAATCCAGCAATCAGGCAACCTAGCAATCCAGCAATCAGGCGACCTGGCAATCCGGGACCTAGCAACCCATCTACCGCAACTGAAATCACTCGATCTTTCTACAAATCGACTTAAAGCATATCGCTCTATCAAACATCCACCTTAAAAAATGAAACTCGGCCTGTCATTATTTGTCGCCATCATCGCTACCAGCGTTAGCGCGAGCGAGAGCGCTCCCCCAAACGAGCGCTTGCCTCTTCATAAACTACCCGAGTGCTTCCGCCGCTGCGTCGAAATCACGAACCATGCCTACCCCGGCGGCGACTTCAACACAATTAGCCAAAGGGAATTTTGTAAGCAGAGATGGATGTATCCGAGATACTGGAGTCACCAGTGCCGTCCCTGTATCGCTAAGGAATGCTTGGTGCAGGACGATATTGGTAAAGGGCTTCGCTGGTATCAGTCTATGTGTAACGTCTAAAGATAGCAAGTTAATGATTCTCAACGCTGAAGAAACGTATGGTTCAAGGAACGGATACAAGAGGACTACACAGGACAAACAGTATAGATTCAATGTACTCTGAGAAAATTCTGAATCTCCTTAGAAAGTATCGAAGGGGCGCCAGCGTTGGAATCTAGACTAGACATACTGCAACATTTCTGTCGAATACGCTTTCAATTAGCAAAGTAATTCTACTTCTTTCTTTGTCATCTCCAAATAATTGCGGCTAACAAAAACTTCTTTGGCTAGTACTATCTAGGTTCCAGCAGCTTATCATCCCACTCTCTGCCCAAGTACACACACCTTAGTCCCCGCAGGTTACCGGAGTAGACAAGATCCCTAATCAGCCTCCACCCCTGCATAGGCTTCCTAAGTTACATGCAATTAACGAACCACGCCCTTCTCAATGCGACACCGGCAGCCAAAGCCAGCGTAGAGGAGCATGCCAAGATGCGACGGTGGTTCTTTATTCATCAAGCAGGCTGGTTGACATTGTGGAGCCTGCATTTGATGCGAAGCGGGTAAATACAACAACACCCAGATAATAATCCACCGGACGGGAAGGAAGAACTATATGAGTCGCCTGCCGCCACTGATAGAGGAATGGGCGCAGTGATCTTTGGGCAGACAGACAAACACACAGAAGAGGTCAGATGGAGGAGAGCTTGCTGGCAGTCTTTTGCTGGTTTGACTTGCTGTATGATCCAAAATATGGGGAAAATGAGTGCGTGACCTACGTACTTACAATGGATCTTCAAAGGCAAATATGCATGAGCGGCTGGATTTGATCCTGGCCAGCCACAATGTGCGCGCGGCATCGTACGTGCGATTGGTGTAGGGGGGGGGGGGGGGGTGGCGTGAATGGTGCGATTAGGTAATCCAAGCAGCTTGCGCCAACTTCATGCCTACAATGTCTCCCAGGACACACTCCCAGGCCCTATCAGAGCATTTCAATAACATCAGAGGTTGTGTTGAGATACACAAAGATTTGAATCTTTCCACTTTGAAGATTTTAAAATTTATTTCCTAAGACCTTAATGACCTGCTAGGGGCCGCCATACCTTTGTTGCCAGCGGCATCCTTTGACTGCACAACTCCTTCACCTAAATTCTGAAGCTACCTAGCCTGCTATCTGCTTGCCACAGAGCGCATTAGGCAGCTTGGTTGCCAGGCGGACGAGTTCGACACCAGAACAAATACTCTCCTCATTATCTGACAGAGTGAGCTTGAGACACTGTGGAGTGACATCACAGGGAAAATAAATCAATGGGAAGCTTACCTCTGCTACTGCTAACGTTGGACTTCGTAGAAAAGGTCCGCAGCATTGATAAGGGCATCAGGTCTGCGCACAAGCTTGACAATAAAAAGGAAAAATAGAGAAGGCCTAACAGACTCACCCATAACAGGCAGGTTGTAGCAACAGAAAGATCCTCAGAGGAGTGTCCCTAAGGGCACTGTGACTTGTTATATATACCGCCTACCTGGTGGCAGCGAAATTGAAATTATCTGGGAATGTAGTCATGAGACAGCCAGTAGTAGGGGGTGGGTTTCCATCAGACTGGCGTGAAGAGCCTGCGCCTTTGCATATGCACGGCCACCAGTTCTCGCGGATAATAGAGCATACAACATCATGTAAGGTATATTGTCAGTGCAGAAAAATTTCTCTGATGAAAGGGTATTTTGTCTTCCACTTGCGAAAGATGACATAAGGCCTTTGCCATACTTAAAAAGGAAGCCTTGAAAGTTTTCTCAGGGCCTCCTTCTTGAATCAGACATTGTGGTAGCTAATGGATCGAGAGAACAGGCTAACAATGAGATAACTGGATTGTAGAAGCTGTTGAATGTGCCTCTTCTGAGCATAAATTTCCGGAAGAAGTGACGATATTCCAAGTCAGTGACACATGATGCCAGTTCCCTAAGATAGCCACGTCGTAAGCCCCTGCTCCAGGCTCAATGGCACGTTCAGAAACAAGTGGAAGATCCGAGCAATGTATCTAGGTGCCAGGCACCGGCGAGTACCTACCCCAGGTATGTTACCCTAAATAATGGCAGGCACCTTCCCCGGGCGACTGCTCCTTCCCAAAAGATGTGAAGGAGAGACGAGGTGCCCTGCCGCCCTGCCCCACTTGCTCCCGTCGCGAGCGGCCTGGGTAGGTAGGTAGACTTCTCTTCGCCGCGGCCTGGCCCATCTCTTCTCTTCCTCTTTTTTTTTCTCCGTGCTCACAAGAAAGGTATGTTTTGGGCCCCAACGACGAAGTTTTGGACTGCTTGCTAACTCTGCCTAGAAGAAGCTCTGCCCGACTGCCCCTGGCTTCTGCCTTCTTCTTTTTTTTTCCTCGAAAGCACGCTCTGCTCGACGTTTCTGTCCCTGCCTTTTCTGCCGCCGTCGTCCTTCCTGTCGTCCGCCGCCGTCCTTCCTGCTCTCCGCCGCCGACCGTCACCATGGACCGCCTTCTCGCCCAAGCCCGCCAACAGGTCGAGCCTGGTCGCCGCCTGTGGCTTCAAGCTCAGGAATGGTACAACCGGGTTTTCACCCGAATTTCGGTCTGGGTGCCGGTTCTTCTGGTCCTGGACATAGCTCTACAGAGCTACTTTGTGTACGACTTCCTGAAGGATCTGGGTATGTCATCTCTCTCGTGTTTGGGTTATTTTTGCGAGTCCTAACTAACCGACAATCCAAAGCCATCGACCCCCTTCAACCAGTCTTTTTGCTCCGCCTGTCTGCGCTCGACCGTGGCCTGTCCCTCGCTCTGCTCGTGCTGTTCTCCTTTGTCTGGCTTGGCACCGTCGGTTCTGCTGTCTGGATGTGGTGGGAGTCCGGCATGATCTTTCTGTACGGCTACCGTCCTGTCCCCGGTGTCGACGTTGGCCTGAAGATGGCCGTCCAGGCTCACTGGATTCCGTCCGCCTCTCTCCTGCGCATCGCACGCGGCCGCCGCCCCAAGTCGTGTCGTTTGTGTCAGCGTCGCAAGGAGGCACAACGAATGATCAGCACTCTAGATCGATCCCACCACGCAAAGGCTGCCTCAGGCAAGGATGTTGGCTGTCTGCCCGTCTTCGACCATTGGTGTCCCTGGCTCTGGGTGCCGGTTTGCCTGACGACAATTAAGCCGTACCTTCTGTTTATGGTTTACGTCGCTCTGTTCCACCTGGTCAGTGCTGGGATTCTTTCCTGGAGTGTAGCGATCTGGGCCTTCGGTCATCATGCGTACAAGTTCTGGATTGGCGCCACCTTCCTTCCGCTGGCCTTGAACTGGATCTATGCTGCGCCCATCATCGGAAAGTGGAAGCATCTTGCTTTCATGAATTCGACGGACCGCGAGCATGACCTGTTCCGCCTGAGTACGCCTTCCGGTTGGCCAATGTGCGTTCGCGCGTCTGACGGTGGCTACCACCACCTGATGATCAGCTTCAACCCATGGGACCTGGGTACCATGGGGAACTTGCGTTCGGTTCTGGGCGAGTCGATCTGGACGTGGCCTCTCTTCTGGGTTGTGCCTCGCCGCGTCCGGGAGTACGGTCGGCACCCCGACTACGACTGCCCGTTCGCCCCCCGGTTCCTGGATGATGTCAGTGTCCTTGCCCGCACGCCCGCCAACGTCGGCCTGGCTGCTCTCCCCGCCCGCAGGCGCCACATGTACTCCTCGGAGTCCTAAAGCCACTGCCGCCGCCGCCGTCATCGTCGTCGTCGTCGTCATCGCCGTCTTCGTCGCCGTCGTCGTCCGCCGTCGCCGTTGTCCGCCGTCGTCCGCCGCCCCTTCTTTCGGTCTCTCTTCTCGGTCGCCTCCCTCGCAAGGGCCTCTGGGCCAGACAGTCTCTCGCCGCCCATGCCCATCGACAAGAACACCGCAGCTGCCCCGGTCAAGCAAGATCCGCCCTTCCCCCCTTTTTCTCCCCAGTTAGAAATTCTGGGCAAACAAAGAACCCCAGGAAAGGGACAACCTGAGTGCAAAAACCCTGAGGAAGCAACCTCGTTAAAAAACCCCAGTTAGAAATTCTGGGAACCAAAGAACCCCAGGAAAGGGACAACCTGCGTGCAAAAACCCTGAGGAGACAACCTCGTTAAAAAACCAGCCTGACATTGTCGCACCTTCACGTTGGTGTCAGGTGTCAGTAACCATCGCGATCAGGGGAATCGTTCTAGATGGCGAAGCTAACGCGACAACGGATCACAAATCAAACCAATCCAATACACATCAATTCAGTTCATCACATGACAACTCGATCCGTACTATGCGAGAGCCACCTCAACCTGGAGCGTCACCAACCTTGCTCCAGCCTCGCATCCTTGGTCTACCAATCCACTTGACCTTGGACTTTGAGTCACCATGCAAACAACACATGGGTGCTCTCAAGTCTCAACATCATGGGGGCATTTGAGACTTGATGATACACAGCTATGGTTCTCCTCGGGGCGGAGACACCTGTTCAACCACTCAGGCCTTCACATCAACCACACTACTCGCAACACCCTTCTCGGGATAACTCATCTACACCTCTAGGCAGCAGAGGTCGTCATCATACCCATGATCAACCATGCATATCACAGATTTTCTCTGGGGCAGGAGAGACAATCGATCCATCATCACCTTTCTTTCAACCTTGAGAAACATCTTCGCAAAATCAAACCACTTCACTTGAAACCACACTCCGACATCCGACATCAAATATGGCTGGCAAAGCTCGAACGCTAGTCACTTTTGCAAGGTACAGCTAGTCCATCTCTTCGTTGGGTTCGAACAAGCTTCTTCGATCGGCTACCCAACACGCATCTTGGAACAGGGTTGGCGACCCTTCCACAACTCAGACCATCGGGTTTCCTATCTCTCTCGGAGACGACAGATGCCAGAAGCTCTCGCAAAACCTTCGCTTGGCGTGCTTGGAAGAGTACTGGCACCCTATGTTCCTCAGCAGACAAACTCTGGCAGACAGATCTCTGGGGCAGCAGAGATTTGTTCTTTAACACTTCAATCTTTCACACTTCTACTTCTCTCTCTGGGACGGCAGAGATTGGTTCTTCAACACTTCAATCCTTCACACTTCTACTTTTCTCTGGGGCAGCAGAGATTACCAAATTTCACACAATCAGACTTTGATCTCTAGGGCAGCAGAGACACGTCGTTTCCACAAGATCACACTTCTCTTCACACTACTCTTCATAATCTGGGCAGCTTCAAAGTTTCGACTCTATTTCATCATCCAGAACAAGACCTTCGAGGCTTTATGTGTGGTATCTGGGGCAGCAGAGACACACACTACCATCCAACATTACTTCTCAATCATCCATCACGTCGTCCCCAGGGCGCAGAAACTTGACCACTCTCATATCGGTCGGACAACTCATCCTTGATGCGACAAGGATCATTCAATGACACACCAAATTTGGACACTTTCTTTGGCGGCAAAGACCCGAATTCGTTCGGTACAACAAATTGTCAATTTCCCATCCTCGCGCTACTACGGGCGTGAATATGGAACTTCTCAGGCCTTCATTACACTGGAACCTTCTTCACTCTTCGTCTCTGGGGCAGCAGAGACCTTCTTTTCTCAACCCAGCTGAGGGCATTCCTCATCAATCTTCACACTCAACTCCTCTTGGCGGCAGGAGGCCCAAGATACTACGATTCCATCGTTGTGTTTGAATAGCACAAAAACATCATCGTTCAACCCAAACACCACATGAACTTCTCTGAGGCAGCAGAGAATTCTCCAAACCCTTTGCAGTGTTTTCAACGTCTTCTATGTTGGAAACCCAAACCAACCAACCACATCAATCACATTGCAAGTCTCCGGGGCAGCAGAGATTCGCAAACCCATCAAACCCTACTTTGCCGTCATCTATGATGGCGAAAAATGACTTAGCCAATTTTGAACAACCCAAGTCATTATTGGCATCATCTCCTGGGCGGCGGAGATTTCACCCTACCCCATTCACACGTCTGGACCTTCAACGCGGTAACAGAGCAGTCCGATTCATCAACATGCAACGATGGGCATCTTATCTGTGGCGGCAGATCAATACTCATCCCATGCACTCTTATGTGGCTCGTCTCTGAGGCGGCAAAGATTTCGAAATTCTCCATATTCAACACACACACACACACACACACACACACACACACACACACAACGGCATCAAGGCGAAACTTACCACTTGATCTTCACCAAACAAAGTGAAGGCAACATCTCTGAGGCGGCAGAGATTTCGAGATTGTTTATCTTCAACACACAAATACACACAGACACACACACCCATAACGGCATCAGGCGAAACTAAATACTTCATCTCAATCCAACAAAGCAATGACAGCATCTCTGAGGCGGCAGAGATTCCGAGGTTCTCCATCCTCGGAAACCCACCCACACGCACACATACACCTAACGGCGTCAAAGCGAGGCTTACTACTTCACCTCGACAAAACAAAGCGATCGCAACATTTCTGGGGCAGCAGATATTTGCGATTCACTTGAATCAATCAATGACTTCGTCTCAATTTCCGGGGTGGAAGGCATTGGCTATTCTCAACACCACTCCTTCGTCGCCTACACGACTGACGGTTTTCATATTCATCCTTACCCACACTTTTCATGACTCTGAGGCGGCAGAGTCATTCTATCTTCTACGAGCTTACTTGCATCATGACAGCCAGTTCGAAAACCAGATTCCAAGATGTGCAAGGTTCGACACCATCACAGACTCGGCACCTTTGAGGAAGAGCAGCAAACCATGTTGCGGAACCGAGCTTCACTCAACCAATAGCATCCATTTTCAACGTCTATCCCAAAACAGACGCACTCAGTACGGTTGCACGATTCCCGTGTCACCATCTGTAAGACCACATGGAGACTGGGCGGCTCCCAGGACCTTGCGCGAATACAGGCGGCAAGGCCCAATAGGTGCTGCAGCCTGCGAGGAATCTGAAGCAGCTATCATCGGGAAAAGCACAGCACCAGAGCGTTTCAGCCGAGTCCGGCTGACCCTAGCAAGTAACTGGCAGCACTTTCGCACATTCTGGGCAATGTCAACACCACCCACGGCCTCTTCTCTGGAAGAACCGGATTGGCACAGAGAAGCGGTTTTGACAGAAAGTCAAATCATCACCAACAGATGCCCTGTTCTTCCAAGATGGCATATCAAAAGTCCACAGATGGGACGCCCCACGGTGAACATCGGCTTGTCTGTCTATCGTGCCGTTTGCACTACACTTCCAGAGGCTGACATTTCTCCAGACACATTTGGAGGACGGCCGTGGCCCTCAAACCCAATTTCGTTGAGGTAGGTTTTCCAAGATGGCATTCTGAACGCCTCTCGTGCTTCCAGGGCTTGCTGCTAATATTTGAGAGATCATGACAGGTAAACTTGGAATATTCACCTGCCGAAGCTATCATCTCCGGAAGGCCGATTCCAAATCGAGAACCTGGTAGTAGCAGATGATTGGAACGGCGCGAGTACCGAAGGCCAGTATTAGCGCAATATCCCTAGGCATCGCTGCAAATCTAACAAGCTCTCCAACAGACACATGCGATATATCATGGACCGATACCGACAAGCCCGAGTACGCTGCTTCAAGACCACAAGGCCCGCTACCTTCACACCATGCCGAACCCCGAAAACAAGAATGAACATATGCGGAGGGTGTGTGACGGACTTCGGATGGATGGAGGGCGAAAATGGACAGAGGGCTCTGCACAAGAGGAGGTCACAGGAGCGCATTGGCTAAAGTGATGCGAGGGGCACGCAACACACGTGTAGAGCTACGAAAATGGGCAGTTTTTAGAGTTGGGCTGTTCTTATTGGGTTCTTGTTACGGCGGTGTGAACTTCAATATACCTCTCTGATCCCAATCAAGGACGGTTTTGGTGATTTTCTCAGCCATTTCTTGGCCAGTAGTGTGCTCCCACTCGTCGTTCAACACCATTTGAAATGAAACATCGCCTACCAAATCTGCGGTGATTAGAGGGGTACTTTGAGACGAAATGTGCCGGAGTAGAAACCCCGCAACCTTCTCATCAGCTATTCCAATGATCCAAACAATCGCATCGTCATCAACTGTAATGATACCATCGTGCTGTGTCAGCAAGCACTCCAATATCTCGCGCCTTTTCACCGCGTTCGAGGCCTGTCTCTGCATTATGCCCAGCATATCGACCGTAACGCGGTAGCTCTTATCCGCAGATTCCAATATCCTCCGAACTGCCGTCATATTACCCATCCCAGCAAAGGTTTCAAATGCTTTCTTGGTGACTGAAATGGTGCGTGTGCTCGCCCAGGTCGTCATCAAAGCCGAAATACCTCCTCTTCCCTCAGTCTCTTCTGATCCACCACTCATCGCGAAGGCAATCCCTGACGTGATGATTCTCAATTCTTCACCCGCGCGATTGAGGATCAGAGACGCAGTCTCAGTACTACACCAATTGAACATGTAGTCGAAGCAATCCAGGCTGAACGTCAAATTTGGATGGTTCAACTCCAGAAGCTTTCGCATCATGCCCCCCGCTTCGACTATTGCTAGAGAGGCAGTCATTTCCGTGATGCAGAAAGTCTCTCCTCGCCTCAGTAGCTCCTCCACCTCGTCTAATCTGCCGCGGACGATGAGGGTCTTGAAGGCGTTGTCGGTCAGGGTCGGGAGTTCGAGGAGGAAGTGCCGCATGACCGCGAACTGGCCTAGGTTTCGAGCAAATTCTGCTCCGAAGAACAGGAGCGATTGAAGTTCGTGGACGACTTGTACTTCGGGCTTGTTGTAGTCTGGGATGATGTCGCTGTCAAGATCTGAGATGCCAAGTAAGGCATACACCATATCTCGGGGGTCTGTGGCTTGACTCTGGCGGAAGCTTCGTAAGAGGGTGTGAAGGTGCTTCTTTTGAGTGTAGGCCTTCCGAGACGGACTCGGCATAAGGTCCAGGACTGCCTGGCGGTGGGGTTCAGGGTCGAGGCCGAGAAGCCCTGGGGCGGCGGCGAAGACGTGCGAGCGGACTGAGTGTTGTCCACAGCATATGGTAGCAGCTCTTGCGTTGGCTACTTCTTGAATGATCCAGATCCTATTGAACCATGGCTGGTGAAGTAGGGACATAAGCCCGCAACGTTGAATGTCGGTCAGAGCGGCGTAGTCGAGATAATTCTTCTGCTCCACCTCAAGCCACTGTCGACCCAAGAGGTCAGTGTTGGTCCAGTCTGCCGGCTTGGAGACACTCCGTTGCAACTTCCCAAGGCTCTCCATGAGGACCTTCGTCTCGTACGTTGAGGGTCCTAGCCACACGAGAACCTGGTCAGCCTGTCTGTAGATGTCGCTCATTTGCCCAACTTGGTGCCCTCGCTCCTGGAGATTGGTCTGGTCGATACAGATGGCGTCGATCCATAGAATCCTGTTCTCCTTGTGGCGGAGGTGCTCGAGAGCCGAGTAGAGATTCTTGGTGACATGCAGAATTTTGCCATTCGCGGTGATGGCTTCGGACTGGTCGGTACTCCCCCAAGCGTATGACAGGGCCTCGTATGGCATGGCGCTGTCTGGCTCAAGGCTTGCTTCGAAGATATCGCATGAAATCTCGCCTGCAGTTCCTTGGTGGAGCATCAGCAGCCGGAAGGATCGCCCTGCAAGATCCAGCGGGCTGTACTTGAAGAGCTCCGTCATCTTGAGTGCGGGGTCGACTGAGTCCGTCGAGTACGAGATCTTGGACGAGTTTAGCCGTCTCAGTGCTTCTCCCCCGCAGAATTGAAGGCGATGACCATCGCAGCTGGCATGCCAGAAGACGGCGAATGGACGTCTGGTCGGTTTGTACGACTTTGACGGGGACAATGACGATGGAGCAGATCGGTTCGTTCCATGTTGTGCTGCCTGCAGTGGTCATGCAGGTCAGACTGGCTGGCCAATGGGAGCCCTGATATTGTGATCTAACTGCCAGAGCCAGTCAGCATGCGTCCAGTGCTCCTGGCATTGGATAAATCTCACCTCGAAGTTGGCATTGGGTCTCGTAGCAGCCATCAAGGCGGACAGCAAGCTTCAAAGAGGACTGGAGCTATCGCGTTTGGTATTCGGGGTGGCTTCTGTAACATCGTGGTTCGGAACGCCCACACGGGCAGCAGGGTATCCCCAGTCGTCACGGATAACCATCCATATGGGGTGTTGGTTCATCGGAGCCACAAGGTTGTGAGAATTAGCATGTCTTCGTCGGGGTCCGGCATCGTCAAAGGGTCCGGATGGCATCGGCCTTTCATATGCTCGTGACTCGATTGGAGATGTTCCTGGAGAAACACGGTCAACAGCAAGCCAGGAGGCCCTGCATCTGCGGTCTTCAGTGGAGTTCTCCAGCGGGGGAGGGGAACTCAGCAGCGGTGTGGCCGGCGAGCGAAGAGCGCTAGAAGTGACAACCGGCAGGCAGTGATTGGCGGACCTGCTGGTCGGATCCGGGGGATCGCCCAAAGGGGAATAGCGCTGCGTCAAACAGTGGCCGCGTGCCCCTCCACTGCCTCCAGCCAGGTGCCTTGCCCCGTGATTTCCAGGTTTAGCAGCAGCATCAAGGTGCAGTGCAAGTGCGGTCCAAACTTGGGCCCTTTCACATGTCAGCTGCCCAACCCCAAACGGACGTCACCATCTCACCTCTGTCCAGCAATTGAACCGAGCCACCGCAGTCGACACGGGACGCTTTTCGCATTGAAACATGTGCCGCCAGCACCCTGGCCCAAGACCCTCTGTTATGAGGCTCTTTGATTGCTGCTCTCCCTCCCACAGCAACCCTCTCTGACCACGAGAGCTCTCATCCCCGCGAGATCCGATCCGACACCATCGTCGTCCGTTGCAGCTCTCCATCATCGTCTTGTCATCCACCGAAAGCTTCCAAACAAACTCCAAATCCCCCTTCGAAGCAGTCGATCCTTCGGGTGGCGGTCCGTGGTCCCAAGCCGTCCGTCGCTGCACTCGTCGCCAAGCGCTTTCCCGAGCCCGGCCACCTTGCCATGGCCTTTTAGTCTAAGGCTATCGCATTACTCGCGCTGCGCCGTCCCGTCGACTCGTTCGCCGCCAGCTCTTCTACCAGCCACGACCTCGTGGTCTGCCGTGTGCCTGTTGCTTGGTCAGCTCCCGGCTGCCCTCGGTGTTCCAGGCCCATGAGCTTGCAACGAAAACCTACAAACATTCGACGACATCCCTTTCCTTGATTGGCACTGCTGCCCTCGACACAGCATCTTTCAGTCGCCATGATCGACCACGTCCTCGGACGGCCTTCGGTCAAGTCGCGCCGACTCCAGGTGCTGGCCGTCCTGGCCTTCTGGTCGGCCTACATTTTCAGGTACGAGACACAAGTCCTTGAAGGCCCAATGGTGGGAATACCGCTGACAGTCATCTTTGCAGAGGTCATCCCCATGGCCCTCCCTTCATGCGCTTCCTCTCCAAGCTCACGACGAAACGACTTACAACATGGCAGACAGTCGTTGCCACCATGCTCTACCTCTACGCTGCACGTAACTTCAGCACCCTGCTCGGTCTCGCGAGCCCCGAGCCCATGTCGAACATGTACGATGCCACCTACTTTCGTGCGACGTGGGTCCTGACTGCCCTTGACGCTGGTTTCTGGACGGCCATGAAGATCCGAGCCAAATGGTTGCGCGACCTTGCCAGCATTGTCTTCTCCGTGTTCTACATGTTTGCCGCCGAGAAGGCCGACGAGAAGGTCCGGAAGGTCCGAGGTATGCTTACTGTAGAGCACTTGCGGGTCTCCTGGAACAAAGGGACCACGCCGTACTTGCGCTTCTTCCAAGGTCTGATGCGCCCTCGCTTTTCCCGCTGGCCGCCTCGCGCGATCCGCATTCCGCGCCCCAACGGCAGTGATTACAAGGAGCCAGTATCTGCATGGCTCTACTTTGACGGCCCGCTGACGGACCTCGCGAGGCACAACCGAATCATTCTTGATATTCCAGGTGGAGGATTTGTCGCCATGGATCCTCGATGCAACGACGACAAGCTGTTTGCCTGGGCTGCGAAGACTGGACTTCCAGTGTTGAGTTTGGATTATAAGAAAGCCCCAGAGTTCCCGTATCCGTATGCGCTCAACGAATGCTTCGACGTCTACACCACCATCATCCGGAGCAAGGGAAGATGCATTGGCATGTCTGGAAAAGAAACGCCTCGCGTCGTGCTCACAGGCGACAGCGCTGGAGGAAACTTGGCTACATCGACGACACTGATGATCATTGAGCGAACGTCGGCCCCGATGCGCCGTTACGTGAGCACTGGGGATCTGCCCCTTCCTGATGGATTGGTGCTGTTCTACCCCGGTCTCGACATGAACATCGGCAACTGGATGTCGGATGAGCAAATGTCACTGATGAAGGACAGGAAGATGAGGGCTACGAATAAGTCTATCATAAGACGAAAGAGCATGCAGTACAATGACCTGGTTGGCACTCCACACCAGACCGACGACGAAGAGGAGAGTGCCTCCAAGCAAACGACGGAGCTGACGGCGAAGGAAGTTGAGATCGCGTCTTCGCAGGCCCTTGCAAGTCCGCACCCGGAGTACTCGCACAGCGGCCCTCAGGCCTTGTCCAACACGCAATTATCGTCGCAGGATGCTAAGCGCAAGCAGAGCACGTCGCATCATTCAGAGCCTCTACGAACACGTCTTGCCATGTCCTCCATGATTTCTTACTTCAACGACCGTGTCCTCACTCCCGAGATGATGCGTGCCATGATCATTTTATACATCGGCCCTCACAACCGCCCCGACTTCAGTCAGGATTATCTTCTCTCGCCTGTTCTGGCTCCGGATTCTCTCCTGGCCCGTTTCCCCAAGGTCTACTTCCTAACCGGCGAGCGAGATCCCCTGGTCGACGACACGGTCATCTTTTCTGCCCGCATACGCAAGGTGAAGGAGGCCATGTTCGACCAGGCTCAAGCCGAGAGATCCGATTTTGGCGACGGATACGAGCCTGTTTTCAACGCGAAGGACGTTGCTGTGGTGACGCTGATACCAGGCATCTCTCACGGTTTCCTCCAGTTCCCAACGGTGTACCCGCCAGCTTGGAAGCTCATCGACAGATCAGCCGAATGGATTCAGGATAGTTTTGCTCACGCCGACGCCGTTCGAGAGCGTGAAAGTCGCGGTCGTCGCCGCGTGGGAGGACAGGCGACGAACGGCAACTCACAAGGAAGACATCACACCCGCACCGAGTCGAGCGGTGATGAGGACCGACCTCTTGAGATCAGCATGACCAGGGCGAACCGAAGCAAGACATTAACGAAGGAACCTCAGCCAATGCAAGCAGGCGAGTCACTTGTCGAGAAAGTCGAGGCTAGCAATGGGAAGAAGAACGGCAGGGCCAGGGGCGCAAGTAAGAGCACAGGCGCGAGCTTGGTCAAGCTCAAGAGTACAGATGATCTACTTGGAAGGCGCATGCAGGGCCTGGCCGGTGGGTTGACTGGCGTTGGTGGTGAGCATGATTGATGAGCGTTGGGTGTACGAACCAGGCGGGTAGTATCTTTTTCGACACTTGACGAGGTGTTCTGGTACATGATTCCTTTGTATGGAGAAATATTGGGAGGTTTAGACTGTCTGTAGATTGGATTCGCCAACGAAACTGTACACAAGTCAGAGTAGGATCAAACCTTATAGATATGACAAAACCCAACGCATTCCATTCGTTGTCACTGGGTAGTAATTCCTAGCAGGTGCGACAGGTTTTACTCTACACTGACGGGATTTTAGCTATATAGTAAAGACATAAATACATCCCATCCATAGAGCCATGGGACAAGAGGGGCAATGAAATGGAACAGAGTGACGTAAACCATTTTAACAAGTCTGAGGTCAGCCAGGTCCAGCCTTGGGGTCAAAGGCGATGTGCCTTGAACCAGGCGCAACAAGACGGTTCTTGAATCAGCCGTAATTTTACAAGGTCGATCATGTATTGTATGGAATACATCGCAGGTGACACGCTGGAGGACGACAGAAGTCACTCCCAGCTCCCAATCAAAGGGGTCATTCGGGTCCTCGGGATTGACCGCAGCAAGCTAGACGCTTCTATGGTTGTTGTGGCCTGCATGAGGACGACGTCGTAGTGCTCATATGCTTTTGGAGTTAGGTGTGTAGTTGTTTGCGGCTATGAAATATGCGCCATGTGTGACATCTTTCAGGGCTAGGGCGTCGCCTTTGAAATTACGCAGCGTATGAACCACCCGATCACAAGAAACATGTGTCAACAAATACCACTGCTAGTTCGATTTCTAACTGTAACAGCCCGACGATATTTACTTGCTCAGGAAGGTCATACAAACCAGACTTTCAAGACAAGAGTGTCTGGCTGTGAACAGGCGGTTGTGTATGATGCTGTTGCTCTTGGGTGCTCTAAGAAGAAAGAAACTGTTGCGTAATGCCAGAGAAGGCTTGACGGATGCCTGTAGCGAGGACGAGGCACGCCAAGCAAGGAATCCCCAGCATCAAATGGTGGGTCAGCCTGAAAATCATAGATTTACAGTCCAACGTGCTACAATTGACTATTCTTTGACAGAATATGCTGAGAGATTTGGCGGGACAAGCCTAGATCTTACTGGTTTTAGGCAGAAACTTGTCTTCCCACAATGAAGGCGTGTTTCAATGACCTGTTGTTTTCGAGTCGTCCTTTCCAATACTTTTAATTAGACTTTTTTGCCCCTCGTGCCACAACGTCTTCAGATCACGCTCCCTCTGCGTCCTATGCCGACATTCGTCACCCGCTACCACGAGGGGTGGGTGCGGTCATAACCCACGATCCACACTTGTCATCGCAGGGTACAGTTCAATAAGCTAGGCTATATAAGTTACGAGTAATCATTAACTGCTCCAGCCATCAAATGAAGGGGATGATGACAATCTCACCCTGCTGAATAAGGCAATATTTGAATCAAGAGACCCTTGCGAATGCCCCAATCTCGCAACCAGCACGTCTTATGGAAGCTCCCATACAACATATCACGTCCAAGTATATGCTGTATTTAGTTTTCATTGTCGTCTTCGGGGGATTCTACCCGTTTACTGAACTCGACGCACTTACAATGGTGCTAAACCTGCAGTAACACTTTGCCAGCCCTCATAAGAGTGAGTGTATACCCTGGTTGTGCATCATGGAATACTCTGATGCGCAAGCTCTATCGCCGGTTGTCATTCGTAATTCAAAGCAGCTATACTTGCTTTAAATACTAAATCTGGTACGAATCGCTTGGGTGTCGTCTTTCCAGATCATCACAGATGTTGAAGCATGGGCTATGAGCGTCAGACATGTCTTTTTGGGGTTTGTTGCAACATTAGGATTGCAAAAGATTTTAGATTACCGTCGATTCGGCACTCTTCCCCGCTCTCTTTCTTTCGCCGCCTTCAAGTCCGACATATACACAACTGCTTCGAGGCAAGCCAGGGGGAGGGGGATGTGTTTGAATATGAACCTCCTCAAAAGCCTTCCCACATCGTGCGCCAACCTCCGGGGACGGCTCAGTAATAGTCGATGAAGGAGCAGCTTCCCGATGTCATTAGTGTATCTTAAATTGGACTCTCTGTCTATGATTTAGTCTCGCTTCTTGTGCTACAGCACATTATTATGTCGATCCCCGTGGAAAAACTTATGGTCAGAACACCCCGCGTGTTGAGATAAATCCGACATGAGAACCTACTTAAAGAAACAAAGTAAACTTAAAGCCTGGAAAAGATCAAAAACCGACAATGAAACGGCAAAGCGCGAATGATTTGAAGATTTCAAGAAAGTCATGAACACTTTGTTGCAATACATTATGCCAATGCGTTTTCCAATGCGTTAGCAACGATTTGTTTCCTCTCGCAACCTACCATATGAAGAATAACGTATGATTGCCTTAGGACTAGACGTACAGGAAGACAATACCGTGTTGAAAGCCGCGCTCACAGTCCCTCGACATTGACACTTTACTACGGCAAATTGGCAATCATATTGTCCCGGGCTCTTTGTTGATTGCATGTAGATATGCTATCTAATGGACCATGAACATGGATGTTTGGTCGCGTCTGATCTGAGTAGCACAGCTCATGCCTGTGTCTAGATGTTGGGCCTCATCGTGGGGCCTGCTCGGTCTAAGGTTTTGTGTATAAGAAGTCCCATCAGCACAGTCGCAAGAAAGAAAGACACAACAAATGAAAAACTGGTATCCACTTGTGAATAAGTCTCATAAAGGTTTTGGAACCGAAGATCAGATTGACCTTCAGCTAAGAGAAGAGAGTCGTCTTCCAGATCTTGTAGTCAGTTCATGCACTGCATGATGCATACTGCGCGGAATATGCTACAACGGACGATACCAGACAAGAAAAGGTAAATGAAGTCTACTATGGATGGGTGCGCCCTGCTGGTATAAACCGCAGCTTGGGCTACATGCGGCAAACGTGACTTAAGAAGGGAGATACACGAGAGATAACAGGGCAGGAAGACGACGGCACCATTCCGACCAGTGTGAGCTTTCCTTGACGGAGGGACATTTTGGCGTGACGAGAGATATGTGCAGCATTGCGTCCTTTGACGCTATGAGTTGGGGCCTTGAGACGTGCTCTCGAGGTCGAGAGTCAAGAAACGTTCCAGAATAATGTGTCTGCTCCGAGAGCACAGGAGACACCATTTATTGAAGAGATTCCACAATTCGAAGGCACCCAGTTGCTCCTCTTTGATAAAGTCTGTTGAGCATGCCGTCAGAACATAGAAGGGGGCGTTGAGCTGTGCTTGCAGCAAGTTTCTGGAACCAAGGCTGAAATCCGCAGCGTTGTTCAACTCATCGGGTCTGAGCACATCAATCGTTGACAGGGCTGAGCCGAAGAACGCTGGATGCAGGTAGTGAAATAGAAATGATTCCCTCGCCTTTCGAGGTGTTGGTATGATGAGAGAAAGAATAATCCTCTCCAAAAGAGCCGCAAGCTAGGGAGAATGACCAAATATTCTTCTGGAAACCCTTCTGGTTACGCCAAGTTGCCCTGGCATGCATCGTCATGAGAGAGACATGTGCAGCATTGCATGTCATGATATCCCGTCAAAGTATAAAAGAGGGCCTTGAGATACTTTTACAAGGTCTGGAAGCAAGCCCAAATCAAGGCCTGCGAAGAACTGACTCTTGGAACACAAGGCCTCTAATGGGTTCATGAGCGATGCCCGCAAACGAAGACAGCGGAACAAAGCCGTACCGCACATTGATTGGCACCGACACAACACGAAGCAGAATAAGCAACTAAAAACAGAACCACAAGCTGAGGAAAGATTGCAGGTGTTTCCGGGTCATGGAAGTCAGTTCTCGGTAGTCCCACATGGCTGGCGGCTTTTGGTTTTACTGCTCCTGTGTTTTCCTTGTCACCAACTATCAAAAGCTACCTGATTTTGCTTGTTCGGTCGTTGGGACTTGTACGGCCGGCTCCATCAGCTTTTATACTCGCAGGACAGCGCTCGCGCGGGGTTGATCGAGCACGTTATCCAAGCCCATTTTCAAGACCTTCCAACTGCCGCATCCGCAAGGTATAAAAGGGCTCCCGGCAAGCCATCACCGTAGCTGGCAGACCAAAAAGACAATGAGCAGACTGCAATAGCTTGGTTCTTTAGAAATACGCAGCTAAAGTAGCCTGCATCCGCGGCCGCTGCGAAGCTCAAAACGCACGACATGTTGAGACTCTGCTGGCGGGAAGGCTATTATCCATCATCGCCATATACATGGAGGTATTCGTCTCCAAATACGCGACCAAGTCTGTGTGCGCGCGGATCAGGTACTCGACGGGATGAATAAGTCGAGGGTGAAGGAAACTGAGAGACGATGCCCGCACTTTTATTTTAGGCTCGAAATATTTAAGGAGCTTGGAACTGCTGAGATGCTGATACTGACGAAGCAACGACGACAACCTCAAGGACGGCAATGACGACAGCGTCGAGAAGGCACATGGTAGAAAAGCCACGGAGAATACTGGCAATCGCAGCAGGAACAACGACGACGACTGCGAAGCCAAGGACGACGATGATCACAAAGTCAAGAATGACAACAAGGAGCAACCATAAGATCTTGAAGAACTAGCCACGAAGCCATCCTTTGGTGTGTTCTATTACAGACCGTTCTTACTCTCTCCAGTCAAGCCTCAGGTCATATTCACATTATCCCATCAAGACTTAAAAAACGCTAAAATTCATTCCCCAAAGAGATTTAAATTACAAACTTCTCTTTTGCGCCGCGAGGCTTTCCATTCTTTCCTCCAAGGCCAGCACGGCCTTATGCCTAGAAACAACCGCCTCAATCTCCTTCTTCAGCTGCGTCTTCCGCTCCTCAGAGCACCAGCTGCCCTCCACCGACCCAACCGCAATGCCCTCCCACTCCTCCATGGTCAGCTTAAATGCCTCCTGGACCGCAAAGTAGTTCTCCAGAATGTACCCCCCAAAGTACGCCGGGTCGTCGCTGTTGATGCTGAACCGCACCCCCTTATCCAGGAACTCCCGGATGGGCAGCTCCTTGATCTCCGTCACGCCGCGCAGCACGACGTTCGAGATGGGACACAGGCTGAGCAGCGTCTTGGTCTGCGCCAGCCGCGCCATGAGGGCCTCATCCTCGTTCGATCGGCGTCCGTGGTCGACGCGCTGCACGTCCAGGTCGTCGAGCGCCGAGACCACAAACGCCGCAGGGCCCTCCTCCCCCGCGTGCGCCGTGCGCCGGACCCCCGCCTCCCGGGCGGCGTCGTAGATCGGCTTAAACATCTTGGGTGGGTACGGCGCCTCGCTGCTCGACGCGCCCACGCCGGCGATGGTCCCGTCCGCGAAGTGGCCCGCATCCTTGGCCTCGAGGAACATGCGCAGGCCATCCTCGACGGGGCAGTGCTTGAGGAAGCAGACGATGTACTCGATCGTCATGCCAAAGTCAGCCTCGGCGCGGCGGCGCGCGCGAACGAGGCCCTCGACGATGGTCTCGTACGAGACGCCGCGGCTGGTGTGCGCCTGGGGGTCGAAGAAGACCTCGGCATGGCGGACGCCCTGCAAGTTTGCCTTTTCAAAGTAGGCGTACCCCAGCTTCTCGAAGTCTGTGACGGTGAGAAGCACGGAGAATCCGATAAAGTAGTAGTGCAAGAAGTCGTCAAGGGACGTGAAGTTGCGGTACCGCTCGTACAGAGCCTCGACACTCGCGAAGGCCGGATCCTTGTCAGAGGGCAGGGAGATGTTGTTCTGTTCGGCGAGGCGGAACAACAGCTCGGGCCCCAGCGAGCCCTCGATATGTATGTGGTGCTCGCATTTGGGTAGATCGACAAGGAAATCGTGGAGCTTGTCGTTGCACATTCTGCGTAGACTCGCCTATTCCCCTCGGCTGAAAGGTGATGGATGGTTAAGTCGGCTTGAGAGGCTTGCAAGCTGCTGCTGCTGCTGCTGCTGCTGTGAAGTCGGCGCCCAAAAAGGTTGATGCGGTGGTGTGTGGTGTATAATGGGATGTTTCACCTCGAAAAGTTTGCCCAAGTGTCGACGTTTCTGCCTTTGTCGTTCACGACCAAAATAGATCCTGTCGAAATTCTAGAAGTATTGAAGACGAACGCACGGCTTGGTGCCTCTTTTGGTCTATTTGGCCCTTTGAAAGTTTCTCAAAACCTTGCATCATGATTTGGTGAAGCGTTTTCATCGTCTCCATCGAGCTATCGTTACGTTATCAATCGGTCGCCCCCTCGATGAGTCAACGGTCGGCGACCGCCGCGTCTCTTTGACGGAGGCCGGCGAAGCGTCGCTCGCCGAGGTTTCGACGCGCTTGCATCGCCGCTTGACCCTCTCCGGCAATGGCTGATCACCTTGTGGCCTGAACACGCAATGTGGATTAATAGTTGGAGATATCCAATCCGTTCTGCAACGGTCTTGATGGGTATCGACAATGGCGAAAGGAGGCTGCCCATTTCGGGCCGGAGAAACAAGCTTCCAAAACACATGAAGCATTGTCCAGGCTTGAGTACAACGCGAGAACGAGGCTGAAGACGAAGGTTCCCCTGGTCAAGTAAGCTTCCCGTGCCACGGATCCGGAGGCGAGCATCGCCAGAATCCCCAGCAGTTCAATCGTTTCCCTATTGCGAGTGGACCAGTTTTCCGGGCTCGCGACGGCCTGCGGCATTAAACGCACGACCAACGAAGCTGTCGAACGACAAGACGGTTTGAAAATATCCATGTGAAGCGAGCTAAGAGTTGCATCGACATGGGAAACATGAGATGAAATGTGACCTACGACGAAACAAGCTCCGCAAAACCAAGCACATCGCCCGCTTGTCGCAACGGTCATGTCGCAGCCGCTTGCATCGGGGCAGCATCTCACGTCTTACTGACTGACATTCACAGATCACAACGCCTGCCGGGAATCCGTGAGCCGACATGGCATGTCGCAGAGGGCAGCAGTTGAGTATCGAAAATGTCGACAATGACGTGCATGGTCGGGAATGCCTCGTCGAAGTATGTGCGACTCACTCCACAAGCGGCTGCTCTCCGGATGGACCATTGTCAAGATGGTGGACGAGTAAGCCGCGAGACAGCTCGGGCTGCAATCCTAATTCATCTTCGCCTGGCTCTGCACTTTGTCGCAGGATATTTGTCTTTGTCGAGTCACTCAAATCCGCAAGAATAACTGCTGTCCTCGTGGAAGCTTGCCATTGTATGGTGCAGGCGGGAGGCACACCCAGCTTCAATCCGCCATCCAACTTGTCAAGATCCTAATCTGCACCTTGCCGTGCCTGGTCGACTAGTGACCGGCTGTCTCTCGGATCATCCCATGCAGGATTCAATTCCATGGGCGGAAATGGCTTGCCTCCAGAGTCCAGACCTTTCCCATTGCTTTTTCTTGTCGCAGAAGGCAGAGGTCTCAAGAACCTGCCGATTCCCCGGTTATTTTTCTCGGGGGCTGACGTGCTGGCGGGAGTCGGCGCCGCTGCTCCCCAAGACCACTGGTTAAGCCTGCCGTAGGGATCATCCTGGGCCTGGGTTGGACGTCAACTGGTCGTCGTGAGGGCTGATCAGTGATCCCAGTGTTTTGACTGCAGGGTAAGTCGTGGGCCTCACAGGGCAAGGAACGTAGGGGCAAGAGACGTAGGATGAGAAAGAAAGGGAATAAAAAAACACCGCAGACGACAAGGGTACGGTGGGCAGATCCGTCGGGTCGTGGGACGCGAGGAACGACACCCGATGGATGGGTGGCTTGGTCAGAGTGAAGCAGTGCAGCTTTTTCTCGCATCGTTGAAACCTCTGGATGATATTCCCAAGCCTGTCAGATGGACGGCCGAACACGCCTCCTCAGGCTGTTGCTCCGAAGGATGCAGCGGACAGCGCCCTTGTCTGGTCTGGTCTGAGCCCCCTCGAAGGGTCTCTTGGCCCTTGACATGCTTGATTGTCAGCCCCATCCATGCTGGCACGGGCAATCCCATGGTGTCTGTGACGTGAGCCGTCGCAACCATCGATCTCCAACCGAAAAGAAGCCTCCGCCAGCCATACCTCCAAAAGCTTATCGCCAGAAATAGCTCCCAAGACCGTGTTTGATGGGAGGATGGGTTATGCCGTCTTTCGTCCCTTCATCCCTTGTGTGTCTTTTAAGCTTGTCATGGCCGTTTCCGTGCGCGCACCTGATGCTTGTGCGCAACAACATGACCGTTGCCCACGTTCGTGTCGAGCCTTGTGTGCGTGTTCTAATTCTGTCCGTTTGAAGTCGGCAACCACCATCTTGTCAGACTTTGCATCTCTATACCTTATCCAAAGATTTGGGATGTGACTGCAAACCTTCTTGAAGATCGACAGCACGCCTCGGTCACCACGAGGAATTCAAACTTCCTACCGACGCTCCCGTACTCCGTGCTGGACCCGTCCCGGCGTCCTCCCGCCGTGTCTGCATCCAACCCGCGGGCGAGGATGCTCCTGGGTGGCACCCATGCACCCCCACCGAGAGGAATGTGGGAACCATTCAGACAGACCATCTGCCCCAGCTTCATGCAAGTCGGCAAGGGCTCCTCTGGTCACCCTGTTTCACACGGCTTGCAGACCGCCTGTTGGCAATACCCAACTGCCGCTATGGAGTCAAAACCTCTCTCCGCATCATTCGTCGGGTGCGGTTACTCTAAGTTGATGTTCGCCAGAGACACAAACAGAGACACGGGCTGAGCTAAATGCTCAGCGCTCAGGGTGTCTGTTGGTATCGCATCCGGCAAAAATTGCGAACTCACAACTTCTCCTGCAGCTTCCTCTGAGTTGAGCTGCAGGTATGCTTTGCCCTGTTGATCATGTTGATCCAGAAGGCTATGGACCATCACGCTGGTCGATTTGCGCATGTTGTGTCGAGTCTCTCTCTAATTAAGTGTGGACTGCCACATGGAGCTTCCGTCGCACGGCATCGCGCTGTACTTGGTCGCGCACTCAATTTAAGCTATGCGATACGATGTTGCCAGCACCCGTTATTGTGTCCCTCGCAGACCGCGACGGCCGTGTTACGTCGCGTGCCACCGCGGAAGAGTCGATGCTCCGCGGTCTTCGGCACAAGACACGATGGCCACGCGGGCGCCATCAAGCCGTGACATTATCCAGTACCGCCTGGATTGGTGGAAAGTGGAAAGTAGGTTGCCAGTTGATGGGAGATCCATAGTCCAAGCTGAGGTTTGACAACAAAGTCACAACCACCAACGACGCCGTCTTGCATGCGGGGTTGCACACCACTTCTGTCTTGCCTCGTAGATGGTGATCACGCTACCCAGGACGCTGTTCCCTCCCGGTGGAAATACCGAATGACACCTTAAGTCCCAGCGACGGTCGATGGCGTCTCCGCGGTGCCGTGATTGACCGGGTCGGGGCATCTGTGCAACTCGGGCTGCTGCAATGATGCTTGCATTGTAACACGCGCTGTACTTGGTCCGTTTCGGTGCTCCAAGATGGTGTAGTTGGAGGGGGCGGAGGTTGTGCCAGTTTGGATACTAGAGGCCGTGCCGGTGACGGGATGCTGCCACAGCTAAACTCGACTCTGCTCGGTTATCACCCAATCTTCTGTGCGCTAAGAAGTCTAAGGAATCAGATAAACTGGCAGCGGGTTGGTCTGCAATAGTAGACTCGCTTCGCGGATGGAACCTGGCAAGTCACTCCTCCGGGCTGTCATGTTTCATCAGGGCCGACAAGCCTTGAGCTCGAGCCAGCTTTTCTAGGTACGCCAATCGCGCCAGCAGCATGGCAAGTGTGGTCGTTGTGGGCGGCACCATGGAACGGTCTCGAGGGCCCCGAGAACTCTGATAACCAAAGCCAGCATGCTAAAGGCAAGCAATGCTGTTGTCTGTGGGCATTAAACACACGGGATAGCAACGCGGGAGCATCGTCTATCCATGGTTGAATTAGCTATTAATACAATGAGCGTGCGGAGCCGATCTCATCCATACAACACGCAGATTCGGCATTCGGTTGGGATGAGATGCGATGTGTCGGCTCCACAGCTCCTTTAGGCCAAATCTCCTGTGCGTGCAGACTCGTGCCTATAACTTCATGCTGTTAATCTGCGGCAGAGGAACGGTTGATGTTGGCAAAGGGGGCGGGGGCGGAATGGCGTCGTTAATGAGCGTTATATCGAACCGGTCCCGAGCTAGCGCGGCCGTCGTCGGTCTCGTGCACAGATGTAGACTTGCGGCAACGTCAGCATCTCCATCCGTCCCCATTCCACATGGCACTATTCGGGCTCCATAATCAATCAGAGTGCAAAACCCCTGGTATCGTCGTGTCTTGTTGACCTTGTTCCTGGTTGATGTGTAGCCGCCATGACCCGAGCAAAAGTCTCCTGCATCGGCTCCCAAAGGCAATAAACGATGGCGATCTAAAGGCACTGTACGAGTCGAGGATCTCGTTACATTTGCTGCAGCCTGCAGCAAGCTCGCTGTGCCGGCCGGAACGAGTCGTGCAACAGGCCTCTTCTGCGCACGACTGGCAGCCATGTTTGTGAGCACCTGTTGTGCAACCATCTGCCACTGCTCACTGATCTGCGCTTTAGTCACGCAATCCTCTACCGTGGCTTGGGAAGCTAGTCAGGACGCACGCCAGCTGAGACTGCCTTGGGTGCCCTGGGCTGGGGGCGAGACAGGCTGGACGGGTAGAAGCCGGGAGACAACCGGAGCGCGGGAGCCTCAATTCCTGCGGCCTTGGACCTCCTGCATCCTACAGATGATCGGC